>OY288281.1:74047227-75247227 GCA_958450335.1 Hibiscus tridactylites
TATCAAAATGGAGAAGAAGTTAATTTTTTTTATCAAAGTAAAATTTAATGGTAAGTGTTTTTTTTAAAATTTAGATTATATTTAACAATGAAAGGAATATAAATGAATCACACATTTTACAAGAGAAATACAACGTAGAACAAAACAACAAAAACATAAAAGTGTGAAAGACGTTAAAATACAAAATCTAACTGTCAAAAGAAATATTCTAAAATAAAAAATTGAGAAAAACTATAACTGTCCTTGAGTGCTCTTTGAATATAACAAAAATTCTTATGCTACTTGTTTTTGGCATGTTGGCGCAACCACAAAAGAGAACCATAGCATGTATAGAACAACCTCCTTCGTTGAAAAGCGCTCGTTGATACTCGTCACTCGAACGCGTAACTGTCAAAAGACAAACTACTGTCATAAAGACAGACAAAAACTGTTAAAAAATACGAAAGAACTGTCACCAAACAAACAAAAGAACTGTTATAAAAGCAAATTTAAATAAGAATCTAACAAAGTAAAAGAAAAATAAAAAAACAAACTTAAAGCACGGAATATTTATGAAAAAAGATAAATTTTATTTATTACAGAATCAATAGAACGACCAAAAGTCAATTGCCGGTAAAAAAAACGATGAAAAATTTAATAGTAAGTTAATATTTGCAATTATAAAAATAAAAAAATTAAGGGTAAACTACACCGGTGGTCCCCTAACTATTACCATATTCCTATTTTGGTCCCAAAACTATTTTTTTTCGCAAAATCGTCCCTTCTATTACATAGTTTTTCTGTTTTGGTCCCCGACGTTAAAAACTAACGGAATTACTGACGTGGATTTTTTTTAAATATTTTTTTATTATTTTCTCTCTCTTATATATATTATTTAGATTTTTTATTCAGACTAATATGGTGGTGACACGTGTCACCACCATAACAAAGAAAATAAATTGAAATTGAATGTCACCACCATAACAAAGAAAATAAATTGAAATTGAATGGAGGAGCTGGGAATTGAACCTGCATCCCCTACATCCCAAGCTAACGAGTTAACCATTGAGCTAAACTCAAATTATTGACATGTTTTAGCCCAACTTATATTTAAAATAATAAAATGAGATGCTAACTGCTTCAAATCGATCAACCCAGTATTCTTTCCAATTTTGTTGGGATTTTTGTTCATCTTCTTCTTTTCCTTTCTGGGATGTTATAGAATCTGCAGTTGCCCTGCATCCCTTGCATTCCAAGATTTGCATAGACGAATCTTTCCTGAAAAAGTCAAGAAAAAATAAAGATTCAAAACAATTTATAATCCAACTGCATGCTTCAAATCGATCAAAACAATTTAATGGTAATTTGTCGATTTTGTTGCTCAGCTTCAAACTGTTTTGATTGATTTGAAGCATGCTTCCCCTGCAACACAGGCTGGTGGTCACCTTTAATGTTGATGAAGAAACCAACTGATAGTTATAATTTTGAAGGGAAAAGAAATCCCATAAGCACCATGGCGTTGAGAGGGGCTGTTAGCATATCATTTGAAGCATGCTTCGGGGAACAAATGGTTCAAGCAAGGAAATGGGGAGACATAATAATCATATATGATAATCAATTATAGTACCTGAAATTGTGGACCCTTGTTTCTCTAATTTCCTATTATCCAATGGGGTTTTCTTTCCATCTTCACTGCAATTAGTACTGGTGCAGTCTTCTTCCCCAGCATTTTTCTTTACAGGCCATCCTAATGAAGGAGATGAAACCGACCCTCCCTCGGAATTACTGTGACTGTGTTCCTCCTCATGAACTGTTGTATCAGATGTTAAAAAATCAGAACTTGAGCCGCTTTCACGACCCTCGTCTTCAACAAGCAACTCACCAAATGTCCCCATTTGAACCCCATTCTCGCTAAAGCTTCCATCTTGCTCTTGGTGCAATGAGGAAGAAGATGTCATCTGCGTCCCCATTGGATTGTTTTAAATCTAAGTTGTGCTAATATATGTTAACAAATGTAGTTTAGCCCAATGGTCGACCTGTTGGTTTGGGATGTTGGGGGTGCGAGTTCGAATCTCAGCTCCCCCCTTAGATTCAATTTATTTTCTTTCTTATGGTGGTGACACGTGTCACCACCACATTAAACTGAATAAAAAATTTAAATAATATATATATAGGAGAGAGAAAATAATAAAATAATATTTAAAAAATAAATAAATAATTCCACGTCAGCAATTCCGTTAGTTTTTAACGACGGGGGACTAAAACAGGAGAACTATGTAACAGAAGGGACGATTTTGCGAAAAAAAATAGTTTTGGGACCATAATAGGAATATCATAATAGTTAGGGGACCACCAGTGTAGTTTACCCAAAAATTAAATTAATTTTTCTTATTAGATTTAAAATTTAATGGAGAACGGCGCCGTGAGCTAAATACGCAAAGTAGAGAGTCAAACCCTAGTGGTTTGGGAAGAGGTGTGGAGAGAAAAGAGCGAGGTTTGGGCTTCAGGTATGGTTTCAGGCTTGGATTTTTGTGTTCTTCCAATTCTGGTTCTGTAAATAGCCGTTTAAAACGTCAAATTTTGATCTTCCCTCTCCCCTTTCCCCACACTCCCTACCAGAGCAAAACCAAGGAAACCCTAAAGCTCTGCTAATCGATACAATCATGGCGTTTTCTCTCACACTGTTTCTTTGCCTTTGTCTTTGGCAGCCTACAACGACGAAGCGAAAGAAGAAAGTGTTGAATTAGGAAAAAGGTATGGGGAGTAGGCTTCCAGTCCAACACTACAGTAATTCCTTCATCGCCACTTCTCTTCACGATCTCAACACCGTTGATTCTCGCCCTTCTGAAATCGACGCCGTCGATGCTGCTGATGCTTTGGATCACGACCATCCCGATTCCGCTAGCGTTGTATGTATACACTGTCATTTCTTCTTTTTTATTGTTTTATGAAAGATATTGATTTTGATTTTTTTGGTGCCAGGACTGTTTGCATGAATCTTATAGAAATTCTTTGACAATTCATGGCGTTGGAGCGGAGGAAGAGGACCGATCTAGCATAGACAATAGCGACTCTTCCATAGGAGCTTTCAGTATTTTGACAATTGAAGGTATAAAAATATTTCGATTTAGTTTCTTAGGCTTCGTGTGATGATTTGATTTATCTAGTTAGTTTTTCATTTTGTTGCACTTTGCATTTTTTTGGCTTCCTGAAAACTTTGCAATAAATAAAATGTAGTACTGATTTCTAACGTGATTGTTCTCTTATTTATAAAAAAAACTTATTTGATTTTTTTTCTTGGAATTGCGTTTCAGAATTTTAATTCTTTAGAAGTGTTGTTGGTTTTTTACAACCAACATGCAATTTTGCTCTCTTTTTTACATTTGAAATTGATTGTAAAATTATGTGAATGGGAATTGATTTTTTTAAACTACAGATGTTTCACCTATTGAATCAGCTAGGGCCAGATTTTTGCAAATCATAGTGGATAACTTCATTAATGACCATGTCATTGAAGCTGTTGATAATGAGTCGCCTGCTGACTATAATGCTCAGTCAGGGCAAGACAAACTGAATAAGAGAAAGACAAGAGATGTACAATATGAAGGTGATCCTAGGTTTGCTTTGCCCTTAATGTATGTTGCCAATTTGTATGAATCTTTAGTTCATGACGTAAACTTGAGGATTGCTTCCTTGAATGGCATTCGCGATAAGACCATTGGGGTAGCCCTTGAAGCAGCTGGTGGATTGTACAGAAGGTTGGCTAAAAAGTTTCCTAAAAAAGGTAGTATATCTGTTTCCCCAACATTATGAGGATAATGTCTCCTCCTTACGTTTCTTAAAAAAGTAATCTGGCCCCTTTAATTGATCGCAGGTTCTTATATGTATAAAAGAAGAGAACTTGCAACTTCTCTGGAAACAAGGACAAGGTTTCCAGAATTAGTTATACAAGAAGAAAAGAGAGTTCGTTTTGTGGTTGTTAATGGTTTGGATATTGTTGAGAGACCAAATAATGTGCCTGTTGAGGATGCCGAGTGGTAAGTTATTCATATGGATTTATATTCTTTGCATATTATTTTATGTCCCGTTTATTTGGCCAATTGATTCTCCCTAAGGAGCACCGTGTATTCATTCTCCTTAGAGAGGTTGCATGAGAATCAGTTTATCGCTTTCCATGTAATCAACATTCAGAAGTTAGCCCACCTGGTTGCACCTATGTTTCCATTTATTAGCTGGATTCTCATGGAGTCATTGCAGAAATATTTATTTCTTTTCCATGCATTATAGTTTGTTTTAAAGTCTAAATGCTTGCTTAACTGCTGACAAGTCGTAACATTTGGGCTTTGAGGATTTTGAGAGAGATTTTTTCAATATGTGTCCCACCTTCTGACTATGTTTCTATTTGCTGAAGGTTTAAACGACTAACAGGCCGGAATGAGGTTGCTATCTCCGCTCAAGACTATAAGTTTTATTCTCCAAGGCATAAGTATAGGCGTGCTCCATCAAACACAGTGTCCAACATCTCTGCCTTGCCTGTAAGATCTGTGCCCTCTTTGAACAATAAGTCTAGTTGGATGCTCCTTGAAATCTAATTTCCAATATGCCTCAGAACACGTTAGAGTTTACGAGTGTGTAGGTCCATGTTATGAACTATGACATAAAACCATAACCGCTTAATACATACTATAATGGTGCATTATCTGTTTGAGGATTACATGTAATTAAGTTCCCTCCCTCCATCTCTCATTGTAATGAGATATGATGTTGTAACCATTTTAAAATTTTGCAGGCATACTCTGACACAGATACTTCTCCGTTGTCTAATGCTCAAGGGTTTCACCCTGTCAATGAAGTAAGAGCTCTCCTGTGACTAAGTATATTTTGTTTTGGCTGGAGTTTCCATGCAACAACATTTAATTTAGCATGAAGAAAATGCCTCTTACATATTCTAGAAGTTTTAAAGGGCAAAACACTGAGGATAAGAAGAATTTTCTATTTAGACCTTTATTTTCTTTGAATTTAGACATTCAGTTTGTTGAAGAATTTTAGTAATTAAATACGATAATAAATTTATGAGTTCTCGCATCTGAAAAGAAGTGTGTCTGCAAGTTGAATTGAGCATGTCATGTTCTATGGTATTCGAGGATCCAAATGACGTGAAGATGACACTTTTTGAAAATTGTTTGTAGTAAGTTGAACTTAGACATTTAAATTACAGTTTAATGAAGAATTTGCTTGGATTATGAATTTTGGATATTTCCGTGGATTCCAAATATCTTAAACAGTATATAGCGCAGAAAGTTTTATTTGATATCGGATTTTTTGTGTGCCTAAAACTGTTTCAATTATTGCAGAATCAGCAGCAGACTCCTTCCAAGCATCATATACCAACAATGTCACACCAGCCCCAGTATCATCCTATTCACCAGAACCATCATCAACAAGTTCACCAAAACCAACATGCTGCTCATTTTCCCCAGAATCATCAATGTGGGCCATCATCACACTTACCTGAAATTAATCATGCTCACCAATCGCCGACCATTTCTCAACACATAGCTTGCTTACAACCCCTAACAGGAGGTCATGTTGGAGGACGCTTGCATGTTATGGTGAGGGACTCTATTGGCCTTTTCCGATCTTTCAGTTGCATGTTAAACACTGCTGTTTGGGAATGTTTATGCTTTTGTCTGTATAAAAATCAAAATATACTCTGAAGTGAACTCCCTTGAAATGCTTACATTTCAGCCGACGAACCCACCGAAATACTGCGATGAATGTGGGGCGCTTTACCTGAGGGAAACATCCAAGTTCTGCTCCGAATGTGGTATAAAGAGGTTAGGGATATGATGCAGTTCAATATGCTTCTGATTTGAATACCTAAGAGTCAATAGTGATATTATACACTGCCTGATGTTGGTTTTTGGTTGTTTCCAAACAATCATCTTCGAGTCATGAAGTTTAAATAGTTTGTTCCTGAAAAGATACCCTCGTAGCTCGAACTCTGAACTCGAAGCTCTCAACTTGGAAAAACGTTTATAGACCTCCATTGTATAAAAAAAGAATGTATTGAGTAGTTTAGTCTGGCAAAGGAAGCTGAGGACAATTATGTATATATATACACATACTTTTTGAGGGTTAATTCTTAATGTGATCTAAAGTTTTGTTTGATGATTTTTTTTTTTTTGGGGGGGGGGAGGGGGAGGGGGAAACATATGTTGTTTTGTGGGAAAACAAATTTGTGTAATAATACTTTTGGTCCTTGTCACTTACACATCCTACTAATTAGGTTTTAATTAAAATTAGGACTAAATTTGTAGGTTGTGTAAGTAATTACCTCCTGTTAGGGGTTTACATTCTCCATTCCGTCCTCAACACTTGCGGGGACCGAAATTTCTATTAAATATTTCGGGAAATTTTTCGTTTTCATACCCATACTTGTAGGTTCCCTGTCGGAGAATTCCCATCTCAAAAAAATAAATGCATGCCTAAACAAGTGAAACATCATATACACTTGAGAATAATGCACATCTTATTTAATTGTTTTAGTCATCATTGAACCGGTTATTTAGCTGTTGTTTTTTTGGCAAATAAAGCAGTTTATTTAACCCTTTTTTCCCTACAAAGATCTTCACGAACAAAAATGGATCATTGTATTGGTGTAACTACATAAGTAGTATTTAGAGATGGAAAAATTAGAAAGCAACAACTAAAAAGCTAAAATTTTGAAGATGACAATAAATTTTGAAGATGAACCTTTTGGACAGGCAGCCACATAATGTAGACGTAATGTAGCGAACCTGTAAAACAACTGTTATTATAAAGAAATTATATACTTTTAGTTAATAAAAAATAATTACTAGAGAGACCGCTTAAATTTAATAAGATTTAAATAAAATGGACAAATATTTTGATGTGATGAGATAATGATTATAGATATATATGTAAATGGGAGTTAAGCATATATTCTTTAAAAATTATGTAAAATATTGGGATCTCAGTGTTATTTATAGGGTTTTGATTTGATTATTCTTACGGTTTGAATATAGCAATCTTGTCTATGAGGATTCAAATCCCCACGATCTTCAAATATTCTCAGCCCGATTTTCACCTATAATTCTAATTCAAATAGTTGTTGAATTTGTTAAGTATAATTCTACTATTAATTCCTTTATTATTTGTAAATTGTAAAATTAATTATTGTTATTCAATTTCGTCATTCTAGGTCCTTTAAATCTACAATTAATACACAGTAAGGACTAATGAAAGAAATTGACAATTCTTGAAATCAAATCCGACTCTCCCATGAATGGTAGACAAATTCTGCAACCTCCCGAGCGACTCTCAACTAATTGCATGCCTAATTTTTAACTAATTAAAAGGTCTTTAAATCCCCAGTAGACAGTCCCCACTCCCCATTTCGTTCCTACTTCGTCTCCTTCAATCTTGAGAAAACCAAAGAATCCCGAGAAAAAATTAACCCTAAAAATCCCTCAGTCATGAATCCAGCACTAGCCACATTTTCATCACCATGTCTTGCTTGCCTCCCTCTGAAATCACTTTCTCCGTCTTCTTCGTCGGCTTCCTTTCTGGCTTTTCCTTCACGCGGCACCCTCAGGCTCAGGGCTTGTTCTGCAAAGCCTGATTTTTTTCCTGTTTCTGAGCCGAACGGCAAGAATCGACCCCTCGCTCAAAAGCTTCAATCTTTTGCCAAGACGGCTGTTTTGGTCGGTGCCGCCGCTTTGATGGTTGGGAAATTCTCCAACTTCCCTGCCAAGGCTGACTCTCCACCAGCAATGGTTGAACAAGAACCTGCTTTTCTGGATGAAAAAGAAGAGGCGGGGAAAACCCAGGACCCGAAACAGAAGCAAAATTCTCAGCTTTCACCGGAAATGATTGAACAAGAATCTGTTTTTCTCGAAGAAAAAGAAGTAGGGGAGAAAACCCAGGACGCAAAACAAAAGCAAAGTTCTCCGCTTTCCGAGTTTCTTGAATCTAATGAGGAAGCCATTAAGGCATTGCAGTCGCTCTTATACCAGAAGCTCGAAAACCACGAAGATGAAGAGGCGCTTAGTATCTTGAACCGTTTGGTTTCTGCTCAACCTGAAGTTACTGATTGGAAATTCTTGTTGGCGAGGTTGTTGGGCGAAATGGGTCAACGGGAGAATGCACGCAAAATGTTCGAGGAAATTCTTCAGTCGAATCCCTTCTCTTTCGAGGCTTTGTTCGAGAATGCCTTGTTGATGGACCGCTCTGGGGAAGGAGAAGCCGTGCTCAAGAGGTTGGAAGAGGCCTTAGCCCGTGCCCAAGAAGAGAAGAAAGTCAAAGAAGCCAGAGATGTTCGGTTCATAATTGCCCAGATACACTTCTTGCAAAACAACGTGGACGGAGCTTTGATGAGTTACCAAGAATTGGCCAAAGAAGATCCGAGCGATTATAGGCCGTATTTTTGTCAAGGGATGATATATAGCTTGCTTGATAGGAATGATGAAGCCAAAGAGCAGTTCGCAAAGTACAAGAAGCTTTCACCAAGGAAGCATCAGGTGGAAGGGTACTTGAGGACACCTTTATCAAAAATGAAATTGTTCGACACCAATGAGGGGAATTGAGTTTTGGTGGTTTCGGGAAATTTCTTGCATTCTAGTGGTATACAGTTCCTGAGCAGTGTTGCTTGGTTTTGGGCGTTTCATTCTGGTGGTGAGTAAGTGTGTTGCATTAGGCATTTAAGCCTTGTTGAAAACGGTACAAGCGATATCGAAACTTCTATGTAAGTTTGGAGTTTCAGATGATACTTAAAAGAAATAAAGAGATGAGTTGTTTTTTGTTTTTCAAATGAAGTAGGTTTTTTTTTTTGCAGTTGTTGGCTTTGATAATATTACTCAAGTTGCTTTCTTTAGTTGGATGAGTTCATGAGCATGATTATCATTTGTTTAGAGGCTTATGTGATTGATGATTTACATAGTCCTGTACTCCTGTTATGGCAGAGTTTCTTGCTTTCGATTCAGCAATAAGATTTACAATCTACTGAGACTTTCAGAGAGGTTGAGGTTCGAAAACACATTGCAACTTCAGACTATAAGTTTGGAAAACACATTACCCTCTAGCATTTCATGAATGCTTATCTACTTTCGATTTTGGCCTCCACTCTTCTTGTTTTTTCTTAGATTTATTGTTTTCTTGGGGTTTGGGATTGACAGTAGCTTCTGAAGCTGGCTTCTTGCCCTTGCTACATTTCTCACCTTTACATATACTCTCTTTCACACCACAATGGTCTCCGGGTTCCTCGGATATATGATTTTCATCTTTTTCTGCTTTCAATTTTGGCCTCCACTCTTCTTGTTTTTTCTTAGATTTATTGTTGTCCTGGGGTTTGGGATTGACACTAGCTTTTGAAGCTGGCTTCTTGCCCTTGCTACATTTCTCACCTTTACATATACACTCTTTCACGCCACAATGGTCTCCGAGTTCCTCGGATATATGATTTTCATCCTTTTCTGCTTTCGATTTTGGCCTCCACTCTTCTTGTTTTTTCTTAGATTTATTGTTGTCCTGGGGTTTGGGATTGACAGTAGCTTCTGAAGCTGGCTTCTCGCCCTTGCTACATTTCTCACCCTCACATCTACTCCCTTTCACACCGCAATGGTCACTGGGTTCCTTGGATACATGGTTTTCATCTTTTTCCATGTAGCCTTGCTGACACAGAAAAGGCACCATTGCAGACCACCCTGAATGCAGTTGCTCGCAGAGGGCACCGATTATTGTAACACTACTTTCAAGTTTCTGCTTACTGAAAAAGAAACAGAAAAAAGCAGGAAGTTTTAAATATGTTTCGCTAATCATGTCGCGTAAAACGGTATCTTTCAACTACATATGGGAAAAGCAATGCATGAAACTAACCTCAGTTCTAGTTGACTATGCAGTCGCTTCATTAGATTGAGCATGCCGATTGCGTCCTTCAAAAAGTCTTCGCCACCTGCAGGTTTCGTCTGCAAGCATTCCTTTATGCCAGCATCGATGATGAGCACGAATTTTCCTAGATATACCTAGAAATCCATCAAACAGTGATATGATGAAACAAACAAAATTAACAATAAGCATGATCCGAATGGTGAAATAATGCTAGAAATTTAAAATAAAAGGAAAGCAGGCAGCAAGATATCAGAGCTCATCTAATGACATGCATATAAACATTACCCTCAATGAAGTATATAAGGTAATGGTCCTTTGATCCTTGATATCATCCACTGCCTTTAATGCTTCAACAAGCTCCCGAAAACGATCACGGTCGCCTCTCAACTTTGCAATATTTTCTGCCTCCAAGAAGTTCCATGACTCTTCCTCCAAAGATGGGAGCTCATCAAGACACCCTAAGGCCTGCCTCGAGGATGCCGATTTCTGGGTCTTGGCAGATTTCACCTTCCCAAATGACTTTCTAGAGTTGTCACTGAAAGGAACCTGAGGTCATGGAAAATAAGAAGAAAACAATTTACCACTTATTATAAAATGCACATAGAGAAACTTGATAGAACAAGTAGAATGACAAGAAGTTTGAATCAGTATATAAGTTCCAACCTTCTGCCTAGCGTTCGTTAAGAGAGCATTATCCCGATTAAGCAAGTCATCAGGCTGACCAATATCTTTCTTGGCATCTAAAATAGCTTTAGCCAATTCCTTATCTTCATCGGCATTGAAGAAACAACGACGGGCCTTTGCATCACAAACTAAACCCTTCCAAACAGATTCACGTTCGGACAATGTTCTTCCATCCCCCACAATCCAGAGGCAGTGCCTGACAAGGCATTAAAAACCAAGAAATATATTGCGACTGGTCACAGAATTGCAGAAACTAGAGAAAGAGAAATAAAAGGTTAATCCAAGGGAACATACTTAGCCCTTGTAAGAGCAACATTAGTTCTTTGAGAACTGGATATGAATCCGATTGCTCCCGTATGATTGGACCTAACAGTTGATATTATTATAATATCTTCCTCACCTCCCTGGAACCCATCAACTGACTTCACTTTTACTACAAATCCATCAGCTTTCTCATATTTCCTACCGAGTTTCTCCTGAATTGAAACAACCTGAGCAGTATAAGGTGATATTATGCCAACGGTGAGCCTCTTTCTCAACTTCTTCCATGCTGTAATCAAAAGCAACAAAATAACAAAAAGTAAATCAATCTGAAAAAAACAAAAACAAGAATATGACAGAAGCAAAAAGGCTCACGGTAATTACCTGTGAACAGAGTTTGCACCAACCTCTGCACGACAGCTACCTCAATCATATTTCTACGGCTATGCGCAACACCATCCTGTTCTTCTCTTCCAGTGACATGGATAAAGGAATAGGGACCGAACATAGGCCATGGAAGATAATGTTTCTCATAACTCTTATGCTTAACAGTAGCTGCATCCAAGATATTATTATCATAGAAACATGCATTTGGAAAGCAACTGATCGACGGATGCATTCTGTACTGAATATTCAGTAGGTGCTTTGAGTGACCCAAAGTAGTCAACCTTTTAAATAAACTTCTTCCAAAGTCAGCTTTGTTAGAAACCTACACAGAAAATATACAAATCCATAAAGCTACTTCCAAAAATAAATGAAGGGTAAAACAAAACAAAACTAGGCATAATGTTCATACATTACTTAGAACTGTAGCAGGCAATTGCTGTTCATCACCAACAAGAACCGAATGTACTAAACCTGGAAGTTGCAAGGGTATGGCAGATTCACATTCTTTCAACTGCGCTGCTTCATCGATTACCACCACATCCAGTGGTTTCATTTCAACTTTATAGAGTTTAAAAGAACTGCTTGCAGTGGAAAAGAGTAAAGAAGCTGATTCGAAGCAGAACCGTCTTATGGAATACTTGTTCCTCACACTTGGCAGTTTAAGTTCATTAAGAGAATCACGGAGGGCTTTCAGAACAAAAAGACACCGGATTCTTACCGAGCACAACAAGTGTGATGGATCAGAAAGATTTCGAGGAAGCAATTTATCATCGATTGAACGCAAAAAGAGTGCTTCCACTTCTTCAGAAGTTATACCATCAAAAAACAGATAATTTTTAAAAGAATCAAGCAGGCCTAAAAGAGTTTCAAGGTCTTGGAAAGTACTTCCCTGAAAGAAGAACTTAGGTATATGCGTATACAAAATTGACACACATCTTCTCAGTGGTAATACTGTGCCAGCAAATCTTTCTCTTGCATATTCAAGGAATGATTTGTGTATCCCCTTCTTACAACTATTTTTACTGCAACATTCTTTCTCCTCGTTCTCGTCTTCACAGCCACCTTTCCCCTCTTTGCTTCTTTCATTTTCCAAAAAAACACGGTACTGAGAGACACAATCTTCAAGAAAAGTTATCATCGAAGTAAAACAGTGCCGCCAACCTAGCAGCCCAAAGCACTCGCTAAGCCTATCAACACGATAATCCAAAAATATTTCTTCAATCTCGTAATCAACTTTAAGACGCTCTTTGCTGCCAAATACGAGGATGTCTCCCAAGGAACAAAGCTGACCATCAGCTACAGAGCATGTTCTGTTAGCTTCTTTTACCAGCTTTAGTACTCGCGCAGCTACTTCCGTAATTGCAATATTGGTTGGGGTGCATGTGAGTGTCCTATACTTCATTCTCAACAGTGCAAACAGCAGCACACTAACAGTTTTAGTTTTCCCAGTTCCCGGCGGACCCCAAATAAGTTCTGTATGAGACTTGTGGTTGCACTGCATTTTGTTGAGACAAGCAACAACTGAATTCCTTTGAGATTCATTCAGTTTAGATAGAAAACTTTTCAGAAAAATGTCATTCAAGTTTTCACTAATCTCTGAGGAACAAAGACTGCATCTTTTATCTACCTGCATACGACATGAAATTTAATAAAGTTCATTCCTGTGAATATATAAAATTAAAGCAACTATAAAAAACAGTTATGCAGTTACATTGAAAAACATGTAAAACAAATGGAAAATGTGAAGTCCAAGATCATGGTACATTAATTGCATTGAACACATGCAATGCCTCAACTGTTAACATTTAACTCAAAAAATAACCATTAATGATGAAAAGCGTATCGAACTATCCAATATCTTGCCACATTCCCACAAGCAAATCTCAAATATATGTCATTTGATACCTTACCGTTTGATCGGCGTGTAAAACTTCTTTGATAATCTTAAAGTTTATCTTCATGTGCAATGCATTCCATATTCGTCTGTTTGTGGTTACATTCGACACGTGAACAACATAGAGTGATGTCTGCTTATCATCTTTAGAAACAATGGCTTTCAATGTTTCTACTTTGAAGGATGTAGATGAGCTATTGCCACCCTCATCGTCATCCATCTGGATTTCTGTGACTAGGGCAAAAGCCCAGGATCTATCTAGCCTTAGTAAATCAGAAGCAGTTTCAGGTTTCACATCTGCTATGACGAAAACATCTCCAGGCAATGTTTTGTATGGTTTCTTTTCAGGACCTGAGGACATGTTTCTCCAGTAATCAACATTCACATCAAACAACAATGTTTCATGCGACTTCTCCTTGTTAAGATATGTCACTTTGGCATATGGTGCTCTAGCTATAATTTCCATAGATGAACGCATTTCCGCTCGTGTCTCTTCCAACAGAGGCGAAAGAAACGACCCAGAATACTGATCCACCGACTGAAATGAAACTGGAATCTTTTCCACCTAGTATTTGACATAAAATTGAAACAGATCATATTAATTCCTAACAGTCAACAGGCAATAACTACTCAGAGAGAAGAAAAAGTTACCAACAGTTTTAATCCTTTGATTCAGACAACTATTTGACAGACTACATAACTGAGGCTAAACACTATGATAACAAGCATGAGAACTGTATGAGACAGTTCGAGACCGGCTTTATAAAATCAATTCTCGTTGTCGTCTTAAACCGAAGCAAATTTCAACCTTTCAAAGCCAAGCTCAGCCATTCATTCAACAAGTTCATTATGTTCAGTCTTTAATCTGCTATCTGGTTTAACTAGACAAGCTTAAGATCAACTCATGGGGTTTTAATGTTCTGAAGTATTTTATCACATTCACAACAATTATAGTAACACAAGAGTCCATTAATAAAATTGAAGAAGAGTTTAATAGCAAGAAACTAACAAACTACAGGGTTTAAGCTGCCATCTGTTCCCAATTCCATATGAGTAAAGCAAGAAGTACATAACACAGAATGCTTAAATAGGCTTCAGCCGAAAACACAAACACACAGACAATCAACACAAGAAAGTCTAGTTCGGTTGGCATCGCCGCCGCCGCCCGAGGAGTTCGAGTTAGTTTGAAGGTTTATAAATGTATAAAAAAAATTCCATAAAAGTGTAGGATATTCCAAAAGTTGCAAAATCATCCCATGAAAAATGTCAATAAAAAACACCAAAGATTCAAGGATGATGATGATAAATTAATAGCAGAGAACAAAGCAAACTCACCTGAAACTGATCCTTGTAAAGATCATCATTGAATATGTCTTCTAGAGACCATCGAAAGACAATATCAATGAAACCCATGTTTGTTTCAGACAATGCTTTCTTCTTGCTCGAACGTTTGCCTCCCATCTTCCCCTCTGAATATCTGCTGTAAAACTACAAAGTTATAAACCCGTTTCAGTTTCTTAGGTCGGAAGGAAGAAGAATATATCATATATGAAAGCAAATCATCGTACAAGCACTCACACCAATTTGCTGGACTTTACAGACAGCCGACAGGAACAGGATTGGAAAGTCTTTTAAAAATTGAATTTTAAAAGGTCTTAGTCGTCTCCTCAAAGTCTCTCTCTTCCTTTCTCAAAGGACAAACCTTTTTCAACAGCTTCAGCCGTCTCGTATTTCTTTCTTTGGAAATACGTTGTTATTGCAAAATACACGATATTTGGCTATTTGCCGTGAAATTTACAATGTTGGACTAAAAATACAAGAATTATTATTTGATACAATGACGGTTAGTTTTTATGAGCATTTTAATTTTAAGGTTTATAGATCTAATTTAAAGTGTAGGGTTTAGGAGTTTTGATTTAATAGTTTAGAACTTAATGATCGTGAGTAGAATTTAAAGTTTAGTGTTAGAATTTAGAGTTTATAAATTATAACTTAAATTTCCACCATATTAACTTAAAACTTAAATTCTAACTCTAACCCCTAAATTCTATTTGTCCATTATTATTATTATTATTATCATTAGAACTTAATGATCGTGAGTAGAACTTAAAGTTTAGTGTTAGCATTTATCTAATATTTTATTTCAAAACCCCACAAATCCAGCCTAATATGTTGGGAGAATCATTCGAATCTTTCCTCTTTACAAAGATGTTACAACTTACAAGAACTTGTAGCATGAAACTGAACATTGGGTACTGCTTTTCATTGTTGTGCATTCAAATATCACCAAACTCTAAGCGGTAAAGTCTCGAATTTAAAGTACTGTGTATTCAAAAAATTTTGTCAGGAGACTTACCCAACAATACTATAGTCTATATATACGATACATGTTGAATCGAAATTAATCACAGTACAACCCTAAAAATCGAAAGGCAACTAAAAATATCGAACTGACATTAAATTGAATATTAAAAGCTCTTATTCTTATTCTCAAAGTCTCTCACTTTAAAGGACAAACATTTTTCAACTTCTTCACCCGTCTCGTATCTCTTTCCTTGGAAATACGTTGTTATTGCAAAATACACGATATTTGCCATGAAATTTACAACGTTGGACTAAAAACATAAAATAAAACCATTTTTGTCTTATTATTGGAAATTTTTATTTTTTAGTTACAAAATGGCAGTGGATCACAAGCGGTTAGGAAGGGTGGTTATAATTTATAGTTTAGTATCAGAAATTAAAGCTTAGAGGTTAAAATTTAATTTATAGAGTAATATAGTGAATAATTTAGGTTAACTTATAAACCCTAAATTATAAACTATTGTACTTCAATTCTAAATTACTAAACCCTACCTCCTAAAATGAATCCCAAAAACCTAAAACTAATGAGCGATCAAGGTTCTAATTTAATCATTGATCTAGTAATATTAATTAAATAAAATTGGTATCATTATATATTTAGCCCATATTATTTATGTATTCTATTAAATTGATCCAAAATTTAACTTAATTTAAAAATTAAGATTAAATTTATAAAATATGAAAATAATGGAAACTTAATGTATAAGTATACCTATTTTGTTTAAATGCCCATAGTTAAATGTATGGAGTAATTACATATTTTGTTCCTCATATTCCCTTAGGTCACGAGTTTTAAACTAATTAGGAACACCCTATCCTTTCCTTAGATTTTCTCTTCCCGTCCCCTCTAGGTAAGATTAAGATTATAATATGAATTTGTAAAAAAATGCTTCTGATTATAATATGTATTTACTTTTATAGATAGGAAAATACCTCATGCAGTGGCAGTGGAAATTTTTTGTTTCCACAAACACCCTAATTTTAAGGTTTAAGAATTTAGTTTAGGGGTTTAGAATTTAGGGATTATACTTAGAATTCAGGGTTTAGGTTTTGGGGTAATATGTTAGGGTTTATATTTTAACCTACAAACCCTAACCTTAAACTCTAAATTCAAACCACATTCCCTAAATTATAAGCACACAAACATAAACATCTAAACTACGAACCCTAAACTATATCCCTAACCCCTAAAATTAAGGTGCTTGTGAAAACAAAAAGTTTCGCCAGTACATTATATAATTACCTTTATAGATTATACATATGATATGATAAAACAAATTAAAGGGTAAAGTTCACAAATGATAACTGAATTTTGTTAAAATATACAAAATGGTAATTGAACTTTCAAATGTTACAAAATGACAATTAAACTTTGTATTTTGAAACAAAATGGTAACTCGGCCGTTAAATACTTAACGGGACTGTTATGAAACTTTGTATAATAGTACATTTAGTCCTCTATATGTACACATTCAATCAATTTAGTTCTAATTTGAAAAAAAAATAATACATTTGGCCTTTATTATTTACACATTTTTTAAATTTGATCCTATTTATAATTGGAAATGACATTAAATATTTACATTTGCATGACCCCTTTGTTTTATTGCCTTTTACTGTTGTAAACCTTACGAGCTGAAGCAATTGAAATTGATTTTTTAAAGAAATAAATCAGATAGGAAAAATGAGCTGAAGCAACAACAACCTGTACAAATACCACCATAAGTTCAGGCTTGAAGTCGCGTTAAGAATCAAAGACCATTTTGTATCATTTGAAAGTTTGATTATCATTTTGTAATATTTGAAAGTTTGATTATCATTTTGTAACATTTGAAAGTTTGATTACCATTATATTTTTTTAACAAAGTTCAGTTACCGTTTGTAAACTTTACCCCAAATTAAAATACATGCTATGTTTGACAATTAGCGGATAGCTAATAGCGGATGAGATTAGCTGATAGCGGATTAGATTAGCTGACAACTGATTGTATTAGCTGATTTGACTAGCGAATTGTATTAGCTAATTGTATAAAAGTGTTTGGTAAAATTAACTGATAGCGGATTAGATTAGCTGACAACTGATTGTATTAGCTGATTTGACTAGCGAATTGTATTAGCTAATTGTATAAAAGTGTTTGGTAAAATTAACTGATAGCTGATAGTTGTTTGATTTTTTAAACAAGCAAAATGACATATAAGAACATAATTATATTCGATACTTTTTTGAATAGTTTATTAGTTATCAATATTTTGTATCTATTAATATTAATTAGATTATGAAAAATAATTTTTAATATAACATTACTAAGCATATTTGAAGGATTTATATATTAATTTATTATTTATATAATTATTTTTAATACAATTTAATTAATTATTAAATTTAAATACAAATATAAATGTGTGAGAATAAAAAGAAAAAAACAAAAAATATTAGTTTACAAATGTCACAATGTAAATACACGAGGTTGAAGAATTAAAATAGAAATGATTAAATTTAGGTTATTTGGAGATTTTTAATAATTGTTAAGGGTAAAAGGGTCTTTATAACTATTATATCAAAACCTCTAATATCAAAAAGCTCATATCAGCAGTTTTTTTTTTAAAATTTGAGGTTTCAACCAATCCGCTATTTCAATCCACTCTTTACCAAACATCCAAATTAGCGGATCTAACCGGTCAAACCTTCAATTTTATCTCAAACCTCTATTTTTGACTCAGACCTCTATTTACCAAACAGGGCCATAGTAATTCTATTCAACATATATACATGTTTGGTAAGTAACAGTTTGAATCAAAATTAGATGTTTGAGCTAATATTAGAGGTTTGACCAGTCAAATTCGCTAATTTGGATGTTCGGTAAATATCGAATTAGAATAGCTAATTGGAATGAAACCTTTAATTTTGAAAAAAGCTGCTAATATGAGCCTTTTGAAATTAGAAGTTTTGGCATAAGAGTTATAAAGACCATTTTACCCTTAATAATTATAAAAAATCTTCAAATAACCCAAATGTTAATTTTTCTACTTTAATTTTCACCCTCACGTATTTACATTGTTACATTTGTAAACTAATCGTTTTTGTTCTTTTTCTTTTTATTCTCACACATTTATATTTGTATTTAAATTTAATAATTAATTAAATTGTATTAAAATAATTAAATAAATAATAAATTATTATATAGATCTTTCAAATATGCTTAGTAATATTATATTAAAAAGTTATTTTTCATAATCAAATTAATTAAACAAGAATCGAATATAATCATGTCCTTATATGTTATTTTGCTTGTTTAAATAATCAAACAACTATGAGCTATCATTTAATTTTACCAAACACTTTTATACAATCAACTAGTACAATCCACTAGTCAAATCAACTAATGCAATCAACTATCAACTAATGTAATCTGCTATCAACTATCTGATGATTGCCAAACATGACTGTAGTAATTAAAAAATATAATCAAATGCTAATAAGTGATATTTGTCGACCGTGTTTATGTATTTTAGATAAAATATATTTTTTATATAAATGTATAGACTTAATACATAAATTGTTCACTATTTTTTTTTATTTTGGTACTTGGCATTTTTTCTATTAGTGTCCTTAATGTTTAAAAGAGAGAGAGAGCAGAGAAGTAGAAAAGAGCATATTAAGAAAAGACGAAGAAGAGAACTGAGATATTTTTAAGAAGAAGCCAAACATCTGTGTCTCACTCTCACTGACTCTGTCTATTCCCTGTTGAGTTTCGTCGTCGCCGTCGATGGTGGACTGAGGAGGACGTTGAGTTGAGCGGCCGAACGGTTTGCATTTTGCAAATCTATTTGACTTTTGAGAAGGTGAATGGGGAAAGGAAAACTGAGCAAGAACGGTAAATTAAGTATTACTTATTAGGTAATTTTTATTGATTTGTTGAGTTTGGTCCTTAATGTTATATTAAATTCTTAATTTAGTGTAAATGTTTATTTTCATTCAATTGAATAATATATCCTAATTTAAATTATTTAATCAAAGTTTCTAATTTTATGCAATTTAATTTTAGTCCTAAATTTCATTCAATTTAGTCATAATTTAATCAAATATAAAAATATATTAAATTTTTATTTAATTTTATGATTATGATTTATGAATATACGATTTTCAGTTTTTATTAAAATTGAAGCATGCCACCACGTACTGAAAAGTTTCTGACTGAAGGATTAGAAGGTGCACCGAGTAGAGATATAGGTTGGCACTTTGGTGATCCAATTCCAAATTCGAAAGGAGATGTTTTAGCGACTAATTAAAAAAAAACTTCGTGGTGTATGAAAAATTCCTTTGAAATGAAAGTAATTATTTTTTTTTGTCTTTTTTTGAAATAAAAATGGAGTCGCCACCGATCAATTTTTAAAAGGGGTAGACCGGACACCACGAAAATAAAACTAGAGATTCTAAAAATAATGGGTCCGGGGGTCGATTACACGCGAGGAAGGGTTAACACCCTTGTCGTGCCCAAAACTTGGTGCTTAAGGATTCGAATCACGGTTTAGTTTTAACTCAATTTTAATTTTAAAATCCCTAAGTGCATGAATGCATGATCATACGGATTTTGCAACCTAACTCGTGACCTATGATACCAAAAAAGACGACACCCGAATACTCGGGATGACTCTCCTACTAGGATATCGAGACACCGAGTACTAAAGAAATAAAAGATTAATTAAACATGACAATTTTACATGCATGAACAAAGAAAATACATATGCTAATATGATAAAGGATGATATAAATAAGACGATAAACACAATAAATAAAAATAAAACGAGATTACACATATTACCAACTAAAACATGCTATACGATACATAGAAACAAATTATATACATGCATAGCCATGAAAACCCGAGTTTTGTACACATATGTAAAAGGTAAATGAAAAAAAAATCACGGTAACGTAATATTCATGGTAAGGACAAGTAATACAAAACAAATACGCATACCACCGCCCTAATATAAGGCATGTTAAATATCAAAAACCGAAGCAATCCTTAAACTACACACTTATACATTCATACATACATATAAGGTAGGGGTGGGCATTGTCGGGTACCCGGTTCATCCGGGTACCTCATTAAGCGGCCCGTGTCTCGGCTCATTATATTCGGGTATCCGGAATTTGGGTACTCGTAAAAGTCGGGTACTCAAGTAATCGGGTACCGATTACCCGATTCTTATTTTTTATTTATTTTTTAATTCTAAAATAAAAAAAAATCACATGCTAAACACAAAAATATTTAAAAAAAATTAAACTTAAAACTTAAAAGAATATAATACAAACATAGAAAAATGTAGGGATTTAAACTTAATTTTAGAGTGAAAATATTAAGAAACATAAAATAAAAATATAATTTTAAATATAAAAATATATATATTAACTTTTATCGGGTCGGGTCGGGTACCCGGTAAGGGGAAACTTCCGGCCCGTGTCCCGAGAAATTTTTCGAGTCGGGTAATTTTCCCCCGAAAATTACACGACATTTTAAGTTCGGGTCGTCGGGTTTTCGGGTTGGGTCAACCGGGTCGGCTATTTTTAATATAAGTCACGACAAAAACAAATAAACATTATAAATCTCTATGCAACATAATTCATGGCAATCATGATATATATATGTATACATTACAAATGTAAATACAAACAATAGATCATTTCAAAATCATACTGACTAAAACTAAAGAAAGAAAGAAGAAAAGAACAAGGAAAAAGGACCTAAACGACAATTATGCCACTGGTCTCAGACTAAATCGAATGGAAAACAAAAATTTTGAGGGTGCAATAGGGAATTTACCCACCCAAAAACGTTTCGCATAGCAAGGGGACGAAATTAAAAATAGTTTAAAACTACAGGGTTTAGAGAAGGAATTTTAAAAGACGGAAGGGCCAATGGTGAAATTTCAAAAACACGGAGGGGTCAAAGTTGTTAGCGGACCATTTTAAAAAAACAAAATTCAATGTAAATACCCCCATTATCTTAAACTTTTTCTCTTTTGGCCATTTTCACTTGAAACCCAAAAATATCTCTGAAAATCATTCCTTTTTATACCATCGACCATGTTGTTTTTTTAATTTGCCACTACTTTGGTCGCTGTTAAACGGCACCGGTGACCGTAAATCGACCCCAGAAAAAAAAAGAAAGCTTTCCACTCCCAACCCAAAAACCGAAGACCAAACAAACCCCCTCTGTTGAGTTTTCAAGCCCGAGACACAGAAATACTTTGGTGTTTAGAGAGCTCCCGGCCCCTTCGATTTTCACCGTTGTCTCACCATTTTCTAACCCGTCAAGGGATGCCAATTTATAGACGACCGATGGCAAATCGACGAGAGGGACCGAAGCAACTAAAGGTAAAACTTCTTTTTGTTGTTTTTTATTTTTCTTTCGATGCATGCATGATAACTGCATAAATATCATTGTTTTCATACATTTTTGCTATAGCATTTTCCTGTTCTTGAGTTCATACCATAGTATTTAGACTGCATTTAGGTTGCATTTTCTTCTTCTGGGTCCATCTTTATCTTTGCTGGTTAGTGATCCATAACAAGGGGTACTGCTCGAAAGGTTGGTTTTTGGGTTTGTGATGTGCAGGAAAGGAGTCGAGAGAGAAAGCTTGGTGACGGGAATTGCTATAGCATGATGGAAGTGAATATTGGCCAGCACGTGAGATACACGTGAGCTGCAGAAACATGTGAACATGCAGAAAAGGACGATCTGACATGTACAGCAGCCGGTTCCCACCTGCAGATTGTCCTACTTGTCCCCTTGTGGCAGACCTTGTCGGTGGATATTCCTTGGGATTATCAAGGCATCTTTAGGGCCCCAAACCCTAGAAGCCTCCACTATATAAAAAGGAGAGAAGCTTGGAGCAAAATGTGGTATTTTGTGTTGCAAAAAGAGAGGCGGAAGAGAGAGAAAAGGAGAGGGAACTTTCCACCTTCATCTTCTCCAGCTCGGTGTCCTCCATCGTTGAAGCTCCATGGAGTGGCCTCACCGGCCTCGAGAGAGGCGGTGGGCCTAAGACAGTCAGACAGTCCATGGCGGAGAAGGAGTTCACCTTTCTTTCTGTCGCTATAGCAATTTCTTGTCATATCTTTATATTTGGTGATGTTATCACAATGATACGTTGGATGATATTGCCCAGCCACGAACTGTTTTAGGTGGCTTGGGTTTGATGGATGATTTTTGTAGAACTTATGTTTTGATATAATAATTGAAAAATGTTTTGGACTAATTTGAAAAGAATTTAAAACTTGGTTTTAAGTCCAAAGAACTTGAATTTATGTTTGAGGTATTTTAAGAGGTTTTTGGCAAAGATTTTTCACGTTTTAAACAGCCAAACTTGAATTTTCAACGTCCCAGTATCGATACGGTTGTACCCGTACCGATACCATTTTGCCTCAGTATGGCCACTGTCAAGACCCGTATCGATACAAGGGTTTAGAGTATCGATACGGTCGGGGTCGTTTCGATACGCCACGTCAGCGTACCGATCCCATTTCAACTACCCCAACGGCTATTTCCCAACGGCCATTCAAATGTGGACCCGTACCGATACGCCCTCAAGCGTATCGATACGCCTATGCTGACAAGAGCCCAACGGCTAGTTCCTATGAAGGCCGTATCGATACCGTTCCAGGTGTATCGATACTGGTAGCTGCAAAACAGCATTAATGAAGGGAAATAAAGTCCTCAACGGCTCCAATTCATCCCCAACGGCTAGTAACGGCTACAAACTCAATTGGGAGTATAAAAGGGACCTCCAAGCATCAAGAGAATGTTAATGCTTCAATTGTCAATCAACAAATGATCAAAAATTGTCTTTGTACTTAAATTGTCATTTTTGTATAGACAAACACTAGTGAGCCAAAATTGTCAAATTTGCTCAAGTGTTTTAGGTTTTGGGTGAGTGCTTCATTGTGCAAACAAACACCTATTAGAGGGTTTAAGTTTGCTTTATTTATCTCTTTGTAAAAGAGGGTTTTGATCAAGGCTTGGGTAGAAGCTTGATCGGTTGTAAGGGTTTCCTCCTAATCCTAGAAAAGGGGACGAATCAATTAGTGGATTGATTGTGAAATCCTTAGTGGGAAGCTAAGGTAGTGGATGTAGGTGCTTGTTAGAAGGCCGAACCACTATAAATCATTGTGTCACTTTTCATTCTAGCTTCCTAAACCCTTCCACCCAAATATCCACCTCTCCACCACTTGGTGAGCTTAATTGGTTGATCGAATCGAGCCCCACACATCCCAACAATTTTATTTTGAGTACTTTTTAATGCATGCTATGGCTTTTTCAGTGTTTATCATGATTCTATGCTTTGCTTATGCATTTCTCATTTCCTTAAAGTTGTAAGAGCTTAAGGTTGTAAGTGCTTTGAGAGATAGGCCCTACCTTAAGCGCCTTCGAGAGTTGGCCGTTCTTTAAGTGTATGTTGGGGTTAGTAATCGAGAAAGCTAGCCTTAGAACCCTCATAAGTAATGGAGTGACTGTTGAGAGGCAGACTCTAACCTATCTTAGAGATAAGTGATAGGTTTTAAGGGCTAAAAAGGAAAGTACGTGAAGGTTAGGGGGGTGTTATGAGTTTACGCCGAGAGGTATGGTTGTAACATTTCTGACTCCTAGTTTCCTAGCTAGAGATAGTTTAGAAACATTCTTAGTAAATCCCGCCTAGCATAGAAGATAGCTGAAGATCCTTAGTATCGTTAAGGAGTTTGAGTAAGGTTGTCCATCATTCCCAGCCAGTCATTCTGTAGTGAGTTTCGCATATGATAGGGGACCTGTCTATCATATTGTTATCTCATCTTTCTCTGCACTGTTTTGCTTCAGCATTATTTTATACCATATCTTTTACTATAGCATTTTCATATGCAAAAAGTTCAATCTTTATTGTTACAGCAACCGTAAATACCTCCAATCCCTGTGGAGACAATACTCACTCATCACTTTATTACTCGTTCGACGTGTATACTTGCACCATTTGCGTATCAATTATAGTCACTGCACGAACGCAACAACTTTTTGGCGCCGTTGCCAGGGATTGGCAATTGGTTGTTTACGGTTTTTGTTTTTATCGTTTGTTCTTTTTCTTTTTATTTATTTTAGGTTTTTCGTTTTTCTTTTCAGGTGTCTTGCTAGTGTATGACCAGAAGGCGACCTAGAGGACCCCTGCAATCACCTATATCTGAGATCGATCATTTCTTGAGACTTAGAAGACGTGTTCGAAGAGAAGAGAATAGAAACATGAACGGAGATATACCACCACCTCAAGGTAACGGAGATGCTATGGCAAATGGCCAGGGAGTAGCAGCTCGACCACGAGCAATTAGAGATCATTTGACACCTATCTTGGACGATCTCTATCCCGGAATAGTAGCTCCAAAAATTTAGGCAACCCAGTTCGAGCTCAAACCTGTTATGTTCAACATGTTGAACACTATTGGTCAGTTTGGAGGTATGCCTCACGAAGATGCAAGACAACATATCCGTGCTTTCTTGGAAGTTTGTGACTCGTTCAGACAACAAGGAGTGCACGAGGATGTGCTAAAGCTTAAACTGTTTCCATATTCTTTACGTGATCGTGCTAGAGCATGGCTAAGTGTAGTGCCAGCTGGATCAATGGAGACTTGGACAGATCTATGCAAAAGTTTTCTGCTACGGTATAATCCACCAAATAGAAACACTCAGTTGAGAAATGATATAGCTTATTTTCGTCAAGCTGATGACGAATCCATGTATGAGTGTTGGGATCGATTCAAGGAATTATTGAGGAAGTGCACAAATCATGGTTTTCATGAACGGACCCAAGTGGTTATGTTCTATAATGGGGTAAATGCTCCCACAAGGATGATGCTAGATGCTTCAGTAAATGGGAGCTTGTTAGACAAATCACCGGAAGAAGCATTTGACATTCTTGATAGGGTAGCCAACAATGATTACCAGTTTCCGACCACAAGGCTTGGAACGGGGAGAAGAACCCAAGTAGCTCGAGACAGTGAAGCTGATGACTCGATAGCCACCCAGTTAGCTGCTATCACAAATATGCCAAAGAACCTTCAACGTCCCAACGAAGTCAAGGAAGTGAAGTCCACAACCTCATGTCTCAGATGCGATGGCAATCACCATTTGAGTGAATGCCATGACAATCAAGAGTCAGCCAACTATGTGGGGAATTATAACCGCAACAACAATCCATACTCCAATACCTACAACCCAGGATGTCGTCAGCATCCAAATTTCAGTTGGGGTAATCAAGGGCACAATAATTCTGCTCAGCCAGCGCCACAGCAAAATCTGATCGAAGCACCATCTTCTAACCAGATGATGCCATGGCAAGGTCACAAGGGAGCAACATCTTCATCGAACAGTTTGTTGGAGACTACATTCAAGGAATTTATGGCTATGACAAAAGATTTCATGGGAACCACGAAAGTTTTACTACAAGATCATGTAGCAAACATCAAAAATCAAGGAGCCTTATTGCAAAGTCATAGTTCCTCTCTCCGAGCCTTAGAAACACAAGTTGGTCAGATAGCTCAAACCTTGCATGCACGTCCACAAGGAAGTCTGCCTAGTGACACTGAAGCCACTAAGCACCATAGCAAGGAACAATGCAGCGCACTCACATTAAGGAGTGGCAAGGAAATTAGCAAAGAAGACAAGTTTGGAGGAGAAGAGAAGGAGGACTCTTAGCCCAACTTGCCTCGGAAAGAAGATAACTTACAAGATCCTCCAGTTGAAGAGAAGGGTGAGGATGTCATAGCAAAAGAAACACCGGAGGAGGAGCCTGCTTTTGCTACAGTAAAAGATGTAACTCCGCCAGTTCAGAAAAATGAAGTTAGACCCCCACCTCCTTTTCCTCAACGATTCAAGAAGCAGAAAGAAGACCTTCAGTTCCAGAAATTTGTGGATATCCTAGACAAACTACATATCAATGTCCCATTTCTGGAAGCCATTGATCAGATGCCAACATATGCCAAGTTCCTCAAGGATATAGTCACGAAAAAAGGAAGGTCGAGAAGCAAGAGACTGTCGCTATAGCAGAAGAATGTTATTCTATGTGGAGCAAGCTGCCACCCAAGAGGAAGGACCCAAGTAGTTTTGCTATCCCATGTTCTATTGGTGACAAGTTTGTTGGAAGAGCACTTTGTGATTTGGGATCAAGTGTTAATGCCCAAGTCGATTTTTCTGAAACTGGGAATTCGAGAGGCACAACCCACCAATGTTGTGCTACAGCTAGCCGATCATTCTCATGTTCGTCCATAAGGAAGAATTGAAGATGTTATGGTAAAAGTGGACAGATTTATCTTTCCATTCGACTTCTTAATCTTCGACTGTGAAGCTGATAGCAACACACCCATTATCTTGGGAAGGCCATTTTTAACCACCAGGCGAGCTTTGATCGATTGTGAGAGATGTGAATTCACAATGCGAGTGGCTGATCAGACGATCACGATCAATATTCATGACACCCTCAAGTATGCAGACCACCCAAAAGTATGCCAATATGTAGATGCTACAACGCATAATATGATTGATGAGTTTTGCTGTAGCAATGAGATGCAAATGGAAGAGTTTGAAGCACTCTGCAAAGATGATGATTCAGACTAAAAAGAGCTCTCAAGGGAACTGGAGCAGTCTAGTCGACTCGAGGCTAGACCAGGTACGCACTTTGAACCTCTTGATTTTTCAGAATTTATAACTCCAAAATCTTCCCTTGAGCATGCACCTTCTTTAGAACTGAAACCTTTGCCATCACATCTTAAATATGTTTACTTAGGGAGCAATGAAACTTTGCCTGTGATAATTTCATCTAGTCTCACACCTAAGCAAGAAACTAGTTTAGTAAATATGTTGTTACAACATAAAAAAGCAATAGGGTGGACTATGGCTGATTTGAAGGGTATAAGGCATGCTATATGTATGCACAAAATTTTGCTTGATGTTTGTCACAACAATTCAGTTGAGCCCCAAAGGAGAAAGTAGTGATGAAAGAGATAATCAAGTGGCTGGATGCTGGAGTAATCTACCCAATATCCGATAACTCATGGGTCAGCCCGGTGTAATGTGTACCGAAGAAGAGAGGCGTGACCGTGGTAAGCAACGAGGAGAATGAGCTATTGCCTACTAGAACCGTCACGGGGTGGAGTATTTGCATGGACTATAGGAAGCTCAACAAGGCGACCAAGAAGGACCATTTTCCCATCCCATTCATTGATCAAATGTTAGATCGACTAGCGGGCAAGGCATTCTACTGCTTCCTCGATGGGTATTTTGGGTACAATCAGATTGCTATAGCACCCGAAGACCAAGAGAAGACGACTTTCACATGCCCTTATGGAACTTATGCTTTCCGGAGAATGCCCTTTGGTCTCTGCAATGCTCCAGCAACCTTTCAAAGATGTATGCTGGCTATATTTTCAGACATGGTCGAGGATTTTTTAGAAATTTTCATGGATGACTTCTCGGTCTCCAGAGATAACTTCGACACATGATTGGGAAATCTCGCTAAGGTCCTAAAAAGGTGTGAGGAAGCTGACTTGGTGCTCAATTGGGAAAAATGCCATTTCATGGTAATAGAAGGAACGATCTTAGGCCACAAGATTTCGAAGCAAGGGATAGAAGTTGACAAAGAAAAGATCGAGGTCATTGAAAAACTACCTCCCCCCACTACTGTCAAGGGAGTAAGAAGCTTCCTAGGGCATGTTGGCTTCTATTGGAGATTCATCAAGGATTTTTCAAAGATCTCAAAGCCACTATGCAATTTGCTACATCAAAATCAACCATTTGTGTTTGACAAAGATTGTCATAGCGCGTTTCAAGAACTGAAGGAGAAGCTTATCTCAACACCAGTTGTCATTCCATCTGTTTTGAACGAGCCGTTTGAGCTGATGTGTGATGCAAGTGACTACGTTGTTGGTGCATCACTTGGACAACGCTGAGGTAAACTCTTTCATGTTATTTATTATGCCAGTCGCACTTTGAATGACGCATAAATCAATTACACCACTACTGAAAAAGAATTGCTTACTGTAGTATTTGCCTTCGATAAGTTTAGGTCATACTTGATAGGCACTAAGGGCATAGTTCATACCGATCATTCAGCCATTAAGTACTTAGTGACTAAAAAGGATGCTAAACCTAGACTTATTAGGTGGATACTCTTGCTTCAGGAATTTGACTTAGAAGTTAGAGATAGGAAAGGATGTGAGAACCAGGTAGCTGACCATTTATCTAGGCTAGAAAATGCTATCACACAAGGTAGTGAAACAGAAATTAAGGAGGAATTCCCTGATGAGAAACTGTTAGCCGCTACAACAATTCCTTGGTATGCTGATATTGTTAATTATCTTGTTAGTAGTATTTTGCCTCCTGATTTATCTAGCCAGGGACTCAAGAAATTTAGACATGATGCAAGATTCTACTATTGGGATGAACCCTACTTGTTCAAACAATGTCCCGATCAGATTATAAGGAGATGTGTTCCAGAGGAAGAATACCATAACATTCTATACCACTGTCATTCATCACCGTGTGGAGGGCATTTTGGTGGTGCTATAACTGCTGCAAAATTCCTTCAAGCAAGATTCTATTGACCTACACTTTTTAAGGACGCGCACGAGTTCTACAAGACTTGTGATCGATGCTAAAGAACAGGAAACATCTCCAGGCGGAATGAAATGCCATTGCAAAAATATTCTGAAGCTTGAAATCTTTGATGTGTGGGGAATTGACTTCATGGGTCCCTTTCCTGCATCATATGGAGATCTATATATTTTGCTAGCAGTCGACTACGTGTCAAAATGGGTGGAGGCTGTTGCCACCCCAAGGAACGACTCCAAGACAGTCATGAAGTTTCTTCACAAGAACATCTTCACTAGGTTCGGAGCACCCTGAGCCATCATCAGCGATGAAGGAACTCACTTTGACAACAAGCTCATCGCTAAAGCATTACATCTCTATGGAGTCAGGCACAAGATTGCTACTGCATATCATCCATAGACAAATGGACAAGCTGAAGTTTCCAACCGAGAAATCAAGCAAATCTTGGAGAAGGTGGTTAATCCTAAAAGAAAAGACTGGTCCCCCAAGTTGGATGAAACACTTTGGGCATATAGGACTACCTTCAAGCTTG
Organism: Hibiscus tridactylites; assembly: GCA_958450335.1. Lineage (NCBI taxonomy): Eukaryota > Viridiplantae > Streptophyta > Magnoliopsida > Malvales > Malvaceae > Hibiscus > Hibiscus tridactylites. Next base: position 74,076,869 of record OY288281.1, read on the forward strand.
TATTTGGCAAGGAGTGCCATTTACCCGTGGAGCTTGAGCACAAAGCTTATTGGGCAATCAAGAAACTCAACATGGATGCCCAACTTGCTGGTGAAAGGAGGTTGCTAGAGCTTAACGAGCTGAAGGAATTCAGAGCCCAAGCATATGAGAATGCTTGCATCTACAAGGAGAAAACCAAGAAGTGGCATGACAAACACATTTTGCCAAGGCATTTCTCAGAAGGTCAACAAGTGATTCTCTACAACTCCAGGCTAAAGCTTTTTCCTAGAAAGCTGAAATCGAGATGGTCAGGGCCATTCATCATACACAAGGTGTACCTGTTAAGTGTATAAAAGTTCTATATTTTACCCCTCATTTACCCATATTTCTGCTGCATTTAAGCATATTTCATTGCATTTAGGATAGATTTCTTCATATACATCACAATTAGATAAAATGGCACAATTTCTACTGATTTTGGTCACTTTTGCAGGTATCTGTTGTGGCAGACTCAAGGCAGCAAATGAGTAGAGCTAGATCAAAGGACTGGAGTCGAGGAGAAATTGCTGTCATGGCCACTACAGTGGCAGCCATGACGACATAAGGGTGAAGTGGAAAAGTGAAGTGGAGCTCGACAGAGAGAGGATTTCAAGTCGGTCTGTCGTGGACCACTCCTATATTGTTCTGAATCCTGAGGCAGAATGAAGGCCAAGCCAAAAGTCCAAGGAAGAAACCCAAAGCAAGAAAAGAGGACGAATAAAAGACATCTACTCAGAAGATTTAATCTTTAATAAAGTTGTAGTTTAGTATAAACTTGTATTCTTGCCATATTAGAAAACCTGGACCCAAGGCCTATATAAAGGCATGTAATTCGACCTAGGGAAGTATATCTCATTCCTAACCATCTTCCCCAAAACCCTTGTCGTTTTCCCTTCTCCATCATGTTCTAAATTCCCCCTAGGGCTAAGGGTTGATTCTGTAAAGTAGTTGCAAAGATTGTACTGTTTAGGAATTTTCTGTTCAAGCAATAAAAACTTCAAGTTTATTTATTATGGTTTTCATATCTTACAAGAGTATCGGGAGAGCATTGGGAGGTTATCCATTTGTTTGATATCGGGAGAGTCAAGCATACGAACGGAATAAATAAGAGTTTTCCAGTTTATGGTTAAACCATCTTGGCTTAGGGATAAGTACGAGGTTAAGTGGCTAATGAAGAATTCGACAACATTGGTGTTCACCCTTCGATTTACGCCGGGAGGTATCATCCAAGAAGTGTTCATCAACAACACTTGGGCCTAGGGATAGGACAAGTCATAGCAGGGATTCTTGCCAAGCTTGAAGTACAGAGTTGTGTGATCGCTGCCGCGACATCAACAGACTTCTGCTACGACAGGTGCTGCTGCGACAGGGACGCCGACAGAACAGAAGTTCTCTTACAGTGCAACACCTGCACTACCGAGCAAATCAATACCGGCCTATTTCTTAACCCTGATTCCTTTATCTTTTATATTACTTGTTTCCAAAGATTACTTTACAATCAATTTAAACTCTTTCTCTCTCTCGTGCAGCAATTCTAAGATAAAGCTATTTCCAGTCCCTGTGGAGACGATATCTGATACTCCAAGTATCACTTTACTACTTGTGTCGTGTACACTTGCACTATTTGCGATAGGACTCTTTTACACGCAACAAGGTTTTGGCGCCGTTGCCGGGGACTGACAACATATCTTTTCCGTTACTCTTACTGCACTTTTTCTTTTTCTTTTTTTTGTTTTTAGTGGTATTATTTACCCTATGCTTTTCACAAGGTTTTCTGTTTGCTTATGCGCAGATCTAGACGAGGCAAAGAACTTGAGTACGAACAAGACCCTGAAATCGAACGCACTTGCCAACTCAGGAACCGAGTCCGACTCTTGATAGCAAGAAACGACTATCTTGAGGAACATCTAGAAGCAATGGTGAACGGAAGGCTTAACAATGGGGCAGATGATGACCAGAGGGTTGCTGAAGATCCTCCCCAAGATGTCCAGAATGAACGGCCTGCCTCTGCTGCTGCCGCACGACAGTCCTGCCGCGACTACTTGGTCAATGACCATGTTGAACTGGAGACCACCTTGCCAGACGTGGAAGCTGAGAACTTCGAGCTGAAACCTATTATCTTCAACATGATAAATTTTGCTGGCCAGTTTAGTGGTGCTGCAACTGAGGATGCCCGAGAACATCTGAAAACGTTCCAAGAAATCTGTGGATCGTTTAGATTGCCAGGAATCAATCCGGAAGTACTGAGGCTCTGGTTATTTCCTCATTCATTGAGAGACAGAGCTAAAACTTGGTGGAATAAACTAACGCTGGGATCAATACGAACTTGGGCAGATCTCTCTCGTGAATTCTTATCTTGTTTTAATCCTTCTCATTTATCTGAAAGATTGCGTAACGAAATTGCTACTTTTCAACAAGAGGATGATGAACCAATGCACGAGGCATGGGATAGATTTACAACTCTTCTTCGGAACTTCCCAATGCATGGATTTCCCGTGTAGAATCAGGTCGTCAAATTCTACAACGCTGCCAATGCACATACTCGTCTGAGAATAGATTCAGCTGCAAATGGGCTAATACTAGACAAGGAACCAGACGAAGCAATGATAGTGTTGAAGAACTTAGCGAAAAACAATGAGCAATTTCCTACAGCTAGGAGAGGGGGTAAACGAGGGATCTCTGTGAAGGATTATGAAGCTGACAATTCGATGAAATCACAGGTTGCATACTTCACAAAAGTAGTGGAAAATCTGCAGCGGAAAGATTCCAAAGCCGTATATTCTGTAGAAGAGGTATGTGAAACCTGTAGTGGGAATCATAGTTTAGAAGACTGTCATTTACAACTGGCAGAAGGGATGTATGTTGGGAATTACAACAAACCAAGAAACTATGATTCCAACAATTACAATCCCAACTAGAGGAAATATCCTAAGTTTTCTTGGAGCAATCCGAACAATGCACTGAATCCCCAAATGCAGAACAACCAAAACCAAGGGGCACCCAGAATCCTATCGCGACAGCAGCCGCAATAGCCGCCGGCAGCCGCACCTAGTATACTAGAGCAGACATTGGCAACATTCATGTTACAGACAAGAGCTTACATGGCGAACATGGATCACTTTGTCAAGAAAACTGAGTCATTCATGGACAAGACAGAGATGAGGATGACAAACCATGATGCCACCCTGAAATCGCTGGAGACATTCATGGACAAGACAGAGATGAGGATGACAAACCATGAGGTTTCCCAGCATATCAAGCCAAGGCAAAACAAAGGATTCCCTAGTGATACTGAGGTCACTAGAAAACCCACACATGAGCAGTGTAAAGCAATTACAACTAGGAGTGGGAAACAATTACAAGGGCCGGAGATGAAGAATATACCAAGTAAGGAACCGACCCTAGATTTACATGCCGTGAAAACTGCCCCAGCAGAGGAAGAACAACCTGCTGTCGACACACCTACCGTGACAGCAGAAGGGACAGAGGAGCAAATAGAGGATGTTGAAGAACCTAACCCTCCTCAAATTTGAATACCATGTGAAGAATGTCTTGAAGATTACCGTCCTCCACCTCCTTTTCCACAGCAGTTACAAAAACAGAAACATGAGTACCAGCTAAAAAAGATTTATGATATTTTTAAGCAGGTGCACATTAATATACCGCTGTTAGAGGCCATCCAGCAGATGCCCGATTATGTGAAATTTCTCAAGGATGCCATGTCAAAAAGGTCCAGACTTGGGGGATTCGAAATGGTAAAATTGACAGAAGGATGCATGACTATCTTTCACAGGCATCCACCTAAGAAAAAGAAGGATCCTGGGAGCTTCATCATAACGTGCATAATTGGCGACAGATTCGTGGGTAAGGCACTTTGTGATCTTGGTGCTAGCATAAATTTAATGCCAAAATCTATGTTTCAGAAATTAGGTATTGGACGAGCAAGGCCCACGACAGTCATGTTGTAGCTGGCAGATCGCTCTTACGTACAACCAGAAAGGAAGATCGAGGATATTCTGGTAAGAGAGGATAAATTCACTTTTCCTGTTGACTTTCTTGTTTTAGACCGTGAAGTAGATGAAAACGCACCGATCATCCTGGGGCGACCCTTCATAGCCACATGCAGAACTGTGATCGATGTGGAGAAAGGAGAACTGACCATGAGAGTGAATGATCAAGAAATAAAACTCAATGTTCTCCAAGAAATTAAACATGCTGATGCAGAAGAAGAGTGCAAGGAAATCTCTGAAGTGATCCTTGACCAACCCTGCATCAGATCCAGCTGCCACGACAGAAAAATCGGTCACTGCCACAATAGTCACCTGGAAGACTGTCACGGCAGCATTGATGACAGTGACTCCTCCGACTCAAAAACATATGACACTGAAGGTCCCGGTGAGGTAAATTGGATAGGCAATCGTCCAGGTAAGTTCTTCGAGCCTCTTAATTATACCTCGAATGAACATATAATCCAGAAGCCTTCGATTGAAAAGCCACATGTTGTAGATCTTAAGCCCCTGCCAGGGCAGCTTAAATATGTTTTTCTTGGTTTAAATGATACGTTTCCCGTAATCATCTCTTCCAAGTTAATGCAGAAACATGAGCACCAGCTAATCAGAATGCTACAACAGCATAAGAAGACCATTGGATGGACTATAACTGATATCCAAGGTATCAGCCCGGCATTATGTATGCACAAGATTCTCTTGGAGGATGATCATAAGTCGACTATTGATGTCCAGAGACATTTGAACGAGGCTATGCGAGAAGTGGTGAGAAAAGAGATTATCAAATGGCTTGACGCTGGAATCATATACGTCATCTCGGATAGCAAGTGGGTGAGCCCAGTGCAGTGTGTGCCCAAAAAGGGAGGCATAACCATGGTAACCAACGAAGAATACGAGCTAATCCCAATCAGGACTGTGATTGGTTGGAGAGTTTGTATGGATTACCGGAAGCTTAACAAAGCTACCCAGAAAGATCATTTCCCCTTACCCTTTATTGATCAAATGCTTGATAGATTAGCGGGGAAACCTTACTATTGTTTTCTTGATGGTTACTCAGGTTACAATCAGATAGCAATTGCACCAGAGGACCAGGAGAAAACTACCTTCACTACCCGTACGACACCTATGCTTTTCGGAGAATGCCATTTGGGCTCTGCAATGCACCAGCAACCTTCCAAAGGTGCATGATGGCAATATTCTCCGACATGGTGGAGGATTTCCTAGAGATTTTCATGGACGACTTTTCGCCTTTGGAGACAGTTTTGAAGGTTGTTTAGGCAACTTATAGAAGGTTCTTGAAAGATGTGAAGAGGCAAACTTGGTTCTGAACTGGGAAAAATACCGCTTCATGGTGGATGAAGGGATAGTACTAGGCCACAAAGTGAGCTGCCGCGGCATAGAGGTTGACATAGCCAAAATAAAAGTCATCGAAAAGCTGCCGCCACCCACCACAGTCAAAGGGATTCGAAGTTTCTTAGGGCATGCTAGGTTTTATCGACGATTTATTGCAAATTTCTCGAAGATTAATCGTCCCTTTGATTTCAATACTAAATGTACTGAGGCATTCAAAGTTCTGAAGGAGAAGCTGGTAACAACCCCGATCGTACAGCCACTAGACTGGAGTTTGCCATTCGAGATAATGTGTGATGCCAGTGACTATGTTGTCGGGGCAGCACTAGGGAAAAGGAAGGATAAGCTCTTCCATGTGATTTACTATGCCAGCAAAACACTAAATGACGCCCAAGTCAACTACACCACGGCAAAAAAGAGCTGTTAGTAGTGGTGTTCTCAATCAACAAGTTCCGTCTGTACATACTTGGAACAAAGGTGGTGGTCCATACAGACCATTCCGCACTAAAATATATGTTCACGAAAAATGATGCAAAATCGAGATTGATACGTTGGATTCTGCTGCTGCAAGAGTTTGACATTGATATCAAAGATAAAAAGGGAACAAAGAACCAAGTGGCAGACCACTTGTCGAGGTTGGAAACGGGAAGGAGTCAATCCACAAATAGGACCAACATATTGGAGACCTTCCTAGATGAGCAGTTGTTTGCTGCCACCAGCACTGCCGCGACAGCCATGGCGGCAGGTAAGCTTTCTGAAACCTCTTGGTACGCTGATTTTGTTAATTACATTGTTAGTGGGATACTACCTCCTGAACTTAATTACCAAGCAAGGAAGAGGTTCCAAAATGATGCAAAACATTATTATTGGGACGAACCTCTTATTTTCAAACACTGTGCAGATCAAATTATCAGGAGATGCGTACCAAAGGATGAACAAGAAGCTGTGCTTCACCACTTCCATGCTTCCCCGTATGGAGGACACCTAGGTGGAAACAAAACCGCTACCAAAGTTCTACAATCTGGTCTCTATTGGACCACACTGTTCAAGGATGCACAAGCCTTCTACAAAAGCTGTGACAAATGCCAAAGGACTGGGAACATCTCGAGAAGGCATGAAAGGCCACTACATAACATTTTAGAGGTCGAAATCTTCATTGTATGGGGAATCGACTTCATGGGACCATTCCCAGCATCTTGTGAGAACCTGTACATCCTACTGTAGTGGATTATATGTCCAAGTGTGTAGAAGCTATCGCCACTCAGAAAATGATGCCAAAACAGTTCAAAGATTTCTGCACAAGAACATCTTCTCCAGATTTGGCATCCCAAGGGCGATAATTAGTGATGAGGGGAGACACTTCGATAACATGGTAATTGCTGCTACCTTGAGAAAATACGGAGTAAAGCACCGGATTGCAACAGCATACCACCCTCAAACCAATGGGCAGGCCGAGATATCCAACCGAGAAGTAAAGAACATACTTGAGAAGATGGTAAAACCCACTCAAAAGGATTGGTCTCTACATCTCAATGATGCACTTTGGGCCTATAGAACATCGTTCAAAACACCATTGGGGATGTCACCCTATAGACTCATCTATGGGAAAACCTGTCATTTACATGTTGAGATAGAACACAGAGCTTACTAGGCTATCAAAGCAGTAAATATGGACTGGGATAAGGCAGGACAGAAGAGGCTACTAGACTTGAATTAAAATTAGGAAATTCGAGCAATGACCTACGACAATGTCGAGATCTACAAGGATAAAACCAAGAAGTGGCACGACAAGAAGGTGCTGCCACGACAGTTCTGCCCAAGGCAGCAGGTGTTGTTGTTCAACTCTAGGTTGAAGCTTTTCCCAGGAAAGCTTAAATCTAGGTGGTCTGGTACTTTCCAGGTTGTCCAAGTTTTCCCCCATGGTGCCATAACAATCAAATCCCTAAAGGACGGGCACCAGTTCAAGGTCAATGGATAGAGACTCAAGCATTATCAGGGGACTGAAGCCCCAAGGATGCAGGAAGTAGTTACTTTAGGAGATGCCCCTCAAGGCATCCTTAATTTAACTTAGTTTTTATTTTATTTTAATTATTTATTAGGAATTAAGATTTATTTATTTTAGAAATCAAGATTTTTAATTTAGTTTATTTGTTTAAATATTTTTTAGGGAACAAAGGAAGCAAAGCAAAGAGAAGGAATGAACCAGCCCACCACATTCACAACAGCCCAAAAAGCCCAACGGACGAGTCTGTCGTTACAGCTTGTCACCAACTGTCGCGACAGACACGCAAACGCGTAACAGACGCGCAGCAGACACAGAAACGTGTGACAGACGCGTAACAGCTGGCCCCGTTATTCGTGCCTGCCGCTACAGACCCAATGGACAGAAAATCCCAATTCTATATAAACCCACACTCACTATTCATTTTTCACCTCGTTCTCATTCTCTCAAACTGCTTTCTCTGTTTTAGATCTCCAATATTTTCTTCTCATTTTCTACAGTCCTTGCAAATGGCTAGCAGACAAACCCGCCGCAGCGCTGCCTCCACTTCTGCTGCAGCAGTATCAACCCCGAGTCACAATGTCATTCCCAACCATTTCGCTTCCACTGAATCTGCCACGAGGTACTACAGTTCCTTTTAAAAGAGGGACATGTGGGAGGAACGAGGGTTCATCTACACACATCCAACGGGAGATCTAGGGCTAGGGAGCTTAATAGCCAAGAAAATTCAAGCCCTCAAATGGCAGAAATTTGCTGCCCATCCCGAGGAGATGAACGTAACCCTTGTCCGAGAGTTCTACGATGCCGTCGATAGCAAGGATGCCAAGTCAGTAACAGTTCGAGGCAAGCAACTCTCTCTCGAGCCTGCGTACATCAACATACTTTACGGGTTGTACGTGAGCAAGAAGGAGGACTCCTACAGAAAGTTCATGAATAGTCTGTCATCGGTAGACTACGACGCAGTCATGGCAGAGGTCACTGAAGAAGGGGCAAAGTGGAACGACGACCCTAAACACCGATGGACCGTGAGGAGAACCCAGCTGACTCCACAAGCCAAACTATGGAATCACTTTGTTAAGAAGCGCATCATGCCATCCTCCCACAACAGCACTGTCGACATACCAAGGTTAGCCCTTGTTCATTATATTTTAAACGAGAGGCAAATAAATATTGGTCACTACATACGGGACAAAGTTCTTGAGTGTGCCCTCCGACCGTCGGGTCCCCTTGTTTTCCCCTACCTTATCAGCACCATCTGCCGGGTGTACAATGTATCGGAGATTGAAGAAGATGTCAAGGTCCAAGGAAAGGGGTGGACGCAACAAAATATTTACAGCCTAATGGAGTTGAAGGCTGCCACCCTTCTGTCATATAACAATCCCTCTGCCACGATAGAGCCGACAGTAGGCCCCAGCTCCCTAGAACCTGTCGCAGCAAAGCAACATCAGACGACAGCAGCACCTCCAGCTAACACCTCCGCCCAGATTCTGTCAATGCTGAAAAGAATGGATGAACGACAACTCGGACTGATGGGCTTCATGAGGGACTTCACGGCCACAACGGTAAATTTTATTCAAAATGATTTACATTTTACCCATGTGCCATTCCCCTTCTTCCCAGACCACTTCTTTGTTGCCCTCACACCTACCCCTGCTGCAATCCCTAGAACTCCATATACTGCCTCCACACCTACACCTGCCATGACAGGCGAAGGCGGCATGCAGTTTGCCACAGCCAGAGGAGAGAAGAGAAAGGACACCCTCCCGAAAATCGACCCCAAATATTGGGAAGGGTTCTCCTCCTCTTCCGTCTGGCAGGATTCCGACTCCGAGCCATCAGTTGCCCGAGACATCTCCAAGGACTACCCTCTGATGAAGAGGAAGAAGCTCAATGAGACTGTCGAAGAACCCTTCGGCCAAGGCAGATCTGCCAGCAGCAGCTCGGATGATGACATCGAGGTTCTGGACCAGCCTCCACGCATCTCACCGACACGTGTCCAGCCACCCCAGGAAGCAAAGAAGAAGACAGCCTCTGCCTCCCTCAGCACACTGCCAGCCCCTGCCATGAAAGTCACTGCCCGCCGGCAGCTCCAAATCAGCAGCAGCAGCGACGACAACTCCTCAAATTAAGTTTCTTTCTTATATTTTGTCGTCTTTGTTGTTTTATTTATTTTGTGATGTATTTGCTTTTTCTGTTTTTATTTTTCATCCTGTCATGCATTGAGGGCAATGCAACCCTCGAGTTTGGGGGTAGCATCCCCCCATTAATGAAGTTGTTAGTTTTGTCTTAAATTCGTGTCTAATTATTAGTTTATTTTTAAGTTTATTTTTGTGTCAAAAATATTAAAATGAAAATAAAAACAAAAATTTGGCTTAAGTCTTTGAACTAAATTACCTGCCGCGACATACTTTGTCGTGACAATGCCTTTAGGAAGTTTTAGGAACTGTTTAGAGCCTTGCTATAATTCTGATCTGTAAAACAATCTTTGTGACTCTTATGCTATCTAGACTTCTATAGTGCACCAGAATAGGAATGTTTACCCACTTGAGATTGCCCCTAGAAGTGCCTATCACTGGCTCTAGGAAAGGAATAAAGGAAAGAAAGAATTCAGACTCATTGCTTGCAAAACTGCCTTGCACTGATTTAGGGAGATTTCTCTTTGAGCTTAAGTTAGAAAAAACTAAAGGAGCCTAGGAATTGCCTCTAGAAAAAAATGAACTGGCATAAAAACTCAAGTTTGTAAGCAAGACTATTTTGGTAAACTAAATAAGTCTAGGCACATATTGGTTCACAAAACATGCACACACTGCACAAGAACTATAGCATGGTTCCGAATAAAACCAGAAACACCTAACAAGGTATTGCTCTTGATAGGGAATGTGTGGTAGGTAATGAAAAGTTCACTGAATTAAGCCAAACCAAAAAGTTTTTATTTTTAGTTAGGTCATATTTGCTTGAGGGAAAGAAAGAACTTGAGTTTGGGGGTGTGTTGAGTGTATAAAAGTTATATATTTTACCCCTCATTTACCCATATTTCTGCTGCATTCAAGCATATTTCATTGAATTTAGGATAGATTTCTTCATATAAATCACAATTAGATAAAATGGCACAGTTGCTACTGATTTTGGTCACTTTTGTAGGTATATGCTGTGGCAGACTCAGGGCAACAAAGAAGCAGAGCTGGATCACAGGACTGGAGTCGAAGAGAAATTGCTGCCGTGGAAGCTATGACGACAGAAGGGTGAAGTGGAAAAGTGAAGTGGAGCTCGACAGATAGAGGATTTCAAGCTGGTTTGTCGTGGACCACTCTTATATTTTTCTGAATCTTGAGGCAGAATGAAGGCCAAGCCCAAAGTCCAAGAAAGAAACCCAAAGCAAGAAAAGATAACGAATTAAAGGCATCTACTCAGAAGATTTAATCTTTAATAGAGTTGCACTTTAGTTTAAACTTGTATTCTTACCATATTAGAAAACTTGGACCCAAGGCCTATATAAAGGCATGTAATTCGACCTAGGGAAGGATATCTCATTTCTAACCATCTTCCCCAAAACCCTTGTCGTTTTCCCTTCTCCATCATGTTCTAAATTCCCCCTAGGGCTAAGGGTTGATTCTGTAAAGTAGTTGCAAGGATTGTACTGTTTAGGAAAATTTTGTTCAAGCAATAAAAACTTCAAGTTTATTTATTCTGGTTTTCAGATCTTACAAGAGTATCGGGAGAGCATTGTGAGGTTATCCATTTGTTTGATATGGGGATAGTCAAGCATACGAACGAAATAAATACAAGTTTTCCAATTTATGGTTAAACCATCTCGGCTTAGGGATAAGTACGAGGTTAAATGGCTAAGGAAGAATTCGACAACATTGGTGTTCACCCTTCGATTTATGTCTGGAGGTATCATCTAAGAAGTGTTCATCAATAGCACTTGGGCCTAGGGATAGGAAAAGTCATAGCAGGGATTCTTGCCAAGCTTGAAGTACAGAGTTGTGTGATCGCTGTCGCGACATCAACGGACTTCTGCCGTGACAGGTGCTACCGTGGCAGGGACGACGACAAAATAGAAGTTCTCTTACAGTGCAACACCTGCACTACCGAGCAAATCAATACCGGCCTATTTCTTAACCCTGATTCCTTTATCTTTTATATTACTTGTTTCCCAAGATTACTTTACAATCAATTTAAACTCTTTCTCTCTCTCTCGTGCAGCAATTGTAGGACAAAGCTATTTCCTGTCCCTGTGGAGATGATATCCGATACTCCAAGTATCACTTTACTACTTGCGTCGTATACACTTACACTCTTTGCGATAGGACTCTTTTACAGTACCCTCATGGCGCAGTGGATATCAAGAAGTTGGACGCCGATGAAGTCTTCAAAGTCAATGGCCAACGCCTGAAGGTGTACAGTGGAGCCCCTATCCTTAGAGACAAGTCATACCTGGATCTTTACGATCCTTGAAAGTTTGCATCTCTAACCATATCTTTTATGCTATAGCATGTCCATAAATAATGCTTTTCTTTTTAGTCTAGTTTTGTGTTATCTTTGCCTATAATTTTCATATCTTTTCACGTGACCCTCGTACAAGGCTTTCTCTTTCCTAGTACAATGTCAGGTATAGAGGCAGGGGAGCGTGTCGTGGACAGGGTTGGTAGCAAAAGGGAGAAGGACAAGGAGTTAGTTTTTATCCAATTTTGGAGGGACAAAAGAAAACGGGAAAGAACAAGATAAAGAGGTTTTATCCGAAAAGTGGGGGAGTTGAATTTAAAAAAAGAGAGAAAAAAAATCATGAGAGAGAATATTTCTCTATTTAATGAGGAGAAACCCTAGCCACATAAACCCATATTCTCTCTCCAGCCGTTTGCTATTGCATTAACTCTAGAAAATTTTCTCTCTCCCTTAAAGCAGACACACGTCCCCATCACCTCCCCTCTCCTATTAATTCATCAGTTTTCCCCACCTTTTTAAACTCCCAATATTTTCTTCATCATCCGTCCCCTCACCTTCTTCAGCTTCTTCAAACACTCAAAAACTTTCCCTCCATCTTTTCGATTTTCTCCCAAACACAGAGCACCCTTCACCATTTTATTTCCTTCACATTTTCACTCCTCCCAACTTTTCAGAAAAAACTCCATGGCTCGTTGCAAAAATGCCCCTGAGACTTATGATCGTCCCAGACAACAACCAGTCCTAGAAATTCCTAAATTTCTTGACTAGGCAGCAAAGGAGATATTGGCAAAGCTTAAGGACAGAAACGTTCTTCCAGAACTAGAGTTTAAATACCCTCAAGAGGAAGAACATTAGTTCGACCAGTCTATAATGGACGTCATTGGCACCCATGGGTGGAAAAACTTCGCTGCTCATCCTGAGGAGATTTGCACATCACTTGTGAAGGAGTTCTATGCCCACCTAACAAGTCCAACCCAGTCCACTGTTCATGTGCGAGGAGAGCAGATAAAGTTTACTGCTGCAGCAATCAACAAGTTCTACGGGCTAAAGCATAATGTGGACCATCACACTTCTTTTGTGATGACAATGGACGCGCAGACGCAACGTGAGGTGCTAGAGGACATCTATTTTCAAGGAACAGTGCTGGATAATAACAAGTCAGTTGAGAGAGGATGCCTCAAACCTGAGGTAAAGGTATGTAATCACTTTGTGAGGCATAAGATTATGCCCACACTACACACTGCCACCGTCCACATATCTCAACTTTTTCTCATTCATTTAATAATACATGGTAGACAAATTAACATAAGGAAGATAATAGTGGATGATGTATATGCTTGTTTGAAACGGCCTCGAAGTCCCCTTGTTTTTCCTAATCTGATCACTGCCTTGTGCAAAAGGAAAAACGTCTTTATAGATGATCTTGTAGATACATCTCTTTCAGGAAAGATAGGTTTTACTCAAGCCCTTGTTACGGAACTCCAGGGATTTAACGAAGACATGCCTCAGCAAGCAGTGGAGGGAGGAGCTAAAAGTTTTGCTGCAGCAAGAGTGAAAGCATTGGTGGCAACAACAAAAGAATTGAGCTCTGAGCTCAACCTGATGAAGGCACACCAGCGGGCATACTTAAAATATTCCCAACACCGCGATAGTGCCATAACATCCTTCTTGAACAAACTCCTGCCGGACCAGAACGTCTCTTTTCTAGTATTTCGTATGGAGTTACTGCAAGCCCCCACCACTGCTACAACACGCGCAACTGAGCTGACTCCAGCACAATCTGAGGATGCTACATCATCCAGACTGAAAACTCGCATCAAACACACTGTTAGACGTGTCAGGCCCGCGTCTAGTGCTCAATCAGTCTCATCAGAGAGTGTGGATGATGTGGCTGACCCACACCACTACTCGTTCGAGACATTGATGGACAACACCAGTAGCACCACCTAGCCTCTGCACCCAGGAGGTAACTAACCTTTTTCTTTTCATTTTTTTTCATTTTCATGGCATATAGTGTAGATTAGTTTATGCATTGCGGACACTACATTTCTCAAGTTTGGGGGTGTTAGTGTTCATAGTTAACATTTTGCTTTAGCATATGCATTATAGGATAGAACAAAATTTTTACTATGGCATTCTGTTTAACCTAGAGACAGCCTATAAACATATTTATGATGTCTGACGACGAAATCTCTAAGGCCTGAATTTAGTTAGAAAAAAACACACCTAGTTGAGATCTGTAGAACTAACTTTAGGATCTAGTTGTTAAAAAAATTGTTACACAACTACTATCTTTCTATAAGTAAGTTTGTTAGAAATTTTATTCAAGAAGAACCATAGTAAAATCTGATATGTAAACTCTAGAGAGCTTAAAAGAAAAACTAGACGACCATGTGCTAAAACAAATGAATAAATGCTACGACATATTTGTAGAAGGACTCTCTGCTTTGCTATAGCTTTTCAGTGTTAAAAAACAAACAAGGAGAAAAATAAAGCCTTGCTATAGCATATGAGTGAATGAAAGTTGTCACGGGATGACTCTGCCTACTAGATCGGGGGTGAGAGGTTTGCTCCCTGCTCATCTAGAGTTAAGGACGACAAGTGTGATGAGCTGACACCCATCGTAGCAGAAAACCTATATCTCTGGAGTTTAAAAATTGGAAAAGAACTAGAGAACATGGTTAGGGTAGAACTAGGGAGCTTCCTTGAAAATTTGTCTCACCAGCTTAAGTATAGGAGGAAGGCTGCCACGCACACACGCACACAGCTTAGTCCTAAGGAATGTTCTTAAGGATCTCATGTATGGTTGTGTATATTTATTTGCCTAAGTTATTTCCGAGGACTAAAATATTGCCATAGCAACCCTCTAGGTTAAATCTTTGCCATAGTAGGTCTTTTGTTCTGTTCTATTCATTGCTTGAGGACAAGCAATAGCTTAAGTTTGGGGGGTGTGATAACTGCATAAATATCCTTGTTTTCATACCTTTTTGCTATAGCATTTGCCTATTCTTGAGTTCATACCATAGCATTTAGACTGCATTTAGGTTGCATTTTCTTCTTCTGGGTGCATCTTTATCTTTGCTGGTTAGTAGTCCATATCGAGGGGTACTGCTCGGAAGGTTGGTCTTGGGGTTTGTGATGTGTAGGAAAGGAGTCGAGAGAGAAATCTTGGTGCCGGGAATTGCTATAGCATGATGGAAGTGGATATTGGCCAGCACGTGAGATACACGTGAGCTGCAGAAACATGTGAACATGCAGAAAAGGACGATCTGACATGTGCAGCAGCCGGTGCCCACTTGCAGACTGTCCTCCTTGTCCCCTCATGGCAGACCTTGTCGGTGGATATTCCTTGGGATTATCAAGGCATCTTTAGGGCACCTAACCCTAGAAGCCTCCACTATATAAAGGGAGAGAAGCTTGGAGCAAAGTGTGGTATTTTTTGTTGCAAAAAGAGAGGCGGAAGAGAGAGAAAAGGAGAGGGAAGTTTCCACCTTCATCTTCTCCAGCTTGGTGACCTCCATCGTTGAAGCTCCAAGGAGTGGCCTCACCGGCCTCGAGAGAGGCGGTGGGCCTAAGACAGTCAGGTAGTCCATGGCAGAGAGGGAGTTCACATTTCTTTCTATCGCTATAGCAATTTCTTGTCATATCTTTATATTTGGTGATGTTATCACAATGATACGTTAGATGATATTGCCCAGCCACGAACTGTTTTAGGTGGCTTGGGTTTGATGGATGATTTTATTTTGAGTACTTTTTAATGTATGATATGGCTTTTTCAGTGTTTATCATGATTCTATGCTTTGCTTATGCATTTCTCATTTCCTTAAAGTTGTAAGAGCTTAGGGTTGTAAGTGCTTTGAGAGATAGGCCCTACCTTAAGCGCCTTCGAGAGTTGGCCGTTCTTTAAGTGTATGTTGAGGTTAGTAATCGAGAGAGCTAGCCTTAGAACCCTCATAAGTAATGGAGTTACTGTTGAGAGGCAGACTCTAACCTACCTTAGAGATAAGTGATAGGTTTCAAGGGCTAAAAAGGATAGTACGTGAAGTGTATGGGAGTGTTATGAGTTTACGCTGAGAGGTATGGCTGTAGCATTTCTTACTCCCAGTTTCCTGGCTAGAGATAGTTTAGGAACATTCTTAGTAAATCCTGCCTAGCATAGAAGATAGCTGAAGAGCCTTAGTATCGTTAACGAGCTTGAGTTAGGTTGTCCATCATTCCAAGCTAGTCATTTCGTAGTGAGTTTCGCATACGAAAGGGGACCTGTCTATCATATTGTTATCTCATCTTTCTCTGCACTGTTTTGCTTCAGCATTATTTTACATCATCTCTTTTACTATAGCATTGTCATCTGCAAAAAGTTCAATATTTATTATTACAGCAACCATAAATACCTCCAATCCCTATGGAGACAATACCCACTCATCACTTTATTACTCGTTCGACGTGTATACTTGCACTATTTGTGTATTAATTATAGTCACTGCACAAACACAACAATGCAATGATATGATAAAAAGAAGGATACCTCGAAAAAACTTTTCTCTTTGTATTTTCTATTCTAAATCCCCAGAATATCGAACCTCTTTTTACAATATTGTTTCTGCTCTTTTATAGCCGAATTACATTTCTGATAAAACGAAATGTTGTTGCTTTTGATACTTTGTCTACATTTGCTCTGAACCTTCTGACCTATTTTCCCTTCTTTTTTGTATCTTCTTTTTTTTGTTCTTTTTCCATTCTAATCTTCCTAAAACTTTGACCTTTGATCTGCATGTTTCTGGAATTCCCGAATGGAGTATCAGGAGCCATCGAATGGTCACCTTTATTGCGGCTGACTCAGAGTTAAGATGACGGCAGCCAAAAGGTCATCACGGTTATTCGATGCGCCGTGGATCTAACGGCTGTAGATTGACTGTAACCCCCTAAACCTGACCCGGAAGAACTGGGTCGAATATAAGGAGTCAAGCTCAAAGCTTGTCCCTCACGCAAGTAACCTGATTCAAAACCTTAATTCCAAAATAGGTAATACTAATATCACGTAATAAATATTAATAAAATATTCCTGAAAACATTAAACATTTGAAATGTACATGCATGATAAAACGTAATAACCCCAAATAAAACATCTGAAATCTAAAATTATATACAATCTGATAAAACGTATAATATAAGTAGGTCCACGTGTCATACTGATAATAATAAATAAACAAAGCTGGAAAACGAGGTCCTCCAAGTATCGTAGCCTAGACCTGAGTATCTGAAATAGAAACTACGGGGGAGTTAGTGAAAACGCTCAGTGTGTCTCTATAGTGCAAATAGAACTAACAAAAACATCATATCATCAGAGTCAACAGACATTATCAGAATACAATTTTCCATCAAGAAACAATTCAATCACATAAACTGTATGAATGAATATGTAACATTGTATGACATGCACCCAACTACATCACCATCCGAAGAGTAAGGTTCCCCAAAACCACTTTCTACCTCATCACCATCCGAAGTGGAATCCAGCCCGTAGGGCGAAACCACTGATCCAAAGTAGAAATCATCCCGAAGGATGAAGCTACTGAACTTCCCCGTACAGAATCCCAACCATAATGAGATGACGTAAAATTCAAGTTCTGAATCTGAATGCATTGTTTATCAACAGAAATGCATAATCATATAATCCGATATATAATAATCTGAATCTAAATGTATATACAAATATTGCATAACGTAACAGAATGTTGAACAAGTCAAATATCACAGATCAACAGAATATTATCATCATACATCATCAGACTACATCATGTATACATTTCAGCAAATCAACACATTTACATACAGAGCACTGTAAACAGACAGCACAGAAGAGAACACACCTCAAGTAGCTAACACTCAACGTCAAAGGTGATGTCTCCCACGCTCAGCTCTATCTCTAGGTCGGTAAGAGTCAACTCGAGCGGATCCCGATGTCTGAGCAACAAGAGGTCGTCCAGGTGGAGGAGGAGGAAGGATCTCAGTATCCGAGTCAATGTCGTCCAACTCAGAAACATGGTGAATCGACAAAGTTTGGCGACATCGACGGAGAAAAATGAACGGTCTTCGAACCGTTTTTTAACAACGGTGGATGGGAAAAAGAAATGATGGCTAGAGTTTTGATCGGAACTGGGGGGGGGAGATAAATGGTGGTTACGGATCGACAAACGGCCGACGGTAGCTCCCTCGTCGGATCTTGATTGGAAAGAAACGAAGAGAGGTTGGTGTTTTGTCTTTTCTTTGATGAAACACGAAAAGGGGGGAAAATGGGGGTAACTGAATCGACACAAACCAAAAGAGGAAAACCATATTTTTCTTTAATTTATTTTTGGGTAAATTACACAATAAGGGTTCCTAGAATAGTCCGCCTTACAAAAAGGTCACAGAAGTTTCAAAATTCTCAATTTAGCCACTGAATTAATTAAGATTTCAAAATAAAATTCCCAATTATTAAGGTTTTTAATGGAATCCTTCTTCGACGGAGTCAAAGGTAGTCCACTAACAAAGTCCATAGTCAAGTGCTCCCATTTCCACTGAGGAATCTCAATATGCTGAAGTAACCCAGACGGACGCTGATGCTCTGCTTTGACTTTCTGACATGTCAAACATCTCGATACAAATCCGAAGATGTCCCGCTTGAGACCTTTCCACCAGTACCTTTCACGAAGATTCTTATACATCTTGTCACCACTAGGATACATAGAATAAGGACTGTCATGGGCATCACGGAGAATAACCTGTTTTAACCCAGATTTCCTCGGAATACAATACCGACCACGGAAACATAATACCCCATCCTGATCAATAGAGAAATCCTGAGATGTACTCTCATGTACCTCTCTAATACGATGCATCAAAAACGGATCACTAGGCTGCTTAACTCGAATATCAGAAATTAATGTAGGAATAACCCGAAGTTCTGCCATCAGACTGCCATCGTCGTACAAACTCATCCGAGCAAACAAAGCTCTCAAATCTGAAATGGTGTTACGACTCAATGCATCAACAACGATATTAGCTTTACCCGGATGGTACTCAATCTCACAATCATAATTCTTGAGAAGCTCTAACCAGCGACGCTGTCTCAGATTAAGCTCTTTCTGAGTGAGGAGGTATTTCAGACTCTTATGGTCTGTATAGATATAACACTTCTCTCCGTAGAGATAGTGTCTCCAGAACTTAAGTGCAAAAATGACAGTAGCCAACTCTATATCATGGGTAGGATAGTTGCATTCATGCGGTTTCAACTGTCGAGACACATAAGCCACTACCTTTCCGTCCTGCATCAGAACACACCCCAATCCGGTGTACGAAGCATCATTGAAAACTGTATAAGCCTTACCGGGCTCAGGCTGAATCAAAACTGGTGCTTCAGTCAACACAAACTTAAGCTTCTCAAAACTAGATTGCTGAGCCTCAGTCCAAACGAAGGGAACATCCTTCCTCAGAAGCTTAGTCAACGGAGCTGCAATAGAAGAGAAACCCTCAACGAATCTCCGATAATAACCAGCTAAACCCAAGAAGCTTCGAACCTCAAGAACATTCTTGGGCTGCTTCCAACTCATAATAGCCTCGACCTTCATCAGATCAACCTGAATACCCTGAGCATAAACTATATGACCCAGAAACATAACCTCAGAAAGCTAGAACTCACATTTATTGAATTTTGCATACAGTTGTTTCACTCACAGAATCTGTAATACAATCAAAAGATGTTCCTCATGCTCTACCTCAGATCTAGAATATACCAGTATATCATCAATAAATACCACAACAAACTGGTCAAGATATGGTTGAAACACCCTATTCATCATATCCATAAAAGCGACAGAGGCGTTAGTCAACCTAAAAGGCATCACAAGGAACTCATAATGCCCGTAACATGCTCGGAAAGCTGTTTTGAACACATCAGAATCCTTAACCTTGAGTTGGTAAAAACCAAATCTCAGGTCTATCTTAGAGAATACCGTAGCTCCCCGGAACTGGTCAAACAGATCATCAATACGAGGAAGAGGATATTTGTTCTTGATCGTCAGCTTGTTCAGCTTCCGATAATCTATACAGAGTCGAAGGGTCCCATCATTCTTCTTAACAATCAAAACTGGAGCTCCCCAAGGAGAAACACTGAGTCGAATGAAACCTCGATCCAACAGTTCTTGCAACTGAATCTTCAACTCCTTAAGTTCCTTCGGTGCCATCCGATAAGGTGCCATAGACACAGGAGCTGCACCCGGATAAACCTCGATGCCAAACTCAACCTCATCCCATTTCGGCGGTACCCCAGGTAATTCTTCCAGAAAAGCGTCTGGAAAGTCTTTCACAACTCGAATCTTATCTAATCCAGAATCAGACTATCTCGGATCAAGGATGTAGGCAAGATAAGCAATAGACCATTTCTTGATCATTTTCTTAGCTTTGAGAGTTGAAACAATATTACATAGGAACCCTCTGCGCTCACCAACCAGAATCACCTCACGATCACCAGGAGTTCTCAGTGTAGCCCGTTTCTTTTCACAGTCCAAAGTAACACGGTGTGCAGATAACCAATCCATACCTAGAATAAGATCGAACTCCCTAAAGGGTAACTCCATCAAATCAGCTGAAAAGATCTCCCCTTGAATCTCAAGAGGACAATTCTTGTATACTTTAGTAACCTCAACTAGATTACCCACTGGACTATGTACAGTAACAACACTAACAGTATCCTCAACAGAAATCTCAAGACCCCCAGACACAGAACTCGCAACATATGAATGAGTCGAACCATTATCTAGCAGAGAAAAATATGGAATAGAATGGATATGGAATGTACCGGAAATAACATCTGGCTCATCACGGTCCTCGTGCCTCATAGTAGAATAAACTAACCCCGGCTGTCTGGCCCCTGATCCTGCTGATCCTCTACTCGGAGCTGGTCTACCTCTACTAGTAGAGCCTGAAGTAACAGATCTGACATGACCTCTCCCCTTGGCGGGAGTCTGTACTGATGCCTGAGACTGAGTAGTAGTAAAAGCTGAGGGAGGTGGAACCGGACAATCTCTGAAGCGATGCTCAAATGAACCACACCTGAAACAAGCTCCAGTCTGCCTCCTGCACTCGCCCGAATGACACTTCTTACAAAAAGGACATTGTGGCACCCCTCGAGTACCAGTCGAACCACCAACACTAACAGTCAGAATAGAAGAAGTCACTGATCTAGCTCTCGAATAACTCGTATAGTTTGACTCATCTCTGGCCCTCTTCCTAGACTAATTCCCCTGACTATGCTGAACTGGCACTGATGCTGGTCTCTTTCCTCTATCAAATCCATGCAACTCAAGCTGTCTCAACTCTGCCTCATTACGCTCAGCTGTCCTAGCTCGTCGAGTTATATCTTTGTATTCTTGGTCCATATGTAAAGCAACATCAGCCTTTATCGTAGGACACAATCCCTTCAGAAACCAATCACACTTGTTTTTTTCTGTGGTCACTAACCCTGTGACGTACTGAATCAATCTCATGAACTCGATCTCATAGTCGTTAACAGTCATATCATTCTGCCTCCGATTCATAAAATCATCTTTGCACTTAGCTATATAATCATCTCCGACATATCGATCACGGAAAGCCTGTCTGAAATGATCCCAAGTAACCTTACTAGCTAGAGTAACAAGCTCATCAGCCTCCCACCAATTCTGGGGTTCACCACGCAGCAGTGAAACAGTAGCTCTGAGTTTCTGGTCGGTAGGATAATCCATATCAACAAATAATCGCTGAAGCTTCTTCAGCCAGTACTCTGCATCTACTGGGTCTGTACTCGTCTTTTCATCGAACATAGTCATCCCGGCAGCGAGAAACTTTGTGGATATGGGTCTTCGAACACTCTCAAAACTGACGAAGGTATCTCAATAGTTCTATCTGAACAGTAACAACATCTGTGCCCACTGTCTCACTATCCCCTAAATCACGATGACCACTACTCTGAGCAGGCTGAACATGTGGGTCTCCTCCACCAGTCTGATGAGCTCCAGTCTGATGAACTCCTATCTAATCCACATGTTGTTCCTCCACATTCGCACCCTGGACCTCATCCTAATTTTGTATCGAACCCTTAGGAGGTGGAACGTCACTATCTGCAGTCGTGGTACGACCTCGTCCTCAGCCACGACCTCGACCGGCCGTAACTCTAAAACTTCTTCGAGGTGGTATAGTAGTATATCTACAAAAGACAGAATCCTAAGATTAGAATCGGAACTTGGAGACCTTATTCAGAATATGTATAAACATTATTCATAAAAGATCATATTTTTTTTTCTGAAATTCCCGTTTTACCCGAAAACATTTGATAATGCATGCAAAAATTTATTTTTGATTTAAGGAGTCAAGCTCAAAGCTTGTCTCTCACGCAAGTAGCCTGATTCAAAACCTTAATTCCAAAATAGGTAATACTAATATCGCATAATACATATTAATAAAATATTCCTGAAAACATTAAACATTCGAAATGTACATGCATGATAAAACGTAATAACCCCAAGTAAAATATCTGAAATCTGAAATTATATACAATCTGATAAAACGTATAATATAAGTAGGTCCATGTGTCATACTGATAATAATAAATAAACAAAGCTGGAAAACGAGGTCCTCCAAGTACCGTAGCCTAGACATGAGTATCTGAAATAGAAACTAAGGGGGAGTCAGCGAAAACGCTCAGTGTGTCTCTACAGTGCAAACAGAACTAACAAAAACATAATATCATTAGAGTCAATAGACATTATCAGAATACAATTTTCCATCAAGAAACAATTCAATCACATAAATGGTAAGAATGAATATACAACATAGTATGACATGCACCCAACTACATCACCATTCGAAGAGTAAGGTTCCCCAGAACCACTTTCTACCTCGTCACCATCCGAAGTGGAATCCAGCCCGTAGGGCGAGACCACTGATCCAAAGTAAACGTCATCCCGAAGGATGAAGCTACTGAACTTCCTCGTACACAATCCCAACCATAATGAGATGACGTAAAATCTGAGTTCTGAATCTGAATGCATTGTTTATCAACAGAAATGCATAATCATATAATCTGATATACAATAATCTGAATCTGAATGTATATACAAATATCGCATAACGTAGCAGAATGTTGAACAAGTCAAACATCACAGATCAACAGAATATTATCATCATACATCATCAGACTACATCATGTATACATTTCAGCAAATCAACACATTTACATACAGAGCACTGTAAACAGACAACACAGAAGATTACACACCTCAAGTAGCTAACACTCAACGTCGACGGTGATGTCTCCCACGCTCAGCTCTATCTCTAGGTCGGTCAGAGTCAACTCGAGCGGATCCCAATGTCTGAGCAACAGGAGGTCGTCCAGGGGGAGGAAGAGGAAGGATCTCGGTATCCGAGTCAATATCGTCCAACTCGAAAACACGGTGAATCGACAAAGTTTGGCGACATCGACAGAGAAAAATGAACGGTCTTCGAACTGTTTCTTAACAACGGTGGACGGGAAAAAGAAATGGTGGCTAGAGTTTTGATCAGAACTGAGAGGGGAGATAAATGGTGGTTACGGATTGACGAACAGCCAACGGTAGCTCCCTCGTCGGAGCTTGATCGGAAAGAAATGAAGAGAGGTTGCTATTTTTCTTTTCTTTGCTAAAACGCGAAGAGGGGTAAAAATAGTGGTAACTGAATCAACACCAACCAAAAGAGGAAAACCCGATTTTTCTTTAATTTATTTTTGGGTAAGTTACACAATAAGGGCTTCTAGAATAGCCTGCCTTACAAAAAGGTCACAAAAGTTTCAAAATTCTCAATTTAGCCATTGAATTAATTAAGATTTCAAAATAAAATTCTAAATTATTAGGGTTTTTAATCTAGGGATTTAAACTAATTTAGGGTTTCAATTAGGGGTCAAAATTGGGGTGTTACATTGACACGACGTGAAACAAAAGAGGTCTCTAGGGTTTTTCCTGATCGGGGCAATCTGGGACCGTTATATCGCCTTTCGATCTAACGGTCGTGAATGCGTGCAGCGCGAAAGTGAGACCGAGTCACCTAGGGTTTCTTTTGCAGGACACTTCTGAGCCGTTGGATGCGAACGATCTGATGGTCACGATGGGTGGGGCGCTGGGGTAAACGATGGCCTGCTAGGGTTTCTTCTTATTACACGATCTGGATCGTCAGATCTGAAACAGATCTGACGGTTGGGAGTCGGCCGCGTAGAGACAAAAGATATGCATTAGGTTTAGGGTTTTTGTTGTTGGGTTTAAACTGTTTGGGCCTACTGGACCACATGTAATTTATGTATTATTTTTATTTTTATTTTATGTAAATGTAAAAAAAGGTTTTAGGCTTGGGACTTTTATTTGTTTTAGTATTGTTTTTCTAATTAGTCTAATAATAATAATAGTAATAATCTCAGTTATAATAATAAGAATAATATATATTGATAATAATACTATTAATAATAACAATGATAAATAATAATAATAATAACAATAACAATAACAATAACAAATACTAATAATGATAATAACACATACAACACGAAAATAATAATAATAATAATAATAATAATAATAATAATAATAATAATAATAATAATAATAATAATAATATGTATGCATTTTTCTTTTTCTTTTTTTTCTTTTTTCTTTTTTTAGTCTTAAATTACATAATATCCTGATATAAGTCCCAGATTGACAAAAACTAAAGAGGTTCGAGGTTCGAACAAAATTAGTGATTATAGTTGTATGTAAACTTTGTGGCAAAGTTACGACATGAGAAATAACACGGTTAAAAGAGCATATTGCTCATAAAATCGGTGAAGTTACACCATGCCCTAATGTCACTGGTATGTGATACTTTATGGTTATTTTTTTAACACGTATACTTTATAATTATTTTTAATGTTAACAATAAAGATTATACATAATTAATAGTGTATTTATTTCATTACAGATATCATTAGAGAAAGCATGATGAAATTACTTAAAGAAGCAAAGGAAAAGAAAATTGACAAAAGAATGAGAACACATGAATTCTTATCACAACTAAGGGAGGAGGATGATGAATTCATCGATGATGATTTTGCTATGAGACAAACCACTCGAGAAAGCCTCCAATCACAACACGAGTGGCATAGAAGAGAAGAATTTAGACGAAGTACAGATGGTTGGGGTAATATTTTTGAAGAAGGATGATCTTCTTCTCATGGATCAGTTAAAGGATGTCTTGGAGAATGATCCATCCCAAGCGAGTCCGAATTTCTTGTTTATTGTAGTAAAGGAACCATTTTTTTGGAAATCTATGGATGTCTCGAGCGTTCGTAGTAGAAATGTTGAATTCTACTACAGTTTGCTGGATAAAGTTGTTGAAGAAATTGGAGAAGAGTACATTATCCAAATAGGACTGACAATGAGGCAGCAATGAAAGCTGTTGGGAAAAAAATTAATGTTGAAAAGAAAATATCTTTATTGGACCTCATGTGCAGCTCACTACTTAGATTTATGTCATGAGAAAAAAAATTTAGTGTAGCAAAAGTGTTAGAGGATGCGAAGAAAGTGACTTGCTTCATTTACAATCACATTTGGACCGTTGATTTGATGAAGAAGTATACTCACCGTAAGCAAATTCTTCGACTTGCTCTTACTCGATTTGCTACTCATTTCATACAACTTGAGGAGATAACAAGGTATGAGAGAAATGTTTAACTCAAAGGTCAATATTTTATAATTAGTTAATATAGTTACTTAAATATAAAAATATTTAATGATTTTATTAGTTTCATTTTTCAAATAAATTAAATTATATCATTGTTTTTTTCTTATAAAAATACAAGATTTCAGAGAATCAAAATGGGGACAACAAAAGTCAGAGCCTACTTATGAAGCTAAAAAATTGTTTTGAAAAAAAGTTGTTGACATCATAAAAGTTTACGAACCCTTGGTAAAAGTGTTGAGGCTTGTGGATGGTGATGAAAAACCAACAATGTGTTTTATTTATGAGGCCATCGATAGAGCTAAATGGGCAATTAAAAAAAATTGACAATATTCCGCTGAGTATGAAAGAATTATTGACAATAGATAAAATTTTATATATTCCGACTTGCATTCAGCTGATAAGATAAAATATTTCGTATAATTAAGAGTGTCATTTTTTGTTTAATTATTTCAAGATTTAGAATTTAGATTATTATCATTTGAGCACATTTTTATAAATTATGATTAAGTTATTTTCTTGATCCTCAATTTCAATTTGGGGTGGAGCAAATACGGAGAATTTAATAGCGAAAACATTAGAAAGTACAAGATCAGTGATTGAAAGATTAGAACCTTCTATTGATGATCAAATCAGAATGGTTAATCAGGTTAGATTCAAGTACTATTATTTATAACTTAGTTAAATAATTTAAAATTGAATTACTTTTCTCATTTTTACTTAAACTTTTATTTATCCAGATATTACTATTTTGAAGTAAACATGATACATTCGGTACTCTACAAGCACAAAGAGCTTGGAAGCAAATGAATCCAGGTAAATACTTGATTAAATTATTTACTTTATATTATTTAATTATATTATACATTTTGATGTTAGTTTGAAATTTTAATAATATTATGCAGCTGAGTGGTGGATGATATATGGCACATGCGCTCCTAAATTACAATGATTAGCAATTGAAGTGCTTAGTCAAACAACTTCTGCATCAAAATGCGAACGAAACTGGATCACATTTAGCTATATTCACACCAAATCAAAAAATAGGTTGAAGTACAAAAAACTTGAGAAACTAATGTTTACTTGTTATAATATGAGGCTTAAAATGAGGCATCATAAAAGAATGAGAATTGATGATATAAACATTAGTTACAATCCTGTCAGCCTTGATGATATCTTTGAGGATGTTGATCCACTATTAGAATGGCTTCAAGAGAAAGAGAATCCATTGTTATATTATGGTGAATGTGTGTTGCATGTGGATACCTCAGATGATGAAATGAATGTTGGTGATCAATCTCAACAATAAAATTTATCTCATTCAAATTTTAGTGCAACGCCAAGTCAGAGTGGTGGTGGGTCCGATGGTGGTGGTTGAAGTCAAATTGATGACGATGATAGACAGAGTGGTGATGAAGATGAAATTAGATCTTCTGGTCGGTATAGAGAAGAATATGATGTTGATACCGGTAGTGGACATGTTCGTGATAGGTTAGAATTTGGAAAAAAATATGTCTGATGCACCTAGTAGAGATAGAACTCTTACAAGTGAACCCAACGCTCAATCAAAAAGGAAAAGATAAAGCCACAAAAAGCATACTTCTGAAGGTTTTTCTTCCGGCAGGAGATCGACTTCTAATAACTCTGGGTATAATGATTCATCTACTAGCACTCATAGTTTTTATTTACCGGGACAATCTTCATAATTTCAACCTTCACATGGTTATTATCTACCATTTTCTAATTATGGTGTGCTATATCAGCCTCAGATGTACCATCCACCACCAATGTATCATCCACCTCCATCTCACATGTATCCTCCTCCTTAAATATAACTCCCATCTCCATTATTTGAAAATGAAAGTGAAAATATTACTTTTTTTATATATTTTTGGACAAAGATCATCGAGATCAAGTGAAGACCGCTCTCAAAATGAAGGTGAAGGATCTGATCTTCCTCGTCATTTCACTAATTGGTGAAACTGCTACTACCCCATTTCTAAGGTATGTTTTGCCCGCCAAAAGAATCTATTCAACTATTCCTCTACACCATTTAATTAGCTATTTTTTTTATTTTAATTTACTTTGTTCAATCAGTTTTATATTTAAAGAGAGACATACATAATGAAGATTGTTGAACATCTTAACATAGTTAGGTTGTAACCCTCTCGTCCCGGTCCGGGCGACTGACCGGTCTGAGCGGGCTACACGGGGATAATCGAGGCGAATCCCGTTAAGGCTCCACTTCAGTTAACAACCCGAGAAATTTTTTCATTTATTATCCCGTCTAGATGGATTAATTTAGACCAATGTGTGAAGCGACAACGGAAAACAAGACTCACAAAGAAACTAACATCAAACAGGGCCTAAGCCCAACACATGAGAACCTTTAGAGATGTCAAAAGCCCCATTTTCAGGCATGTGTTTCGAAACATGCTTGCCCATTTCAAAACACGGGCCCAGTTTAAAAAGCCAACCATCCGTACCGAAACACATCCACCCTGTTTCAGAACAGATGTCCATTTCGCCTAGACGTTCTGAAACACGTTCTGGAACAGGCAATCACAGTAGCCAAAACGTTTCGAACCTCGTATCAGAACAGGGGTTCACAGTAGCTAAACCGTACCAGAACGCGTTCCGATACGGGTGCCCCTGGAGCCACACACGTTCCGAAACAGCCTTACCCGTTTCGAAACGCTTGTAGTCTGTGAGTTTCCAAAATTAGTTTTAAACATCTCTAAACGATCCCAAACGCCCCCAACGACTACAAGAAGCAAACAAAACATGCACACATAAACTCTAGAGGCATGCACCTGATGAGTTCTCAAAAGTGACATATTTCATTTGCTATTTTTCTAGTTATTTGGACTTCTTGCTACTTAATACATGCTGTTTCGTTATATTTTGTGCATGGATCCAATTCTGGAAATAGTAGTGAACATGGGGCATTTCTGCAGTTTTTATTATAATTCTGTCATGACTAGCATCATGGGCACGACACCGGGCACGACGCGTCTGACGTGGCAGTGACGTGGTAATGACGTGGCGACTTCTAGAAGCTTCTAGAACGTTCAGAGAGATCTTATCATCTTATCCGTTTAGATTTCCTGCATTTAAATTTCAAAACATTTGAATTATTTTATCTTTTGTTTATTATTTTAAATTATCTCATCATCTTATCTTTGAAAATCTAAGCCTATAAATACCACCCATTGGTAAAGGCTTAGATCATCAATCATTTTAGTGATCATCTTCTAGCTTTAAGTTTTTTTATCTTTATAAACATTTTCAGTTTTAATCCAAGTTCTTTTCTTTTATTTTCTTTGTTTCGTTTATTTTATGTTATTTAATTATTTTTCCAAAACCAAGTTAAGCATGATAATCAATATCATGCTTAGCTAAATCTTTTAAGCCAAGAACCAGCCAAGTCAATTCGATTCGTGAGAATTGAACTTGCTTAAATTCTTTTGGGAAATCATTTTTATCTTTCTGCTTAGATAGTTTGGCAATCGGCCTTACTAAAGGTTTTTAACCGTTTTTCAAATCAAAAAGAGCTCGTTGGTCTGGAATCATTTAAAAACATAGTTGGGAGGAAGGATCGGCCTGTGGAAAATTTCGACTTCCTGTGAACACTCTTAGCGGCGGTCCGCTAAGGAAAGATAAAATCAGAAGCGATTCTATTTTAGACAATTTCTGAGTCGGGTTTTTCCTGCTTTTATTCTAAATACTTTAACGACGATAGACGTGGTTGATTTATTTAAGAACCATCTTTCGAAGATAGACTTGGGATGATTGGTTACTCGATAGAGAAACAAGTTACGACGGGTTGGGCCTCGTAGACTGTAACCGACATGATCCCCGAAATAAAAATCTATTTCAGTGATCGAAAGAATTGAAGGAGCTGGTTCGAGGCTATTTCACATACTTGGTTTTTCTTATTCTTTTTACCTCTGCATTTAAATCTTGCTATTTCATTTTCATCCAATATCAAATCACTCCCCCTATTTTATTTACTTATTTTGCAGATATTCCTGGAAATAATTAAAGCAGTCTTCAGTCAATCAGTCCAGCTAATCTCCCTGCGGATCGACCCTCTTTCCTTATATCTATTTAATTACTTTATATTATTATTTATTGAAAGAGGTTAATTTACTCATTTATTTTTGACCGATTAAATGACGACTTGTCAAAATTGGCGCCGTTGCCGAGGAGATTTATTTTCGGCAATTTTTGACTGATTTTGTTTTATTTTTATGACCAGGAAGAACCCGGGTACTTTAGCTCCATATAACTCGGAAATCGAAGCAAGCGCTCATAGAACTCACGGCGAAACACTTCGACGAAAGAAACAACAACAAAGCACACGACAATTCGATCAGAAATCCACTTCTAAAACTACACCAGTCAAAGAACCTACACTAGAACCAGAACCGATGGCAGATCAGACGATTTGAGAGCTAAACGCAGCCCCTATTGTGCAACAACCCCTTTGTATCGCCTTTCCTCACGGTGATACCCCATTCCAACTCAAACCGGGCCTAATTCACCTATTACCCACCTTTAATGGCCTCCCTACTGAAAGCCCACATAAACACCTTGCCGAATTTCACATGGTGTGCAGCATCATGAAACCGCAAGGAGTTTCGAAGGATCAGATAAAACTAAGAGCATTTCCTTTTTCTTTAGCCGGAATGGCTAAAGAATGGTTATTTTATTTACCTCCGAATTCTATTAATACATGGGCTGATCTTTCTCGTGTTTTCCTTGACAGGTATTTCCCTGCAGCAAAAGCGACTGAACTTAGGCGAAGTATTTTGGGTATCCAACAAACGCATGACGAGTCCTTATACGATTATTGGGAAAGATTCAAAAAGTTGTGCGCGAGTTGTCCGCAACATAACTTATCCGAGCAAACGCTCCTTCAATATTTCTATGAAGGAATGTTGCCGATGGATAAGAAAATGATAGATGCAGCAAGCGGTGGAGCGCTTGTCAACTTGACCCCCGAAAATGCTCGAAATCTGATATCTACGATGGCGGCGAATTCACATCAATTTAATTCTGCGAGTGAACCCAACCGACGGGTTCACACAGTAAGCACAATTTCATTAGAGAATAAAATTGATAATTTGACTAATATTGTGCATTCTCTTATTTCAGGAGAGATAAGAGCTGCTAAGGTATGCGGAATATGCACTATGCCAGATCACGCAACCGACTTATGCCCATTGCTGCGGGATACATCTGGTGCCCAAGTTAACGCCGGCACAACTTTCCCGGGCCTCCCCAAAGACCCTATAACCCACATAGCAATACCTTTAATCTCGGTTGGAGAGATCACCCAAACTTGAGCTACGGTAATCAGAGCCCGAATTACCAACCTAGGCAACAACCTCCCTACCAAAATCAAGCCCCCCAAAAATCCTCGCTTGAGTCTATTGTTGAGAGATTGGCAGTTTCGCAGGAAAAATTCCAAACCCAAACACAACCCCATCTCCAGCAAATCGACAAACAAATAAGCCAACTAGCTCAAGTCGTTAACCGTTTAGAATCTCATGGGAAGTTACCATCACAAACCGAAACCAATCCAAGGGAAAATGTGAGCGCGATCACTCTGCGTAGTGGAACTGTGATAACGCCTAAACCGCCCAAGCAAGCCGAGCAAAAATCCGACGAGCAAGGCAGCTCTTCGAAGGACCAGAACGAAAAATCTCCACCCACTGCAGGTAACTCTAAATCCAATATTTCTGTTTCTACTTATGAACCTATTCCTCCTTTTCCAGGTAGATTGACGAAACGATATAAAAAGGAGGAAGAGAAGGAAATTTTGGATGTATTCAAGAAAGTGGAAATCAACATTCCACTTTTGGATGTTATTCGGAAGGTTCCTAAATACGCAAATTTTTTGAAAGATCTATGCACAAACCAGAGGTGATTGTCTGGGAATGAAAGAGTTAACCTTGGTGAGAACGTTTCGGCTATTCTTCAAAGACCATTGCCGCCAAAGTACAAGGACCAAGGTATGTTTGTGATTCCATGTAAAATTGGGAAAGTTGGGATTAAAAGAGCGATGTGCGATTTAGGCGCATCTATCAACGTCATGTCGTTAAGCGTTTACAACAAAATTTCGACTGAACCATTGAAAGAAACGCGAGTGACGGTTCAATTAGCTGATCGATCAATCATCTACCCCGAGGGAGTACTAGAAAACGTGTTGGTACAGGTAAAAGATCTTATTTTCCCTGCTGATTTTTATATTATTGACATGGAAAATGATCGCAGCAATAACGGATCCGAAATCTTGCTTGACCGACCTTTCCTATCAACTGCACATACAAAGATTGATGTCCGCGACGGCATCTTAACTATGGAATTTGATGGGGAAGTAGTTAAATTTGATATGTATAAAGCTATGAAGTATCCTGATTCGGTCGCAAGTTTAAATTTCGTTGATATTATAGATCCGTTAGTTGATGATTTGATCGAAACTAATTTGTGTTACGACTTTTGTAGGGAATTCGTGGATCTCGGCGATGAAAATATAGGCGAAATCATTTCAACTCTTTCTTCCCTCTCTGATTTTCGATTAATTCCAACTCGATCTAAAAATTTTCCCTCAATTTTGCAGGAACCAAAGCCGAAGTTAGAGCGATTTAATTATATATTTTTAGGCGACAACCAAACTTTGCCAATCATCATCTTGAATAAGTTGTCGCATCGAGAAGGAGGTAGAAGCTTAGTTGTTGTTTTGCGCACAAATAAAAAGATGGAGGAAGGCGTTAAAACGACAAGGGATGGACATCACCGTTTATTTGAAGAACATGCTTTTGAAGAACCAAAAATTTAGCAAAGGTCGTCGAGCTAACGACGTTAAACAAAGCGCTAAATGGGAGGCAACCCATTCACGTTTTTTTTCCTTTCATTTTTTTTCTCTTTAGTTAAAATTTTTATCTTTGTTTTTCTTTTAATTTTTCTCAATTTTGGTTTCATTCCAGACTTCCAGTGAAGGGAGATGTCAAATTGAGCTGAAAAAATTCGTTGGTTCGGGAGAGGAGTAAAGTGCACTGTTTCATTAAAAACGGTGCACGTTAGAAAAACCAAAAGCATGTGGTGCAGGTTAGCCGACCCCCCCCTCTTTGACCCTTCGACCCGTCTTTGCCAAATAAACCAAATTATTTTCTTTCCCCTTTTTCACTTCTCAAAACAAGAAAACCAATCCCTTTCACCATACCTTCCCGCTCGGCCTCAACAAGCCCCCACCTTGTTCATCAAAAATCTGCACTCCGGCCACCATGGTCCGCACGCGCCGTCAAGGAAGAGAAGAGCCCTTCATCCTACCCACCGTCCTTGGCGGACGGCGCCGCTTTGCCACACAGCAAACTTGTTGAAGTGCCCAGCGACTTGGACCCCATCCCCGACTCTCCTCCCCGCCATGGAGGCAGGAAGGGGCACCCGCAACCAGTTCCACCCACCACTACCTCTTCTCCGGCCAGATCCGACGGCCGCCGTTCGCGGTTTTCTTCAGCCGCTGGAACGAGCAGTCAACATCCTCCACCTCATTCACCGTCTCCCTCATTCCACTCTATGCCAACAGTGGACTCAATTTCATCACTCACGGGGAGTATCTTTTGCCCTTATTTTCTCTTTATTTCCTTAATTTTTATGAATTGGGGCAATTCGCTTAAGTGAGGGGGAGAGTAAATTACCACTTGTCATATGCTTGTTTGATAATATGTTTTCATTTTGATTAAACCTTGAAATGAATATTTTTTTTCTTGCCATTACTTGTTGTCCAGCATGTTGTACTTGTTCTAGTGCTTAGGAATTATTGAATTGGAGCATTTTGATAATCAAAGGATATGGGTAATCTGCAGTTTGACATCTCTTTTAATTTCTCTTGATTGTGTTAATTAGAATTCTCGCCTAGCTTAATCAAATTAGCCCAATTTTGGTAAGATTTGAGCCTTGAGCATGCATTCTTCATATTATGCTCATTTCTTTTGCTTGAGAGTGTCATCTTGAAATTTTAGGAATCTAGAACTTGTGGCTTGCTTACAATTCGAGACTACACTAAGAACGAGGTTCTTTAAAATGATTTAGGCATTAGGCTTTAACCTCTTCCATCCCTTCCATTTTAATTTACCCTTTCTCATCGCCTAGTGAGCCTTTGTTAGCCTTACACCCCATTTCCTTGGCTTAACCATTTCAATTGATCAAATGCTAGAATCCTTATTAGAAATGAAGGAGATACTTTTCAAATAAGGGCATAATTTTTCCAGAAAAAAGGTGAAAAAAAACAAAGAAAAAAGGAAAAACAGAATAAAAGAAGCAATTGCTTCGAAAAGAAAAAAAATAGTTTCGAAAAGAAGAAAAGAAAAAAAGAAAGAAAGACAAAAATGTGTGTTTTCTTGCCTATTTTTAGCTCCTTTTTAATGTCCTCACTACTTAATGTTTGAAATATCTTGCATTGATCATCTTCTTTTGCCTTTTCTTTCCATCTTTCTACCCTTTTTCTAAACCCGCATTACACCTTGAATAAAAGACCTAATGATTTTTGCACCTCGATTCTATTAAAGTAGTGGAGAATTGAACTTGTTACAAGCCTATGGAAACCTTTATTCATGATTGACTTTGAGTGTTTTTTCTTCACATTTAGCTTTAAACACTTTGAGTGCTCTTGAGTGTATCTTGGTGAGGATTAAGACTAGGTTAGGATTTGATTAATGCTTGATAGGTAATTGGAAGAGATAAGGGATGTTCTTTGCTTGCATCCATTTGGTTTGATTATGTTTCTTTCATGATACTCCTTTTGCGCTAGAACTCTTATAATTATGCTTGATACTTGTGATGGCTTGAGAAATGCATTCTTTGGTTTATGCTTTTTCGGACATACTTGAGGACAAGTATGAGACAAGTGAGGGGGAATTTGAGTTCTCAAAAGTGGCATATTTCATTTGCTATTTTTCTAGTTATTTGGACTTCTTGCTACTTAATACATGCTGTTTTCGTTATATTTTGTACAGGGATCCAATTCTGGAAATAGCAGTGAACATGGGGCATTTCTGCAGTTTTTATTATAATTCTGTCATGACTGGCATCATGGGCACGACACCGGGCACGACGCGTCTGACGTGGCAGTGACGTGGCAATGACGTGGCGACTTCTAGAAGCTTCTGGAACGTTCTGAGAGATCTTATCAGCTTATCCGTTTAGATTTCCTGCATTTAAATTTTAAAACATTTGAATTGTTTTATCTTTTGTTTATTATTTTAAATTATCTCATCATCTTATCTTTGTAAATCTAAGCCTATAAATACCACCCATTGGTAAAGGCTTAGATCATCAATCATTTTAGTGATCATCTTCTAGCTTTGAGTTTTTTTTTTTATCTTTGTAAACATTTTCAGTTTTAATCCAAGTCCTTTTCTTTTATTTTCTTTGTTTCGTTTATTTTATGTTATTTAATTATTTTTCCAAAACCAAGTTAAGCATGATAATCAATATCATGCTTAGCTAAATCTTTTAAGCCAAGAACCAGCCAAGTCAATTCGATTCGTGAGAATTGAACTTGCTTAAATTCTTTTAGGAAATCATTTTTATCTTTCTGCTTAGATAGTTTGGCAATCGGTCTTACTAAAGGTTTTTAACCGTTTTTCAAATCAAAAAGAGCTTGTTGGTCTGGAATCGTTTAAGAACATAGTTGGGAGGAAGGATCGGCCTGTGGCAAATTTCGACATCCTGTGAACACTCTTAGCGGCGGTCGCTAAGGAAAGATAAAATCAGAAGCGATTCTATTTTAGACAATTTCTGAGTCGGGTTTTTCCTGCTTTTATTCTAAATACTTTAACGGCGATAGACGTGGTTGATTTATTTAAGAACCATCTTTCGAAGATAGACTTGGGAGGATTGGTTACTCGATAGAGAAACAAGTTACGACGGGTTGGATCTCGTAGACTGTAACCGACATGATCCCCGAAATAAAAATCTATTTCAGTGATCGAAAGAATTGAAGGAGCTGGTTCGAGGCTATTTCACATACTTGGTTTTTCTTATTCTTTTTACCTCTGCATTTAAATCTTGCTATTTCATTTTCATCCAATATCAAATCACCCCCATTTTATTTACTTATTTTGCAGATATTCCTGGAAATAATTAAAGCAGTCTTCAGTCAATC
Source organism: Hibiscus tridactylites (assembly GCA_958450335.1). NCBI lineage: Eukaryota > Viridiplantae > Streptophyta > Magnoliopsida > Malvales > Malvaceae > Hibiscus > Hibiscus tridactylites. The sequence goes on from OY288281.1 coordinate 74,112,627, forward strand.
AGTCCAGCTAATCTCCCTGCGGATCGACCCTCTTTCCCTATATCTATTTAATTACTTTATATTATTATTTATTGAAAGAGGTTAATTTACTCATTTATTTTTGACCGGTTAAACGACGACTTGTCATGCACCTTATTACAAACACGGTCAAAACACATAACATGCAAGATAAGGGCATACATTCAAAAGGGATGAAGCATTCACCAAGAAGAGACATACATTGCATTTTAAGGTTTCATGCCTTAGAAACAAAACACATAAGCATTCATGATAGGGGCACAAGTCCAACATACAAGGTATACGCAAGCCATAAACAAAACGCCAACATATCAAAGGAGTCTAAACAAGCTCCTACACAAAACAACAACATAAATCCCATTGCTCATCTATTACATCCATAACTTAAAAATTCATACTTGATTATAGCAAAAACAAGACTAGCACACTTGGAGGCCCTCTCCTTGTACAAGCAACCCACGAACTACTGATCTGCATTATCGAACAAAAGAGAGCGTAAGCATAAAGCTTAGTGAGGGTAAGCTCATAAAACAAACCTCAACAATGCAGGGTCCAAGCACGAGCAACACAACCAAGGAAAAATGCATGTTTTCTTACCTTCAAAGCCACAAGAGTCAAATATATATGATGCATGAACATAATGTCAAATATCATGCTATGCTCAACAAGTTCATAAACACAACTATATGGAAACACATATATCAAATGTATTGGCACCTAGCTATGACCCGAATACACAAATAACAACCGTTGGAACTCACATCCAACAACTTAACCATTACCTTACGGTGGGATTACACTCATCACCGTTTCACGCGAAGGGGATTCCACTCATTCTCACGCCCCGTCGATGGGATTCCACTCATCACCGACTAACATATAAAGGAAGATTTCCGGGCGTACCTGTACTCCATCTTGATGACTACCATCACCAAGACCACGTGCGCATTTCGACACTCGTGTGCACACTAAACATCCTAATGATCGATCATTTGTACCCAAGCATACTAGTGCCAATACTAACTCATTTCACATTCTTTCATAACACAAGTTCTTACCATTTCCCGTGCCTAGCACGTAGCCACCATGATTTACAATCACGTACTCACATTACATCAACCACATGCATATCACAATGCATAAACAACTCATCATGCCTCAATAACACACATAGCCATAATGTGCAAAGCAACATTAATCACAATTCACATGAGAGGCATAAACACAACATTAAAAGTTCAACCAATGGTCTCTAACTAAAGCTTTAGATTAGGCTACCAATCTAATCCCAACTCTAGGTGGGTTTACCAAGCCCGACCTAGGTTCACATGCTTGAACCAACGTTTGAAAACCAATTTAAATATGTAGAACCACTCACCGACTACTCCAAGCTCAAAAAACTCTAGCCGATTAAACTTCCACGCTTCCTGGATTCGAATGCGAAGCTTCACCAACGCAAGACCTTGATGCTATCAATCAAACACAAGCAAAACAACCACATTTCAGTCCACAATTCAACTGATCAAACCCGGAACACAAATCAAGCTAATACTCGACCCAAAACACTCTCAAAATACCATTTTCGAGCAGCCCTTAAACTCAACAAAGAACCAATGTTTCCAACACTTTTAACACACCTAAAAGCTTCCAAAAACAACCTCTAAACATCATACAACCATCAGCCCTCAATTTACAACACAAAACAACCCCAAAACTCATCTTTAAACCCTTCTAAAACCCCCCAACAAACCCATATCCGAAATTCTTAATAAAGCCAAGTAAAAATCATATATGTTGGACCATTTGGGTTGCTAATAACATAAATAATGATAAGGAATCAAAAGCTTTAACAATGGACATTAAAGTTTGGATTTTTAACTTAGAACTTAAAAAACTCAAAACTCAAAACAATGGGTTTTAATGAAAACTAAAGGTATAGACATGAAGAGGAAGGTGAGGACAAGTCAAAAACATGTTTACCTTTCAAAAACCTTCAAAGATGAAGCAATGATGTGATGGAATAGTAACTTTAATGGAGGGGAGGGGTTTCACGTTGGTTTTTCTTTGGGAGGTAGAAGATGATAGTCATTTAGGTGTTTGAAATAAAAGGGTTTTTATTTTGCAAGACCAAATAATTACAAAACTGCCATTAATGAAAAATGGCCATCATCCAACATTCTAAAATCCATGGATACTTGGGCTTTAAATTAAAATCGAGTCCAACATATTAAATGAATTTTAAAATGAAAATGGAAAACCCGAAACATTATTTTAATATTTTATTTTCACCCGACCCCCAAACTCGGGTGTTACAACTCTCCCCCACTTAAGGAATTTCGTCCCCGAAATTACCTAACGGAAACAAGTACGGAAACTGCTCAAGCATATTCGCTTTCCTCTCCCACATGGCCTCTTTCACACCTCTATGTCCCAAAAACACCTTGACCAACTCTATGGTCTTGCCACGCAACACCTTGCTATCCGAAGCAAGTATCTCAACCGGTTCTTCATTGTAAGACAAATCTGGATTCAGTTCTATCTCCTTAACGGGCATAACATGAGACGGATCTGATCTATATCTCCTAAGCATCGACACATGGAAAACATCGTGGATCTTCTCTAACTCTGAAGGCAATCTCAAACGATAAGATACTAGCCCAATCCGCTCAACTATCTAATACGGACCGATATACCTCGGACTCAACTTGCCTTTCCGGCCAAATCGCATTACCTTTTTCCACGGATATACTTTCAGAAACACTTTCTCACCCACTGAAAACTCAATCTCTTTTCTATTCAAATCAGCATAAGATTTCTGACGATCAGAAGCTGCTTTTAGACGGTCACAAATCAACTTCACTTTATCAGTAGTCCCCTTAAGAAAATCTGGCATAGGTAACAATTTCTGACCCGTTTTGGCCCAATAGATCGGAGTCCTACATCGTCTACCATACAACGCCTCATAAGAAGCCATATGTATACTAGCCTGGTAACTGTTGTTGTAAGCAAACTCGGCTAAAGGCAAATGTTTCTCCCACGATCCCTGGAAATCGATCACACAACAACTGAGCATATGCTCTAATACCTGTATCACTCGCTCTGACTGACCATCAGACTGCGGATGATATGAAGTACTGAAATGCAAACAACTACCTAGGGCACTATGCAAACAACCCCAGAACCTCGATGTGAATCTCGTATCTCTGTCTGATACAATAGACTTCGGAACTCCATGCAACCTCACAATCTCGCGGATGTACAAATCTGCCAACTTGTCTAAAGAATCTGAGGTGTTCACTGCTAAGAAATGGGCACACTTAGTGAATCTATCAACTATCACCAAGACAGAATTCTTCTTCGAAGGAGACAACGGCAACCATGACACAAAGTCCATAGTGATTCTTTCCCATTTCCATTCCAGAATCTTCAAAGGCTGTAACAAACCTGAAGGAACCTGATGTTCTGCCTTTACTCTCTAACAAACCATACAACGGCTCATATACTCGGCTACGTCCTTCTTCAAACCAACCCAAAAATAATCATTCTTCAGATCTCGGTACATCTTAGTACTGCCCAGATGCATACAAAAAGGACTCGAATGTGCTTCGCTCAAAATCATACGTCTCAACTCAACACCTTCAGGTACTACAACTCTGTTTCTGAAACACAACACATTCTCACCATTGAAATTGTACTCTGTCGGTCTACCTTCTGCAATGTCCTGAACATGTGAAGCTAAATATATATCTTGCAACTGTTTCTATTGGATCATCTGAATCAACGAAGGCTTCACTTGCAACTCTGTAATCAAACCACCATCCCCTAATACACTCAGTCTAGCAAACATAGCTCGCAACTCAACTGCAACTTTTCTGCTCAAGGCATCGGCCACTACATTTGCCTTACCCGGATGGTACCCAATAGTCAAGTTATAGTCCTTCAACAGTTTAAGCCATCTTCTCTGTCTCAAGTTTAACTCTCTCTAAGTCATCAAATACATCAAGCTTTTATGATCAGTGTAAACTGTGCACTTCTCGCCATACAAGTAGTGTCGCCAAATCTTAAACGCAAACACAACTGCTGCTAACTCAATGTCGTGCGTAGGGTAGTTCTTCTCGTGCACCTTTAACTGTCTCGAAGCATAAGCAACAACTCTCCTTTCTTGTATCAGAACACAACCTAAACCTACGTAAGAAGCATCGCTATAGATCACGAACTCTTTCCCTGAAACTAGCTGTACCAACACTGGAGCATTCGTCAAAGCTTCTTTTAATTTCTCAAATGCCTTCTGGCTCGCATCTGACCACTCAAAATTCACTCCTTTTTGCAACAATTTAGTCAACGGAGCAGCTACTCTAGAGAAACCATCAACGAACCTCCTATAGTAACCAGCTAATCCTAGGAAACTCCTAATCTCAGTCACTGACTTAGGTTGTTTCCACTCAACAATGGCTTCAATCTTCGTCGGATCAACTCGGATACCCTCAGCTGATACCACATGGCCAAGAAACACAACCTCTCTAATCCAGAACTCACATTTACTCAGTTTAGCATACAACTGATTACTCATCAATCTCTGCAAAACAAGTCTCAAGTGCTCATCATGTTTTTCTTCTGATCTCGAGTACACAAGGATGTCGTCTATGAAAACAACTACAAACCGGTCTAGATAGTCTCAGAAAACTCTGTTCATCATGTCCATGAAAGTTGCTGGTGCATTCGTGAGCCCAAACGGCATCACAAGGAACTCATAGTGACCGTATCTAGTCCTAAAAGCTGTCTTCGGAACATCACACCCCTTTACCTTCAACTGATAGTACCCTAATCTCAAATCTATCTTCGAAAACACTGAGCCACCCCTCAATTGATCAAACAAGTCATCTATATGAGGCAACGAATACTTGTTTTTTACTTTCAATTGGTTCAACTGCCTGTAGTCGATACACATCCTCATACTGCCATCGTTCTTCTTCACAAACAACACGAGAGCACCCCAAGGCGAACTACTAGGCCTAATAAAACCTCGGTCTAACAATTCCTGAAGCTGACTCTTCAATTCTTTCAACTCTTTCGAGGCCATACGGTACGGAGCAATAGAAACTAGAGTAGAACCTGAAACAGTCTCAATCACAAACTCTACATCTCTATTATGAGGCAAACCCGGTAACTCTTTTGGAAACACATTCGGAAAATCACAAATTGTTCTGATATCTTTCGGTCTAACCTCACTCATATTCGGGTTCATCACATACGCTAAATATGCCCGAAGTCCATCAACCTATGAGCCTCTAAAGCTGACACAACGTTCGACAAGAACTTAGCGTTCTCGCCTACTACCATTACCTCGTAGTCATCGGAAAGCTTCAACGAAATTCTCTTTGTCTCGAAATCTACACTAGCTCTGTGCTCAACCAACCAATCCATACCCAAAATGATATCAAAACCGTAGAACGGAAGTTCCATCATATCAACAGGAAACACATGACCCTGAATCTTCAGCGGACACCTCCTATACATTCGTCTAACTACAACTGTCTGACCAAAGGAACTAGTCACATGCATCCATACGTTTAAAATCTCAACAGGTATGTCTAACTTCTTTGCATGCTCACTCAAAATGTAAGAATGCGTGGAACCCGAATCAACTAAGGAAAGCAAAGACATGGACTGTAACTCAAAATTACCTGCTATCACATCTGTGTCATTCCCTGCCTCTCTGTGTACGTAGACTCTAGCTGGTCCACCGGCCTCTGGCTGAACTGCCACTACATGAGCAAGATTCCTCGGTGCCTCTATCCTAGGTGCATCAGCCCTCGGCTGGAAGTAACCACGACCGCGCCCACGGCCTCTCTGATAGTCGATCGCTCTCGTAGGAGCCTGTGCCTGAATCGGTGCCTGTGCCGCCTGGTGCGGACACTCTCTCATGAAGTGGTCCCTCGATCCACAGTTCCAGCAAGCATGATAGTTCCCCCAACACTCTTCTGAATGTTGCCTCCCACATCGGGCACACTTGAGCAAACACCCTCCAACTCTCTGGCCCTAATGGCCTCTAACGTGGTGGCCACCGTCACGCCTATTATCAAACTGATGTCCACTGCCTCGATGCCTCTTGGCATCACCACGATCAAAGTTGTTGTGCCTCTTCCCTGAACTGGATCCTTCCGAATGCTTGGTCAGCCCCAAGCTATGCTCGATGTCCTTGGCCCTATCGACCAAGACATCAAAATCAAAATAATCAGTAGCCAAGGTGTACCTCTTGACTTCCTCATGAAGCCCATACCTGAACCTATCACAACGGTCCCTCTCAGTAGGAACTAACTCCGGAGCATACTGACTCAGTCGGACAAAGCGGATCTCACAATATGTCATTGATGTGTCTCTCTGAATAAGAGCCATGAACTCTCGCTTCTTCTCATCTAAGTATCTCGGGCCCAAATACCTCTTTCTAAAAGCAGTCTCAAAGAAGTTCCAATTGATCTCGGCCTCAGGCACGCTGATAGTAATGGTGACCCACCAGGTGTAGGCATCACCCTAAAGCAACGAAACTACACAACCCAACTTACGAGCCCCAACACATCCCATCTGAGCTAGAATACGGACTGTCTTCTCCAACCACAACTCTGATCTCTCATGCGTAGATCCTCTGAACTCATCTGCTCCGAGGCTACGGAGCCTCTTTAAAGGTAAGCTAGCATCATCTTCTCTCATTTGAGCTGCAGCCTGAGCTCCGGCAACTGCAGCCTGAAACACTCCCGCTATAGCTTGAACTAGCGGAGCCATGTCTATCCCGGCAGAACCTTGGCCACCCTGGCCAACCTGAGGTCCCGCTCCCTCAGCTTCAGCCTCGCTTTCCACATCAGGCTGATGAGGTGGTGGTGGAGGAGGAGCTCCGACCCCAACATCAGGCTCTTCCACAGGAGCCTCTACTCCAGCCACCGGCTCATCAACAGGAGCCGCAACACGGGGTTCCGAACGAACCAACCTGGGTCTACCTCTAGGCCTCGACATAAAAGCTCACAGATAACAACTACAACAACAACAACATACAAGATAGGGTTAGCAAGGGCAAGGGTCCAAGTGGCTCAAGTATGTTTCCCTCACTTAAAAATCATTTTTCCGATGTAATAGAAGCAATGGGACTCTACTCATCATGATTCAAACAACACACGCAGACGATCAATTAAGCAAACATCAAAGCATATTTGATAAGCAAGCAAACATACTTACATGGCAAGCAAACACCGTGCAATTGCAATACAAGAATTTAACTTACCTCACTTACCTACCCGAGGCCTCGGAAACCTCAGGCTCTGATACCAACAAGTGTAACCCTCTCGTCCCGGTTTAGGTGACTGACCGGTCTAAGTGGGCTACACGGGGATAACCGAGGCGAAACCCGTTAAGGCTCCACTTCGGTTAACAACCCGAGAAAACTTTTTCATTTATTATCTTGTCTAGATGAATTAATTTAGACCTATGTGTGAAGTGACAGCGGAAAACAAGACTCAAAGAGAGACTAACATCAAACAGGGCCTAAGCCCAACACATGAGAACCTTTAGAGATGTCAAAAGCCCCATTTTCAGGCCGGTGTTTCGAAACAGGCTTGCCTGTTTCGAAACACGGGCCCAGTTTAAAAAGCCAACCATCCGTATTGAAACGCATCCACCCCGTTTTGGAACAGAGGTCCATTTCACCTAGACGTTCCAAAACACGTTCCGGAACAGGCAATCACAGTAGCCAAAACGTTTCAAACCTCGTATCGGAACAGGGGTTCACAGTAGCCAAACCGTACCGGAACACATTCCGATACGGGTGTCCCTGGAGCCACACTCGTTCCGAAACAGCCTTACCCGTTCCGAAACGCCTACAGTCTGTGAGTTTCCAAAATCAATTTTAAACATCTCTAAACGATCCCAAACGCCCCCAACGACTACAAGAAGCAAACACAACATGCACACATAAACTCTAGAGGCATACACCCCATTACAAACACGCTCAAAACACATAACATGCAAGATAAGGGCATACATTCAAAAGGGATCAAGCATTCACCAAGAAGAGACATACATTGCATTTTAAGGTTTCATGCCTTAGAAACAAAACACATAAGCATTCATGATAGGGGCACAAGGCCAACATACAAGGCATAAGCAAGCCATAAACAAAACGCCAACATATCAAAGGAGTCTAAACAAGCTCCTACACAAAACAACAACATAAATCCCATTGCTCATCTATTACATCCATAACTTAAAAATTCATACTTGATGATAGCAAACGCACGACTAGCACACTTGGAGGCTCTCTCCTTGCACAAGCAACCCACGAACTACGGATCTGTATTGTCAAACAAAAGAGAGCATAAGCATAAAGCTTAGTGAGGGTAAGCTCATAAAACAAACCTTGACAATGCAGGGTCCAAGCACGAGCAACACAACCAAGGAAAAATGCATGTTTTCTTACCTTCAAAGCCATAAGAGTCAAATATATATGATGCATGAACATAATGTCAAATATCATGCTATGCTCAACAAGTCTATAAACACAACCATATGGTAACACATATATCAAACGTATTGGCACCTAGATATGACCCGAATACACGGATAACAATCGTTGGAACTCACATCCAACAACTTAACCATTACCTTACGGTGGGATTACACTCATCACCGTTTCACGCGGAGGGGATTCCACTCATCACCGACTAACATATAAAAGAAGATTTACGGGCGTACTCGTACTCCATCTTGATGACTACCATCACCAAGACCACGTGCGCATTTCGACACTCGTGTGCACACTAAACATCCTAATGATTGATTATTTGTACCCAAGCATACTAGTGTCAATACTAACTCATTTCACAATCCTTCATAACACAAGTTCTTACCATTTCCCGTGCCTAGCACGTAGCCACCATGATTTACAATCATGTACTCACATTACATCAACCACATGCATATCACAATGCATAAACAACTCATCATGCCTCAATAACACACATAGCCACAATGTGCAAAGCAACATTAATCACAATTCACATGAGAGGCATAAACACAACATTAAAAGTTCAACCAAAGGTCTCTAACTAAAGCTTGAGATTAGGCTACCAATCTAATCCCAACTCTAGGTGGGTTTACCAAGCCTGACCTAGGTTCACATGCTTGAACCAACGTTTGAAAACCAATTTAAAAATGTAGAACCACTCACCGACTACTCCAAGCTCAACAAACTCTAGCCGATCAAACTCCCACGCTTTCCGGATTCGAATGCGAAGCTTCACCAACACAAGACCTTGATGTTATCAATCAAACACAAGCAAAACAACCACATTTCAGTCCACAATTCAACTGAGCAAACCCGAAACACAATTCAAGCTAATAGTCGACCCAAAACACCATTTTCGAGCAGCCCTTAAACTCAGCAAAGAACCAATGTTTCCAACACTTTTAACACACCTAAAAGCTTCCAAAAACAACCCCTAAACATCATACAACCATCAGCTCTCAATTTTCAACACAAAACAACCCCAAAACTCATCTTTAAACCCTTCTAAACCCCCCAACAAACCCATATCCGAAATTCTTAATAAAACCAAGTAAAAATCATATATGTTGGACCATTTGGGTTGCTAATAACATAAATAATGATAAGGAATCAAAAGCTTTAACAATGGACATTAAAGTTTGGATTTTTAACTTAGAACTTAAAAAACTCAAAACTCAAAACAATGGATTTTAATGAAAACTAAAGGTATAGACATGAAGAGGAAGGTGGGGACAAGTCAAAAACATGTTTACCTTTCAAAAACCTTCAAAGATGAAACAATGATGTGATGGAATAGTAACTTCAATGGAGGGGAGGGGTTTCACGTTGGTTTTGCTTTGGGAGGTAGAAGATGATAGTCATTTGGGTGTTTGAAATAAAAGGGTTTTTATTTTGCAAGACCAAATAATTACAAAACTGCCAATGACCATCATCCAACATTCTAAAATCCATAGATATTTGGGCTTTAAATTAAAATCGGGTCCAACATATTAAATAAATTTTAAAATGAAAAGGAAAAACCCGAAACATTATTTTAATATTTTATTTTCATCTGACCCTCAAACCCGGGTGTTACATAGGTTGCATGAGGTATGTGTTGCTTTAATTATTTTACATCATACTTTTATGTTCTTGCTTACATTGTTGAGAATTGAGATATATATTTGATGCTTATAACTAGTTTATGGTTATTTTGATGTGCTTTTCTCTTTGTTATAGTCTTTTTATTTCTCGAACTAAAAATATTTCTCGGGTATACATGGTCTTTGTGGTCACTTATCAGATCTTTGAAACTATCAATGGACGATTTAGGTTACATATGTGAGACGTGCTGCCAATCAGGTTGCTGGTGCATGTGAGAAATTAGCTTCTTTTAATAGTTTTGAGCATGTTTTGTTCAATGAGCCTCTGGGTCGGTTACTCATTTGTTGCACTTGGATGCCCTGTTGGTATAGATTAGTTTTCATGTATTTGGATGTTATATATATATATTATTCAGAATGTCATCATCATTAATTAATTCCTCTATCCTATCATCGGGTTTTTAAAGTCTTTTATATAGTTAAACTATATTATATACATGTCCATTTTCGTTTAGAAATTATTCTAAAAATCATTAAAATGAATTCTTGTAATTATAATTATAATTATTATATTTTAGTATAAGTTGTGCAAAATTTTAAAAAAATTACGATTGCGACAGTCCCGGTGACTGCAATGGCATTTGTTATGTCCGCAACCGCAATAAACGCAACGCGACCGAAAATGCAGCCGTGAACGCTATTTAAATCTCTAATTCTAACCATTATCCCTAAATTCTAAACCCCTACACTCTAAACTAAGACCCAAAAATTAAAGTGCTTGTGGAAACTTCCACTTTTCACCGCCAGTGTATAAGATAATAATTCATAAATTAATATCACCAATTTTTTATTAAATAAAACAACTTTTTAAAAGTTAAATTAAAAATTTCATGTAATACAACCAATAAGTGGGTATTAATAAGACACATTGCACGTTTAAGGAGAGGACGTGGATTCAAACCTACATTGTTGAGAGGGGCAAACTCGCACCCCGAACATAAACTATAAGACAGTGCATCCATATTACCAAAAAAAATTCATGTAATACAAGTGATACCAGAAGTGCCATCAAAACTTTGAACAAATAAAAGGTTTAAGCTACAAGCAGAAGTATGGTAAAAGCAATCACTTTATCCATTACACGAACACTTGTGTACTAGCGTTTCCCGCCTCGACTCTTCTTGTTTTTATTAGATTTATTTTTCTTTCGGGGTTTGGAATTGGCAGTAGCTTTTGAAGCTGGCTGCTTACCCTTGCTACATCCCTCAGCTTTACTTGTACTCTCTTCTGCATCACATTGGTCACCAGATTCACCAGCTGCGTGATGATTTTCATCTTTTTCCGAACGGAATAGTTGCCGGTGCAAATGCCCCATCGCAGACCACTCCGAGTGTAGCTCCTCGCAAAGGGCAACGATGATTGGAATGCTACTTTCGAGTTTCAGCTTACTGAAAAGAGAAATGGAGAATGCAGCAGGAACTTCTAAGATTCATGTAAAATGGTATGTTTCAACTACACAGGGTAAAATTGAATTGCATGAAAGTACTGACCTCGGTTCTAGTTGACTATGCAGTTGCTTCGTTAGATCGAGCATGCGGATTGCATGGCTCGAGAAGTCATCTTCACCGCCTGCAGGTTTCTTCTGCAAACATTCTTTTATACCGGCATCCATGATGAGAACAAATTTTCCTAGATATACCTACAAAATACAGCAAATAATGATATGATCAAACAAGAAGAAATAACAATAAGCAGGAACTGAACATAGAAGTAATACTAGAAATATAAACATTACCCTCAGTGTTGAAGCATGTGAGATAAAGGTCCTTAGATCTTTGATACCATTCACTGTCTTTAATGCTTCAACAATTTCCCAAAAATGGTCACGGTTAAACTGCAGATCACTAACATTTTGATCCGATAGAGAAACCGAGCTTGAAGACGGAACAACCTCTGAGCTAGTCCCTTCATCGTAACTAGCCGGAGGATCTACTTCACCAGAGAAACCAGCAGTTTGATATTGAGAGCTTCCGGTTTTAGGGAACAAGATTCTCAATATTTCCTCCTTGCATGGATTAATCTTCATATCAACAAATATAGAATCCTTGCATCCAAATTTAGGACAGTTCCCCTTCATGCTCACGATTACAAGAGGGTTCCCGATCTTCTTAAAAGCATCAGCAAGCACATTTACATCTATATTCAGATAATTATTTCTCTGAAGAGCATCGCAAAACTCCTGGGGTAGCAGGTCTGCAATATGATTTTGACCCAGCAAGTGAAAAAGTAAATTGAATCCCTGGCCAAAGTTCAAATGCAGCAAACATACAAGGATAACCAATCTCAAAACTAGAAGCGAATGGAACTCCTTCACATTTAAATTAGACTTTTTGATCCAACCTATGGTCTCTCCCTTATAATCCAGGAACTCTTGAACCATGCCAATTACAAATTTAAGACAGACTTCCAAGGATTGCTGATCAACAGCCATGAAACTGGAAGTTGAACAGGGTCTCCCATCCTGGTATATAAGCCATTCCACAAAAGTCGTCTTCGTAGTGAAGAAGTATCCTTTATTGCAGGGTAACAACATCAGATAGCGCTCGATAAGATACAAGAAACAAACCGGTGACATATAATCAGATATCCTCCAGTTTGCACTATATGTATCTTGTAAAGCTTCATGGAACTTGAAAATAACCGGCTCAATACTCCCAGCAGCAAATCCAGATGTTCCCGAGCTTCTATTGAGATTCGCAAAGAAGTTGTTCCATGCTCCATTCCATTGTAAACATTCAAGAGTCTTCCCATATAGTTCAGTATTAAGCTGGCCAGATCCAAGAATTATCAAAGCCACCTTTCCAATTTCCCCATATGACAATTTCTTACCTTTATATTTGGTCTTTTCCAATATAACTTCTTCAAGTAAATTCCTTGCAATTTCTGTTCCCCTTAGAGAGATCATGTTTTCACTCAATGATTCTTGCCAATCAAGAGGAAATACATAGCCAAAAAAGAGATTTGTTGACAGGTTGAGGAATTTCATCAAATCTGCATGCTTGCAGTTCAGAAACTTGGAATTCAAGAAAAAACTTGAAACCTCGTAGATATGAGTAAGAGGCCGGCTTTGATTAAAAGATGACCGAGAATTCCTGTGAGAGAAATTATATAGTAGCTCAAGCATTTTCAGGACTTGCATACCAACAGAGAGCAATTCTGAACACCAATAACCCTTTGCAGCTGAGACAAATTGATGGATTGAAATAGAAACCTGTTTCGTGTTTCTGCAAACAGATTTGTTATCCAGTTTTCTCCACCAACCAGCATCAGAATTCTGAAGACGATAGACAGTATTTAGATTATCAGACTGTCTCCATACCCCAAAATAGTTCAAGCAGAATTCTTCATATCTTCTGGAATCATTAGTTCCACCTTGGTTTTCAGCATGATCAAGATACTCGAATATCTTCAAGATTTTATCCTTCCAAAAATTCCAAAAGTAGACTAGAGTCTCAGCAGAAGCCCGGTTATTAGAAATTTGCTCATCTGCATAGCTTGCTAGATCAGAGACCAATTCATCTGTCCATTCATATTTTGAGATATCTAAACGAATGTGATAATCTAGAATTACTCGAGTAACTAACGTTTCACCTTGAATACTCTTGTGTGTCCGCGAAGCACATAAATATTGTTTCATCAAGAACAAGTTGCTTGGTTTGTTCAGTAAAATATCAGCCTCAGAACAAACAAAACCATAAAACTGGTTTGACAAATTCTTGGCAAATGATTTAGCTTTAGATAGAAGCTTCTCTTTCTCTTTAAACTGCTTTAACGGCCATCCAGTGCTCCCAGCTATCCAAAGAGAGTTAGCGAACACAGACCACAGAATAAGATGCACGGCCTCCTCGTATTGAGCACCCTTCCCAAGCAAATCAGCAGCAAGCAGAAGGTCACCTCTCAACTTTGCAATATTTGCTGCCTCGATGAAGTTCCCCGATTCTTCTTCCAAAGAGATGAGCTCGTCAAGACACTCTAAGGACCGCAAGAACTTTCGTCTTGAATTCATTGAGTCAAAAGCTCGGATATAATTCAACATTGTTCTCTTATCATTCATCTCATGATAATGATGGGCACAGTTCTCCAAAAACTTTTGCTTAAGTTCCTCCAAATCTTTACTTTTTTGGACCATTTTTTCATCTGTATTTGCATGTTGTTTCCAATATTGAATGTACAGCAAGCCCATGTCAAAGAGTTTCCCTTTCGTACAAACAGACAGGCATTTTGAGATGTTATTGCCTTTTGCATACACTTCTGCTGCAGTCGTGTAACATCCGGCATGAACAAAACATTCTGCCGCTCTCTCCAGCGCAGATTCCCCACATTTTTCCAAATAAATGTGTCCTGCATTTCAAAGCAATAGTTTCAGAATCATAAATCATACTATAAACAAGGTATAAAGAGAGTACATAGAATTTTACCAGCTCTTTCATACTCCTTCAACATGTAGAAGCAATCCGCGGCAAGCTCAGCCTTGCCAATGGAATCAAATATTTCAGCCGCCTGCCTCCTAGCAGTAGAAGCCATTTCGGGACTTGAACCATGCAATCGGTCAGCATTTGCCCTGAGTCCATGAGCCTTAGCTAGTTTTTCTCCATATATGTCATTTGCTCTTTCAAAGCATATTGTCGCCATCTCATAGTTACCCTGATGCAACAGCTGCAGGATACAAATAAGTGGGAGAAAAGAATTGTTAGATTAACAATAGATTATTATTAAAAAAATTAATGGAAATTAGAAATAAGATTTATCGGCAAGTACAACCGGATGAGTTATATAGGCAACCTTCAAAAAACAAGAAACAACAAACCTTATAACCACGTGACTTCCACTCTTCGGAGCTGCTTGCAACTTGCATTGCTTGTGCAAGTGAATCATCCAGCTTTCTCACTTGAACAAGACACTTCTTTTTCCAGTAATTGAATACTGGCTCGGAAAACTCTTTAACATTCTCACAAACCCATAGCCGTTGCCTCGTGCGGGTGATAGCAACATACAACTGCTTCAGTTCAGAACATATAATGTTGTGTTTTGCCTGTTTGAAGCTTGGGAATGGACAATCGGCATCAAGTAAGCCTTGCTCCTTCATGTACTCGTATACGACTCTCCAGTGATTCTTTAAAGGTGATGAACCAAAAAAGTTGTACAATAATACATCCTACAGAAAAATAATGTACAAAAATTAATCATAACATGGACAAACCATTTGACATTTTCTAAGATAGATGCAAGCAAACTAGATAAACAAGAAGAATGATTAAGCACAAAGTACCTGAAACTCTAAACCTTTGCATTCCACTATAGTCAGAACAAGAGCTTGCTTGCCAACATGCTTCAATATTTCATTTTTAGCAGGATTATCTCGTACTAGTATGACCTGCTCCGCTCCGAATCCAACCATATGTCCCTCAGGTTTACCACTGTTGGTGAATATTTTTGCGACTACGTTGTCTTCACTGTCAGATTCGATCCAGATTGGAGCTTCTCCATATATGAGACTTGTTTCCGGGCATAAACTATCCACAAATGAAGGAAAGAAACGGTAAAGAAGATCAATTACACTCTGCGCTAACCTTAAGACACCATCATGTGTACGGAAATTCTGGCTCAGGTGAAAACTTTTAGATATTTGACCCTTCTCCTTTTTACAATGATTTCTTTCGCATTTTGATTGCAAAACAAACTCTTCATAGAAAAGGGATCGAATGTCTTCAAATCTAAAATCAATTCCCCTGGCAATAGTTTGAGCTGTATCACCACAGAAAACAAAGCCTTCACTGACATTTAAGCAAACATGTTTGAACAAAGCAATTTGCCTCATTGTCAGATCTTGCACCTCATCGATATAAACAAAATCCATAATGTCACCCTCATATCTTTCATTTCGTAGTCGACTATGAAGATCATTCACAACATCAGCCATATCAAACTCACCATTTGCTCCTTTCATTTTTTCGTAATCTTGAAAAATCTCATATACCATCTGTCTCTCCTGTGAAGTTAAGGTAGACGCCCGACCCTCAGATAGTTTTACATAATCATCCTTACTGAGTCTACCATCACAGGAATCCCCAGATTTCAAGCCACCTTTTATATGAGACATTATCTCTGTAAAGACTCTAGATGAGTCAAGTTTATTTTTCAGCCTATCATTAAAATGAGGCCAGTAGATTGAACAGAACTTCTCAAAGTTTACCTCCCTTGTTCTTATACAATTTCGAACCGAGGTTGGTGCATTTCCAACTTCCAAATTTGATAGTTCCCTTGCATCATAGAATTTCTCGAAGAATGAGTTGCCTATTGTTCCATCAAGCATAATCAGAAATTTTTGCAAGGTAATGACAAGTGGGTATGCCCCGGGAACAATATCCACAAATGAATCAGAAATATCCTTGAACTGTGCTGCACCATCGATATCATCCGCATCTTGTAATGCACTCTCTTGAGAAAATTTTCCTCTGCTGATAAACCTGTAAAACAAGACTTGTCACACTAGGAAAAATAGAGGGGAAAAATACATGCATCTAAATAAAGTACCCTAGCCGGAAGATATCATTTTATCTCAGTATCCAACACACCTTTTCAATTGAAGAACATGATGTTTCACTGCATAACAAAGTTTGGGGCTGACTGTGACAAAAAGCTGGCGCAATTGAGTTGATTCAGTCCTTCCGACACCACCCATATTTTTGCTTGTCCGATGGACATCATTAAAATTATTTGAGTTCACTGCATCAAAACCTTCAGTTGCTAAAAGGTGTAATTGCTCGTGCTTGAACAACTTCATGGTCAGCACAGTAGTCTTCCCGGTGCCAGACCTGCCTAATATAAAAGTGCTTCTTGGGAATAATATTATATCACGTTCGTGATCTGTCACCTCGAATGGAAGATCTAGTTCTCTTCCATCATGATCACAAAGAAGGTGACTCACAACACCGGATGATAACGAGTAGAACTTCATCAAGAGTAAGCTCTCACTGACTTTCGAGTTCTCTAAATAACATATAGTAGTACCTAAAGCACTACCATTTGAACTGTTTTCTATTTCATCTGGGCTTAATGTCTTATGCCTGACAACATCAAATGAGTTCCAAGTTTTGGGAACTTCCAAATGCCTAAATACAAAAGAAAGGGGAAAAAGAGTAAATACAATGTAGAAGTTGAAGAATTACTGCATGGAAGACATAATACTCGTATTTATCAAATGATGATCACATACCCCTCCAGATACTTCTCATTGCAATTAGAGATGAAATCATCTGTATACATTTTGAAGATGCCATCTAGGCGCTTAATCAATCGTGCAATATCCTCTAATGGCAAAAGATCCCAAGCCTTCAATACTTGAGTGTACCTCTGCTCCTTCACGATATCAGTCGAGCAGACAACATAAAGACCTTCAACCTTAAATTGTTTCAAGATCATAGAAGAGCTTTCACAAATTAAATTAACATTTCTTTTAGGTCGCCAGCCGCAAGAAAGTTTTAACAGAAGGTTTAAAACTGATTTCTGGGTTTGGGAAGATTTCACCTTCCCAAAGGACTTTCTGAAGTTGTCACTGAAAAGAACCTGAGGTCATGGAAAATCAAAAGAAAATAGGTTAGCACTTGGTGTTAAATGCGTATAGTATTGAATGGAGTCTCAATAACTTGATAGAACAAGTAGAATGATAGCAAGTTTGAACCGGCAAAAGTTACAACCTTCCACCTAGCATTCTTGAAGAGAACACTATCATGATTAAGCAAGTCATCAAGCTGGTCAAACTCTTTCTTGGCATCAAAAATAGCTTTAGCTAATCCCTTGTTTTCATCGGCATCATAGAAACAATGGCGCATTTTTGCATCGTGAACTAAACCCTGCCAGACAGATTCGTGTTTGGCCAGTGTTCTTCCATCCCCCAAAATCCAGAGGCAGTGCCTAAGAAAGCATTAAAAACCATATCATAATTTGCAACTTATCACAGAATTATAAAAACTGAAGAGTCAGAAAAGGTTAATCCAAGGAAATACCTGGCCCTTGTTAGAGCAACATTAGTTCTTTGAGAATTGGATACGAAACCGATTTCTCCAGAACTATTGGATCTCACAGTTGATATTATTATTATATCCTCTTCCCCGCCCTGGAAGCCATCGACTGACTTCACCTTCACTTCAAAGTTATCACTTCTCTCATACTTCCTACCAACTTTCTCCTGAATTGCAACAACCTGAGCAGCATAGGGAGATATTATGCCAACACTGAGCTTCTCTCTTGAGCTATTTGATGCTGTATGCAAAAACAACAAATATAACAAAAATTATCCAGATATAAGAAAAATATCCATATATATATAATTCAAAATTAAGCCCATGATAACTACCTTTGTACAGAGTTTGCACCAACATCTGCACAACAGCTACCTCAACCATATTCCTGCGGCTACGGCCCAAATCATCCTTCTCTTCTCTTCCAGAGACATTTATAAAGGAATAGGGGCCAAACATAGGCCATGGAAGATAATGTTTCTCATAATTCTTATACTTAACATCAACTGCATCCAAAATCTGGTTATTATAGAAACATGCATTTGGAAAGGAACTAATAGATGGATGCATTCTGTACTGAATATTCAGTAGGTGCTTTGCATGACCCAAAGTAGTCAACCTTTGAAAAAGACTTCTTCCGAAGCCAGCTTCACTAGAAACCTACAAAGAAATTAATAAAGTTACTTCCAATAAATGAGGGCGGAAATTGCAAGGGAACTCTTGAGAAAAATGATGACAACAAACCAAGTATAATATGCATACATTGCTTAGAACTGTAGCAGGCAATTGCCATTCATCACCAATAAGAACCGCATGTGCTATGCCCGGCAATTGCATGGGTATCGCCAATTCACATTCTTTCAACTGCGCTGCTTCGTCAATTACCAACACATCGAGTGGTTTCATTTCAACTTTATAGAGTTTAAAAGAACTGTTTGCAGTGGAAAAGAGTAAGCGAGCTGATTGGAAGCAGAATTGTACTATGGAATCTTTGTCCCTCGCACTTGGCAGTTTAAGTTCACTAAGAGAATCTCGAAGGGCTTTCAAAACAGAAATACACTGGCTTCTTATTGAGCACAACGAGTGATAAGGATCACAAAGATTTTGAGGAAGCAACTTAACATCTTTCGAGTGTAAAACGAGCTCCACTTCTTCAGATGCTATACCATCGAAGAACAGTAAAGTTTCAAAAGAATCGAGCAGGCCTAAAAGAGTTTCAAGGTATTCAAAATTATGTCTCTCAAAGTAGATTTTGGGCATATGAGTGTGTAAAATAGACACACATTGTCTTAGTGGTAATGCTGTAGCGGCGAATCTTTCTCTTGCATATTCAAGAAATGATTTGTGTATCCCCTTACAATCGGTTTCACTGCAAGCTTCTTTCTCCTGGTTTTCAACTTCACTAACATGATCCCTCTCTTTTGTTAATTCGTTTTCCAAGAAAATATGGTACTGAGGGACACAATCTTCAAGAAAAGTAATCATTGAAGTGAAACAGTGCCACCAACCTAGTGGCCCAAAGCACTCGATCAGCCGTTTTACACGATAATCCAGAAATATTTCTTCAATCTCATAATCAACTTTGAGTCTCTCTTTGCTTCCAAATAAGAGGATGTCCCCCAAGGAACAAAACCGATCATCTGCTACAGAGCATGTTTTGTTAGCTTCTTTTACCAGCTTTAATACACGAGAAGCTACTTCGGTAATTGCAACATTTGTTGGGGCGCAAGTGAGTGTCCTATACTTCAGTCTCAAAAGTGCAAACAGCAGCACACTAACAGTTTTCGTTTTCCCAGTTCCCGGTGGCCCCCAAATAAGTTCCACATGAGACTTGTGGTTGCACTGCATTTTGTTGAGACATGCAGCAATTGACCTCTTTTGAGAGTCATTCAGTTGAGATAGCAAATTTGTCTGAAATTTCTCATTCCAGTTTCCACCAATCTCTGAGGGACAGATCCCGCAGCTTTCTGCTACCTGCATACAACATGGAATTTCATAAAATTCATTCCTGAAAATACATAAAATTAAAGCAATAACAAAAAAAATATATGAAAACCAATTATGCAGTCGCATAATTAACACATTTTATATAAATGGAAATATCAAATGCAAAACTCATGGTACATTAAATGAGCTGGATACATGCAAGGTCTCAACTTGTTAACACAAAGAATAACCATATTGCATGATGCTTAAGAAACATAGTCACGTGCATCATAAGCAACCACTAATTATGAAAATCATTTGTAAATGATCCAATACAATGCCACATTCACAGAAACAAATCTCAAATATATAGGTGTGTTACCATACCACAGAATCAGTGCGCAAAACTTCATTGATAACCGTCGATTTTCTCATCATGTGCAAAGCATTCCATATTCGTATGTTTGTGGTTACATTTGTCACTTGAACAACATACAGTGATTTCCGCAAATAATCTTTCGAAACGACGTCTTCCAGTGTTTTTACTTTGAAGGACAAGGATGAGCTATTAACCTCATTGTCACCCTCATTGTCATCATTTTCAACATATGTGACCAGGGCAAAAAACCATGTTTTTCCTACCCTTTGCAAATCAGATGGAGTTTCGGGTTTCACATTAGCTATGATCAAAACATCTCCAGGCAAAGTTTTATACGGCTCCTTCTCATGATCGCAGAAACTGTTTCGCCAGTAATCAACATTCACATCGAACAACAATGTTCCACTTCCATGCGATTTCGCCTCATTAAGATATGTCACTTCGGTATATGGTGCTCTATCTATAATTTCCATAGACGAACACATAGCTGCCCGTGTCTCCTCTAACAAAGGCAGAAGATATGACCCAAAATAGTGTTCCACTGACTGAAATTGAACAGGAATCTTTTCCACCTAGCAAATGAGATCAAATTAAAACACATAATCAGATGAAACCATAAAAGTGTAAGATATTCTAGTCCAGAAGCTGCAAAACAGTCCCACAAATAATGACTAACAAAAAAAGAACATCAAAGATTCAAGCAAGATGATGAAGATTATGATGGGGAAACAAAGCAAACTCACCAGATCCTTATAAAGATCATCATTGAATATGTCTTCAAGGGACCATTGAAACACAGTATCAATGAAACCCAGATTTTTTGCAGGGAATGCTGTCTGCTCACATGAATCTTTATCATCCATCTTTTCCACTGAATATCTGTTCTAAACAAACAAAGTTAGAAACCCACAGAAAAACAAAATAAAAAAGTGTTGGGTTTCTTAGCTCCGAAGAAAGAAGAATATATCAAGTAGGAAAGCGAATGTAGAACAAAGCTGATGATCAGTCGTACAAGCATTAACATACATTATCAAGCTAGACTTTATATCTTCAAATGACAATGGAGAAACCTTAAAAACAAGAATCAAAGGAGAAATGGGTCCTAATCGTCTTCTCCAGTCCTTACAGTTGCTGTGTGCTGACAATAAAAGTCTCTTTGAATCCTTTTTTGCTTTTAGTTCTTTATCTTTTAAAGGACAACCATTTTTCCTACTTGACGTTTCGAATTTCCTTTCATTGGAATATGTTCAGTATTCGGACAAAAATCCTCTTCTACATTTTTGGTGCATTTTTATGCTCCAACGTACCCCTTGAAAAATATGACCTATTTTAAATTCCTAAAATTCTAACCATAAATTTTAATTAAACTTAATTTTTAATGCGGGGCATGAATAAAAACATCAAAGGATAAAAAAAATTCTTTTCTCAGTATTCATTGCTAAACGCACGATTTTTGCCACGTAAAACTATTACACATCCATCGGAAAATGTATAATATTGTTGATTTTTCTATTTTATTTACAACATGTTAGATTATTAAAAGTGTAGAATACTAAAAGATTAGACTAAACAATGTTTATAATTAAAGATAATTTTATTTATTAATTTTGATTGGATATTTAATATGATTGTTGTGTTATTTCATTCAAGAGCATCAATTTATTAAATAAGCTTAATAGTTTAATAAGTGTCGAAACTATATTATTTTTTTAGATTGATGTTTGAACTATATTTTGGATCGAATATGTGCCTAATGTTTCATTCTGTGGCTCATTTAAGGTTTTTTTATGATAAATATTTTTTTATTATCCAATAAAATTCGAACACGTGACATGATTTATCATTTTTCAAAATTAAAATCTGAAAATAGAAAAATAAAATAATAAAATATATTAATTAACCCATCAATATTTAATTCTTTTAAAAAACCCAACTATAACCCTAAATCCCTCAAATCCTCCGCTCCTACCACCAATTCAACTACCACCGCCCACCATTGTCTTTATCGGACCCTTTTTACCGAAAACCTCGTCATCTCGTTGTAAAAAACCGACGAATGAACCGTCGACGAACACACAACAATAAAAAAAAAAAAGAACAATTGGGTTCCCACCGATGGTAGCGAATGACGAATGTCGAACTGTGAGGTACACGACGCTTTGGGCGGTGAATGATGAATCGCCGACTTCTGGTGGTGCTAGATGGTGAGAGAGATGTGATTTAGGGGTTGATTGAAAGAAATTAAAACTTTGGGGTTTTTAAAGAAATTTAGATTTTTACAGAAATTCATCAATTAAAAATATAAAAAACAGGCCACGTGTCTTGTTTTGATTGGATGATGAAATTTTTTTGACATTCGTTGACGGAAAAATCTCAAATTGATCACGGAATGAAACGTTAGACACCTATTTGGTCCAAAATATAGTTCAGACACCTATATATAGAAAAACGGTATAATTTGAGTACTTATTTGACAATTAAGCCTATTAAATATAATGACATGTAATATGCTGACTTATTTGTCGGCAGTGATACTCGCCCAAATGAAAGCATTTTAAAAATTCATTGGCTTCACTACAAATCTTAAGAATTTGTTAACCAAAGTGCAAAGACCCTAAAAATTTTGACTACCATTAACGTAGTTTACCCTAATATGTACGTAACAAGTATTTTGAAGGAAAAAAATACTTTTAAAAAGATTTTACAAGTCAACCTAATGGAGTGGTAAAAAGATTTGGTATTTGTGTATAAAATATTGATTCCGTGTTAGCGTCTTAAATAATAAATTTTAATGATTTTAATCAAAGAAAAACTATAAAGGTATTTGTAAGAGTTAATTGCATCACACGCTTGTACTACGATTTTTATTATAAATTAGTTCTTAAACTTTTGAATATTTTAAATCTACACACAAATAATGATCTTTATTCTAAAATTGATCCTCAAATATTGAATGTTCTAACTTCATTCATAAACTATGATACTCATTTTAAATTGTTCCTCAAACTTTTAAATATTTCAGTTTCATCCTCAAATTATCGTTTATGTCACATAATATTATGAGAAATACACATCGTTATCTACATGATATTTAACAATTTGTATAATGATTTTATTAACATGGAACATGATTAGTATATATTGAGAATTTGGGGATGAAATTATAATGTTTAAAAGTTTGGGGGAGCAATTTAGAATGAGGGTCATAGTTTGTGATGAATTTAGAACATTCAAAAGTTTGAGAATCAATTTAGAGTGCGAGTCATAGTTTGAGGATGAAATTAAAATGTTCAAAAGTTTAAGGACCAATTTAAAATAAAAGCCATAGTTTGAGAATGTGTGATACAATTAATTATATTTATAGTTTCAATTTTCAAAACTGAATTGATGTCGAATTGACTCGTTGCACCAACTAAAACAATCATTTTTAAAATAATTAAATATAAATAAATAGTTAAAAATAATTTTTAAAAATATAAACTTTTAAAACTATTTTATGAGGAATTTTTGAACGAACCAACCATCTCAGTTCAATCTTTAAATAACATTATTAATTATTTTATTTAAATAAAAATAAAAAATGAAAATATTTTTATAATAAATTAAAATTTTGAGCCTTCTTCCACTCTATAATATTTAAATTTTCCTTGGTTTTATTTATATTTCATTAATTGGTAGAGATTTAAATTAGAATAAGAATTCTCTGTCTATTTTTAGTGCTTATATTTATGTCTCAACACTAAAAAATATTACAAAATTAAATTTCAAACTCTAACTCTAAATTTTAAATTATAAACTTTATACACTAAAAATACATCATACTTTAAATTTTTTAAACCATTATCTAAAATTCTAAACTTAATTTTAAGCGTAGGCATAGATCGGGGAAAGATTTCCCTCCTTTAAATTATGCCAAATAAGGTCCAAGGGTTCTGCAATCATTGCATATATATTTTATTATATTTACTTAATCCTTCCAGGCTGCAAATCCTGAAGAGATGGCCAGATTTCAATTTGTGCTTATCTTCTTCCTTTGCTACACCCTCTCCCCACCGCCGGCAGCCACTGGCAGCTCAACGAATAAGCTCGTGGACAAGATCTGTAACCGAACATCCAACTACACATTTTGTGCCGAGGCTCTCTACTCCGACCCTCGAACACCGACAGCCGATGCCTACGGACTGGCTTTTGTTTCTTTCGGTCTGGCTTACCTGAATGCCACCGCCACCCAAGACCACATTGCTCAGCTGCTCAACGACAATACCACCGCCGCCAACAACAAGCGCCGCCTCAAGCTTTGCCAGCATGATTACAGCAAGGCGGTTTCGGCACTCGAGGAGGCGTATGACGACTTGAACTCCGAGACTTTCTTCCAATTGGCTAAGTTGGCAGATCACGCGGCGGCTGCGGCGGATGATTGCCAGTCTGCTTTCAAAGGAGCCCATTACTCCCCATTGGCTACCATGAATGATTGCTTGAAAGCTTTGTCTAATATCTGTGTTATTGTCTCCAAGCTCTTTACATGAGGAATTTGGTAGTTTTGAAGTAAATTGTTGATTCCGATGAATATAAAGTTTGGTTTTAACTCGATTCGACTTGAATTCGAGACCTTAATGGGTTGAACAAGATTCAATTCGAATGATGAATTTGCGAGTATTTTATTCTTTTTATATAATATTTTAGTTTTATGAATTTGTAGATTTGTAATTTGGAGTATAAATTTTAGAATTATTTTACACATTATTTTAATAATTTTTGTTAAATTTATTCAATTATTTTTATATTAAACTCTATATATTATTACTAAATTTTAGATATATTAATAAAATAAGATAAAAAAATTCTAGCGATTTTAGAGAATAAGGAATAGAGTCGAGCAAGAATTTTTTAACAAATACGAGTAAAATTTTATCAAACTTACTGAATAGAGTTAGACCGAGCACGAATCAAACAATTTTCGAATCAAGTCGAGCACTGCTCAGCTCGTGATCAACTCGCTCGATAAGCACTCATATTTACGTTCATTAATTACTGATTTAATCTTTGACAAGTATCGACTAGCTAATTCACACGTCTGCAAATCTTCCTTACTATCCCGGCCGAACCAGTTAAAGGTTCAATGTCTCCCAGTTTGATCATGGCAGAGGCAAAGTCGGACTCGAAAACAGAACGATTCCTGCTATACTCCAAAAATTCGGTCCACCATTGAACATAACTTGGTTCGATTGCAGCAGGCCCTTCTTTTTTTATTTGAATATTAAAAAAAGTAAGAATTGTTTAGAGGAAACTGATTTTCATTTCATATCATTTACAATCTAAGTATAATGTTATATATACTGAGCTCTAGTTTAAACCCTAAGAGCTAACAACCTCTTAACAGCCTCTTACCAACTAACTACACTAACAACTTTTCTTAGAGTAAACCATTAGCAGCTACAGCAGCTTCACTCAACATTCTCCCTGCTTCTTCAGCTTTCGAGCTCTTCTTTGGGATTTCCTTGCAGTCTTGATCGAAAATCACAGAAGTAAGGCCTGGTTAGAGGTTTTGTCAAGCCATCTGCAACCTGATGTGTTGCTGGAACGTAACAAACCTTTATCTGCCATGTTGCCACCTTTTCACGAACAAAGTGAACATCCAAATCCATGTGTTTGATGCGTGAATGATACACATGATTAGCACTTATGGCTATCGCGCTGGTATTATCACTCCATACTTCAGGGATCTTCATTTTCTCAAATCCCATATCTTCTAATAAAGCTTTGATCCAAATTACTTCAGATGTAACGTCTGCAATACTTTTGTATTCTGCTTCCGTTGTCGAACGTACAACCGTCTTTTGCTTCTTTGAACTCCATGCAACCAAATTACCTCCTAGATAAACACAACTTCCTGAAATAGATCTCATGTCACTCATATTAGCACCCCAATCTGCATCTGCAAATGCCATTATAGCACATGCACTTGCTGCAGTTGTAGCAGCTTTGAACATCAAGCCATAATCCAAAGTTCCATTCAAGTATCTCATCACGCGTTTCACAGCCATCAAATGTTGCTCTCGAGGCTCATGCATAAACTGAGCTAGTTTGTTCACGCTAAAGGCTATATCAGGCCTTGTATGACATGCATACAATAATGCTCTAACAATACTTCTATATTCTTTAGCATCTGCAAGCAAACTTCCTGCATCTTTATTCAACACTGAACTACTTACCATGGGTGTAGGAACAACATTGGATTTGTCCATATGAGTTTTGGCTAATAACTCAGTCAAATACTTGCGTTGGCTCAACAACAAACTATCCTTCTTCCTGTCAACCTCTAAACCAAGAAAATAGCTCAGACTACCCAAGTCCTTGAGAGCAAATTTGTCACTCAATAAACTAACCATTTTCTCAACTTCTTCCTCGGATTGCCCTGTGAGGATTATTTCATCAACATAGACCAGCATATATGTTTTCCCTGTCATATGTTCAGAGATAAACAACGAAGCATCAACTTGTGACTACTTAAAATCAATCTCCACCATGAAATTTTTAAGTTTAACATGCCAATTTTGAAGTGTCTTCCTCAAGCCATAAAGAGCACGTTGTAGTTTACATACTAACCTGGAACCATCTGAAGCTATCTCCTCAAAGCCTGGTGGTTGATCCATGAACACATTCTCCTTCAGATCACCATTCAAAAAGGCATTATTAACATCCACCTGCCTAAGAACCCACTTGTTTGACACCGCAAGAGACAAAACCACATTCAAAGTTGTTGCTTTCACCACAGGGCTGAAAGTATCTCTAAAATCTTGCCCTAGAATCTGCGAGAAACCCTTTGCCACCAACCTTGCTTTATACTTTTGAACAGATCCATCTGGATTCCGTTTGAGCTTGAACACCCACTTACATCCTACTGTGGAACGTCCTTCAGGTAATGGAACTAAGGACCAGGTCTGATTGTTTTTCAATGATGCCAACTCAGCAAGCACAACATCCTTTTAGTGTCGTGATCGTAAAGCATCATGTATGTTTACTGGTTCTTCTTCATCAATCACTTCATTTAAAACATAGAGCTTTGGTTTGAAAATTCCATTTTTGTTCCGAGTTAACATAGAATGACCATTCCCAGTATCTGCAGGCACATGTTGACCACTACAATCCTCATTTATAATACTCACGTGCTCATTCACGTGCTCATTCATATTATTATTACTCACATGCATATCTCCATATGAAGTAACAACATTCTGTTGATCCACTCCATCCAATGTAGCAATAGGTTATGTAGGAAGAGAGTCATCACTCAGACCATATGATCACATGGTGCTATACTTCCTGGTGTTGCAGGTCTAAAGCCTAGAGCTGGTGACCCTGCTGGAGAAGTCACAGGTATATCGTGTACCTCTTGCTGAACATTCCTAGAAGCTATAATAGGCAAAGCTCTCGATTTGCGTTAACCAGCACATGTATCTAGTTTATCATGTTGTCCTGCAAAAGGGAAAAAGTTCTCATCAAAGACCACATGTCGAGAAACATAGATCTTTCCATTGGGTGCCAAACACATGCATCCTTTTTGCTGAGGGCTGTAGCCTAAGAACGTGCATGGTTGTGACCTAAAATTCAACTTATGTTGCTGAAACAACCACAAGTGAGGAAAGCACCTACACCCAAATATCTTCATGTCATTATATGCAGGCTTCTTAAAAAACAAACACTCAAAGGGTGACTTTCCCTGCAAAACACAAGTTGGTAGCCTATTGATGAGGTAAACAGTTGTACACACAACATATGACCAAAATTGGAATGGCAAGAAGGATTGTGCCATCAATACTAGTGCTAATTCGATTATATGACGCTGCCTTCGTCCAACAATCTCATTCTGCTCCAAGGTATGAGGACATCTTACTCGATGTTTAACTACTTCAATAGCCAATACTTTCGATAAGCCACGATATTCACCACCCTAATCTGACTAAAACTCTTTTATTTTTGTATCAAACTGTGTTTGAATCATTTTATGAAACAAAAGAAACGCCTGCAAAGCTTGAGACTTATCCTTAAGCATGTATATCCACGTATGCCTTGTATGTGCGTCTACAAAGGTCACATAATATGGAAACCCATTTGAAGCAACATGTGATGGCCCCTAGAGATCAGAAAATATCAATTGAAAGGGTTTGTCATACACAGTTCTGGATAGAGAGATGGGGAGCTTATGACTCTTTCCCATTCGACATGCTAAGGCAAATCAACTTTATTAAATTTTGAAGAGAACTTTACATTTGCATCAGTACAAATTTGCATTAGACAATCATGAGCAGGGTGCCCAAGGTGTCTATGCCACAACTCATAACTATTGCCTACACTAACACCAATTGTCTGTTGCTCAACAATATTGCAACCATCATTTACATCATCTTGAATCAAATCAACATCAAATTGATAGAGACCAACTTCTCAACTCCTTGAAGCAACATACTGCATGTTTCCTCATCACGAACTAAACACCTTAATGCATGAAACTCAAAGAAAATGTCATTGTCTCTAGCAAACTTAGACACCAAAAGTAGATTCTTAGTTACCCGTGGCACATGCAAAAGATTAGACAATAGAAGCTTGCGAGAAGAAAAGGAAGATAGAAGAGCGGACTGCCCCATTCTTGCAATATCAAGTTTAACTCCATTACCAACTACGATTTTACTTGGACCATTGTAACTGGAAGAGTGTAGCATGTTGTTTGAGTCAGGTGTTACATGGTGAGTGGCCCCTGAATCAACAATCCAAGAAGTACGAGATACGGAGGCAACATTTGCTTGAGGAGGCTCTTGATCGCAAACATGTGATGCTGGTTCATCATAGGCACCCAACTGCACATTTCCTGTTCCACCATCTTCTTGATCAGCGTCAGCATTGAAATCCTCATCAAACATATACCAGCAACGTCCTGCCAAATGCCCAATCTTGCCACAAATCTGACATTGGATCTTGAAACGGCTACCACGACCTCTACCATTGGACCTACCAGTCGTATACTGTTGACTACGGTGTCCTCTTTGACCATAGGATCCTCGAGAATTCTGAGTATTACCACCATGATATCCAAATTGGCCTCGAGAGCCATTAATACCTCTAGTTGCATGAGCTACATTGATACTAAGAGGCAAAGTATCATTGTGTTGAGCATTGAAGCTAGCTATCTGGGCTTCCGCATCAATTAACAAGGACATAACACGATCAACTGAAACAATTTCTTTACTCGATGTTATCACATCCATAAAAGGTTGATAATCTTTAGGTAGGCCATTAAGTATACTAGCCACCTGTTCGACATCTGATATCGCACTCCCACAAGAAACCAAAGCATCACAACCTTCTTTGATCTGGGTGAGATACACACGCATCGTCTCATCCTCTTTCTTGATGGATCGAAGCTTATAGTGCAAGCTCATCACTGATGTAGTGGAACGATTGGAAAAGAACTTCTGCGCTGTGGTCCAAACCTCAGCAGCCGTCTAAGCTCCAACAAATTGAGGAAGGAGATGAGAGCTAATTGTAGACAACAACCAAGAATCAAGGGCACTATCCTGGGCAACATAATCCTCATATTCTTCATTTGGAGTCGTTGTGCCATCGGCGTCTCGAACTGTTTCTGACGGAGCCTGCATCGTTTCGATCATCAACTTCTCCAACTTATGACTACGCATAGTCAACAACACATGTTGTTTCCAAAGCAGAAAATTCATCTCATTGAGCACAACGTTGATTTTCTTGTTAGTAAACATTGTCAAGAACGAGAAACGATCCGTGAGAACCATGAATCACAGTAACAGAAAGAAACAAACCAAGATCGGAAAGAAAAAACAGAAAAGCAAGAACTCGTGACAAGCTCAAGCAACACCGGCGAATGATACCATATTGGAATATTAAGAAAAGTAAGAATTGTTTAGAGGAAACTGATTTCCATTTCATACCATTTACAATCTAAGTAAGTGTATATATACAGTGAGCTCTAGGTTAAACCCTAAGAGCTAACAACATCTTAACCAACTAACTACACTAACAACTTTTCTTAGAGTAAACCGTTAGTAGCTACAACAGCTTCACTCAACATTTTTCAACAGATTCTTGAAGTAGTTATTTGTGAAACCAAAATTGATTTTGATATAACATCTAAACTTATGGACCAATTTGCAAAACAGTAAATTTTTAAGTACACTTTAAAGTCTCACTATTGACAAGTGTTTTAAACAAAATAATATCTCAAGACAAGTTCTTAAAAGGATAAATTTTTCTAAGTCTTTCCTATAAGTTTTCAAGCCAAACTATACAAAAACGCCCAGGCGTATCGATACCCTTAGGCGTATTGATACGAGTTTTAGCGACTGGAATTTTAATGGACTTAGCGTACAGATACGGTATTACCCCGTATCGATACGACATTCATCTGGGCAACTCTTTCAATGATAGCGTACCGATACGCTTTACAACCGTATCGATACAATAAGCTTATCTTTGCAAAATCTTTGCATTTAATTTTTGAACATTAACTTGTCAGTTGGTTGGTTTCCCAATTTTTAAAAGATCGTTATACCATACCGATACGACCCTCCGTAGCGATACGCCTCTTAAAAATGTACCGGTACGCCTTCTATACATATCGATACGCTCTGTTTTCAGTCACAACGGCTCTTTCCTCTTTGATGCAGGTATCGATACGCTCCCTACGAGTACCGATACGGTAAGCAGCAGAGTTGCATTTATTGCGGGAAAAATGCTCTCAACGGCTCTATTGATGATCCCAACTACCCAAACGGCTAGAATTCAATGCAAGGGTATAAAAACAAGTCTCAATTGAACAAGCAACAACTATTGAACCTACAAGCAACATCAAAGCATTAAATCCAAACCCTAGTGCCTTTCATTGTCAAATCCTTGTACCCAACTCTTGTGTTCTTATTGTAATCTTGTATTGTGAGTTTGGGGAGTGTGAAATTGTATTTGGGTAAACATTCATCCTTTGTGAGGAACTTTTAGAGTTTACCAAATTCATCTCTTCGTAAAAGTGAGTGGATTAAGCTTTAGGTAGAAAGCTTAATCAAATTGTAAGGTTACTTCTTCATCCAAGAAAAGGGGAAGAATTCAAGTAGTGAATTGGTTGAAAATCCTTAATGGGAATTAAGGTAGTGGATGTAGAGTTCATTTGGAGAACTTAAACCACTCTAACTTCTTGTGTCACATTTTATTTTTCACCCTTATCTCCTACCAAAATTTGTATTGCCAATTCACCCCCTCTTGGTCATTTGCAATTGTGCGATCAACTCAACATTATTTTAAAAAGAATTCGGTGTCACCAAATCAAGCGAAGCCAATTTCTCGTCCCCATCGGGAACAATAGGCGGACAATTGCGCCTTCGTGTGCTAGTGAATCCGACGTCAATGTCACTTTCGTTGTCACACGTCCTAGCCCGAAATGCGACGTGCCAAGATTGTCCTAATGTTTGAGCACCTGCGAGAGCAACCATTTCTCTGGCACTAAGGCCTTTACTTCCGAAGAGCGAGATAAGCTCTTCAAGGCTGTTGGCAACATGAGGAAGATTACTTGCAGCCAAAGTTATGTTTGTAGTGGTGGAATCTCTTCTTCCAAGTTTAACTGTCTAAGATGGACCACCTACCTGAGATGTTCAAAGAAATATATATAATCAATGTGCTTTATCACTGCATTACGGGCTCGGTCGACCATTCATATATGTTTCAAGATGGAAGATTACTTACATATTTAGAGGCATCCCTGGTTGCAACAGCTACGATATCTGCACAAGACACGACATCGGGATATGTTTTCTCGACAGCCGATTTTGCTTCGTCGATGACTTTATAGCCTCTTAAAGAGTTGTTACTTTTCTTTGAAAACTTTTCGCTTTTGATCGAAGGGGAATCGTCTAGTAAGATCGAGGCATCGCATCCCTAATGAACAAAACCAGACACCATGCTACATTATACATGCATGTGTTGATTAATCCGTTTTATATACAAAATACAAAATACCTGAATGA
The DNA here is from genome assembly GCA_958450335.1 of Hibiscus tridactylites. NCBI lineage: Eukaryota > Viridiplantae > Streptophyta > Magnoliopsida > Malvales > Malvaceae > Hibiscus > Hibiscus tridactylites. The sequence goes on from OY288281.1 coordinate 74,145,206, forward strand.
AGCAATCGTGGAAATGAAGGCGAATCAGCGATGCAGCCATCCTACGCTCCCGCGCGATGGAGGCTCTTACCGCAGTTTGAATGATTTTAACTGCATGCGGGCATGTATTTTCATAAAACGTCAAAGAAAGTTGCGCCCAGCATCCGCTGCGTAAGACCAGCAGTGTAACCATAGCAGCAACTTGACCGATTGATAAGCATGACAAAGAGTTACTAACCACTGTGACCATTTTCCGGTTCTTTCACGAAAACAAATGCCGGTTCAGTTTTGATTCGATCGAAACATAAGTACTTTGTTAATTAAAGAAGAAACTAGAGAAATTGTGAGGATATAACGATGTTGGCTCACTTCAGTTTATAGAGGGCATTGGCTTAGCTGATACGACAAGATTTGTTAGTCTATGAGGATACTTGATATTGAGAGATTAGCGTTAGTTTTGGGTTACTCTGTTCAAACTGATTCCTGAAAATGAAATTTGACGAATTCTCCATTGAAATTTCCTTGTAACATACAAAATCAATATTAAGTTTCAATCAAACATTAAATTATATCAGGTGAGCATTTGATTTGTGAGAATGGGGCCATGAAGGCCGAAGATTGTGATCGACAGATAAAGGAAGTGAAGAACGGTGTTGAGATTTAGTTTTACCAAACATAAAATAAAGAAGAGAAATCTAAAAATTCTATTAGAAATAGATTAAAAGGGTAAATGGGTTACAATGATTGAGTTGTTCAAAAGTTATTTGAAATGCTAAGCTCAATTACATTATATATAGGCTTAGACTTGACAATTGTAAGTCACAAACTAACTCAAAAACTAACCAATATCCAGCTAACACAACAGATTATGAATTGGCCAAACTAGTATTAACCAACTAACACTTAATATCTAATCTTCTAACATTCACCTTGTTTTATCTTTTTTTTTGCCTCTGAATTTCTAGTATCAGTGAGCTGCATTGTGAGCTGAAAAATTACACACCAAACTTAGAATACTTTGAGCTGATTCTCGTTGCAGGAAAAAAACACTTCCTTTCTTCATTACACACTGAAACTTCCTTGGTTAGAGCTGAAAAATTGTAAGTGCACAGAGAGCTGGAAATTTAAGTGGACAGTGAGCTGGTTCACAAATTGGTAGCCTACTTCACTCATTCTTACTTAGGTGAGACATGAATCGAAAGTATTCTTTATTCTTACTTTCGTTTTTCTTCATACACTTTTTTCGTCTTCAAACTTTCACATGTTCAGTTTTCATCCACATTGATCTTCTTCTCACTTATTCGGACTATCTTTTTGTTGGAAGCACGACAGTTAAGCTACATGCTCCCGAGTGCAATTTGAAGCCTTTCTTGGACAAGAAAACACTCTCTTTTGTCTGATTAACAGAAAGCGATGCTGTTAAACACTCAACTCTCCCCAAAAATTTTCTTCCACGAATCTTGGCGATCAATGCTCAAGTGTCATGCACAACTTACAAAAGAAGCAACCAGTATGAGAAGAATTCCAAACTTATCTCTTGAGTAAATGAACCAACTCAAATAAACTTTCAACACTAATAGACACAATATCCAAACTTGAGTATATACCAGCTTGTAACCAATAAGTAAAAAATTCGACAGTAACACATCTTCATCTTTCAGATAATTGACATCAACAAACAGCTATCAACTTATTCTCGATTGATTATTAATGAATTTCAGATGATTTTAAAAACAACAAATAATCTAGAAGAGTCAAAGTAAACATCAGATTACTTTCACTAGAATTTAGAACGAACAGCTTGGTTGGTCCCAACCATATATCTATCATCAGTACTCCTCCCGAATATTAAGAGCAGAGATCCACACAAGCACAATATAGCAGCAAGATCAAGACATGTGTTGGTTAAGCAAACCATAATGGCTCAGTTCAAGAATCCAAAATATTAGAGACAATATTCAAATTTTCTATGAATCAATCAAACTCAGATTTAGCAGCCAACAACGGAGCAAGATGATAAAATATCAGCAAGAAAAATTAAAATCGCAGCAAAATCACAAGAAGAAATCGAGACAAATCAAGTCATGAAGATCTGAGATCCGAAACTTTCGTCAACAACGATGGTGATGTCAGAATTAGTCGCATGCATATTTGGAAACGACCAGAGGTGAAAAAAATGAACACGGTTCCAGATCTGAAGATCGTTAGTGAAGATCCTGACAAAGAATGGACTCCTAATGATAACCAGATTTGAGTTACGTAAAATAAAGCGTTGGTGATGGCGGAATCATAAAAAACAACGATGGTTGCAAAAGAAGAGAGATTATTGAAGGAATCAAAATCAATGACCGAGCGATGTTGAATCGATGAAAGAAAATTGCAGCGACAACGTTGACAGAGGCTTCACAGAACGGATTGATAGGCTCTGATACCATGTGAGAATGTGGCCATGAAGGCCAGAGATGATTATCGACGGTTAAAGGGAGTGAAGAACGGTGTTGAGATTTAGTTTTACCAAACAAAAAATAGAGAAATGAAATATGAAAATTCTATTAGAAATAGATTAAAAGGGTAAATGTGTTACAATGATTGAGCAGTTCAAAAGTTATTTGAAATGCTAAGCTCAATTACATTATATATATGCTTAGACTTGACAATTGTAACAGCCACAAACTAACTCAAAAACTAACCAATATCTAGCTAACACAACAGATTATGACCTGTCGAAACTAGTATTAAGCAACTAACACTTAATATCTAATCTTCTAACACGATCGAGTTGAGTCTAGTCAAAAAAATTCGAGTCGATTGACTTGACGACACTTATTTTTTAATTCAAATTTTATTTAAAAAATTTTCGAGTCAAGTCGAGTGTTCAAATTTCTGTTCAAATTTAATTGTAAATATTTATGATATTATTTTACTATTTGGTTCTAATTTAAATAGCTTTATGTACTATATATATATATATATATATATGAACAATGAAATTTGAATTTTATTAATCACCATGAAAGAGAATACAATACAATGCATCAAAAAGAGAAAAAAATGACAAGTCCACTAAAAATCTCTTACAATGGTGTAAAGGAAAACAAACACTTCCATCGAAATTAGCATACCAAAATTCAGAAACCTTCCTGAATCTTCTTGGGTATATTCAAACGAGACGTGAACCGAAATAAAGATATTAAAATAAATAAAGATATTTGGCAACCTGAAATAAAGAAAAGATATTAAAATACTTGAGATGTGAACTGTCGCACAACTCACCAAAAAACTAAATATACTAGCTATATAAAGTCATATATAGGGTGGAAAAACTTAACTTAGTCTGAAAATCTGACTAAAACCGATCAATCTTATATTAACCTAATATTGACCCGACCCGATATTAACCGAACCGAAAATCAACTGACACGATCCGATACCTGAATCAAAATCACCATAGACCTAAGTTAAAACCGAACCAGACCAGACCCGAACTTAAACCGAATATAATCAGACTTGAAATAACTCGAACAAAATAACCGTCTGCCACGTGTAGATGCTATGGAATCATCGTAATATGTGAATTTTGTTAAATTTGATGCAATTAAAGGTCAGGGAAAAGAAAAGAAAAGAAAAACAAATCTGTGGACTGCCATTGTAAGATAAGGTCAAATTATTTTATTAATACCTGAAAGTTGTGAATTTAAGTATTTTTATTTTAATTTGTACCATTTTAATTTTATGTACTTTGTGAATTTTGGCCATAATTCAAACAATAATAGTTAAATAAAGTTATAACATTAATTCATATATTATTCGTAAATTAAAATTTTAGTTTTTATTTTATAATTTGATCGATCCTTGTTATATTATTTAATTTAGAACTGAAATTTTAAATTAAAAAATACAATAATTAAAATTGGTTAAATTAAAATTAATAACCAAAATCTATAACATCTACACAATACCAAGAATAATATACATATATGCTTGAGATTTACTTATACAATATAAAACTTAAACGTACATTTTTTAAATGTTGGATAAACAAAAATTGATAATTAAGAATAAAACTTTTAAATTAAAGATAATTTATTTATTTTCTTCTATGAAATCTCCTCCTCATCATTCATTTTCATTAATCCAACAATTCAAAGGACATAAAATTTTGTAAAAAAATATTTACAATACACCAACGGATCTGCCTCCTTAAAAGGGACAAAAATCTTCTACCTTTTTCGGTGCGTTTTCTATGCACAAACACTAAAAACTTTAATTCTTAATCATAATCTTAAATTTTAAAGTCTAAATCTTAAACTCTAAACCCAAAAAATAATATATCTAAAATTTCCTAAAATCAAATCCTAAATTTAAATTTTTAGTATGAGAACATAAATAGAGGGCTTTTGTTTGTATAAAAGATGAAACAAATTTATTAAAAAAGTAAGCCAAAGTTTTGAGAGATGAAATTGTATAGTGAATTTGCCACAAGAAGTAAATAAAAGCCTAAAGGGTCTAATTTGTAGTAATTCGAAATCAGTAATGTTGTCATTATTTTTTATTTTTTGTAATTTTTTGCTCAAAGTCAGTCAATTGCAGTAATGTTGTCCTTTGACCGACGTTGACCTTTAAAGTGTTGACATGACAATTAACGGTGAAATCATTCATGCAATTTTGTCCTCAAAGTCATTCAATTGCAGCAATTTTACCCTCGGTTTATTTAATTTTTTGAATAAAATTAAATAAATAATTTAATTTTTTGAGTAAAACTTTTACAAATAGAATATATAAAAAAATCAATTAACAGAATTGATGTAAATATTTTTCGGTGCTAGTAACTTTAAAAATAATCAAAGTACAGCTATGAATATATAGCAAAGAAGCATTACAGCAGCAACTTTACACTTGGAACTTGGAAACAATTCAAAAGAACACTTGATCAAAGAAATAAACATAACATCAAACTAGTTAACACGGCTGCAAATCCTCCTTATTATCCCAGCTGAACCAGTTAGAGGGTCGATATCTCCCATTTTGACCATGGCGGATGCGAAATCAGAGCTGAAAGTCGAAGGGTTCCTGCTGTACTCGTTGACTATGCTATCCGATGATCCGCCGCTGAACAGCACTTGATCCGACTGCAGAAGACCCCTCCTTTGCAACAGATTCCTGAAGTAGTTGTTGTCAAATTGATTCGGTGTCACCAAATCGAGTGGTGCCAAATTCCCATCACCGTTGGGGGCAGTGGCCGGACAGTTGCGTCTGCGCGTGCTGGCAAATCCAGCATCGATGTCACTTGCGTTGTTGTATATCCTACCCCGGAATGTAACGCACCGAGCTTGTCCGATGGTGTGGGAACCTGACAAAGCAACCATGTCTCTTTCACTGAGCCCCTTGGTTTCAAACAGGTTGATAAGCGTCTGAAGACTGTCTGTAAAACGAGGAAGGTCTCTAGCAGCTAGACTTGGGCTTGCATCGGTGGAGTCTCTTCTTCCAAGATTCACTGTCCACAATGGACCACCTACCTGCGAAATGTTAATCACTTAATATCAAATCACGGCACATACATGTATGTATGTACGTATGTATGTACGTACGTATGTATGTATGTATGTATGTAGCAATGACTCACGTATTCAGAGGCGTCCCTGGCAGCAACTGCGAGGATGTCAGCACAAGAAACAACACCAGGGCAAACGTTTTCGACAGCAGATTTAGCCTGCTCAATAACTTCAAACCCTCTTACGGAGTTGAGATTTTGAAGTACAGACCTTTCGCTTGTGATTGAAGGGGAATCCTCCAGCAAGATTGAGGCATCACAACCCTGAATGAATAAAGAAAAGGAAGCGCTCCATTAAATACAAACCAATGAACCTTGTTGTAATTAACATACCTGTATTTATATTACACAAGTACCTGAACAAAGCAATCATGGAAATGAAGGCGAATAAGAGAAGCAGCCATTCTACGTTCCCTTGCAATGGCTGATCTGATGGATGTGCGAATGGTACTGAGTGCATTCGGGCATGTTTCAGCATAAAACGTAGAAGAAAGCTGTGCTTGGCATGCGCTGAGGCTCAAAACCAGCAGCATCACCATAGCAGCAGCTCTGAACATTGCGGCTGCTACCATTTTTTTCAGGTAGCTTAATTAGTTGAAAAGAAATAGGTAGAGAAAGTGAGAAGGAAGGCTGATGGAAGGCTGATGATGAAAGAGCTGGTTGCTAAAGCTGTATTTATAGAGTAATTTGGGGAGGGTTAGACTTTAATAAAGTTTGTATTGGTCACTGTTTTCAGCCATATCCTGGCTGTAATTAACGATTTTTTCAATTATTGCAGCGGCTGACTTTTTGAATATGATTCCTTCGTGTTTGGCTTGCATGGCGCGTAACTGTATATTACGTTGGACGTGGAAAATTTCTCATGTATTTATTAGTGACGACTAATCCAACGTAGGAAAAGGTAAAGTCGTACTTAATATTGTATCTTGTAAGATAATCTGGTCTGGCTAAAGATGATTACTTGGTAAACCAGAGGCATGGATAATAATATTTATTATAATTTAATTTTTAATGAATAATTATTTCATACACAATAATAATTTTTTTCGCTACAAATGGTTTTAATTTACGGTTATATGAGTTTTTCATTTGCTTTAAAAGTTAATTAAGAACATTGACGGATTAAGAATGTGTGTGGAGAAAAAATTTATGGTCAATGGTCAATCTTTCAAATAATAATAAACTTTTAACTAAAGTGTGTTTTGATAAATAATTGAAAAAAAATTCAACATTGAGTTTTTACACCTTTTTTTCACAAAGTTATGAGCTTAGTACCCATTAGCAACAAATTTTTCTTATCCTCCTTCTAAATTGTTCAAAAAAAATATTTAGTTTTTAAATATGTTTTTGTTAATCAACAATGTTAGTTTTAAATTAATATAAAAAATTCCCAAAAAACGTGTTGAATAGGATAGGCGAGTGGATAGATACTTAGTACTTAATGTTGAAAATATTGTTTTTATTTTATTTTAAAATATATTTTCAAATGAATGATCTCTTTTTCATTAAACTATTCAAACGTAGGGAAAAGGTAAAGTCGTACTTAATTTTGTATCTTGTAAGATAATCTGGTCTGGCTAAAGATGATTACTTGGTAAACTGAACAGAAATCCCCATATTAGAAATTAGATTTAAAGTTTATATGTTAGGTTTTAGGGAGTTTAAAATAGAATGTATATTTTAGGTTAATATATAGGATTTAAGATTTAAAATTTAAAGTTAAGGTTTAAGATTTAATTTTTTTTAATATCAGGACATAAAAAATAAAAATAAAAACTGAGGATTTGTGTCAGGTAAACTATGGATGTTTCTTCTAAATCATAAATGAATTAAAAATAGGCTGGAAGAGTCAAATGCTGGAGGATTAGAAGACATAGAGGTGTATGAAGAAATAAAAAATTGCAGGCTTGAATTGTGGGAGATGTTGAGGCTGCAAGAGGAGACTTGGAAACAAAAATCAAGATCAAACTGGTTAAAGTTAGACGATGCCAATACTGCTTTCTTTCACAGTGCAGTGAAAATCATGGCCAAAAGAGTGACAATCCAGGAAATAAATGTTGGAAATAAAAGGATTGAGAATCCCAGGATGTTAAGAGAATTGATGTTCAATTATTTTAATAACCATTTCAGCTGCAAAAATCGTGACTGGAAAGCTGTCCTAAATTTGAAGTGCAAGGTGATCTCGCCTTTGGAAGCTGCAAAATTAGAAGAGCCGTTCTCTTTAGAGGAAGTTAAGGAAGCAATCTGGAGTTGCGATGAGTCAAAAGCGCCAGGCCCGGATGGCTATAATATGGTCTTCTACAAGTCTTGTTGGGATGATGTTAAAGGAGACTTGATGAAAGTGCTGCGTAAATTTCACTCGTATGGGAAGCTAGACTCGAAAATAAATTCGTCTTTTATAGTGCTGATTCCTAAAGTCGACAATCCTGTGGCTATCACTGATTTTAGACCGATTAGTCTAGTGGGATCAATCTACAAAATCATCGCCAAGGTGTTGTCAAAGCGTTTGCGTGTGGTGATGGAGAGGCTCATAAGCGATACACAATGTGCTTTCCTGAGCGGTAGGCAGATTTTTGATGGCATTCTCATCGCAAATGAAATAATACACTCAATCGACAAGGGGATTGGCAGCCCTGGTGGAGTGGTGCTCAAGATCGACTTTTCGAAAGCCTATGATTGTGTTCGCTGGGATTTTCTGGATGTGGTTCTACAAAAGATGGGTTTTGGCATCTTGTGGAGAAGGTGGATTATGGAATGTCTATCGTCGGCAAGAGTTTCAGTCCTGGTTAATGGTCCCCCTACTGGGGAGTTTCGAATGAGAAAAGGGTTGCGACAAGGGGATCCCCTCTCGCCCTACTTGTTCATTATGGTCACTGAGGTGCTGCATCTATTGCTCGAAGAGGCAGACTTGAATGAGACGATTAGAGGCATCAGGAATGTTATTCTAAGTCAGTCGTATTCACACCTGCAGTTTGCAGACGATACGATTCTTTTTCTACAACCAAAGGAAAAATACATAGTAAATGTGAAGAGAATCTTAAGGTGCTTCGAATTATACTCTGGGTTAAGCATAAATTTCAGCAAATCCTGCCTTGTTGGGGTAGGTGTTGATCCAGAATTGGTAAAAAAATTGGCCGAATTGTGTGGTTGTAAGGTTGGTTCGCTGCCTTTCGCGTATTTGGGAATTCCTCTAGGAGCTGATCCGAGGAAATTAGTGACTTGGGAGCCGGTGGTAGAACGCTTTCAGAAAAAATTATCAGGCTGGAAGAGTAAGACGTTGTCTTTTGCCGGGAGAGTTGTTCTAATTAACTCGGTATTATCTTCCTTACCCCTTTACTATATGTCGCTCTTCGAAATACCGAAATCAATTCTTCTAAAGATTGAGAAAATAAGACGAGACTTCCTATGGGGCTGTTCAAGTGACAAGAGGAAATTGGCTAGAGTAAGTTGGTCAAGAGTGTGTTTACCTCGCTTTAAGGGAGGGGCGGGCGTAGTCAACCTACAGGCGAAAAATAAAGCTTTGTTAGCTAAGTGGGGGTGGAGGTATGCAACCGAAAAATCAGCACTATGGAGAAGAATTATCTCGGCTAAATATGGCTCCGCCTCACAACATTGGAAAATTGAGTTAAGCAACTCGAAGAAGATGTCGTTAGTATGGAGAGGTATTGTAAACAATTGGAAACAGCCGGACGTATCCCAATGGATGAACGTTGAGTGCTATCGATGGCAAGTAGGAAATGGTGAATCAGTATTATTTTGGGAGGATTTGTGGTGTGGAGAGAAACCTCTACGTGTAACGTTTAACCGGTTGTATAGATTGGTTAATTATAAAGGCGTGGTAGTGGCTAGCTTGGTGACCCCATTTGGCTTTAGTAACATTCAATGGGAGAATTTTATGACCAGGAAGCTGCTGGATAGAGAAAAAAACATGGTGGCGGATCTTAATAACGCTCTAAAAGGGGTGAAGCTATACTCGGGAGTTCATGATAGGCTTGTATGGATTCACGACAAAGCAGGGATGTTCTCGGTGAAAAAATTAACCCATTTGATGGTCAATGCTGGTGTGGAAGAACAGGATTTTGAATTTGGTAAACTATGGAAAATCAAAGTTCCTCCGAAAGTCAAAAATCTGCTGTGGATGTTGAAGCTAGAACGATTACCGACAAAGGATTTCTTGAAAAAAAGAGGGGTTCTTGATGGGGCAGATCAATGTATGTGTTCTTGGTGCGAAATTGGTTTTGAAGACTCAAATCATCTTTTTGTTGGATGCTGTCGGGCAAGAAATTTTTGGAGATTGTTTTGCGCTTGGTGGCAGATTTCATGGTTTGATATCGGAAATATTAATGCCCTGTATCAGTTTTGCTTTAATATTGCTTTTTTCAGGTTGGACTAGAAGCCTTTGGCTGATCTCAGTAGCAGCAGTGATATGGAGCATCTGGATACTTCGTAATGAAAGGATCTTCAAAGCCAAATCGACGTCGGTTAAGGAGCTTTTGTCGCAAACAAGAGCTCTGGTCTGGATCAAAGCTTCGAAAGATGATATGGTGACAAACTTAGAAGGTTGGTGGGAGAGCCCGCTGTCATGTAGTTGCGTTGCATCGTTCAATGAAATCAAAACTTGGGACCCTCCTGAGCTAGGGTGGCTGAAATTCAACGTGGACGGTGCTTTTAAGGATGCGAATGCTGGTTGCGAGGGCGTAATGCGGACAGAGGAAGGAACCATTAGAGCAATCTTTACCGGTCCGTTAGATGCGAAGGGGGTGGATTTCTCTGAAATTACGGCAATAAAAAATGCTCTTGACATTTTCATGGAGGCGGGCTGGTGCGGAAAAGCAGGATTGATCGTCGAGTCTGATTCGAGGATAGCGTTGAATTGGATCGCAAATCCAATACAACGTCCTTGGATTTGGTGGGAGTTATTCCTGGAAATCGACAAAGGCATCGAGGTAATTGGAAGAGTCAAATTTAACCATGTCTCTCGGAATTGTAATACTCTAGCCGATGATTTAGCTAAAGATGGGCTAAATAGACAAATTATGTTTAAAGCTTGGTGGTGAAGTCACGCTGCTTTAGGAGGATGGGAGAGTATGTATCTTGTGAGATTGTATTGTGTCGTGGTCATATTTAGGGGGCGGGACTACTGGTCCATAGAGCTGTGTTAAGTGGTGTAGTATGGCAGCGTAGTAGGAAAGGGATTTGGGCATGAGTATATCGCGATTAGCCGAGCTTGTGGATTGGATTTTGTAAATACCACATTGCGTGTACTCTTTTCCTCCGATAGATTTAGGGAGGTTTTTAACGAGGCACGCAATGTTGGTGTGGCTTATAAGTTTTAATAAATTATCTTATTTGCCGAGCAAAAAAAAACATAAAATCTAAATTCAAGATTCATCACTCATGCCACACTACAAACAAAATCTCCAAAAGACCCAAAGACAAATCCAATACATAGAACATCACCACACAAAATGCAACTCCTTTCAATTTTTAGAAGACACTCTTTTACCTGCTGAGGTATTGCCACCACAGATGTTGCCTCCGTCATTGAGGTTAGATAAAAGCACTGTTGCAGAAAACTATATTGGTATTGACACCGGCATTACAATCGATTTATGAAACTAGGCGCAACCAACCTTACAATTTTTACAGTTTAACGCAATCTCTAAAGTTAGTGGAGAATTTGAAACGTGGGATCAAAATTTAAGATATTAGTGAAGGGTCAACGGCGGGGTGACAGTGGCCGCGGTGACGGCAGCTAAAAAAAATAGAAATTGATGCTAGAATTTGTGAATAATGGATTTGATTCTAATAATTTTAATTAAAAAACTATAAAATAAATATGAATGATTTATTAAATCAAAATTTTAATTTTGTTTTAAAATAATTTTAACTACATGTTCCATTTTAATAATAAATTACGAACCATTAAAAATTTTAACTACTTCAAGAATTTTCCTAATAAAAATTAAAAAAAAAGTGTTGAATAGGATAAGTGTGGGAAAACTACTCAAAATAATATAAAATATTATATTTACAATATTAAAATCATGAAATAAATAATTTTAAGAAAACAAAATTTACTTTTATGAAACAACATAATCACATTCAAAACTTAATTTTGGCGAATATACCAATTAATTTTATAATATAAATTCAATACTTATAAAAATAAACATTTTATTTTTGGGCACTTAATTTTCCAGTTTAATAAACAACACTTAAATTGAATAGTGTATAATTCACTCCATTATCTTTTCATTATTTAATATTCAATACATTGATTATTACCATATAAATGCGTAAGACTTGTACATTAATAATTAACATAAAGGATTATGTAACCAACATGATTGGTCCAAGTGATAAGCAATTTGATATCATTTAAATATTGTATGTAAAAATCTCTTACTATGAGATTTACTCGTCAAAACTAAGTGTTCAGTGTGAATATGTAACACCCCTAAAAAGTATGCATATAAAAAATAAAACAAAAATGGTGTAATTAGGGTTTGAACCCTAGACCCCTTGCTTTTCAGCATGTGCCCTTACAGTTTATGATACAAGTAATTTTAGTTAAATCTCACCCTCGTTTAATATTAAACTATGCTTAGTGGTTATTGAAATTTTAAAAGGGATACGACTTCTCAGTTACCTTTTTTTGGGATCCCACTCGGGATTTGAGAACCCAAAAACTTCTAGCAGTCCTCCCGAACCCTTTCGTCTACCGTCTCTGATCCCGGCCACCGCCACACCGTGGTCGACGTGACCGCCACCTCACGCCGGTCTCATCCCTAGTCGCACTCGCGACTAGCAGCCGCCTTTCGTCGTAGAGGCCCTTTTTCGTGTTTCGTCGGAGAAGCCAAGAGGACATTTCATTTTCTGAGTTTTTCGGCCGCCTACATCGTCCCCTCGTGGCGCGACTGTCAGATCTAAGCTCCTTGGGCTGTGGCGAGTAAAACCCCTCAAATCGTTCGTCATTTTGACGTCGGGAGAAGCCTCGTCGGAGCAGTACGCCTTCGGCCGTCTTGTGTTCTTTTTAGGTAAAATCTGATGTGATTTCCGTTTAGTTTTGAGTGTCTGAGGTTGGGTTTTGAGATTGGCCTAACGATCTACCCTTTTTCCGGCAGAATCGACATTTTGTAGTCACCGGCAAAGAATTCAGTGTATCAGCGACGAGCTTAAATTTTTGGGTAAGTGAATCGGGTCCAAACTAGTCTAACCCGGTCTGAACCGGCCCAACCTGATCTGAGCTCCGACCCGAACCCTAACCCATCTGTCCGACTCGTCCGACCCGACCCGCTTTTGTCCGACCCAAACCCGAGTTCGACCCAACCCGTCAACCCGTGTCAACTCAGCCCGAGTCAACTCAGTGAGTCAGTCGAGTCAACTCAGTTGACTTCTGCCCGTTGACCTGCTGACGTCAGCGTTGACTTTGACCGTTGACAAAAAGTCAACTTTTCTAAAAACTCTTATTTTATGTTTTTTGACGTCCCGAGTCCGATTTTGAAGCCCATTTTGTAAAATTCCATCCCGAGAGCCTCTGAATCTGACCTCAAACACGAAATTGTATATGTATTTAATTATCCAGTTAATAACTTTGTGAATAAGGTCTGATCTTGGAGATTGTGTATTTGAAGGTGTTCAACGTTCCTTGTATCCGAGATGTCGAGGGACGTCGAATTTGGGTTCGAGTGCGATCAAATGAAGTATCATGAATCGACCGGTGTAGCTCAGAGTTGAGGTAATACATTACTACCTCTCGTATGCTTTATGAACATGTTGGTATTTGTTAATGCATGCATAAAAATGATGATGATTACTGTTAATTTTTCTCAAGTCAAACCGAATATGGAAATGAGTGTGATAATCTAGATAAGATTGCAATGCTCGAATGAGAAGATTAATAAATCAGAAGGATTTGGAGTTTAATAAGTAATTAATAAGGCAACAAATCTCCAAATCCGATTACTAGTGTCAAATGAAAAAATGTGAAAAATATCTGGATATGAAATTACGAAAATGCCCTCAAGGTATGAGAATGACTAAAATACGCTAGGAAATTGGAAGCGATCTAGAAATCTACGCTAGATATTGTAAAACAACCTGATTCATCTGAAAACCTCGAACTACTTGGAAAGCTTTGGTAACAAGATTTAAACCTTCGAGATTGTAAGATGTTAGGTCTCCTTGGATTTGGAATGAATCTCCGACTATAGATTCAGGGGAATCTATCCATACCTCTGAATTAAGCAAGTGGCTCAAAATTCTGAATTAATTGAAATGACAAAAGTACTGGAAATACTGATATGGTTAAACTAATCGAAATGATCGTATTGACCAAAAAGAACTGAAGTATCCTCAGACACCGGGGTTTGCAGATTAACCAGAACAATGGATAAACCTTTTGAGTTCTAAAATTGAATGAAATGGTTGGAGGTACAGAAATTTCGTGAATGGCCGAATCACTCACGGGTACTTAAATGATTGAAATATTATATATAGTTCAATCGATGGGAACGATGGATATCCCGAGCTTCAAAATAACTAAAATACCCCCATTGACTGGAATAAGTATATTGGCTTTGATAAAATTCTGGGAATGCTAACAAAGCTGGAAATGACTAAAATCTCCCTAGGGGTTGAAGCATGAATCACGTATGTCAATCACTCCTGATGTTAGTATAAGGTTGGAAGTTTTCCGCCCAGAATATAAGTTTGATTATTCCGTGCCAAGCCCTGTGGTGAAATCTGAAAGCAACCGTTCAGATATACGATACAACTAGATGTATTAGAAGGGTTACTTAGTATTGCAAGGTTGGAGATGTTAATTTGAACGGATTGGAGGCTCGAAAAACTTCTGGAAATCTTAAATTTTGTAAATCGTTATTTTATCATTATTAGGATAATTTAAAAATCTCCCTTGATAGTTAAATGATCGAAACGCCCACGTTGGCCAAAGTAATCAAAATAGCTCTGAATGTATTTGATATCGCGGAAGATCTTATCATAGAAATCTTTGAATGCATGGCTGGAAAACAGATGAGCAAATAGATTTTCCCTGAGCAACTATTTATGCGTCGTTGGTATAAATTACCAAAACACCCATGTATGATAAAATAACCATAATGCCCTTGTTGGTAGGGATGTAAAAACAGGTAATCGGACGGGTTTCAGGTCGGGTACTGTCAGGTCGGGTAAAATCGGGTACAGGTCATTTCAGGTCATTTTTCTATTTTAACTCGACTCGGGTCGGGTGCGGGTCCATTTCAGGTCGGGTCCATTTCAGGTCGGGTCCATTTCAGATCGGGTCCATTTCAGGTCGGGTTCATTTCAGGTTGGGTCAAAACGGGTCGGGTCCGAAGCAGATAATTGACAGGTTAATTCGGGTTCGGATACACTTCAGGTCGGGTCCATTTCAGATCGGGTCCATTTCAGGTCGGGTCCGTTTCAGGTCGGGTCCATTTCAGGTCGGGTCCATTTCAGGTCGGGTTCATTTCAGGTCGGTTGCATTTCAGGTCGGGTGCATTTCAGGTCAGGTAATTTTAGGCCAGGTAGTTTCAGGTCGGGGTATTTTTAGGATTGAAATTCGTATTGAGTTTGAGTTTGGTACAACCGTATAAGTAGTCGATAGACTTTAGGTTGGTCTTCGTCAATCATCATTGATTTGGAGTTAATTATTTAAAGTCATATCAAATTAAAATTATAAAACATTGGAGTAATTAAAAAATACTAAAAAGGGGTCAATTTGGATTAAAAATAAAGTTTCACGGATTATAATGAACAAAATTATCAAATTAAAATTATAAAACATTAGACAAATTTAAAAGAAAACAATGAAAAGGGGTCAATTTGGAATAAAAATAAAATTTTGGGGACTATAATGAACAAAAATATCAAATTAAAAGTATAAAAATTAGAGTAATTAAAATAACAATAAGTAGATGTCAATTTAGAATAAAAATAAATTTTTAGGGTCTAGAATGAACAAAATTTCAAATTAAAATTATAAAACATGATGAATTAAAATATATATAACGGACATTATGGAATTAAAATAAAGTTAAGGGACTAGAATAAAGAAAATATCAAATTAAAATAATAAAAGATTTGACAAATTAAAAAAATGTGGGTCAATTTGGAATATAAATAAAGTTTTAGGGTCTAGAAGATGAAAATATCAAATTAAAATTATAAAACATTGGACGAATTAAAAAAACAATGAATAGGGGTCAATTTGGAATTGAAATAAAGTTAAAGGGGCTAGAATGAACAAAGTACAAATTAAAATTATAAAACATCAGTTGAAATAAAAAAACAATAAATAAGGGTCAATTTGGAATTGAACTAAAGTTTAGGGGACTAGAATGAACAAAATATCAACTTAAAATTATAAAACATCGGACTAATTAAAATAAAGTTAAGAGACTAGAATGAACAAAATATCAAATTGATATATACATATACATGTATTATGTATTGTTATAATTAATTAAATAAAAATATTACCATATTAAAAATGAATAAAATTTATATCTATATATATACATACATATATATATATATAAATATACATATATTATGATATATACATATACATGTATTATGTATTGTTATAATTAATTAAACATATGCATATATATATATATACACTAAAACACACATGTATACATACATACTAAAATACATATATATGCATGTATTTAAGTTTTAGTATATATATACATGTATGTAAGTAAGTTTTAGTATGCATATATTGTTATATATATATACTAGAACATACATATTTGTATGTATATATGTATACCCCTAAACAATACTCATAAACCTCAACCCTTAAATCTTATAATCACTAATAATTAGAGTACAAGCCTAATCCCCTAATCTTTAAACTAATCTCATAACCTCAAATAATTAAGTTGTCACATTTACCCCTAAACCCCAAACATGAATATCTAAATCTTACAAACACTATTCACTAATAATTAGAGTGCAAGCCTAATCACATAATCCCTAAACTAATCTCATAGCCCCAAGCAATCAACTTGACACACTTATTCTTAAACCCTAAACATAAACCCATAAATCTAACAAACAAAATAAATTGAAACGTAAAAGGACAAATCTAAAAATAAATTAAAACTAAATTATTAATTAGAGCCCAAATCACAAATGAATAAAATTATTAAACCTAATTACTTACCAAATCTTTATACGAGGACCAAATTAAATTTAAAGCAAACCAAAAAGTTTAATAATTAATTAATTTATGACGCATGACCTAATTAAATAAAATTTAAAGAAACTAAACCAAAAGTTAAGACTAAAAAAAATAAACTAAAACCTAAAAAACTTAAACTCTAACCATCTAATTAAGGAAGGACCTAAAGGATAATAAACCCCTAAATAAAAAATCTCAATTGCCCTCTCAATCTTGTTTCATATTGGCGGCAAATTTTCCCCCCTCCCCCATCACACTTTCATATGGCGGTAAAATCTCCCCCCCCCCCCCCCGGCCCCAATTTTATTTTTGTTTGATATGGTGCCAAAACCCTCCATAATTTCCTATCAATCAAAAAAACTTTCCCCCCATTAATTCAAAAAAACTTTCCCCTAAACTAACAAATGTTTTTTTATTATTTTAATAGTTATAATTAAATTTTTTAATAAAAGATTTTTTAAATTTAATGATCACCATTAATAAATTGATTTAAATTTTAAATAATTTGTTTTAAATTCATCCATCACAACTTATTAATTTAATAAAACTTTTAAACTTTTAATATTTTTAATAAATTAAATTTAAGTATGTTAATTTTTATTAAACTTCACAAATAATTTATATTGAACGAGTTAGTATTAAATTAATTTAATAAATTAATACTTTACATTTATCAACACTTTAAATTTATCAAATTGTAGACTTCAACTATATATCAGGTAAATATCAAGTCAGATCAATATCAGTTCAGGTTAAAAATAGGTCGGGTTCAAAGCAGGTCGGGTTAATTAACAGGTCGGGTTCAAAACAGGTCGGGTCCAAAACAGGTCGGGTTCAAAACAGGTCGGGTTCAAAACAGGTTGGGTCTAAAACAGGTCGGGTTCATTTCAGGTCGGGTAAAATTGGATATCAGGTCAATTCAGTCGGGTAAATTCGGTTATCTGCCAGGTCGGCTTCGGGTTCGGGTTCGTTTCAGTCGGACGCAGGTCGGGTTTCAGGTCCACAGTAACAGGTCCAATTCGGGTTCGGGTCAACAACAATCGGTTACAGATCGGGTTCGGGTCATCAAATCTTCGAGTCAAATCAGGTTCTGACTCGAGCAGGTTTCAGTCGGGTTTCCAGGTCGGGTCAGCTTTTTACATCCCTACTTGTTGGCTTAAATGACTAAAGTACTCATGATATATTTAAACTCTCAAAGATCTTGATGTATCAACTCTTGAATATCTAGTTTGAACCGTTAATATGAATTCCCCTTTTTAATAGGGACCTCTTTATGACATTCGTTCAAACTGTCAAAAGTTGAATGCGTCCCCTTCTATAAATGCCGAGCATCTTCAAGAAATAAAATGTTTTATCTAGTGGGTTCCATGTGTGCTATATTCTATTGAATGAATTGTATAATGATTACATATTAGTAAACAATCTAACGATTTAATAATGAACAATGATATGTTTGATGAATGTTCAATTGTTATTGAGATTGCATCACTATGTTAGAAAATGAGATGAAATGATGAACTGGAGATATGATGACATTCTCTGCCTACCTGATGTATGTCTGCTAAATATGTATACTTTGTATGTGATTGCTTGATCTGTGATGGTATTGCCTGGCTGTTTGATGAATTTGATAGCATGATCTCTTAGCTTGACCTATGACGGTATAATCTGTTTGCATGATAAAAGATGAAAATGTCTGCTCCGCTCAATGGTATGCCCATTTATCTGTCAAAATCTTGAATCTTCCGTTTCTGATACTCTGAATAGAATATGTCTGTCACATATAATCTGTTACTCATGTCTGAAATCTGAATACCGATTATCATCCAGGGTATACTGTTGGGTTATGTTATGAAGTCTCTAGTAGTACAGCCCTGATCAAGCTGGTAAATCCTTATGGACTCAAGGTCTCCCCTTTGAGTAGGTGCCGATGCTTCAGCACAGGTAAATCCTTATGGACCTAAGGCAACCCCTTAGGTGGCACCTAGGCCCATCGAACATAAGGTAAGTCCTTATGGATGCAGTTCTGGGGGACTGCATATTGGTGTAAGGTTGGAGGGTAGTTACTAGTAAACCCTTGTATGTACTTGAACATTCGCATTGAATTGTTATGTGTTCTCATGATATGATTCATATACATTTATGCTTGTTTGATATGCACCTATTGGAACACACTAGACATTAAACTCGTTGTTTCCATCTTCGTAATCTATCAGCTTGTATAATTCTCATTTGTTACTTGATGATTGAATGAAGAATAAGTATTGTTATTCTCAAGTAGAACGTTACTCTAAAATAGTGAAAAAGAAATGAAGACTGTTACTACTTGGATCATCATGGAAATGTTATGCCTAACATGTATCTGCATGAGCTTATAGCATCTTTTGGTAGTTCTGTATTATTGAGCTTTTCCAAGCTCACGTTGTTTTTTACCATCACAGGTTAAAAGATTATACCATGGTATAATGTTTGACATCAGTGTTCGGAGTTCCCTCGGCGTTGCCTCTGGAGTATGGTGTTGTATAGTTAGTGGGCATGTATGCCATGTATTGTTTTATGATAGAGTCCGTAAAGCACTTTCTGAAAATTCTATTATGTGTTTAAATGATTTCCTGAAATGGTATTTTAAACAGAAGTTGATTTTACAATTTAATTAGTGTTTTAAGGAAATAAAAATGTTTTTATGTGTATTTTTACTTTGGGTCGCTCTTGTGACCCTAATGTGACTTCCTACGATCCGTTGTAATGCACAGGCGAATCTATGGGGTTACATTTAGTCGTATCAGAGCTTAGAGTTGCGTTTTTCTAGGTTGATCGGCCGATCGTCTGTCATAGGGTGTTTGGTCTATGAATGCATCTAGCATAATCGTACTCCTCCGAGCCGAAACTCCGATGTCGAATCTCTTTTTCTAAATTAAGTGAATCTAAGCATTTCGCCTTCCATTACTCGATCTGTACTAGCAAGAAATGTTTATATCGTTCGTCTGTGTTTTGGATTAAATCGATAGATTAAGAGCTGAGATGGTTCATGCAGGTGAAATTAAAGAATCAGAAACAGATTGAGAATAAATATTTGATCATGCGAGGTAACATATATAAGATTTCACGTAATGCTATTCGGTGATGATGATTATGTTTGAGAATATCCTAATGGAAATTTGATAAAAACAATATTAATTTAAAAGAAATGTGTTTGTGAATGTGGTGAAAGTGTGAAGTTTTGTGGTGACCTTGTTATTCACGAAAGGATTAATTACGGAATGTTGTGCTGAAAGTAAGTGACATTCGTTCGGAACCTTTGTTATGTTCGGTCGAATCTCTTTTTCTAAATTAAGTGAATCTAAGCATTTCGCCTTCTATTGCTCGATCTGTACTAGCAATAAATGTTTATATCGTTCGTCTGTGTTTTGGATTAAATCGATAGATTAAGAGCTGAGATGGTTCATGCAGGTGAAATTAAAGAATCAGAAACAGATTGAGAATAAATATTTGATCATGCGAGGTAACAAATATAAGATTTCACATAATGCTATTCGGTGATGATGATTATGTTTGAGAATATCCTAATGGAAATTTGATAAAAACATTATTAATTTAAAAGAAATGTGTTTGTGAATGTGGTGAAAGTTTGAAGTTTTGTGGTGACCTTGTTATTCACGAAGGAAACAATTACGGAATGTTGTGTTGAAAGTAAGTGACATTTGTTCGAAACCTTTGTTATGTTCGGTCGAATCTTTTTTTTCTAAATTAAGTGAGTCTAAGCATTTCGCCTTCCATTACTCGACCTGTACTAGCAAGAAATGTTTATATCGTTCGTTTGTGTTTTGGATTAAATCGATATATTAAGATCTGAGATGGTTCATGCAGGTGAAATTAAAGAATCAGAAACATATTTAGAATAAATATTTGATCATGCGGGGTAACAAATATAAGATTTCACGTAATGCTATTCGGTGATGATGATTATATTTGAGAATATCCTAATGGAAATTTGATAAAAGCAATATTAATTTAAAAGAAATGTGTTTGTGAATGTGGTGAAAGTGTGATGTTTTGTGGTGACCTTGTTATTCACGAAGGAAACAATTACGGAATGTTGTGCTGAAAGTAAGTGACATTCGTTCGGAACCTTTGTTATGTTCGGTCGACTTGGGGAAAGACCTTTTATATGAAAAGGGTGGCATGGTGTATCACTATATCAATAATGACTGAAATGGAATGCTACATTTTAATTTTGAGAGGCCCTGTTGGAGGCCTAGTGTACTCATCTGGATTTCTGGTACAGTTTTTCTTCCGCAACTTGATGTCAACTTGGTAGAATAACTTAGATTCACTTCAGGGATTGTATGATTAACTTTTGTGTTAGTTGGATGGCCTCTGATCTTCGGAGGAGTCTACTTATGGTAACAATCATGAGGCAATGTTTGCATGGCATCGTATGATGATTTGTATGGATTGAAGTACTTTGTTCTAATAAGTTATCTTAAGGTGTACGATGGCATGATTTTGGGTTCAAGGTCAGTCCGAGAAATCGAGGGCATTACTAAACTGATATGTAAACGTCTCAGAAAGTTCTGAGGAACATGTATAATATGATAGTTAAAATTCAGCACAAGAATGGATGAAAGAGTAGTTTCTGCAATTCTCTTACTTTGGTAAATTTCGAGGACGAAATTTCTTTAGGGGGAGAGTTTTAACAACCCTAAAAAGTATGCATATAAAAAATAAAACAAAAATGGTGTCATCAAGGTTTGAACCCTAAACCCCTTGCTTTTGAGCATATGCCCTTACCGTTTATGCTACAAGTAATTTTGGTTAAATCCCACCCCCGTTTAATATTAAACTATACTTAGTGGTTATTGAAATTTTAAAAGGGATACGACTTCTCAGTTACCTTTTTTGGGATCCCACTCGGGATTTGAGAACCCATAAACTTTTAGCAGTCCTCCCGAACCCTTTTGTCTACCGTCTCCGATCCCGGCCACCACCACGCCGTGGTCGACGCGACCGCCACCTCACGCCGGTCTCATCCCTAGTCACCACTCGCGGCTAGCAGCCGCCTTTCTTCGTGGAGGCCTTTTTTCGTGTTTCGTCGGAGAAGCCAAGAGGACATTTCATTTTCTGAGTTTTTCGGCCGCCTACATCGTCCCCTCATGGCGCGACTGTCAGATCTAAGCTCCTTGGGCTGTGGCGAGTAAAACCCCTTAAATCGATCGTCGTTTTGACGTCGGGAGAAGCTTCGTCGGAGCAAGACGACCGTCTTGTGTTCTTTTTAGGTAAAATCTGGTGTGTTTTCCGGTTAGTCTTGAGTGTCTGAGGTTGGGTTTTGAGATTGGCCTAACGATCTACCCTTTTTCTGGCAGAATCGACGTTTTGGAGTCACCGGCGAAGAATCCGGTGTATCGTCGGCACGCTTAAATTTTTAGGTAAGTGAATCGGGTCCAAATCGGTCTAACCTGGTCTGAACCGACCCAACCCGATCTAAGCCCCGACCCGAACCGAGCCCTGACCCATATGTTCGACTCGTCCGACCCGACCCGCGTTTGTCCGACCCAAACCCGAGTTTGACCCGACCCGTCAACCCGAGTCAACTCAGCCCGAGTCAACTCAATTGACCTCTGTCCGTTAACCTGCTAACGTCGGCGTTGACATTGACCATGTTGATCTGCTGACGTCAGTGTTGACTCTGACCTCGTTGACCTGCTAACGTCAGCGTTGACTCTGACCCCGTTGACCTGCTGACGTCATCGTTGACTTTGACTGTTGACCAAAAAGTCAACTTTTCTGAAAACTCCTATTTTATGTTTTTCGACGTCCCGAGTTCAATTTTGAAGCCCGTTTCGTAAAATTTCATCATGAAAGCCTCTGAATCTGACCTCGAACCTGAACTTGTATATGTATTTAATTATCTAGTTAAGAACTTTGTTAATAAGGTTTGATCTTGGAGTTTGTGTATTTGAAGGTGTTTAATGTTCCTTGTATCCGAGATGTTGAGGGACACGTCGAATTTGGGTTCGAGTGCGATCGAATGAAGTATCATGAATCGACCGGTGTAGCTCGGAGTTGAGGTAATACATTACTACCTCTCGTATGCTTTATGAACATGTTGGTATTTGTTAATGCATGCATAAAAATGATGATGATTACTGTTAATTTTGCTCAAGTCAAACCGAATATGGAAATGAGTGCGATAATCTAGATAAGATTGCAATGCTCGAATGAGAAGATTAATAAATCATAAGGATTTGGAGTTCAATAAGTAATTAATAAGGCATCAAATCTCCAAATCCGATCATTAGTGTCAAATGACAAAATATGAAAAATATCTGGATATGAAATCATGAAAATGCTCTCAAGGTATGAGAATGACTAGAATACTCTAGGAAATTGGAAGCGATCTAGAAATCTACGCTAGATATTGTAAAACAACTTGATTCATCTGAAAACCTCGAACTACTTGGAAAGGTTTGGTAACAAGATTTAAAGCTTCGAGATTGTAAGATGTTAGGTCTTCTTGGATTTGGAATGAATCTCCGACTATAGAGTCAGGGGAATCTATCCATACCACTGAATTAAGCAAGTGGCTCAAAATTCTGAATTGATTGAATTGACTAAAAGTACTAGAAATACTGATATGGTTAAACTAATCGGAATGATCGTATTGACCAAAAAGGGCTGAAGTATCCTCAGACACCGGGGTTTGCAGATTAACCAGAACAATGTATAAACCTTTGAGTTCTGAAATTGATTGAAGTGGTTTGAGGTACAAAAATTTTCGTGAATGGCCAAATCACCCACGGGTACTTAAATGATTGAAATATTATATATAGTTCAATCGATGGGAACGATGGATATCCCGAGCTTCAAAATAACTAAAATACCCTCATTGACTGGAATAAGTAGATTGCCTTTAATAAAATTCTGGGAATGCTAATAAAGCTTGAAATGACTAAAATGCCCTTAGGGGTTGAAGCATGAATCACATATGTCAATCACTCCTGATGTTAGTATAAGGTTGGAAGTTTTTTGCCCATAATATAAGTTTGATTATTTCGTGCCAAGCCCTATGGTTAAATCTGAAAGCAACCGTTCAGATATACGATACAACTGGATGTATTAGAAGGGTTACTTAGTACTGCAAGGTTGGAGATGTTAATTCGAACGGATTGAAGGCTCGAAGAACTTTTGGAAATCTTAAATTTTGTAAATCGTTATTTAATCATTATTGGGATAATTTACAAATCACTCTTGATAGTTAAATGACTGAAACACTCTCGTTGGCCAAAGTAATCAAAATAGTCCTGAATGTATTCGATATCGTGAAAGATCTTATCATAGAAATCTCTGAATGCCTGGCTGGAAAACTGGTGAGCAAATAGAATTTTCTTGAGCAACTGTTTATGTCTCGTTGATATAAATTACCAAAATGCCCATGTATGATAAAATGACCATAATGCCCTTGTAGGCTTAACTGACTAAAGTACTCATGATATATTTAAACTCTCAGAGATCTTGATGTAATAACTTATGAATATCCGGTTTGAAACGTTAATACGAATCCCTCTTTTTAATAGGGACCTCATTTATGGCATTCGTTCAAATTGTAAAAAGTTTAATACATTCCCTTCTATAAATGCCGAGTATCTTCGAGAAATAATGACAAGTCGTCGTTTAACCGGTCAAAATGGGGGGAGTGATTTGATATTGGATGAAGTAATAAAATAAAATGCAAGAATTAAAAATAATAAGAAAACCCAAGTATGTGAAATAGCCTCGAACCAACTCCTTCAATTCTTTCGATCACTGAAATAGATTTTTATTTCGGGGATCATGTCGGTTACAGTCTACGAGGCCCAACCCATCGTAACTTGTTTCTCTCTCGAGTAACCAATCCTCCCAAGTTTATCTTCGAAAGATGGTTCTTAAATAAATCAACCATGTCTATCGCCGTTAAAATATTTAGAATAAAAGTAGGAAAAACCCGACTCATAAATTGTCTAAAATAGAATCGCTTCTGATTTTATCTTTCCTTAGCGGACCGCCGCTAAGAGTGTTCACAGGAAGTCGAAATTTGCCACAGGCCGATCCTTCCTCCCAACTATGTTTTTAAACGATTCCAGACCAACGAGCTCTTTTTGATTTGAAAAACGGTTAAAAACCTTTAGTAAGGCCGATTACCAAACTATCTAAGCAGAAAGATAAAAATGATTTCCCAAAAGAATTTAAGCAAGTTCAATTCTCACGAATCGAATTGACTTGGCTGGTTCTTGGCTTAAAAGATTTAGCTAAGCATGATATTGATTATCATGCTTAACTTGGTTTTGGAAAAATAATTAAATAACATAAAATAAATAAAACAAGGAAATAAAAAAAAGAACTTGAATTAAAACTAAAAAGTTTTTACAAAGATAAAAGAAAACTCAAAGCTAGAAGATGATCACTAAAATGATTGATGATCTAAGCCTTTACCAAAGGTGGTATTTATAGGCTTAGATTTACAAGGATAAAGTGATGAGATAATTTAAAATAATAAACAAAAGATAAAACAATTCAAATGTTTTAAAATTTAAATGCAGGAATATAATCGGATAAGCTGATAAGATCTCTCAGAACGGTCCAGAAGCTTCTAGAATTCGCCACGTCATTGCCACGTCACTGCCACGTCAGACGCGTCGTGCCCGGTGTCGTGCCCATGATGCCAATCATGACAAAATTATAATAAAAACTACAGAAATGCCCTATTTTCACTGCTATTTCCAGAATTGGATTTCTGCACAAAATATAACGAAAACAACATGTATTAAGCAGCAAGAAGTCCAAACAACTAGAAAAATAGCAAATGAAATATGTCATATTTGAGAACTCATCAAATTCCCCCTCACTTGTCTCATACTTGTCCTCAAGTATGTCCGAAAGAGATATTAACCAAGAATGCATTTCTCAAGCCATTACAAGCATCAAACATAATCATAAGAGTTCTAGCACGAAAGGAGTATCATGAAAGAAGCATAATCAAACCAAATAGATGCAAGCAAAGAACAGCCCTTATCTCTTCCAATTACATATCAAGCATTAATCAAATCCTAACCTAGTCTTAATCCTCACCAAGATACACTCAAGAGCACTCAAAGTGTTTAAAGGTAAATGTGAAGCAAAAACACTCTAAGTCATGCATGAACAAAGGTTTCCATATGCTTGTAACAAGTTCAATTCTCCACTACTTATTAGAATCGAGGTGCAAAAACCATTAGGTCTTTTATTCAAGGTGTAATGTGGGTATATATAAAAAAAGGTAGAAAGATGGAAAGAAAAACAAAGAAGGATGATCAATGCAAGACATCTCAAACATTAAGCAGTGAAGACATTAAGAAGGTGCTAAAAAAAGGCAAGCAATCACGCATTTTTTCTTCTTCTTTTTTTCATTTCGAAACTGTTTTTTCTCTCTTTTTTTCTTTTTTTTTTTCTTTTTTCGAAGCAATTGCTTCCTTTATTCTGTTTTTTTAGAAGAATTATGCCATTTATTTGAATTGCAGCTCCTTATTTGCCTAGTAATATAGTTTCTAGCATTTGATCAATCACAAAGTGTTTAAGCCAAAGAAATGGGACGTAAGGCTAACAAAAGCTCACTAGGCGATGAGAAAGGGTAAATTAAAATGGAAGGGATGGAAAAGGTTTAAAGCCTAATGCCTAAATCATTTTAAAGCACCTCGTCCTTAGTGTAGTCTCGAATTGTAAGCAAGCCGCAAGTTCTAGATTCCTAAAATTCAAGATGACACTCTCAAGCAAGGAAACGAGCATAATATGAAGAATGCATGCTCAAGGCTCAAATCTTACCAAAATTGGGCTAATTTGATTAAGCTAGGCGAGAAATTTAATTAACACTATCAAGAGTAATTAAAAGAGATGTCAAACTGCAGATTACCCATATCATTTGATTATCAAAATGCTCCAATTCAATCATTCCTAAGCACTAGAACAAGTACAACATGCTGGACAACAAGTAATGGCAAGAAAAAATTCATCTCAAGGTTTAATCAAAGTCAAACATATAATCAAACAAGCAGACAAGTGGTAATTTATTACCCTCCCCCTCACTTACATGAATTGCCCCAATTCAAAATAAAAATAAAGAAAATGGGGAACAAATAAGGGTAAAAGATACTCCCCGTGAGTGATGAAATTGAGTCCACCGTTGGCATAGAGTGGAATGAGGGAGATGGTGAATGAGGAGGAGGAGCACGGCGTGAGTTGCATGGGCCAGCGGCGGTGGAAATCCTTGAACGGCGGTTGACGAACGGTGCTGGAGACGGTGCAGCGAAGGGCGATTTGGAATTTTCGTTGGGCACCCGTCGAATGGTTGCCGGTCGTCGGCCACCACGGTAGGGAGGAGGAATGGGGACTGGTCGGAATCATTGGGCACCTCCACGAAGGCCGCCGACGCAACGAGTCATCACCGAGAATGGTGCGTGGGTAGAGGCTCGACCCGGTCTTGGCGTTATATGCGGACCATTGGTGGTGGTGGGGTTTTGGTGGGGCTCGGTTTTGTGGGGGAAGAAGGGGGTGCGGTTTTTTGTGGTGATGAAGTGAAGAAGATGATGCGGGTGGGGAAAAGGAAGGAGACGAAATGGGGGGATTTAGGGGAAAAAAAGAAATGGGTTGATTGGATGCGGGAGATATTTGGGTGGTCAAAGGGTAAAGGCTAAAGGGTTTGGCTAAAATGCACCGTAGACCATAGGTTTTGCTAACGTGCATCGTTTAATGAAACGGTGCACTTCACTGCTCTTCGAATATTCCTTGATGTTGAGTGGAAATTAGTGCTGCTGGAGTCCCTGAAAGAGATTGGAAAAGCTAAGAAATTAAAACAAAAATTAAATCTAAAAACTAAAAATAAATAAAAGGGAAAATAAAAATAATAAAAATTAACGGAAATGAAAAGAATGGGTTGCCTCCCATTTAGCGCTTTGTTTAACGTCGTTTAGCTCGACGACCTTTGCTAAATTTTTGGTTCTTCAAAAGAAAGTTCTTCAAATAAACGGTGACGTCCATCCCTTGTCGTTTTAACGCCTTCCTCCATCTTTTTAATTGTGCGCAAAACAACAACTAAGTTTCTACCTCCTTCCTGATGCGACAAATTACTCCAAGTAATGGTTGGCAGGGATTGCTTGTCACCAAAAATTACATAATCAAACCGTTCCAACCTTGGCTTTGGTTCCTACAAAATTGATGGAAAATGTTTAGTTCGAATTGGAATTAATCGAAAATCAGAAAGGGAAGAAAGATTTGAAATGATTTCGCCTTTGTTTTTATCGTCGAGATCTGCGAATTCCCTACAAAAGTCATAACACATATCAGTTTCGATCAAATCATCAGCTAACGGATCTATAATATCAACGAAATTTAAACTTGCGACCGAATCAGGATACTTCATAGCTTTATACATGTCAAATTTAACTACTTCCCCATCAAATTCCATAGTTAAGATGCCGTCGCGGACATCGATCTTTGTATGCGCGGTTGATAGGAAAGGTCGGCCAAGCAAGATTTCGGATCCGTTGTTGCTGCGATCATTTTCCATTTAAATTATATAAAAATCAGCAGGGAAAATAAGATTTTTTACCTGTACCAACACGTTTTCTAGTACTCCCTCGGGGTAGATAACTGAACGATCAGCTAGTTGAACCGTCACTCGTGTTTCCTTCAAAGGTTCAGTCGAAATTTTGTTGTAAACGCTTAACGGCATGACGTTGATAGATGCGCCTAAATCGCACATCGCCCTTTTTATCCCAACATTCCCAATTTTACAAGGAACCGCAAACATACCTTGGTCCTTGTACTTTGGTGGCAACGACTGTTGAAAGATGGCAGAAATATTTTCACCAAGGTTAACCTTTTCATTTCCGGATAGTCGCCTTCGGTTTGTGCATAAGTCCTTCAGAAACCTTGCATATTTGGGCACTTTCTGAATAACATCAAGAAGTGGAATATTAATTTCCACTTTCTTGAATACATCTAAAATTTCCTTCTCTTCCTCCTTTTTATCTCGTTTCGCCAATCTACCTGGAAAAGGAGGAACATGTTCGTAAGTAGAAACAGAAATATTGGATTTAGAGTTACCTGCAGTGGGTGGAGACTTTTCGTTCTGGTCCTCCGAAGAGCTGCCTTGCTCGTCGGATTTTTGCTCAGTTTGCTTGGGCAGTTTAGGCGTTATCACAGTTCCACTACGCAGAGTGATCACACTCACATTTTCCCTTGGATTGATTTCGGTTTGTGATGGTAACTTTCCCTGGGATTCTATACGGCTAACGGCTTGAGCTAGTTGGCTTATTTGTTTGTCGATTTGCTGGAGATGGGATTCTGTTTGGGTTTGGAATTTTTCCTGCGAAACTGCCAATCTCTCAACAATAGACTCAAGCGAGGATTTTTGGGGTGCTTGGTTTTGGTGGGGAGGTTGCTGCCTAGGTTGGTAATTTGGGTTCTAATTACCGTAGCTCAAGTTTGGGTGATCTCTCCAACCGGGATTGAAGGTATTGCTATGTGGGTTATAGGGTCTTTGGGGAGGTCCGGGAAAGTTGTGTATGGCGTTAACTTGGGCTCCAGATGTATCCCGCAACAATGGGTATAAGTCGGTTGCGTGATCTGGCATAGTGCATATTCCGCATACCTTAGCAGCTCTTATCTCCCCTGAAACAAGAGAATGTACAATATTAGTCAAATTATCAATTTTATTCTCTAATGAAATTGTGCTTACTGTGTGAACCCGTCAGTTGGGTTCACTCGCAGAATTAAATTGATGTGAATTCGCCGCCATCGTAGATATCGGATTTCGAGCATTTTCGGGGGTCAAGTTGACAAGCGCTCCACCGCTTGCTGCATCTATCATTTTCTTATCCATCGGCAACATTTTTTCATAGAAATATTGAAGAAGTGTTTGCTCGGATAAGTTATGTTGCGGACAACTCGCGCACAACTTTTTGAATCTTTCCCAATAATCGTATAAGGACTCGTCATGCGTTTGTTGGATACCCAAAATGCTTCGCCTAAGTTCAGTCGCTTTTGCTGCAGGGAAATACCTGTCAAGGAAAACACGAGAAAGATCAGACCATGTATTAATAGAATTCGGAGGTAAATAAAATAACCATTCTTTAGCCATTCCGGCTAAAGAAAAAGGAAATGCTCTTAGTTTTATCTGATCCTCCGAAACTCCTTACGGTTTCATGCTGCTGCACACCATGTGAAATTCGGCAAGGTGTTTATGTGGGCTTTCAATAGGGAGGCCATTAAAGGTGGGTAATAGGTGAATTAGGCCCGTTTTGAGTTGGAATGGGGTATCATCGTGAGGAAAGGCGATACAAAGGGGTTGTTGCACAGTAGGGGCTGTGTTTAGCTCTCGAATCGTCTGATCTGCCATCGGTTCTGGTTCTAGTGTAGGTTCTTTGACTGGTGTAGTTTTGGAAGTGGATTTCTGATCGGATTGTTGTGTGCTTTGTTGTTGTTTCTTTCGTCGAAGTGTTTCGTCGTGAGTTCTACGAGCGCTTGCTTCGATTTCCGGGTTGTATGGAGCCAAAGTACCCGGGTTCTTCCTGGTCATAAAAAAAACAAAAATCAGTCAAAAATGCCGGAAGTAAATCTCCCCGGCAACGGCGCCAATTTTGACAAGTCGTCGTTTAACCGATCAAAAATAAATATTTAACCTCTTTCAACAATAAATAAAATAAAGAAATTGAGTAGATATAGGGAAAGAGGGTCGATCCACGAGGAGATTAGCTGGAATTATTGACTGAAGATTGCTTCGATTACTACTTCCAGGAATATCTGCAGAATAATTAAATAAAATGGGGGGAATGATTTGATATTGGATGAAGTAATAAAATAAAATGCAATAATTAAAAATAATAAGAAAACCCAAGTATGTGAAATAGCCTCGAACCAGCTCATTCAATTCTTTCGATCACTGAAATAGATTTTTATTTCGGGGATCATGTCGGTTACAGTCTACGAGGCCCAACCCATCGTAACTTGTTTCTCTCTCGAGTAACCAATCCTCCCAAGTCTATCTTCGAAAGATGGTTCTTAAATAAATCAACCACGTCTATCGCCATTAAAATATTTAGAATAAAAGTAGGAAAAATTCGACTCAGAAATTGTCTAAAATAGAATCGCTTCTGATTTTATCTTTCCTTAGCGGACCGCCGCTAAGAGTGTTCACAGGAAGTCGAAATTTGCCACAGGCCGATCCTTCCTCCCAACTATGTTTTTAAACGATTCCAGACCAACGAGCTCTTTTTGATTTGAAAAACGGTTAAAAACCTTTAGTAAGGCCGATTACCAAACTATCTAAGCAGAAAGATAAAAATGATTTCCCAAAAGAATTTAAGCAAGTTCAATTCTCACGAATCAAATTGACTTGGCTGGTTCTTGGCTTAAAAGATTTAGCTAAGCATGATATTGATTATCATGCTTAACTTGGTTTTGGAAAAATAATTAAATAACATAAAATAAATAAAACAAGGAAATAAAGAAAAAGAACTTGAATTAAAACTAAAAAGTTTTTACAAAGATAAAAGAAAACTCAAAGCTAGAAGATGATCACTAAAATGATTGATGATCTAAGCCTTTACCAAAGGTGGTATTTATAGGCTTAGATTTACAAGGATAAAGTGATGAGATAATTTAAAATAATAAACAAAAGATAAAACAATTCAAATGTTTTGAAATTTAAATGCAGGAATATAATCGGATAAGCTGATAAGATCTCTCAGAACGGTCCAGAAGCTTCTAGAAGTCGCCACGTCATTGCCACGTCACTGCCACGTCAGACGCGTCGTGCCCGGTGTCGTGCCCATGATGCCAGTCATGACAGAATTATAATAAAAACTGCAGAAATGCCCCATTTTCACTGCTATTTCCAGAATTGGATTCCTGCACAAAATATAACGAAAACAGCATGTATTAAGCAGCAAGAAGTCCAAACAACTAGAAAAATAGCAAATGAAATATGTCATATTTGAGAACTCATCAAATAAAATGTTTTATCTAGTTGTTCCATGTGTGTTATATTCTATTGAATGAATTGTATAATGATTACATATTAGTAAACAATATAACGATTTAATCATGAACAATGATATGTTTGATGAATGTTCAATTGTTATTGAGATTCCATCACTATGTTAGAAAATGAGATGAAATGATGAACTAGAGATATGATGACATTCTCTGCCTACCTGATGTATGTCTGCTCAATATGTATACTTGGTATGTGATTGCTTGATCTGTGATGGTATTACCTGGCTGTCTCACGAATTTGATAGCATGATCTGTTAGCTTGACCTATGACGGTACAATCTGTTTGCATGATGAATGATGAAAATGTCTGCTCTGCTCAATGTTATGCCCATTTATTTGTCAAAATCATGAATCTTCCGTTTCTGATACTCTGAATAGAATATGTCTATCACATATAATTTGTTACTCATGTCTGAAATCTGAATACCGATTATTATTCGGGGTATAATGTTGGGTTATGTTATGAAGTCTCTGTTGGTACAACCCTGATCAAGCTGGCAAATCCTTATGGACTCAAGATCTCCCCTTGAGTAGGTGCCGATACTTCAGCACATGTAAATCCTTATGGACCTAAGGCAGTCCCTTAAGTGGCACCTATGCGCATTTGGCATAGGGTAAGTCCTTATGGATGCAGTTCTAGGGGACTGCATATTGGTGTAAGGTTGGAGGGTAGTTACTAGTAAACCTTTGTATGTACTTGAACATTTGCATTGAATTGTTATGTGTTCTCATGATATTATTGGTATGCATTTATACATGTTTGATATGCACCTATTGGAACACACTAGACATTAAACTCATTGTTTCCATCTTCGTAATCAATCGGCTTGTATAATTCTCGTTTGTTACTCGATGAGTGAATGAAGAATAAGTATCGTTATTCTCAAGTAGAACATTACCCTGAAATAGTGAAAAAGAAATGGAGATTGTTAGTACTTGGAACATCATGGAAATGTTATGCCTACCATGTATCTGCATGAGCTTATAACATCTTTTGGTAGTTCTGTATTACTGAGCTTTTCCAAGCTCATGTTGTTTTTACCATCGCAGGTTAAAAGATAATACCATGGTAAAATGTTTGACATCAGTGTTCGGAGTTCCCTCGGCGTTGCCTCTGGAGTATGGTGTTGTATAGTTAATAGGCATGTATGTCATGTATTGTTTTATGATAGAGTCTGTAAAGCACTTTCTTAAATTTCTATTATGTGTTTAAATGATTTCCTGAAATGGTATTTTAAACAGAAGTTGATTTTACAGTTTAATCAGTGTTTTGAGGAAATAAAAATGTTTTTATGTGTATTTTTACTGTGAATCGCTCTTGTGACCCTAATATGACTTCCTACGATCCGTTGTAATGCATACGCGAGTCTAGAAGGTTACAGAATAAGTCAGATTAGTCACGGAGTTAAACACTTAACCATTGATGTACATAATAATTATCGGTCTATAAGTTTACGCTTTGACTTTTGAATAAATAAAAGTTGTACATTAAAATATAAATTAAATACAAATCTAGTTTGCTTGCTTTGCTTGCCAAACTCAAGTGGAATGCCACTAAACTTTGGGCATTACCATGTTTAAGGTATTAGTAGAAATAGCACGTCTCTTTGTTTGTCAAATCACAACAAATCCAGATCATTACAAATTTGAATTCTATATTATGTGATTTACGTGGGATTGGTATTTAAAAATAGGATAAGTTTAATTCAACAAGTGGACCAAATGAAAAAGCATATGATATTTATCTTAGAAGATTTGAGTTTAATTACTTTGTCTACAAGGTGCATGTACATTGTCAAATAATTAAAAATATATATAAAAAAATACTATCTTGTAATCACTTTTAGAATATAAAAAAGTAAAAGCAGGTTCAACATTATTGTTAGTATAACTTCTGGATTTAAAACCTAATTTTCATTGCAAATCCAATTGTAAACAAACAAAGAATTGTGAGCTTTGCTATTAAATAGGTTAATATGATACATATCGTATAATATAGAAAGGTAAAAAGTCAAAAATAACTATTAACGTTTGACTGAATAATCACGTTTAATCATTTTTTATATAAAAACTATTAGTTGACTAAGTTAACACTTGTTGCTAATGTGACATATTTACATGACTTAATTTGGTTAAATTACATGTCAACAAAAAAAATATTATTGTGCGACCTCACCTAATAAGTTACTAATAGATTGATTAAGGGATATTACATCTTTTCAATTTGTGAAGATTATTGGTCGTTTTAACTTTTAAATAAAATAAATGAGAGGTTAAAGTTTAATTTATTTATTTTTAAAACTAATAGATACCTAAGAAATGATTTTAAAAAAATGAGTGCAAGGCCCCTCCCACTCCTAACGATAGTCAGGGATAAATGTATTAAGGTCACAAGAGGGGGCCATGTCTCTCTCAATTTTTTTTTTGTTTAATAACAATTTTAGTCCATAATAATTTAAATACTTGTTAAATTAAGTATTGACCCTCTCAAATTTTAATCTTAGCTCTCCTAAATTAGATCTTAGCCCTATTATTTTTAAAATTAGACGACTTTATACATTTTATGTTTAATCCTAATTATGTTATTAATTATAATAATTGAACTAAAATCCAATCTATAAATTATACAATGATCATTTTATGACGATAAAAAGACAGTTGTTTGGGGTTGCATGGCGTGTTACTATACCTTAGGGGTGAGCAAAACTCGACTCGAAAAAATTAAGATTTTTTACTCGACTCGAAATTTCATAAACTTGACTCAACTCGAAAAAATTTCAAATAAAGTTTGAGTTGTAAAATGGAAATTCGAATAACTCAAAAAAAATGTAATTAGTGGATTGATTTTTAAGTTTGAGTCGAGTCCCTCAATTTTTTCCTAGTATATATATACTGGTATAAAAAATATGAAGAAATATATGTCACATATGAAAAAAAAATACGAAGAAATA
This sequence comes from Hibiscus tridactylites, assembly GCA_958450335.1. Lineage (NCBI taxonomy): Eukaryota > Viridiplantae > Streptophyta > Magnoliopsida > Malvales > Malvaceae > Hibiscus > Hibiscus tridactylites. The sequence goes on from OY288281.1 coordinate 74,179,971, forward strand.
TATATGCATATCTCATATGATTAGAGAAAGTAGTTTAAATTAGAATCAAATTGTACTATAACATGATAAATTATTACAATTAAATTTGTGTATGAACTCAAAAATTCGACTCAACTCGAATTTTATAAACTCGTCTCAAATCGAAAAAATTTCAAATAAAATTTAAATTGTAAAATATGACACGTTAACTCAAATAACTTAAAAAAAGTACTCGACTAGATCGAACGCTCAACCCTACTATACCTTACATATGACATGGAAAATTCGATAGAGAGAGAGAGTTATTAGTCAAATGTATCGAAAAAGTCGTTGCCTTGAATATTATTCTTGTAAAAGAGATTATCGGCGGCGGCCAAGTTTCTCTTTCTATCCTAAATGGTCGACGAGATGGCAAGGGAATTATCCCAATGTCTAAATTGAAATGTTGATTTTTTTTTACAATGGTATCTAGATTTATTAATTATTACGAAAGATATTATAAATATAATACATTAAAAAGAGAGAAATATGGGCTAGTCCACTAAAAATCTCATACAAAGGTACAAAGAAAATTAAACTCTTCCATGAAGATTAGCATACCATCAAGACCCATAAATCTTCATGAATCTCCTTATCTCTAGTCAAACAAGACGTTTTACAAGATGAATAAGGAGAGGTGAGCGAACCAAACTATTAGGCAGATTGCTCCGCTACATAGTTCTGATTAATCGGCTAACAAACTATCAAACGAGTGGGGATCAATCTTTTCTATGACCACCGACAAAATCAAATCAAAAAGCTAGCGTTGTGAGAATCTCTATACGAGCACTAAACGGCCACTACGGTATCGTGCCAAACGATAAATGAAATGAAGCACAAAAATCAAAGAAAAACATGCTACAATGGCAAAGAAAACACGTGCCACAAAAGCAGAAATTTTCATTACAATTGAGAAAACAAAACATGAAAGAATAAGAAAAATAATGAACATTGATCAACAACCAGTACTAAAATTAGTTATTGTCACCGGTTAAATAAAAAAGAGATAAGAAAAGCTCGCTGCGGCTATAGATAGAAAACTGGGTTTTAGAAAAAAACAAAGCTTTTTTAAGAATTTTTTTACAAAAAATAAACAAATTAAATTGAATAGAAGAGATTGACTTTTTAATGTTCATGTTTTTTTTTAATTCTTAAAATGATTTTATGTATTAAAATTGTTAGAATTTAAATATTTAAAAAGAATTGTTGAAATCCTCAATTTTGATTAGTGAGAATGCTAAAGAACACGAGGATTTATGCCTAATATAATGCAAGTGTATAAAAATTGTATATTACGTTATGAATATTTATTTATGTGGATGTCTATCATGATTAGAACTTTATTTAAGGAGTTTGATTTATTTTATTATTAGAAATATTATCTCATTTAATTAGAGTTCAATGTAATATGTACTTTTTATGCCTATAAATAGATGGTTTGATGAAGACATTGTATACAAGTCTATATTTGAGAATAATACAAATCTCTTTCTTTCTCGCATCTCTTTGTTCTTCCATTCTTGTTCTTTGTTTTTATTATTGTTCTTTGTTATTTTATTTACAACACGTTATGAGCACGAGTTTGCTCGAAAGATTTTGGAGCTCTTCGTTCGAATCTCAAAAAAGTTACTGAAAAAGTCTGATCCTACTTTGAACTGAAGATAAGTTTTTTTTTCTCTTTATTTTTTTAATTACTAATTGTCAACATCTTATATTTTAATTTGGTCTTTAATTTTTGGTGATATATTTTAAAAAGGTTTAAGCGAATTATGAATTTTGAAGCCGCTCGTAAACACCAATTGAGATGTCAGGTTACACAAAATCTGATGCTCGTGGTTCAAGCTAATGAACGGCTTACCATTGGTTTACTTTCTTTGACCTGCTTTAATTTTTCTAACTTGAAAAAGGAAAAATTCAATTTTAGAAAGAAAAAAATTAAAGTTATGGTGTGATTAGTTAAAATAAACATATATATTATTTATGAAGAAAAAATATTTTTTTGTCAATGAAGTCGTGAAACTTAGATTTTTAATATAAAAAACATCTATTTTAAGGGTAAACTGTGGCCTTAGTTCTATATAGTTTAGATCATTTTAGTTTGATCATGATTGGTTTCTTTTCTACACCCTTAGGCATTATGCTAACTTATGATAAACAAAAAAAATATATAAACACATCATTGTTATGCCTAGTAACGACCTATACAACTATGTTTAAAAAACAAAAAATAAAAAAGAGAGTATTATGTCACAAATTTTCTAGTTTCTAATATATTCAGTTCAATCCATATATATAGATCTAATTATTATGGTTTCATATATGTTTAAGTTTGACACAATGGTTAAACTTGAAATTAAATATCAATATTTGTTTGGATGAGTCTACCACGTGCGACGAACATCGATGAACACCACTAATGATGAACACCATTAAATTAATTAATAAAGATTTAAAATTTCAAGGACCCATCATACAATTAATAATTATTTTAAAAAATTCAATTAAATTATTTTTATATATATTAAAATTTTATTTTTTAATAAGGATAAACTATATATTTAGTACCTCACTTATTTCCGTATTTCTATTGAACCCTCATTATTTAAATATTATTTCAATTTGATCATATTCTTTATAAAAAAATAATTTAACCCTAAACCTAAAACCCTAAACTATTAAACCTTAAACTCTTAAACATATACCCTAAATACCATTAAAAATAATTTCACCATCATCGATTCAATTTAATTTAATGAATCGTTGAATTCTCTTAAAAAAAATAATTAAATTATCGTATACTCAATTCTCAAGTTCAGTGTACAAAACGCACGACGCCAAATGAAGGAAGTCGCCTACATCAACTTGCTTGAAATGCAAGTATTCTTTGCTTAAGTTATAAAAGTTCCCCAAAAGATGAACAGATGACAATCCCATGTCTTCGTATAAAGTTGATAGTTAATGAAGTAAAGATAGATCTAATCTGAAGCACAAATGCAAATCAAAGATGCAGGAAAGAGACATGTTTCGCGGTTCGACCCTTCTATAAATGGTTATGGGTTTGGGATCTTGATCTCTCTATATCCAAGGCATAATTAAGTTTATGCTAAAAGCTCCATACAAAGCAGAATGGTACTTACAGGTCTTACGAAATCAACATGATCAACTTCTAAAAAGCAAGGCACTAATCCGGCGAATGCATAAGCTGTTGAGAAAGCTAACTCAAAGACTCGATGCATTAAGAAACCTCCGAAAATTCGACCATGGATGTTCCTCTGTTGTGGTTGGAAGATCAAAGCATTTAAAACCAAATAATTTAATTAATTTTTTAGGAAAATTCAACGATTCATTGAATTGAATTGAATCGATGATGGTGAAATTATTTTTAATGGTATATGGTTTAGGGTATATGTTTAAGAGTTTAAGGTTTAATAGTTTAGGGTTTTAGGTTGAGGGTTAATTTTTTTATAAAGAATAGGATCAAATTGAAATAATATTTAAATAATGAGGGTTCAATAAAAATACGGAAATAAGTGAGGTACTAAATATATAGTTTATCTTTATTAAAAAATAAAATTTTAATATATATAAAAAAATAATTTAATTAAATTTTTTAAAATAATTATTAATTGTACGATGGGTCCTTAAAATTTTAAATCTTTATTAGTTAATTTAATAGTGTTCATCGGTGTTCATCGATGTTTGTCGCACGTTGTAGAATTTTCCTATTTGTTTATCTTATTTCATTGATAAAAGTTTATATGTTTTGAGTTTTACATGATATGTTTAAATGGGTTACAAAAAGTCATGGCTTCTCCCAAGATAAAATCTAAAGAGATAAAGTTGCTAGATTATGGGGAGAATTAACGGTTTGGCAATCCATATCGCAACTTCCTTCTCAATCTGTTAAGGTATTAATATTTTCATTTAAATTATTAATAAGGGTTTTTCTTATAATATGTTTGTTCGATTAGATTTATTTCGTTCCCTAAAGTGAATGAAAGAGTTGTTATAAAATTTATATTTGCTTGAAAGCAATATTTCTTCTATGTCGAAAAATTCGACTATAGACTTCTCCCAAGTTCACGAAAATTTGTCTTGATCCAAAAGGTTTTATGGGAGGCATTCCCTAAAGTGAATGTAAGCATGATGTTTATCTATTCAATTATTGGATCTGTTTCAATCCCTGAAGTGAATGCAAACATGGTAAATCACTATTCAATTGGGAACATAACTTCGATATAATCCAAGTATATTGGCTGGACATCCCGTTCTGCGAGGCTATTGGTCTCAAAGGAGGTTTTTAAAGGACCTTGTGGATTGGTTTAACAACACCGCGTACGAGGATTAAATCTTTGTTATCTGTGACGAGGATATGTTAATAAAACATACTCCACTTTTCACGACAAATAATGTTGTCCTCAGACACAATATCGTGAAAAAGATTTCAAAGGCTCACTGGTTCTACTTCATTCCCTGAAGTAAATGTGAGATTATATTATTGAAAGAATAAAAGCCACATTAGAGGTTGTGATCATGATTGAAACCATGAATATAGACATGGGAAACATAACATTTTTAGGATACTTCTACCCACTGGTGGTGAGATTATAAGGATGATAAGAGCGATAAAGATCATTCTAATGAAGTAAAATTATTTTTATTACCAATGTGATGTTATAAACTATTGGTCTCGTAGGTTGAAAAATCAACAATCTATGGTGACGATTTATGTTCAACATAAGCATAAGATATATTTTTCCATTGAAATGCAAGGGAATAATGTGAGTACTATATCTCAAAGTACTGAAAATATCGATGCTCTAGAAGAGCAATAAATTCTTGAGAGAAAGCACACCATGAAAAGTGAAGAATTGCGAATATTGCAATAATTACCGCTAATGGTAACAATATCGTCACCACTAGAATTGGAAATTTTAAGAGAGCAAATATGAGTTGGCAAAATATCCATTTGGGAATTATAGATAACATATGTTATCAATTATCATTTGAAATAAGTCATTGTGGATATAAGTTCTGGTAGCTAAAAAGTCAGTTGAAAGCTCTAAAAAAGCTATATATATTGCTACCAAAAGATAATTTCCATTGAAAGCTCCGAAAGAGCTAAACATATTCATATTCAAATGAACAATTTTGATGATCGTACTAGATATGTACGAGTGAGATTGAATCACATGTTATGGTAACCAGAAGTTTACGAAATTCAGAAATGTATATACACACTTGTATGTAGTTGATATGATCGGTTAGACCATCCTGATCAATAATGATGCGAAAGCTATTGAGATTTACATGCACATATATTAAAAGAACTTGGAGTTCTTATGGTGCTTATTCTCAAAGGAATGAATTAAATTTCACTTATTAAAGAACGTAAAGTTCTTGTGTTGCTTAAAGGAATTGATTAAATTTCACTTACTAAAAGAACCTGAAGTTCTTGTGTTATTTGTTCTCAAAGGATATAAATGATCTCACTTACCAAAAGAATTAGAATTTGAAGTTCTTTTACTGAAGTTGAGATTGTATGTCTTGCATATCTGAACGAAATATGGGCTCATATATCCACAAAGTGGAAAGTTTTATATGATTTTAGTAGATGCATCTACATTGTTTTATCAACTTACAACCAGAAGTTTGTGAGATTGATTCTAAAAGGATTCAGATTATGCAATTAGACTATTCGTTTTGCAAAAGCTTGTGGGTTTATATTTTAGGCTATATCGGTTGTTACAAAGCCTATTGATTATGAAAAATACGGTTTAGCAAATTTTTAATTGGATACCTCCTATTTAATAGCTAAACTGTGAGAACAAAACATTTATTATTTATTTGGTATTTCCATATAGTAACACTTATACGCATCAAGTCAACGAGTTATAATAAACTCCCTATTATGATTTGACTTTTGGTCAGAAGTCATATTTTTCATTTTTGAATGTGCGATATATAGTTGAATTGCTCCACCATAACGCACAAAATGGGCAAGTAAAAAGGGTTGAGAATATATATTGAGTATGAGTCTCCTTTTATGTTTAAATTCTAAACATTAATTGTAGAATAATTTATTAGATGATTTTTCTCAACATTAGAGAGAGAATAATTAGCTAGATAAAAAAAGGAAATAAATTATCATTATCTAGATCCTCGAATATGAACTAAAAGTTCATAAGATAATTCATATTATTTCATGTCAACTGCAGACATATTTATTGACCCAATGAGAGTAATTAAGTCTCATATACCAGCTTAAATGTTCTAAGTTTAAATTACATGTTAGAGCAAGTGGATGTAAATCATGCTTGAAGTATGATAGTTGAAATGGTTCTAATGATCAAAATTCTCGTAAATGAAAAGTATTATGAGATGGTCATATATTGGAGGCGGGTGCTCCTAAAGAGACCCAAGACATAACTAATAATAAAACTCTTGAAGAGTTTCAGGTACATGAAATAAAGATTGAAATCTTGAAGAGATCTCGATGAGTTATGTCATTACGAGAATGGAACCAGAAATTTGGAAAGTTGTCGACAACGTTTTACAAACAATTTTATATAAAATATTTCTATAGAAGTAAAGAAAGAAATCGAGGATCTTGTATAAAATCTATCCAGAAGTATAGATATTGAATTGACCGATGTTGAAAGACGCTTTGAACTTCTAAAATGGAAGTGTTTGGACCAAAGTCCAAACACCTAAAGGTGTAATGCAAGTGAGGCACAAATAAGTAGTCGTAAATACGACTTGAACTATGATTTATGAAAAGTTTTAATTACTTCATGGTGGATGCAATTACTTTGGCAGTTATGAAAAATTTTACATGCGTCTAATTATTTGTGGATCCATATTTATCTTTGAAGGATTTAAAATGCTAGAAGCATTTGGAAATTTCTGAGGAAATTTATTTAGACATGTCTCATGAATATTTTGGCGCATTTGGTATAATCGCCTTAGTGAATACTAATTGAGAAAATACTATAAGAATGATCAAATTTACTTATGTATTTTATAAAGGAGTTTGGATCAAGATCCATTATGATAATTTTAGAACTCCTAAAGAGCTTCAAATTGGAAACTCGTGAAGTACTTTCAATACAAGTACTTGAATCTTGACATCAAGTTTATCTTGACCTGAAGATCAAGCATTTTTATATATTTCTTTTTGTCTATGAATAGACATAAGCTGAAAGAATCTTAAAGAAGATTCAATATGAATAGAGCATATCTATTGAGTATCTCAATAATTGTAAGATTGTTGGATGTGAATAAAGATAATTATATCTTTTCTTGGTCTTGAAGAACTATATATTAGTTGGTCAAGAAATATCTATGAATATACAAAGATCATTACATTTAGATCTTCAAACATTCGTCGATGTCTCCTCAAATCTTGTAGAAATAATTGTTATGTACAAGGCAAGCCAAACATGTGTTTGGCTAAGACCATTGACCCAATATATCCAGAAGATATGTGATTTACTTTCACAAGATATGATACAAATGCTATCTTGTGTAGAGATAATGGAAGGTGGATACATCATGGAAAATATTACTCCAAAGTTTCATCCCCCGTTATCTTTAGAAAAATAATATTCAAGTTTGAATTATGAAGATTCAAAGATCTTCTGAGATGTTTTCATGAGGGGGAGTAAATATGTGTTGCACTCTTTTTCTCTTAACCGAGGTTTTGTCCCAATGGGTTTTCCTAGTAAGGTTTTTAATGAGGCAACATATTTTGCGTATCAAATATGTGTGTATTCTTTTTCCTTCACTAAAGAATTTTTTTTCCCACTGGGTTTTTATCTTAGTAAGGTTTTAACGAGGCACATTATCTACATAGACATCCAAGGGGGAGTGTTATGAATATTTATCTATATGGATGTCTATCATGATTAGAACTTTATCTAAGGAGTTTGATTTACTTTATCATTAGAAATATTATCTCATTTAATTAGAGTTCAATGTAATATGCACTTCTTATGCCTATAAATATATGATTTGATGAAGACATTGTATACAAGTCTATATTTGAGAATAATACAAATCTCTCTCTTTCTTTCATCTCTTTGTTCTTCCATTCTTGTTCTTTGTTCTTATTATTATTCTTTGTTATTTTATTTACAACATAGTAATAATTAATTATGATTTGTACTTGTTAAAATTTAATCATATGTATTTATTATAAATATTTTTTGATATAACTATCGGTATCTAATATATTGGCTCATTAATCTAAATCAAGTATTGCAGAGGTTTATTATGGGGAGAGATCTTCCAAACTCAATTCCTCAATCGATTTACTTGCCAAGTTGATGGAGAAATCTAATTTTGGGTGATGGTGGTGGAAGCAATGAGAGAGAATGAACACAATAATTTAGAGTGGTTCGAGCTTCTCAACCAAACTCTACATTCACTATCTTAGCTTCCTCACTAAAGATTTTCTCAAATTCATTATTGAATTTTCCCCTTTTTAGGCTAAAGAGGTAACTCTTACACAGTCAAAGCTTTCTATCCCAAAGCTTGAGCAAACCCTCTTTTACAAAAAAAAAAACAAAGCAAATTAGGAAAACCACACAAAGTATGATGTTTACAAAATTAAGCTCGCTCACCCAATCTTAAAATACTTGAGCAAATATTACAATGAAAGCTCACAAGTGTTGTCTATGAAAAATATGAAAATTTGAACACTAAGACATTTTACAATCAATGAAATGTTGGCTTGTTGATCATTAGTTGTTTTTTATGCTTGAATGTCTCTTTTATCCTCTCAAATGAGACTCTAGTCGTTGATGATCGTTGGGGATAAATTGGAGCCGTTGGGTTCAATTTTTAACCAAATATGTCATTCTGTAGCATGGAGTATCGGTATCGGCCTAAAATGAAAAGAGTCGTTAGAGGCAAAATAGAAGGGGTATCGATACCAGGGTTCAGTATCGGTACCAGCCTACATGTATCGATACTGCTAGGGCAGTATCGGTACCAATTTTTTTATTCTAGAATTCTCTTTAAACACATGTATCGGTACTCGAAAACTTTTTACATGTACGATCCTCTCAATATCGATACCGGAGGTTCGGTATCGATACTATGGGCATGTTTTTGACTGTTTTGAGCTTGAAAAATATAAGATCGAAACAAAAGTGTTTCTGAACCATCTTAAACATATTTTTCAAGTTATTTGGACTTTGAATAAGTGTTGCAATATTTCGAACAAGTCCAAAAATATTTTTCAAATTACTATATCAAAACAAAAATTCTAACACGTGTTTTTATTGATTCAATTATATTTATTTTTGTTTTTTTATGTTAAGATTGTAGGAATAGAACCTTTAATTTTAATCCTTTAATTAGGTTTATAGTTCAAGTAATTAGAGCCTCTAGTTTAGAACTCTCTGAGTATAATCCAAGGATTAGTGTTTAGTCACTAAATTAACTCTAAAATAAATAACTCTTTAGGTTAGCTCTCTAGATTTATCCTTAGTTTTATGATTTAGTCTTTAAATGATGTAGACTCTCAATTAATGCCTTAGATTTAGGCCTTAAAAAACTTCAACTAATAATCTTATTATTTTATTAGATCGCTCTTTAGTAAAATAAAGCCTTTAAGATTAAAAAAAACATACACTTTAGAATTTGTTAAGTTTTTTTAAATTTATGCATGCATGTGCCTGAATTACAAGAAAAAATATTAGTGACTAAATAAGCGTTGCTGGTGTCGTGAGTGCTAATTCTTCCCCACACGTAATTGTGTCCTGAGACTAAGATTTTGGGCTAAGGTGTATCGGTACACCTTGCTTTGGGTATCAGTATGGACCCTAACCTATTGGTAAGAAAGTTTGCAGTGGTACCAAATCGAGCTACTAGTTTCTGGATGAGAGCTTGTGTACCGGTATAGGGTTCCGTGTACTGGTATGTGTAGTAGTTATTTCTGTTAATGGCTTTGCTAGGTTTAATTTCTTTGTATTTTGGTAACCATATGTTCATGCATCAATTGAATTAGATTTTGACATCCGTTGACTTGAAATTTTGCATATAAGTTTAAAATATGTTTATATTTGGAATGATGTTGTTGGGTTTCTGTAAGTCCTTGAAGTTTTTGAAATTTACATTTTGGTTCATAAATTCTTAATGTGCCTAATTGAATGTGTAATTGAAGTTCATTTGGCATGAAACTTTAACCGATGCTTAATTAAATATATAGAACCCATGGCTGCATCTAAAAGGTGAAAAGATTCAAAATGTACATAATTTGTGTTGTTCGATTTTAGATTCATTTAATGAATTAATATAATTTTTGTTATTTGGGTCTAATCCTTCTAAACCGAGTGATAGATCACCCACATTACATTAAAAAATCTTATTTTCCATGTACCACCATTCCCACATAAATCACACAATATAGAAGTCAAAATTGTAATTATCTTATGGGAGTTGGAATTTTGTGATTTGACAAACAAAGAGACGTGCTATTTCTACTAATATCTTAAACAGTGCAATACACAAAGTTTAGTACTCCACTGGAGCTTGGCAACCAAAGCAAGAAAACTCCGGCTGTATAACTTTTTTTTTCCTTTCAAAAGTCAATGTGTAAATTTATTGACCGATAATTATTCCGTACATCAATGCTCAAGCGATTAACTCCGTCTATATATTCCTTTAGCATTTCAACACTTCACTTCATGTTTACTATCGATCCCTACATTTTTAATCATCATTTACAGGTTTTTTTATATATTTTTTCAATAACCACGGATATTCGACTCATATCGATTATCTGGATCAGATTTTATAAATTTTACTATAGGGACTACTCTACCAATTCAGTTTTCTCCATTCACAATATTATAATTTTAACCATTACCTTGTTTAAGGGACCTAATGTCTCATCTTGTTAGACCACCTAGTTATGGGTAATCATATTAATTAATAAAAAGAAAATTGATTTGATCATACTAGATTCAATTTAGGTGTTGTTTCCTAAATTGAAAAAATTAAATGTTTATTTTTATAAGTATTGAATTTATGTCATAAAGTAATTTGATACATTCGTCAAAACTTAGTTTTGAATATTATTATTGCATTTGATAAAAGTAAATTTTGACTTCGTAAAATTATTTGTTTTATACTTTTAATCTTATAAATATAATATTTTAAATTATTTTGAGTAGTTTAATAAAAAAAGATAATTCATTTGAAAATATATTTTAAAATAAAATAATATTGTTGATGTAGATTTTGGACGATACAAAACGAGAAGGTGGAGACGGTGGCCGAAGGAAGGTTTGGGGGCGAGAATTGATGGTTCACCCATCGTGGAACATGCCAAAAGTCACAATAGAACGTGGTTGGTCATTGAATGAGGCGGTTCACCCTTGGTTAGATTCGGGTCGAGAACCGCAAATAATGTAGAACCGGTGGTCGGAACCATGTGGGAGAGGAGCGAGTGGGAGAATGATTGATGTAGAATGGGGTGATAGCCTTGTAGAGAGTTGTAGGGTCGTCTCTTTTGTCTTCGATCTTGGGGGTATTTATATCCTATGCGTGTTGTAGATAGACTGATGGTTGATAAAATTGTGTCATACATAATGATGGCTATTGACGGGCTGGCAGAAAGTAGCTCGGTTGTCAAGCTATGGATTGAGCTGATGAGCTGGGTAGACTTAACAACGGTCATGTCAAGGTGCAGGGGCTAACTGGAGAGAGTGGTGCGGAGGCTAGAAGCTCCAGAGGTTCTGTTGCAAAATATGGTGAATCTTGGAGGTGAATCTTTGAGGGATGTAGTAGTGTCGTGTGGGGCGGGGTATCTTTCTAAGAGGTGTATTTCGGAAGCATCCGACTGACGAGTTCAGAGGTATAAGATTGTCGGAGGAAATTTTGAGCTCCGTGAAGTTGAAGCTAACATGAAGACAATGACATTATCTTCGCAAGTGAAGTTTTTTGAAAACGTTTTCCGAAAATACAAAAAATACTTTCAACATTAAGCGATAAGTAACTATCTACTCGCTTATCCTTTTTCAAGTCTTATTTTTGAATTTTTTTATTAATTTAAAACTAACATAGTTATCAAAAACACTTTTGAAAACTAAACATTGAATTATTTTCAATGATTTATCAAAAAGATGAGTCTACTACGTGCGACGAATACCGTTGAACATCACTAACGATGAACATCGTTGAACACTATTAAATTAATTAATAAAGTTAAAAATTTAAAGGACTCAACATACAATTAATAATTATTTAAAATCAATTAAATTATTTTCCATATATAATAAATTTTTGAATTTTTTAGTAAGGGTAAACTGCATATTTAGTACCTCACCTATTTTCGTATTTCTATTTTGGTACCCAAACTATTTTTTAACAAAATAGTACCTAACATTATGTATTGTTTTTAAATCATATATGAATTTTAAATTACCGGGATGATCGCCCCATCGCTTCATCATTGTTCATCAATTCCCATTGATTCTGCAATTTATGCATACTTAAGAAAAAAGAAAAAAAGAAAGAAAGAAAGAAAGAAAGAAATTAAAAACAAGAAGTTTCAAAAGTGTATAGTAAATAATTCATCTTTATCAATTCAATGAATACTGAAAAAGCTAAGGACAAAGAAGATGATTCATATTGGTAAGAAACTGCACTAATTTCACTGAGAAGAATTATGTTTGAATTGTTTTATACATTGTTAATAATTGTTGAAAAAAATATTATAACCCCTAAAAGAAGATGAAATAAAAACTACCTAGAAAATCTCCTAAAAAAGAAAACAAAATGATCTAAATAAAATACACCTGGAATTTTTTCCGAGCTTTTTAGTAATCTTCAATTAACATGTTAAATCCAGATTCAAGAGGTTCAATAATCAGGGATAAGTTGAATAACTTTCCCTTCTTCAGCAGCCATCTTTTCCTTCGTAATTTTCAACCAAATACAAACACCGGTGAAATTAAGCACCAAACTAGCAAGTCCACTCCCCAATCCAATTCTAACAATGGCTAGAACAGACAAGCATTTACTTTTCATTAGTGGCAAAGGGTATCCATAAAGATCCTTATCTCCTTCAAAAGAAGTGGCACTGAACTTTAGCAAAGTCTTGCTTATGTTCCCTAAAGAGGTCGGTATTCGGCCATTCTTACAAATGGCGTCGGGTAGATACGAAATAAAATCGCTATAAGGGTTGGCGAAGGTCGACTTGGTCCAGTTCCGCAAGTTGTTTATAGGGATGTAAAAAGTTGACCCGACCTGTAAACCCGACTGAAACCTGCTCGAGTCAGAACCTGATTTGACCCGAAGATTTGATGACCCGAATCCGATCTGTAACCGACTGTTGTTGACCCGAACCCGAATTTGACATGTTACTGTAGTAACCGAACCCGATCTGCGTCCGACTGAAAACGACCCGAACCCGAATTGGACTTGTTATTGTGGACCTGAAACCCGACCTGCGTCCAACTGAAACGAACCCGAACCTGAAGCCGACCTGGCAGATAACCGAATTTACCCGACTGAATTGACCCGATATTCGATTTTACCCAACCTGAAATGGACCCGACCTGAAACGGACCCGACCTGTTTTGAACCCGACCTGTTGTTGACCTGAACTGATAAAATACAAGAAGTTTGTTTGTAATAATATTAGCTCTCGGATCTTATAGCAAAGACATAGTTTATCTCACATAAAATACTTTATTTCAATACAAAGGAGAAATCAAGATTGAACATTTGGTGGAATTAAAATATTGAATTTCAAAATTACAAGGACTTAATAAGTATTCAAACTCAAAATTTAGGGACAATACATAGTTTATCTAATAATTATACTTATATAGACCTAAATTGTTATTAGACCAAAAAATTGAGGACACATGTGAGTTGTGACATGCTCATCCTTCTTTTAGTTCAACCATGTTTAATTAAATCTAAAGAAACTATACCAAAAGTTAGCACTAAAAAAACAAACTAAAACTTAAATAATCTAAACTCTAAGCATCTAATTAAGAAAGGGCCTAAAGAGTAATTAACCCATAAATAACAAATTCAATTAAAAAAACCCTATCATTTTGGCGCCTCCCCCCAACCCCCTCCCACCCAATTTTTTTATCGAAAATCCCACCCCACCCCCCCCCCTCCCCCAAATTTTGGCGCCTCCCAGCATCAATTCCCCCCCCCCCCCCCCCCCGAATTTTTTTATTTTAATTTTTAACTTCTTCCTTAATTAAAATTTTTAATAAAATAAAATTTTAATTTAATAATCATAATTAATAAAATAATTTAAATTTTAAATAATTTATTTTTAATTTATCCATCACAAATTATTAATTTAATAAAATTTTTAAGTTATTAACGCCACAAATAATTTATATTAAATAAGTTAGTACTAAGCATATTGAATTATTTAATAAAATTTAAAACTTAGAAGAGTGAAATGAATATTTAAATACAATTTTTTATACATATATATTAAATTGATTATACATGTATATTTAACAGAAATATTATTTAACACTTTAAATTGGTTTAAAAAATTAATAGTTAATATTTTACATTTATCAACACTTTAAATTCATCAAATCATATACGCTAAACCCTAAACTCTAAACTATAATATATATATATATATAAGTATGTATATATCTATCAATGTATGAACTCTAAATCCTTGATGAGTTTTACCTTAAACTTTAAACACTAAACACTAAACCCTAAACTCTAATGTAAGTAAGTATGTATATATCTATCAATATCTAAAGCCTAAACCCTTAATGAAGTTTTCCATAAACCCTAAACCATTAAATCCACAACCTAACTCATAAACCATAAACTTTAAACCTTAAACCCTAATGTATATAAGTATGTTTGTAATTATCAATGTATGAACCCTAAACCCTTAATGAGTTTTTGCTACACCCTAAACTCTAAATAATTAACCGTAAACCATAAACCATAACCCTAAATCCTAATGTATATAAGTATGTATATATGTAGCTATCAATGTATGAGCCCTAAACCCTTAATGAATTTCTCCCTAAACCTTAAACACTAAACACTAAACCTAAACCGTAAACCCTAAGCACTTAATGAAGTTTTCATAAAACTCTAAACCTTAAGCCCTAAACCCTATACCCTAAACCCTTAAATCCACAACCTAAGCCCTTAAAACATAAACTCTAAACCTTAAACCCTAATGTATGTAAGTATGTTTGTATCTATCAATGTATGAACCCTAAATCATTAATGAGTTTTCACTAAACCCTAAACCCTAATGTATATATATAAATGTACCTATAAATGTATGAACCCTAAACTCATATTCATTATTTTTTTTAATCCGCCCAATATTTTATAATTTTAATTTAATATTTTCATCATTCTAGACCCTAAAACTTTATTTTTATTCTAAATTGGCCCACATTTATTTTTTTAATTTGTCCAATGTTTTATTATTTTAATTTATTATTTTTTTCCATTAACTTTATTTTAATTTCGTAATGACCTTTGTATATATTTTAATTCATCATGTTTTATAATTTTAATTTGAAATTTTGTTCATTCTAGACCTTAAAACTTTATTTTTATTCTAAATTGACCTCTACTTATTGTTTTTTAATTACTCTAATTTTTATACTTTTAATTTGATATTTTTGTTCATTATAGTACCCAAAACTTTATTTTTATTCCAAATTGACCCATTTTCCTTGTTTTCTTTTAAATCTGTCTAATGTTTTATAATTTTAATATGATATTTTTGTTCATTATAATATGTGAAAGTTTATTTTTAATCCAAATTGACCCCTTTTCATTATTTTTTAATTACTCCAATGTTTTATAATTTTAATTTGATATGACTTTAAATAATTAACTCAAAATCAATGACGATTGACGGAGGCCAACCTAAAGTCTATCAACTACTTATACGGTTGTACCGAACTCAAACTCAATACGAATTCCAATTCCGAAAATACCCTGACCTGAATTACCCGACCTGAAACTACCCGACCTAAAATTACCTGACCTGAAATGCACCCGACCTGAAATACAACCGACCTGAAATGAACCCGACCTGAAATGGACCCGACCTGAAATGACATGTATCTGATTTTATCCGACCTGACAGTACCCGACCTGAAACCCGTCCGATTACCTGTTTTTACATCCCTAGTTGTTTAATGAGTCTCTTAAAGTTTAGCTTAAGTGAATCAAACACGCCTCGTCGTTTGTATTTGTGAAGCCAACGGAATGTGCGCGTTAGCAGCGGGAGAAGTAGCAGACCCATTAAAAAGAACTTTTTAAAAAAAAGTTGGTCTTTGAGCTCAAGCTTAAAGCTTTTTTCTCCCTATGAAATTTAGGATCTTTTGGTTTTTAATAGTCGTGGTAGTAAAATAGAAACAATACGTAATATGAGTTACCATTTTGTTAAAAAAATTAATTTAAGAACTAAAATATAAACAATACGTAATGTTAGTCGCAATTTTGCTAAAAATAGTTTGGGTACCAGAATAGAAATATGGAAATAAATGGGGTACTAAATATGTAGTTTACTCTTATTAAAAAAATTGAATATATGGAAAATAATTTAATTAATTTTTTTTAAAATAATTATTAATTGTATGTTGACTCCCTTAAAATTTTAATCTTTATTAATTAATTTAATGGTGTTCAACGATATTCATATTAGTGGTGTTCAACGGTGTTCGTCGTAGAATTTTCCTTTATCAAAACACACTTTAGTTAAAAGTTTATTATTATTTGATCCATTGAACTTTGACCATATAATATTTATCCACAAACATTCTTAAGGATGAGTCTACCACGTGCGACGAATACAGATGAACACCACTAATGATGAACACCGATGAACACCATTAAATTAATTAATAAAGATTTAAAATTTTAAGGATTCATCAAATAATTAATAATTACTTTAAAAATTTTAATTAAATTATTTTTTATATATATTAAAATTTTATTTTTTTAATAAGAGTAAACTATATATTTAGTACCTCGCCTATTTCCATATTTCTATTGAACCATCATTATTTAAATATTATTTCAATTTAACCCTATTCTTTATAAAAATAATTTAACTCTTAACCCTCAACCTAAAACCATAAACTATTAAACCTTAAACCCTTAAACTCTTAAACCTATACCCTAAACCATATACCATTAAAAATAATTTCACCATCACCGATTCAATTCAATTTAATGAATTGTTGAATTCTCCTAAAAAATTCAATAATCAACAATTTGAAGAAAAAAGTGATGATCAAAATCTGTACAAGTTCTTTATTATGTGATATCACAAAGATTAAAAAAAACATGGACTTGAGCTCTTTAAATATAACTCACTGTAAACGTCGATGATACAGGTGGTTCAAAGGCTTTCAGCTTCTTGAAAATTCGATAAACGAATGCAAAAGCCAAAAACTGTAATGATTTATATTTGACATTGCGCTTGATTAAAATTCAAACTGTCTGCAAAGAAACAAGAAAAATGAGTTACGAGTAAAACGGTGAATTAAGCAGTGTTGATTAAAAAACTAATGCATTCGTGTTGGCAGCATCCTTCCTGTGTTGATTAATTCCGTCTAATCCCGGTCATGGTTCATGGTTAGTCTTATCTAACATTATTTTGATATTTTATTTTACAGTTATAAAATACGAAAGAAATCTTGTATTTTAGCAGTCATTTTTTTTCCCAACAGGAAACTTTGGGTTCTGGGAATTCTGCTAAGCATAGCCCTACCCTTTTGGAAGAGCAAATCGGGGCCATTGTTAAAACTGAAAGGTTTGGATTATAAGTTATCCAATTACAGAGACAAAAATATGATTTTATGTTAGGGCGAACTTATAAAATTTTAAGAGGGAAAATAGAATTTCAATAGAAAATATATAGAAAAATTTAAAAAAAAAAATTAAATCATATACGAATTTCAAATTTCTGAGAATAACCGCTCCCATCACCTCAGTCCATCCCTATATATATATATATATATGTTAATGTTATATTCTTTTTTTATATATATTTACAGATGAAGTTGAAACTGTAATAGACAAAGTAGAAGCGGTGACGGACGTTGCAGAAAAAGTGACGGAGAAAGTGGAGGAGGTGGCGGATGATATCGAAAATTATCTGCCGGAAGGTAGACTTAAGCGTGCCCTTGACATTGTTGAAGACGTGGCTCAAAATATAACTGAGGGTGCACGCCTTACTGGAGAATTCATTGACGAGGTATTCCCTCTTTTTTTTTTCCTCAATGCAATATACCTAATCCCTTGCCTTCTAAGCATATTTAATTAACTATCAACAATAGTATTACTAACAATATGATAAAATTTCTTTGCAGACAATTTGGATTTTAATCAAGCGTGATGTCGAATATAAATCATTACAGTTTTTGGCTTTTGCATTCGTTTATCGAATTTTTGAGAAGCTGAAAGCTTTTGAACCACTTGTATCACCGACGTTTACAGTGAGTCATATTTAAAGAGCTCAAGTCCATGTTTTTTTTAATCTTTGTGATATCACATAATGAAGAATTTGTACCGACTTTGATCATCATTTTTTTTCTTCAATTTGTTGATTATTGAATTTTTTTAGGAGAATTCAACAATTCATTGAATTGAATTGAATCGGTGATGGTGAAATTGTTTTTAATGGTATATGGTTTAGGGTATAGGTTTAAGAGTTTAAGGGTTTAAGGTTTAATAGTTTAGGGTTTTAGGTTGAGGGTTAAGGGTTAAATTATTTTTATAAAGAATAGGGTCAAATTGAAATAATATTTAAATAATGAGGGTTCAATAGAAATACAGAAATAAGTGAGGTACTAAATATATAGTTTACCCTTATTAAAAAATAAAATTTTAATATATATAAAAAATAATTTAATTGATTTTTTAAAAATAATTATTAATTGTATGATGGGTCCTTGAAATTTTAAATCTCTATTAATTAATTTAATGGTGTTCATCGGTGTTCATCATTAGTGGTGTTCATCGATGTTCGTCGCACGTTGTAGAATTTTCCCATTCTTAATCCATCACCATGTGTTCTTAATTAACATTTAAAGCAAATAAAATACTCACCTAACGGTAAATTAAGATCATTTGTAATGAAAATTTTCATCATTGTGTATCAAATAATTATTTATTAAAAATAATAATTATAATATCACCATGCCCATAGTTTACCAAGTAATCATCCTTAGCTGACAATACAATATTAAGTACGACTTTTCCCTTTCCCGACATTTGATTAATCGTCACTAATAAATACCTGAAGAAATTTTCCACTCCAACGTAATACACAGTTAGCGCCGCCATGCAAGCCAAATACGAATGAATCATGTTCAAAAAGTCATCCGCTGCAATAATTGAAAAATTCGTTTATTATATTTATTAATGTCAGTTTAAATATATATTTATGTCAATTTATTAAATAAAATATTTCAAATTTATTATATTTTTATAAAACACGTACAATTATTAGAAATTAAATAATTTATATATATTAATAAAAATATTTTTTAATAATTTAAGCTAAAATATTTCATATATTATAACACTAAACAATTTAGATATCGGTCATGTTTGACAATTAACGGATAGCTGATAGCGGATAGCGGATTACATTAGCTGATTGCATTAGCTGATTTGACTAGCAGATTGTATTAGCTGATTGTATAAAAGTGTGGTAAAATTAACTGATAGCTGATAGATGTTAGATTGTTTAAACAAGCAAAATGACATATAAAGACATGATTATATTCAATACTTGTTTCAATAGTTTATTAGTTATCAATATTTTGTATCTAATCATTATTAATTAGATCTATAAAATTATTTTTAATATATTTTTTCTAAACATATTCAAATGATTTATATATTAATTTATTATTTATATAATTATTTTAATATAATTTAATTAATTATTAAATTTAAATATATATATATAAATATGTGATAATAAAAAGAAAAAGAGTAAATAGGATTAGCTTATAAATATGGTGAGAAAATATTTAGTTTAGGTTATTTTGAGATTTTTGGTAACTGATAAGGGTAAAGAGTTTTTACAACTATAATATCAAACCTCTAATCTCAAAAAGCTCCTATTATGAGCTTTTTTCAAAATTAGCGGTTTTACCCAATTTCGGTTTTTACCAAACAACAATATTAGCGGATTTGACTGGTCAAACCTTTAATTATACCTCAAACCTCTATTTTTATCCAAATCTCTCTCTACCAAACATGTCATATGTCTAAAATAATCATGGGAAAACTACACCAGTGACCACCGAAGATATTGGGGATACCTATTTGAACCACCGAACTAAAAAAAACGTCAATCACACCACCGAACTTATAAGATCAACCTATTTTGACCACCGCCGTTAAAAACCTAACGGTGGAGTGACGGAACTGCCACGTGGCAGTTGATGGGTATATTTAAAAATTACACATTTGGTCCCTGTTATTTACACATTCTTTCAATTTAGTCCTAATTTTCAATTAATAAAATAATAAATTATTTAATTAACTGGTGACACGTGTCAATACCTTATTGGAGGATTTTAATTATTTATATTTAATTTTATTAATTTGTTTTCCCCCTCTAATCAGATGGTGACACGTGTCACCACCAATTTAGAGGAGAAAAACAATTTTTCACTCATATGCGTGTTGGGGGACTTGAACCTAGGTCTCCCAAGTGTAGAGGCAATAACTCTGCCACTGCACCAAGCACATCCTTGTGCTATAATTCTCCAGATATAATATATATATCTTATTAGTTTCTACATTTATAAACAAAAAGCTCAAACCCTAAACACTAATTTCACATATATAAATCCTAAACCCTAAACTTTAACCCTAAATATTTCAAATTAAACCTCAAACCCATCTGCTGCATGAACAAGTGTTTTATTTTTGTGTATTTACTTTGGTTGAAATTTCTTTTGGTGCTTGGTGCAGATCTGGTACTACAATGTCCCCCATACCAAGCTTGCAGAGGTTAAGGGGCATCAAAATTGGGTTAAATTAACAGGAGAATACCTTACGTTCCCTGGTGGTGGAACCCAGTTTGTGAATGGTGCTCTTCATTACATTGATTTTATTCAAGATGTAAGTTATATATATATATATATATATATATATATATGTATTCGAAGGAAAAAAGCAGCAGATTATTGGGAAGAATAATTTTAAGATTTTCCTTTTCATCTTTAGGGTTAAAGTTTAGGGTTTAGGATTTATATATATATGTGAAATTAGTGTTTAGGGTTTGAGCTTTTTGTTTATAAATGTAGAAATTAATAAGAGATATATATTATATATGGAGAATTATAGCACAAGGATGTGCTTGGTGCTGGTGCAGTGGCAGAGTTATTGCCTTTACACTTGGGAGACCCAGGTTCGAGTTTCCCAACACACATATGAGTGAAAAATTGTTTTTCTCCTCTAAATTGGTGGTGACACGTGTCACCACCTGATTGGAGGGGAAAAACAAATTAATAAAATTAAATATAAATAATTAAAATCCTCCAATAAGGTCTTGACACGTGTCACCACTTAATTAAATAATTTATTATTTTATTAATTGAAAATTAGGACTAAATTGAAAGAATGTGTAAATAACAGGGACCAAATGTGTAATTTTTAAATATACCCATCAACTGCCACGTGGCAGTTCCGTCACTCCACCGTTAGGTTTTTAACGGCGGTGGTCAAAATAGGTTGATTTTATAAGTTCGGTGGTGTGATTGACGTTTTTTTTTAATTCGGTGGTTAAAATAAGTATCCCCAATATCTTCGATGGTCACTGGTGTAGTTTTCCCAATAATCATTTATCATTTTAAAAATATTTTCTGATAGCAATATTAAGCATTTAAATCTCAAACCCAAAATTTTAGAAACACATCTAAAAAGTACTTTTTAAAAATATTTTGTAACCGCACTTTTGAAAAGTAAGGCTAAAATAACAACTCTGCCTATATATATTCCTTTAGCATTTCAACACTTCACTTCATGTTTACTATTGATCATTTGATCCCTACATTTTTAATCAATCATTTACAAGTTATTTTTCATATGTTTTTATAAATATGGTGTTCGACTCATTCATTGATTAATTCATATCAAATTTTACAAAAATCTTTACATTTTTAATCATCATTTATAAGTCAATCGCCCAATTAAATTCAAGTCATCGTGTTCAGGTTGATTTCGGGTTTCGATTCGAATATCGGGTCAAATTTACCAGATCTAGAAATACCCTCCAGTAAACCAATCCGCCACCACAAAACAGTAAGCCAAATACTTAATTCCGGCAAGCATAACTTTATGTTAATGAAGACCGAACAGCTCGTCTGCCAGTGTGGGATTGAGAGTGGTATCAGTATCAGGTATCTACTCGCTTCTGCCAGTGTCTGGGGTTATTTCAACATACTTATATTTTTGTTTGATGAGATTAAATAATATATCTTCTTTTTTCTTGGAAAAAAAGCTATATAGAAAAGAATTTTGATTGGATCATAATCGATTCAATTTAGGTGTTATTTCCTAAACAGAAAAATTAAATCCTTATTTTTATAAGTATCGAATTTATATCATAAAATTATTTCATCTGATAAAAGTAAATTTTGAATTCTTAAAATAATTTATTTTATAATTTTAATCTTATAAATGTAAAATTTTAAATTATTTTGAATAGTTTAATGAAAAAGAGATCATTCATTTGAAAATATATTTTAAAATAAAATAAAAATAATATTTTCAACATTAAGTACTAAGTATCTATCTGGATGGAAATCATCTGCCCCAAAAGTATGCCCCATTTGTGCCCCACTTTAAAATAGTGGGTTTAGAATTTGAGGTTTGGGGTTTAAGGTTGGAGCTGGAGGTTAGGGTGTAGGGAATTAGGAGTAGGGTGTATTTTTTAGGGTTTAGGGTTTGGAGTTTAGGATATGAAAATTAGGGTTATGAGACAAGATTTAATTTTTATCTATTTTTAGACAAGGGCATAAAAGGAAGCATGCTTAGGGGGCAGGAGATTTTTACCCCTATCCACACGCCTATCCTATTCAACACGTTTTTTTGGGAATTTTTTACACGGCCTGTGCATCAAAGTTTTTTCCTTATTAAATTACTAAAGCCCTAACCCCTAAACTAAGAGGCACATGTAAACTAAAGTTTACACGGCCCTGTGCATCAAAGTTTTTTCCTTATTAAATTACTTTTAATTAAAAGTTTATTATTATTTGATGAAGATTATAGATTTTACACGGCATGTGCAAAACTCAATTCGAATAATTTGATTTTTTTAAAATTAAGTCGAGTTTTACACCCCTCTAATTATAATATTATCTAATACACTTTTTAGATTGGGATAACTATCATATGTACCATTTATTTATTTTTAATTTAGAATCAATTAAGGATGAATAACTATTTTTAATTCGTTTATGATTTAGAAGAAACATCCATAGTTTACCTGACACAAATCCTCAGTTTTTATTTTTATTTTTTATGTCTGGATATTAAAAAAAATTAAATTTTAAACCTTAACTTTAAATTTTAAATCTTAAATCCTATATATTAACCTAAAATATACATTCTATTTTAAACTCCCTAAAACCTAACATATAAACTTTAAATCTAATTTCTAATATGGGGATTTCTGTTCAGTTTACCAAGTAATCATCTTTAGCCAGACCAGATTATCTTACAAGATACAAAATTAAGTACGACTTTACCTTTTCCCTACGTTTGAATAGTTTAATGAAAAAGAGATCATTCATTTGAAAATGTATTTTAAAATAAAATAAAAACAATATTTTCAACATTAAGTACTAAGTATCTATCCACTCGCCTATCCTATTCAACACGTTTTTTGGGAATTTTTTATATTAATTTAAAACTAACATTGTTGATTAACAAAAACATATTTAAAAACTAAATATTTTTTTTGAACAATTTAGAAGGAGGATAAGAAAAATTTGTTGCTAATGGGTACTAAGCTCATAACTTTGTGAAAAAAAGGTGTAAAAACTCAATGTTGAATTTTTTTTCAATTATTTATCAAAACACACTTTAGTTAAAAGTTTATTATTATTTGAAAGATTGACCATTGACCATAAATTTTTTCTCCACACACATTCTTAATCCGTCAATGTTCTTAATTAACTTTTAAAGCAAATGAAAAACTCATATAACCGTAAATTAAAACCATTTGTAGCGAAAAAAATTATTATTGTGTATGAAATAATTATTCATTAAAAATTAAATTATAATAAATATTATTATCCATGCCTCTGGTTTACCAAGTAATCATCTTTAGCCAGACCAGATTATCTTACAAGATACAATATTAAGTACGACTTTACCTTTTCCTACGTTGGATTAGTCGTCACTAATAAATACATGAGAAATTTTCCACGTCCAACGTAATATACAGTTACGCGCCATGCAAGCCAAACACGAAGGAATCATATTCAAAAAGTCAGCCGCTGCAATAATTGAAAAAATCGTTAATTACAGCCAGGATATGGCTGAAAACAGTGACCAATACAAACTTTATTAAAGTCTAACCCTCCCCAAATTACTCTATAAATACAGCTTTAGCAACCAGCTCTTTCATCATCAGCCTTCCATCAGCCTTCCTTCTCACTTTCTCTACCTATTTCTTTTCAACTAATTAAGCTACCTGAAAAAAATGGTAGCAGCCGCAATGTTCAGAGCTGCTGCTATGGTGATGCTGCTGGTTTTGAGCCTCAGCGCATGCCAAGCACAGCTTTCTTCTACGTTTTATGCTGAAACATGCCCGAATGCACTCAGTACCATTCGCACATCCATCAGATCAGCCATTGCAAGGGAACGTAGAATGGCTGCTTCTCTTATTCGCCTTCATTTCCATGATTGCTTTGTTCAGGTACTTGTGTAATATAAATACAGGTATGTTAATTACAACAAGGTTCATTGGTTTGTATTTAATGGAGCGCTTCCTTTTCTTTATTCATTCAGGGTTGTGATGCCTCAATCTTGCTGGAGGATTCCCCTTCAATCACAAGCGAAAGGTCTGTACTTCAAAATCTCAACTCCGTAAGAGGGTTTGAAGTTATTGAGCAGGCTAAATCTGCTGTCGAAAACGTTTGCCCTGGTGTTGTTTCTTGTGCTGACATCCTCGCAGTTGCTGCCAGGGACGCCTCTGAATACGTGAGTCATTGCTACATACATACATACATACATACGTACGTACATACATACGTACATACATACATGTATGTGCCGTGATTTGATATTAAGTGATTAACATTTCGCAGGTAGGTGGTCCATTGTGGACAGTGAATCTTGGAAGAAGAGACTCCACCGATGCAAGCCCAAGTCTAGCTGCTAGAGACCTTCCTCGTTTTACAGACAGTCTTCAGACGCTTATCAACCTGTTTGAAACCAAGGGGCTCAGTGAAAGAGACATGGTTGCTTTGTCAGGTTCCCACACCATCGGACAAGCTCGGTGCGTTACATTCCGGGGTAGGATATACAACAACGCAAGTGACATCGATGCTGGATTTGCCAGCACGCGCAGACGCAACTGTCCGGCCACTGCCCCCAACGGTGATGGGAATTTGGCACCACTCGATTTGGTGACACCGAATCAATTTGACAACAACTACTTCAGGAATCTGTTGCAAAGGAGGGGTCTTCTGCAGTCGGATCAAGTGCTGTTCAGCGGCGGATCATCGGATAGCATAGTCAACGAGTACAGCAGGAACCCTTCGACTTTCAGCTCTGATTTCGCATCCGCCATGGTCAAAATGGGAGATATCGACCCTCTAACTGGTTCAGCTGGGATAATAAGGAGGATTTGCAGCCGTGTTAACTAGTTTCATGTTATGTTTATTTCTTTGATTAAGTGTTCTTTTGAATTGTTTCCAAGTTCCAAGTGTAAAGTTGCTGCTCTAATGCTTCTTTGCTGTATATCCATAGCTGTACTTTGTTGCGTAACTGCATATATTCTTCAATAAACAATTTCTGGAAAATATTTCCCTGAAACTTTTTTTTTACTTTACAACTTCGTGCAAATTAATGAAAGCTTGTTTATAGTTATTTTCCAGTTTTGTCGTAGAATATAATGGGTGGAAATCCTCTACCTCCTAATTATGCCTTTATTTATGACTCCACAATAAAATTAGAGGTTTAGGGCTTAGGGTTAGGGTATAGGGAATTTAGGATAGAGTATATTTTTTAAGGTGTAAGGCGTAAGTTTTAGGATTTAGAATTTAAGGTTAGAGTTACTAATTTAATTTTTAAGTATTTTTTTAACATGAGACATAAATGAAGGCATGATTAAGGATCAGATGATTTTTACTCGAATATAATGCATGGAAATCTTCAAGCAGACAACGCGTAATGAGTTAGTCATGTAGAGAATAATCAACAATTTTAGCTCATAATCATTCCATTCATTCAAAATGTATAATATATAGTTAGTCGGATGTTATACTATTTGTTATTACTTGTTATCGGTATAATACAAAAAGCATCGAGGAGTCTGTGTTTGTCTGTTAAAAAAAATCAAAGAATCTTATATCTCCTTGATACAAAATACAAAAACAATTTCTGAAAAATGATTTCCCTGAAACTTTTTTCTTACCTTACAACTTCGTGCAAATTAATGAAAGCTTGTTTATAGTTATTTTCCAGTTTTGTCGTAGAATATAATGGGTGGAAATCGTCTCCTTCTTAATTATGTCTTTATTTATGCTTCCACAATAAAATTAGGGGTTTAGAGCTTAGGGTTAGGGTATAAGGAATTTAAGGTAGGGTATATTTTGTAAGGTGTAGGGTGTAAGTTTTAGGATTTAGAATTTAGGGTTAGAGTTCCTAATTTAATTTTTAAGTATTTTTTAACATAAAATATAAATAGAGACATGAATAGGGATAGAAAATTTTTACTCGAATATAATGGCATGGAAATCTTCAAGCAGACAACGCGTTATGAGTTAGTCATGTAGAGAATAATCAACAATTTTAGCTCATAATTATTCCATTCATTCAAAATGTATAATATATAGTTAGTCGGATGTTATATTATTCGTGATTACTTGTTATCGGTATAATACAAAAAGCATTGAAGAGTCTGTGTAGTATATATATTATATAAATTTGTCTGTTAAAAAAAATCAAGAATCTTACATCTCATTATAAAAATATCCAAAAAGAAAACTGAAATAATAATAATAATAATAATAATAATAATAATAATAATAATAATAATAATAATAATAATAATAATAATAATAATAATAATAATAATAATAATAATAATAATAATAATAATAATAATAATAATAATAATAATAATAATAATAATAATAATTGATATTTGGTTGATATTAAAAGTGAAAATTATATTAATTTTTATTTTGTTAATTGTTGAAATGAATTTATTATAAATAAATTGTATAAGTTGGTTTTCTAAATTATTTATTTAATTTTATTCAAAAATAAATAAACCAAAGGCAAAATTGCTGCAATTGAATGACTTTGAGAGAAAAAATGGTCACCGTTAATTGTCACGTCAACACTTTAACGGTCAACGTCGGTCAAAGACCAACATTAGTGCAATTGACTGACTTTAAGCAAAAAATTACAAAAAATAAAAAATAAAGACAACATTACTGATTTCGAATTACTACAGGGGCAAATTAGATTCTTTAGCCTTTTATTTACTTCTTGTGGCAAATTCACTATACAATTTCATCTCTCAAAACTTTGGCTTACTTTTTTAATAAATTTGTTTCATCTTTTATACGAACAAAAATCCTCTATTTATGTTCTCATACTAAAAATTTAGATTTGGGGTTTGATTTTAGGAAATTTTAGATATATTGTTTTTTGGTTTAGGGTTTAAAGTTTAGACTTTAAATTTTAGGATTATGATTAAGAATTAAAGTTTTTAGTGTTTGTGCATAAAAAAACGCACTGAAAAAGGTAGAAAATTTTTGTTCCTTTTAAGGAGGCAGATCCGTTGGTGTATTGTAAATATTATTTTTACAAAATTTTATATGTCCTTTGAATCGTTGGATGAATGAAAATGAAAGACTGATGAGGAGATTTCATAGAAGAAAATAAATGAATAATCTTTAATTTAAAAGTTTTATTCTCAATCATCAATTTTTGTTCATCCAACATTTAAAAAAGTGTACGTTTAAATTTTATATTGTGTAAGTGAATCAAAAACATATATGTATATTATTTTTGGTATTGTGTAGATGTTATAGATTGTTTATTAATTTTAATTTAACCAATTTTAATTATTGTATTTTTTAATTTAAAATTTCAGTTCTAAATTAAATAATATAACAAGGATCGATCAAATTATAAAATAAAAACTAAAACTTTAATTTACGAATAATATATGAATTAATGTTATAACTTAATTTAACTATTATTGTTTGAATTATGGCCAAAATTCACAAAGTACATAAAATTAAAATGGTACAAATTAAAATAAAAATACTTAAATTCACAACTTTCAGGTATTAATAAAATAATTTGACCTTATCTTGCAATGGCAGTCCACAGATTTGTTTTTCTTTTCTTTTCTTTTCTTTTCCCTACCTTTAATTGCATCAAATTTAACAAAATTCACATATTACGATGATTGCATAGCATCTAGACGTGGCAAACAGGTTATTTTGTTCGAGTTATTTCAAGTCTGATTATATTCAGTTTAAGTTCGGGTCTGGTCTGGTTCGGTTTTAATTTAGGTCTATGGTGATTTTGATTTAGGTATCGGATCGTGTCAGTTGATTTTCGGTTCGGTTAATATCGGGCCAGGTCAATATTAAGTTAATATAAGATTGATCGGTTTTAGTCAGATTTTCAGACCAAGTTAAGTTTATCCACCCTATACATGACTTTATATAGCTAGTATATTTAACTTTTTGGTGAGTTGTGCGACAGTTCACATCTCAAGTATTTTAGTATCTTTTCTTTATTTCAGGTTGTCAAATATCTTTATTTATTTTAATATTTTTTTTTATTTTGGTTCGGTTAAAAATTGGCTCGGGTTTATTTAGTTCGGACCCACTTTCAGTTCAACTAAAATTTGGGGTCAATTTTAGTTCAGTTCGATTCATTTTAAGTTTCGGATCATTGTAATCGGATCGATTTCAAATCTCGAATCAAGTTTGTCACGACTATAATAACAATATCACAAATGTAATTATATTTAAATACAACGTAGGTGTAATTACAATTGAATTCAGAGATAAATGAAGCACCATTCATCCATCAAACAAGTTACTTAACGAGACTGCAAACCTTCCTTATTATCCCAGCTAAGCCTGTTAGAGGTGCAATATCTCCTATTTTGACCATGGCCGCCGCAAAATCAGACTTGAAAAGGGAAGGGTTCTTGCTGTATTCTGAGACTATGCCGTCAGTAGAACCACCGCTGAACAGGACCTGATCCGATGCTAAAAGACCCTTCTTTTGCATCAGGTTCTTGAAGTAGTTGTTGTCAAATGAATTCGGGTAACCAAATCCATTGTTGTCAGGTTCCCGTCCCCATTGCCGAGATTCTCCGGACAACGACGCCTCCAAGTGCTGGCAAATCCGGCATCAATGTCGCTTGCATTTGAAGGATTATGAAAGAATGGTGATGAATTGAGGAAGATAGAACGGATTCAGAGAAAATAGAAAGGCCAAATAAAGTTATCTTATTCATTGATCACAAGGGTATTTATACAAGCAAGGAGAGAGATGTCACGGCTTAACAGCCATACTGATAACAGAATAACATAATTGTAACTGAAATAGAATTAAGACTTTATATCTTGATTTTACAAACATAGATGACTTCATCTATAATACTGACATACTTCATATGCCTTTCTTCTTCTTTCTTCTTTTGTGACTTCACGAACTTGAAGAAAAAGAGACAACTAACAATCTCAACTCATCAGCTGAATAAACGTTGAGCTGTTGGCGAAGTTGAACAAAAAAGGAAGCTGATAAAGGCTTGGTAAGCACATCAGCAATCTGACTCAAAGCTGGAACGTAATTTATCTGAAATGATCCATCAAGAAATTTCTCCCGGACAAAGCTAAGATCAAGCTCTACATGTTTAAGCTTGGCATGATGCACAGGATTAGCAGAATGTGCAATAGCTCTGGTATTATCACACAAGATAACAGATGGTGAAGAAGGATGAATATCCAACTCATTTAACAAAGATTTAATCCACAAAACTTCACACATTGCATTGGCAATGCCTCGAAACTCAGCTTCAGTGGAAGATCGAGACACAACTCCTTGTTTTTTTGAACTCCAAGCAACTAAATTTCCTCCTAAATAAATGTAGTATCCTGCTGTAGACCTTCGATCATCTGGACTAGACCCCCAATCTAAATCAGTGTAACCAACTAAACTAGAAGCATAGGCTTTTGCACTAAAGAACAACCCATGTCCTATTGTCCCTTTAAGATATCTAACAATTCTCTTAACTGCTTTCCAGTGTTTATCAAGTGAAGATTGCATGAACTGACTCACTTTATTAACTACAAACTGAATATCTGGTCTTGTTGAACAAATGTGATGTAAGGTTCCTACAACTTGTCGAAACATAGTGGCTTCAACTTCTGAACAAGGACTTTCATCATGTGCAGATAACTGAGGTGTAGTAACCATAGGTGTAGGTGTTGGTGTTCCACTAGTCATTACTGTTTTTTCAAGCAATTCTAAAATATGTTTCTTCTGGCTGAGAATAACTCCCTATTCAACACTTTGAACTGACATTCTTAGAAGAAAAAAATCTAGCTTACCAAGATCTTTCAATGAAAAGGCTGTGTTAATCTCCTTAATAACCAAATTTACATCACTTGATACATTTTCTGTAACAACTACATCATCCACATACACTATAATGTAATTCTTGCTGCCATTTATGTTTTTAAAATATAAGGATGAATCAGCTAAAAAGGCTGTAAACTGAAGGACATTTACAAGATGTGATCTAAATTTCTCAAACCATGCCCTAGGTGCTTGTTTGAGCCCATACAAAGATTTTTTAGCAGACAAACTAATTTGTTTCCATCCTTGTCAAACTGCTCAAACCCTGGAGGTTGCTCCATGTAAACCTCTTCAGTCAAATTCCCATTCAGAAAAGCATTATCAATGTCTATTTGTCTCAAAGCCTATCCATTAGTTAAAGTTACACTAAGCAAACCCTGGCAGAAACAGACTTAACTATAGGACTGTATGTTTTTCCATAGTCAAAATCTGCTTGCTGTGAGAATTCTTCAGCAACCAGTCTTGCTTTATAGCGAGCAACACTTCCATCAGCATTTCTCTTTACTTTAAACAGCCATTTGCACCCTATTGGAACTCTATCTGTTGGTAAGCTAACTAACTGCCAAGTACCTTCCTGAATTAAGGCAAGAAGTTTTTTTTCTACAGCTTCTTTCCACTCATTCACTAACATGTCCTGATGAATATTTCTAGGTTCTGATAATGCAACTTCAATATGAAATGTTTTTGGTTTAAAAATGCCAAGCTTAGACCTTGTTACCATAGAATGAGTAGAAGTTACCTTTGAAGTATTCTGACTCTGTACTATACTTTGAAGACCAGGAACCACATCCTTTTGATTTTCTCCAGAACTGCCAGTGTCTTGCTCTTCGGCATGAGCACTTGGAGGGGTGTAAGCATCACCAGAAAGAATGTGATCACCAGCAGGAGATACAACATTATCAAGAAGAGCACGAGAATCATGAGAATCACCAGGTGTTGCAGCATTATCAACGTCAGGAGGTTCATGTGTTGCAGCATTATCAGGAAGAGTATATGAATCACCATGAGGTTCTATATTACCAGAAAGAAAAAAGAGAATCATCAGGGGGGTCAGATTGTGTTGAAGAAGCAACACTGTAACCTGGAGAATGATTATACTGAATTTGAGTAGATTGAACATTTGCAAGATTCTGTTCAGGACACTCAACATCTGCAGGTCGTGATGGAACATTTGCAAGATTCTGTGCAGGAATTTGAACATTAGCACATTGACTGTCAACAGCTACATGATGTGATGTATGAGGAGCATTTGTATGACTTGTTGAAATATCTTCAGGAAATTGAGTGCCAGACTGAGTATGAGCAGCTGAATGACTTGAATCTGAGGAGCTGGAGGAGACCTCAACACCAGAAGATGACCAAAGTTTTTTTGAACAATAACCTGGAAACTTGAAGGCAACAGGTTCTGATTCTTTCTGAGAAGAAGCTTCAAAAGAACTCTTCTTAAATGGAAAGCTTTCCTCATTAAATTGAACGTGACGAGATGCGTATATTCTTCCATCAGCACTCAAGCACTTGTAACCACGTGGACTTGAGCAATATCCTATAAATGTGCAGGGTACAGATCTGAATTGCAACTTGTTCTTGTTATAAGGTCTGGTAAGTGGAAAGCATTGGCATCCAAAGTCTTTGGGAAAATTATAGTCAGGTGCCTTTGCAAACAACTTCTCATGAGGAGAAATTCCATTCAACACCTTTGAAGGCAATCTATTAATAAGGAAAACAGAAGAAAAAAATGAATCAGTCCAGTGTTTTAAAGGAACTGAAGCTTGTGCCATTAAAGTAAGGCCAAGCTCAACAATGTGTCTGTGTTTCCTTTCCACCATCTCATTCTGCTCAAAGGTATAGGGACATGTGTTTCTAAATTCAATACCTTGTTGCTCAAAATAAGAAATTAAAGGCTTAAATTCTGTACCACAATCAGACTAAAGAACCTTAACCTTGTAACTTAAATGTTTTTCAACAAGTTTAATAAATGAAACAACAACATTATAAACCTGAGACTTATTAGCAATGAAATAAATCTAGGTGTACCTAGAATAGGCATCAACAAAACTTATGTAATACCTACAGTTACTAGAGCTCAAAGGAGCAGGCCCCCAAAAATCCATTTGAATAAGCTGTAAAGGTTGATGATAAACAGTAACTGAAGAATTAAACTTAAGTTTACAACTTTTTCCTAACTTGCAAGCTTCACTAAAAATTTATCTTTATTTCCATGAAAAGAAACATTACAATTTTTAGAAACAAGATCTAGAACAGAAGAAAATTGATGCCCTAATCTTCTGTGCGAAAGCTCTAAACTATGTTTCATAGAAACATTACAAGTAACAGGAGAAATTTCAACAATTCCTAAAGGTCCAGAAGAACTAGAACCAGAATTTACAATACAGCCATCAAAAACATAAAAGAAATCTCGAGATGTATCTAGATCAGAATCAGCCAAACCAGGCGCAACAGAAGACAACTTGTACAAGCCATCACTTTCCATGCCTTGCATTATTAGCTCCTGCGTTACCAGATCCTTCACCAGACAACAGTTAGGGAAAAACTCAATTGAAACATTGTTATCCTTGGTAAATCTCGACACAGATAAGAGATTCTTTTGAATATTGGGAACATGTAATAAATTATTTGAAACTAAAGGCCTAGAAACATAATTAAGAAGTGAACTACCCATATTAGCAATAGGAACCCCATTCAATTCGCAACTGAAACCTTACCTAACCCTTGATAAGAAACATGGTTATCGATGTTACCTGCATCAGGAGTGAGATGCGCAGTAGCCCCAGAGTTCGGATACCAGGCTCCATCACTGAACGTTGGAAGCCCAAACTCATCAAAAACTGCAGCACAGAAGCTACAACTCCAGAAGAATCAAAAGCTGCGTTGTTCGGCATAGCATCAGGATTGGGAGAGAAATCTTGCAACCCAGACTGATCTTTATATTCGTCATTGAAACTAAAGTAATTTTCCGAAAATCCACTATGAAATTTCCCATCGTACGACTGATCGAAACGAAAATAACAACGGTTTGCTAGGCGACCTAGTTTCTCGCATATCTGACATTGAACACGCGGCCGGCCAGAAAAACCACGACCACGTCCTCGAAAACTAGTCGAACCACCACGATTGTACGTCGGACCAGCACCTTGAGAACGTTGATCAAGAACTGATGGTCGAGATTGTCCTCGGCCTTGATCAAGAACGAGTCTGCCACTTTCTTGAGTCTGCTGAAAAGACGATGGGTATTGGGCAAAAGAAGAATATTGGGTATTAAATGACCTAGGCCCAAAAGCAGGCCCTTGTGCCATGTTAACCAAAAAAATTCTGACTCACAAAATCTTGTTCCCTAGCCTCAGTATCCAGTAGAATAGAGCAAACCCCGTCAAGCTTATAGGGTTGTTGACTTGAGGTGATCATGGCAACCACGGGTTCATAGTCAGGAGGAAGACCAGAAAGAATGGCGGATATATGCATCGTATCAGTGAGGGGATTTCCATAGGCTGCCAAACTATCGCAAATGGACTGAACCTGATTGAGATATTCCTTCATACTTTAGTCTCTTTTGCGCAAATTCCTCAAAGAACAATGAAGGTGCATAATACGTGTGGAGGAAGAAACAGAGAATAGTTGCTGAACATTCTCCCAGATCTCTAGAGCAGTTTTACAACTGACTAAAGAATGAAAGATTGATGAACTAATCGAAGAAAACAACCAAGAACATAAAGCAGAATCTTGCTGCTTATACGCAACATACTCAAGATTGACAACAATGTTACCTCCTTCAGAACGAACATTCTGAGGTGGAATGGTCAGCGTACCATCAACGTGATCTACCAACGCCAAGCTTTCTGTGAAACACTGAAACCAATATTTTAATTTTTATATAAATAAAAACCTATGGACTAAATTGAAAATGTCAAAACGAATTTTTAAGTCCTCAAAACATCCCCATATGATTTTAAGATTATGCCAAAGTTAAAAACAAAGTTTTCAAATATTTTTCTAAGTGTTTAAAGTCGAAACAGTGATTTTCATGTCCCTGTTTCGAAACGACCTAAGGCGTTTCGAAACGATTTCATCACTGCCAACCCCTATTCCGAAACGCGTATCGAAACGGCTTTAGAACACATGAACCCGTATCAAAACGGCTTCAATCATTTCGAAACGGTTCTTCATTTTGATTTGAAAACTCTAACCGTTGTAATATTTTTAACTGAATTTCCAAAGATCATTAGGGTGTTTCGAAACGGGCTCAATCAATTTCGAAACGACCCTTGACAGTAGCAAAACTGTTTCGAAACGAGTTCATGTGTTTCGAAACGGTTCTTCATTCTGATTTGAAAATATGACCGTTGTAAAGTTTTTAACTGATTTTTTAGAATCTGTTAGGGTGTTTCGAAACGGGCTTAGGCTGTTTCGAAACGACCCTTGACAGTGGCAAAAGTGTTTCGAAACGGATTTAACACGTTTCGATACGGGCTCTTAAATGCACCCAACGACTCTTTCTATTTTAGTCCGTTTCGAAACAAGTACCCCGCGTTCCGAAATAGGTTGTTGCAGACTACATTTATGGAGGTGAGATAACATCCCCAACGGCTCTATTGATGAGTGCAACAACCACAACGGCTAGAAATCAATGAAAAGGTATAAAAGGGACCTCTAAAAGCTCCAACAACAACTATTGATCCAAAAGCAAATATCCATACATCAAATCCAAGCATTTGTGCTAAAATCTCATATTGTCTAAAAACCCCAATTGTAATTTTCATTCTTATCTTTTTCAATTGGGTTGAGTGCTTGTAATTGGGCTACAAATTGTATTGAGAGATACTATCTTAGCCATCAAATTCTTTGTTACCTTTGTGTGAGGATTGGGTTAAATTTTGGGTAGAAAATTTAACCGAAAATTGTAAGGGTTGCCTTCTTAGCCTAGAAAAGGGGAAGAGCAATTAGTGGAATTGTTGCAAATTCTTAGTGAAGCTAAGGTAGTGGATGTAGAGTTCATTTGGAACTTGAACCACTCTAAAATTCCTTGTCAATCTTTTTAATTTGCAATTTCCACCACACAAACTTTAAAACTCCAATTCACCCCCCTCTTGGTTCATATCGATCTTTCGATCCACTCAACAATTGGCATCAGAGCCTACCTCTTTTAGGATTAACAACCACAAGAGGAGTTCCTTGGAAGAGTGTGATCATCAAATATCAAGAGATGGCTTCAAACTCCGGTTCGGGCATGTATGAGTCTCAATCCACTACAAAGCCTCCCTTTTTTAATGGTGATAACTATTCTTTTTGGAAGAATAGAATGCGTCTCTTCATCAATTCAAATGACTACTTAGTGTGGGATGTCATTGAAGATGCCCCTTACATTCCATTGAAGCAAGATGGTGAAGGCAAGATGGTCTTGAAGAAAAAGATGGAGATGAGTGAAGAAGAAAGGAAAAAGATTCAAGTAAATGACAAAGATCTCCACATGCTCTTTTGTTCATTCGGTCCGGACATCTATTCTAAGGTTTCATCCATCGAGAGTGCCAAAGAAGTGTGAGACACTCTTGAGACTACCTATGAGGGTACCAACGATGTTAAAGAAACTAAGATTGGAATTCTCAATCTTAGTTATGAGAATTTCAAGATGGAGCCCGATGAGATGGTGTCCAAGATGTTTGATCGGTTCTCCACTATTGTCAATGGGCTCAAAGGTTTTGGAGAAATCATACCGGAAGACAAGCTTGTCCGGAAGCTACTCTATTCACTTCACGAATCTTGTGATGGGAAGAGAACCGCTATCATTGAAGCTAAGAATTTGAAAACTTTAAAGCTTGATGAGCTTGTGGGTTCTCTCCTTACTCATGAGATCATGAAGCAAGGAAGGGAAGAAGAGAAGAAGAAAGAAGAGAAAAGAGTAGAAAAGCTAGAGGTTGAGAAGAAGAAGAAGAAGAAGAAGAAGATGAGAATAGCTCTCAAAGCTTCACTACATGAATAGAGCTCTTCTAGTGAGGAGGATGAACTAGAAGAATTGGCTATGATAGCCAAACGATTCTCACATTTTATGAGGTCCAACCGGGGAAGAAAAATCCAAAGAAAGATGGACTTCAAAAGGAAGAACAAAGAAGAAGCAAGGGATCAAATCATTTGCTTTGAGTGCAAACAACACGGCCACATACGTTCGGAGTGCCCTCAACTCAAGAAGAAGGGCTTTGAGAAGAAGAAGAAGCTCAAAGCCAAGCTTGCTACTTGGAGTGATGAGGAGTCATCGGAGGATGACGAACAAGAAGTGGCTAACCTTTGCCTCATGGCACTTGAGGAAGATTCCTCCATGGTAACATCTAACTCATCATCTTTAGATTTTACATATGATGAATTGAATGATGCATATGATGAGTTACAAGAGGTCTATGATGAATTAGTTGAGAAATATAAAGAGTCGGTCATTAGGAATAAGAAAATTATTTTGGAACTAAATGAGAAAAATGACTCACTCTCTCAAGCTAGTTCAAAATTTTAGAAAAAGATATTAGAGTTAAAAGATGAACTAAAATTCTTTCAAGATGAAAATGTTGACCTTAATAATCTTTTGTCTCAATGTAATAGTGAACACCAAAAGGTGTTGGATAAGCTAAATGAGCTCAAAAAGTCTTTTAAAAATGTTGGTAGTGTCAAGCATGAAATAGGTGAATCTTCAAGAACAAACCAACCTAAGAAAAAGACTAACTGCTACAAACAAGGTAGCTTTCCTAGACATAGTAGAGCTAAAAGAATTAGAAGTGTATGGGTTTCTAAAGAACTTGTAAAATCTAATAATATTATTGCTATGTCATCTTGGATTCCTAAGGGAACCAAGGTTTTGGGAGCTAACACTCATGGACCCAAAATGATTTGGGTACCAAAAACAAAACCTTAATATCTTTGTTTGTAGGGGGCATTGCTACAAGGCCAAAGCACAAAGTCAAAACTTATGGTACCTTGATAGTGGATGCTCAAGGCATATGACCGGAGACAAGAGTAGATTCATGGATCTAAAGCCAAAAAGTGGAGGAGTAGTGACATTTGGTGACAACTCCAAAGACCACATTAAAGGTATTGGCTCCATAGGTAATCACTCTACTATTCTTATTGAAAATGTCTTGTATGTCGATGGTCTTAAACACAACTTATTGAGCATAAGTCAATTGTGTGATAAAGGATTTAATGTCTTATTTGATAAAAATGGATGCAAAATTGTAGACATTAAGTCTAATAATATTATGCTCATAGGTCATCGCATAGGGAACATATACATGGTGCATCTAGATGACATTCATACATCTCATGCATGCTTAGTTGCACAAAATGAAAATGATGCATGGTTGTGGCATAAGAAACTAGGACATGCTAGCATAAGTGTTTTAGAAAAACTAGTCTCCCTTAATCTAGTTAGAGGTTTACCCAAGATAAAATTTTCAAATGATAAAATCTGTGATGCATGCTCTAAGGGTAAACAACATAAGTCTTCCTTTAAATCCATTAATGATGTTTCTACTAGTAGATGTTTACAACTTATCCATGTGGATTTATTTGGGCCAATTAGGACTATGAGCTTGGGTGGTAAGTCTTATGCTTTTGTACTTGTTGATGATTTTTCTAGATTTACTTGGGTTCTATTTTTAAGTACTAAAGATGAGGCTTTGGAAAAATTCAACACATTTTCAAAACTAACCCAAAATGATCTTGAACTTAAAATTTCACATATTAGAAGTGATCATGGAACCGAGTTTCAAAATTTAGGGTTTGAAGATTTTTTGAATGAAAATGGTATTAGCCACAATTTTTCGGCTCCTCGAACTCCTCAACAAAATAGGGTAGTTGAGAGGAAAAATAGAACTTTGCAAGAAATGACTAGAACTATGCTTTGTGAAAACAATTTACCTAAATATTTTTGGGCAGAAGCCACAAACACCGCTTGCTATATTGTAAATCGAGTAATGATTAGGCCAATTTTAAAGAAAACACCTTATGAGATTTTAAAATCTAAAAAGCCTAACATTAGCTATTTTCACCCTTTTGGTTGCAAGTGTTTTGTTTTAAATAATGGAAAAGACAACTTAGGTAAATTTGATGCAAAAAGTGATGAAGCTATTTTCATAGGTTACTCTTTAACCTCTAAAGCCTATCGAGTATTTAACAAAAGAACTTTAGTAGTAGAAGAATCTATTCATGTTGTATTCGATGATAACCTTTTTCATAGGAAGGATTCTTGTGATGATGATGATGTAGAAATCATAAATGCTTTTGATGGAGGACAAACTTCAAAGGAGGATAAGATTCCAACAAAAGAAGAGGACACACAAGATCCACCTCTTGAAGCCTTGAAGGACTTGGCTCTTGAGGAAAAGGAAGTGAGCTACCCAAGGGAGTTCAACTATGTCAAAGATGGTGAAATCTTAGGTGATCCATCCAAGGGGGTAACCACTCGATCTTCTCTTAGATTAATGAATCATGTTGCATTTATCTCATGCATAGAGCCTAAGAATATTAAATAAGCATTGAAAGATGACTTTTGGATTATGGCTATGCAAGAAGAGTTAAATCAATTTGAGAGAAGTAACGTTTGGACATTAGTTGATAGGCCTAGTAATGAATCTACCATATGAACTAAATGGGTCTTTAGGAACAAGCTAGATGAGAGTGGTAACATTGTAAGAAATAAAGCTAGACTAGTAGCACAAGGTTACACTCAAGAAGAGTGAATAGATTTTGATGAAACCTATGCACTCGTAGCTAGAATGGAAGCCATTAGGATGTTGCTTGCATATGCATGTTATCATAATTTCAAGTTTTTTCAAATGGATGTTAAAAGCGCATTTTTAAATGATTTTATAAATGAAGAAGTGTATGTGGAACAACCATCGGGTTTTGAAGACTCAAAATTTCCAAATCATGTTTTCAAACTCACCAAAGCTTTTTATGGTTTAAAACAAGCTCCTAGAGCTTGGTATGAAAGACTTTCAAATTTTTTAATTGAAAAAGGATTTGAAAAAGGTAAGGTGGACACTACACTTTTTATAAAAATGTATAAAAATGACATCTTAGTAGTTCAAATTTATGTAGATGATATTATTTTTGGTTCTACTAATGAATGTCATTGTCAAGAGTTTGCTAAGTTAATGCAAGGTGAATTTGAGATGAGCATGATAGGGGAGCTCTCATTCTTTTTGGGACTCCAAATCAAGCAAAAGAAGGATGGCACCTTCATCAATCAAGCAAAGTACATAAAGGATATGCTCAAGAAGTTTGGCTTGGAGAATGCAAAGCCTCAAGCCACACCTATGAGCTCATCTACAAAGCTTGACAAAGATGAAGGAGGTAAGTGTGTTGACTCTAAGCTTTACCGTTCTATGATTGGATCATTGCTTTACCTTACCGCAAGTAGACCGGATATCTTGTTTTGTGTTTGCTTGTGTGCTAGGTTTCAAGCTAGTCCTAGAGAGTCTCACCTTATAGCCGTTAAGAGAATCTTTAGGTACCTTAGAGATACTCCTTGTTTAGGTCTTTGGTACCCTAGAGACTCTACCTTCAACCTTCATGCTTATTCGGATGCGGATTATGGGGGTTGCAAAATCGATAGGAAAAGTACTTCGGGAACTTGTCAATTCCTAGGTAGTATGCTCATATCTTGGTTCTCTAAGAAACAAAATAGTGTAGCCTTATCTACCACCGAAGCCGAGTACATATCCTTAGGGAGTTTTTGTGCTCAAGTCCTTTGGATGAAGCAACAACTCTTAGATTATGAAATTAAAGTTGAAACCATACCCCTAAAATGTGACAACACTAGTGCAATATGTCTAACAAAAAATCCCATCCAACACTCTAGAACCAAACACATAGAAATAAGGCATCATTTCATTAGAGATCATGTCCTTAAGGAAGATGTGGTTATAGAGTATGTAGACACCTTAAATCAATTAGCGGACATATTTACAAAACCTTTAGACAAAGAGCGTTTTTGGTCCCTTAGGAGAGAGTTAGGTCTAGCTAGCATATCTTGACCTTTTAGGACCTCTTTTGTGCTTAAATTTGCCTGATCTTGTGAAATGCCATGTTTATGTGTTTAGACTCCTAATTTCATCCATGCTTATAGCCAGGGGAGTATGTTTATGTTTGCATATGTTTTGCCTGCTCATTCATGTCATTTATGC
Source organism: Hibiscus tridactylites (assembly GCA_958450335.1). Lineage (NCBI taxonomy): Eukaryota > Viridiplantae > Streptophyta > Magnoliopsida > Malvales > Malvaceae > Hibiscus > Hibiscus tridactylites. Next base: position 74,221,043 of record OY288281.1, read on the forward strand.
ATGTTAGGCCTAAGAAAAAATCATTTTTCTGCACTTTTAGAGCCTCATCTGCACTTCCAGGCCCAGGTGTATCGAAATGGGTGAACCTGTTTCGATACGGATACCTTAAATTCATGTCTGAGGGAAGGGCGTTTCGAAACGCCTCCAAAGGGTTTCGAAACGTTTTTGCTACTGCCAAGGGGTGTATCGAAACATGTTTCGATACGTGTCAACGGGCGGGCTTCGATACGGTCAACACCGTATCGAAACGGTCAGCTGAAGGTCTCAAAACGGTCAAACCCTCGTGCTCTCGTTTTGAAACGGTCCAGACCGTTCTGAAACGGTATCGCGGACAGCTTTATTTAGGGCTTTAAATGTTAAAAGTCACTTTAACTTCAAACTCTTCAAAACCCTAAAAACCCTAAACCGACTCTCTCCCTATAAAAACCCTCTAAACCTCTTTGTTTTTCACTAAATCTTGAGGGGTTTTTCTCTAAAACTCGAGTCTAAGCAAGTTTCATCAACATTGTACAAGGATTTTTCTTCATTCATCCAAAATCCCAAACTAAGGTATTTTTCCCCTTTTTCTTTTTCTTTCAATTTATGTTCGAATCTTAGGTTATAAAATTTTATTTTTGTATAAATTATATGTTTTCATGTTTGGATTTTCCATATCTTGTAAAAAAATTCAAAATCTCAATTTTTTTGATTCGAATATAAAATTTTTCAGTCGTATTTTCTTTTACTGTTTTTTTTTTTAATTTTTTCTTTGTTTTAATTTTTTTAAAACCTAAGTGAGATTTAATATTGGATTGAATTTAAAAATCTATGCATACACTTAATTTTTAAAACATGCTTGCTTAATGTTTTTAGGATGTCGGATCAAGCTAACAAAAAATGTAAGTCCGTTCAAACCGGTGAGTCGAGCATGCGCCCGAATCTAGCTCTGCTCTTTCAGAAATCCCTTTGAACTACCGAGATGCGAGCTCGCTTCACATATGTCAAGGATCTCGAAGTTCGTCGTGAACGTGTCATTGATCTCGATTTCCTCAACTCCGAGCGATTCCTATTCCGTTACCTCGAGCGTTTGTGTGAATGGGATCTTCTTCCTTTGTTGAGCATCCCGGATATTCGCTACAAACATATGGTACTCATCTTTTACTCTAGTGCTCGTCTTATTCATGATGAAACCAAGACCGAGGTTGTAGGGATTGAATCTTTCATGTTAGGGAAAACGTTTACTGTTAATATTGCTCTCTTGGAGTCCACCTTTTCCCTTAAGAATATAGGAATTAAGGATGAACGTCACTTTGGCACTAACACCGGTCCGGCACTTACTTTGGATGCGCACGACCGTTTTCTTCACTTGATGGTATCATGGTTCCTTCGCCCTTCCGGAGGTAAATACTCTCATATCCGTCAAGTTGATCACTTTTGGCTTGAATGTTTCCGTCGTGGTGAGCGCCCTAATGTTGCTAAGATCATTTTTGCCGAGATGGTCAATAATGTTAAGCTTATTGACACAAATGAGTTGAAATCTTTTACTTATGGCACGATCTTGAGCCACATCTTTAGCCACATCGGTCTTGATTGCACCTACGACTCCCCGGAACCTCGCAAGTGCAAGATTGGTGAGTCCTCTCTTCGCAAGTCCGGGTTTCGATATGTGAATGATGTTTGGGAACGTGTTGATAGAGAAGCTCCTCTTCCTCCCGTTGCACCTCCACCGCAAGTTCAAGTTGGAAACAATGATGCTCTTACGGCTCTCATTACTGAGCGGTTCAATGCCTTGGATACTCGCATTGCTTCGGGTTTTGGTGCCATGGACACTCGCTTGCAAAATGTCGAGGATCGCCTCCTATCTCTTGAGACTTCCCACTCGAACTTGGATTTGTCCTTCTCTACTCTTTATGGCCAATGGACGAAGTTTCACTGTTCTCAAGTCAAGAGCGATGATGAGACTTCCGATGATGATGATGGTGGTGACGAGGCCTAGGACTTTCATATCATATCATATTATTTATGCATTTTAGGTTTAAGATTGCATATTTATGTTTCATTATGTTTTAGGAACCTATGCTTTTGATCTTTTGTTTGGGATTATATTTTGAACTTAATGATGATTTATGTTTTGGATATTTTAATTTTATGAATTTATATTATTGTTGCTTATTAGTTAATGCTTATTGGTACTAATCCTTTGTCTTCTCTATGAGCCTTATTTATTCTTTTTGATCTAACAAAAAGGGGAGAAGAAATTTAAGAGCCAAAAACAAAAATTCGTTTTTAAATGTTTAAAGTATTTTTAAGTTTTAAAACTTGAATTTCAAAGTTAATTATTTTTTAAAACTTTAAAAACCTATCTTAAATTAAGGGGGAGTTAGAATATGTTCAAAATTTTCAAAACTCTTAAAAATTCTAACTTTAGTTTTGTTATATCAAAAATGGGAGATTGTGAAACCAATATTTTAATTTTGATATAACTAAAAACTTATGGACTAAATTGAAAATGTCAAAACGAATTTTTAAGTCTTCAAAACATCCCCATATGATTTTAAGATTATGTCAAAGTTAAAAACAAAGTTTTCAAATATTTTTCTAAGTGTTTAAAGCCGAAACAGTGATTTTCAAGTCCCTGTTTCGAAACGATTTCATCACTGTCAACCCCTGTTCCGAAACGCGTATCGAAACGGCTTTAGAACACATGAACCCGTATCGAAACGGTTCTTCATTTTGATTTGAAAACTCTAACCGTTGTAATATTTTTTAACTAAATTTTCAAAGATCATTAGGGTGTTTCGAAACGGGCTCAATCAATTTCGAAACGACCCTTGACAGTAGCAAAACTGTTTCGAAACGAGTCCATGTGTTTCGAAACGGTTCTTCATTCTGATTTGAAAATATGACCGTTGTAAAGTTTTTAACTGATTTTTTAGAATCTGTTAGGGTGTTTTGAAACGGGCTTAGGTTGTTTCGAAATGACCCTTGACAGTGACAAAAGTGTTTCGAAACGGGCTCTTAAATGCACCCAACGGCTCTTTCTATTTTAGTCCGTTTCGGAACAGGTACCCCGCGTTCTGAAACGGGTTGTTGCAGACTGCATTTATGGAGGTGAGATAACATCCCCAACGGCTCTATTGATGAGTGCAACAACCACAACGGCTAGAAATCAATGAGAATGTATAAAAGGGACCTCTAAAAGCTCCAACAACAACTATTGATCCAAAAGCAAATATCCATACATCAAATCCAAGCATTTGTGCTAAAATCTCATATTGTCTAGAAACCCCAATTGTAATTTTCATTCTTATCTTTTTCAATTGGGTTGAGTGCTTGTAATTGGGCTACAAATTGTATTGAGAGATACTATCTTAGCCATCAAATTCTTTGTTACCTTTGTGTGAGGATTGGGTTAAATTTTGGGTAGAAAATTTAACCGAAAATTGTAAGGGTTGCTTCCTTAGCCTAGAAAGGGGAAGAGCCATTACTGAAATTGTTGCAAATCCTTAGTGAAGCTAAGGTAGTGGATGTAGAGTTCATTTGGAACTTGAACCACTCTAAAATTCCTTGTCAATCTTTTTAATTTGCAATTTCCACCACACAAACTTTAAAAATCCAATTCACCCCCCTCTTGGTTCATATCGATCTTTCGATCCACTCAACACTTTCAATTGCAAAAAGAACTTGTTGACGCCAAAGGAGATAGTTGGTGTCATCAAGCCGGATCGATATGATTTTGTTGGTGAAAGGTTTAGAAGAAGTAGAAGAGCTTTCTACCATTGTTGAAACTTCTGATACCATGAAGGATTATGAAAGAATGGTGATAAATTGAGGAAGATATAACAGATTCAGAGAAAATAGAAAGGCCAAAGAAAGTTATCTTATTCATTGATCACAAAGGTATGTATACAAGCAGTGAGAGAGATGTAACGGCTTAACATCCATACTGATAACAGAATAACAGAATTGTAACTGAAATAGAATCAAGACTTTATATCTTGATTTTACAAACAAAGATGACTCCATCTATAATACTAACAACATTGTTGTATATCCTGTCCCGAAATGCGACACATTGAGCTTATCCTATGGTATGGGAACCTGATCAAGCTACCATATCTCTTGTGCTAAGGCCCTTGCTTCCGAACAGATAGATAAGGCTTTCGAGGCTGGCGGTGAAACAAGGAAGCTGACTTGAAGCTAGACTTATGCTCGCGGTGGCAGAATCTCTTCTTCCGAGTTTGGCCGTCCAAGACGGGCCGCCAACCTGAGTTGTTTCAAGGCTTGTTAATTATAAGGGTGACAACATGAACACAATATAAATATTTTTCATATGTGATATACTTACGTATTCGGAAGCATCCCTAGCTGCAACAACGAGAATGTCAGCACAAGGTACAACTCCGGGGCATATCTTCTCCACATCGAATTTCGCCTTATCAATCACTTCATAGCCTCTAGCAGAGTCTTTGTTTTGCAGTGCATTCTGTTCGCTTGTGATTGAAGGGGCATCAACTAGCAAGATCGAAGCATCACATCCCTGATATACAAAGGCAACATCAATCCCATTAAGACATATAATGCAATATATTACACTAGAACATCATATATAATTTGTTACATGCATACAGTATAAACACACTAATACAACAAGTACCTGAACGAAGCAATTGGGGAAATGAAGGCGGATTAGAGATGCAGCCATTCTCCGCTCTCGTGCGATGGTGGTCCTAGGCGGAGCGAATAGTGCTTGGCAAACGCTGCTCAAGCAAAACAGCCAACACTGCAACACAAGATGTACTTATTACCGATGACATGTTTCTATTCAGTCTCGAAACCAAATCCGAATTCGAAAGTCTAAATTTGCTGAAGACAAGAGACAGAGTTACCAGTTTTAACACAGAAGCTAGCAAGAAAGAAAGCAAAGACAGTTGGATGGAAGATGAAGCTTGAGATTTGTTGAATTTATAAGGGCATTGCTTTGAGTTTGTCTAAGCCACCATTTCTGCCTAGTTGGCTCAGTAGTGTTCAAGGTTTCACGGAATAATAGTGTCTTTTTGACTTTGAAATGTCAAACTTGTCTTATCAAAAAAAATGTCAAACTTGCAAACAATGAATAAAACATAGGGTAAACTACATAAATGACCACCATACTATTGGTAAAGTCGCGATTTGATCACCTTACTTTTTTTCGAAGCAATTAAACCACCAAATTATTTAATTGGTTGCAATGTGACCACCAGCCGTTAAAAACTAACGGAAGGAGTGACGTGGCAGTTAATAAAATTGGTATAATTACACATTTGCTCCCCGCTATTTATACATTTTATTAATTTGGTCTTAATTTTAATAAATAAAATAATTTTATTATTAAATTAGGTTACGACACATGTCACCGTATTATTGGAGGACTTTATTTATATATTTTTAATTTAATAATTTTTATTTTACTCCTCCAATCATGAGGTGACACGTGTCACCTGATTGGAAGAGCAAAATTAAATAAGAAGCACCCAGGATGAATGGGATGAAAGAGAGCGTACTAACCACCAGGCCAAAGCTATCCTTGTGATGCTTTGTACAAATTCTAATATATATTTTAACTTGTTACTCATGCCAGGAAAAAAACCAGTATCCGGATAAGGTAAAATGTTTCTTGTTACTCATGCTTTGTACTAACCAACATGTTGACATGGAAGCTTCAAGACAAATAAAAGAGTAAAGAGCAACGCAGCTCCAAAGAACTAGAGATTATCTGTAAGCTGAGCTAAAACTCAAATAATCTCATAAGAACAAAACACTTTACCCACTCAACACAAAAGCTTTAAGTCCTAACTTTGTAGGTATGAACAAGAATACCTACGACGTATACAATCCCCAGCTGAAAAAAGAAATTTTAAGATTTGCTACGGTGGTTTATAAACCATCCTCCGAAAGGACTACCTATAAACCAGCACCCACATCTATCAAGACAAGCTAATTGCTATTTTGAAATGTTTCTTGATCCATGTCAACATAAACTAGCACATTATTTCTATGTTCGATCAAAAACAATGAATTCTAAAGTCAGTAAAAGAACCTTCAGAATCATGAATATTTGACTGCTAGTCTGCTGCTAACAGAAGTGAGTTCAAAAAATTCAGAATTTAGCTTTCATATGGTTCCTCAACAACCCCAAGTTCCATGCAATTTATTTTCATATGATGTGTCACTATTTTAGAATTAATATTTTTAAAAAATAGTGTTAAATTCAATTAATTTTTTGTTATATTACTTGGTTCGAATCTAGGCAGTGGTAAAATGTTTCTTGTTTTTTTCCTGGCATGAGTAACAAGTTAAAATATATATTAGAATTTGTACAAAGTATCACAAGGATAGCTTTGGCTTGGTGGTTAGCACGCTCACTTTTAATCCATTTAACCTGGGTTTGATTCCTGCTAGAGGCAATGTGCTTCTTATTTAATTTTGCTCTTCCAATCAGGTGACACGTGTCACCTCCTGATTGGAGGAGCAAAATAAAAATTATTAAATTAAAAATATATAAATAAAGTCCTCCAATAATACGGCGACACGTGTCGTAACCTAATTTAATAATAAAATTATTTTATTTATTAAAATTAGGACCAAATTAATAAAATGTATAAATAGCGGGGAGCAAATGTGTAATTATACCAATTTTATTAACTAATTAAATAATTTAATGATTTAATTGCTTCGAAAAAAAGTAAGGTGGTCAAATCGCGACTTTACCAATAGTATGGTGGTCATTTATGTAGTTTACCATAAAACATATACTCGTTGCGATTCAGCATCAGCTTTTTCACCGACTTTGGACTGTTGTATATTATTGGCGACGAAGAATTGTCACTAATAATAATAAAATAGTGGCATATACTATAACATTCAAAAAGGCTATTCTTTTCAAACGATCGACGGGCAAGTAGCAACCAAGCTGGCATTTTCAAAAAGTTCAGTTGCCTCTTTGCTTTTGAGGGCCACCGCAGCCCCTATTTGAAGTAAACACAACAATAATATAATATTGGATGATTTCTCCCTCCCTCCCAAACTGAAATATTTAAAAGTTTGAAGACTAATTAAAAATAAGGGTCACAATTTAAGATATGTGATGTAATTAACTTTAATTACAAAATTAAAGTAGTTTTATACAATTTTATAATTTTTGCGCTATTAATATTTTCATAATCTAATTGTTACATTTCTAAATATATTAATATTTTTTGACAAATTTTAATCCTAATCCTAATCCTACATACAGGGATGAAAAACTCTAGGAGAAGAAAAGATATCTAGTGAGTCTAAAACCCGTAACTTGAAAAAATAAGAGGAACAAAAATAAACAGTTTGATCAACCGGCCAAATATATACGCTCATGTATTAATAATGTATGATGACTAAAATATACTCTATACTATCGTAAGGGACATATACAACGATTTTACCGGGAAATGGAATGGTCCAAAACTTATGTAGTAGGCTCATGAGTTTCTGCGGATGCTGACCCATCACTTGCAGAAACTAAATCATGAGATTTCCAATCTAAGAAATCTAATCTCCAGCTTTCCTTTTTAGAATCCTTAAATGCTGGTGCTATAAAAGCAAAAGCTATATAGGATGTAATTCGTGAAGCAAAGCTTAAGGTGACATGGCACAGGCTAATTTAGTTTGGGGGACATATCCCTAAACAAATGATCCGAACGTAGATAGTAATACTGGATCGATTGCCTACTTTAGACAGATTGAAACGTATGGGAGTTGTTTTTATTGAGCAAGATGATCTTTGTGTGTTCTGTAAGAAAACTAGTGAATCAAAGAATCATTTGTTTGCTGGCTGCCCATACTCGAGAAGTATATGGAACTCAGTACTTGAGAGATGTGGTGTACATAGAATGATGCTGGATTTGGAGAGGGAACTTTGCTGGTTGAGTACTCGACTGAAGGGTAAATCTCTGCCTATATACGTTCTTAAAGTTGCTTGGTGTTCATATATATACTGCATATGGGAAGAAAGGAATAGAAGACAATTTCAAAGTGTAAGTAGAGAAGCTGATGTTTTGATAGAAAGTATAAGAGAAATTATGTGTTTAAAATCCAACATAGGGTAGTTCGAATGGACAATGTAAATAGAAACCTTATTGCTGCTTGGAAAATTCCCGATCAAGCTTAGGATTCTGTATTGTTTTTTCTTGTCTTGGATAAATAAAATATAACACTTATCCAAAAAAAATGGATTTCATATATTCGTATTCTAATCTCCAACCATTACGATCAAACGTGAAATCTTTTCTTCTACGTACCGAATTTTATTTGTAGGCATTGCTGAATTGTTTCTTTAATGATATTATTTAATTATGAATATTGTTGGCTTAGTGGTTAATTAGCTGAGTACTGAAAAAGGAAAAGAATTGTTATATTTGGTGATTTAATTACAAACTTTTTTCATTTAATTAAGATGTTAATAAGGACTAAATTGTAGTATAAAATCTTTTAAGGGATTAAAATATAGCTTACCCTTTAATCAAGGTGGGCCAAGGTCCCTGCTTCCCCTGGATTTGTCTAAAAACAACAATAAGCAATGATTAGAGCAGTCGAATAATACTAGAAATTAGAAATACAGGGAAAACAGCAAGACATTAGAGGTCATCTAATGCATATGAACATTATCCTCAATGTTGGTCAAAATGCAGATCACTGATTCCGAGTATTCAAATCTTGATCTGGCAGAGCAACCGAACTTGAAGACTCAATGTTGGTTAGATCTTCATCATAACCGGATGAAGGAGATGCTTCACCAGCAGTTTGAAAATGAGAACTTTCAGTTTCAGGGAACAGAATTGTCAATATTTCCACCTTGCATGGATTGACCTTCATATCAACAAATATAGCATCCTTGCATTCATATTTAGGACAGTTTCCCTTTATGCTCACAATTACAAGAGGGTTTCCAATCTTCTTAAAAGCATCAGCAAGGACATTCGCATCAATATTCCGACTATATCTCCGAAGCGCATCACAAAACTCCAAGGGTAGTAGTCCTGTAATATGCTCTTGACCGAGCAAATCGGCAAGTAAATTAAGACCCTTGCCAAAGTTCAAATGCACCAGACATATAATCATAACCAATCTCAAAACAAGTAGTGAATGATACTCCTCCACATTTATATGAGACTTTTCAATCCATTCCATCGTCCCCTCGTCAAAATATAGCAACTGCTGAACCATGCCAAGTACAGAAACAAGAATGTCTTCCAAGGATTGACGATCAACAGACTCGAAATCGGAAGTTGACCTGGATGACCCATCCTGGTAGATGAACCATTCCACAAAAGTCGTCTTCATAGTGAACAAGTATCCATTGAAGAAGGATAACAACATCAGACATCGCTCCACAAGATACAAGAAACAAACTGGTGACATATAATCAAATATGTTCCTCCAATCAGCACCATAAGTATCTTGTAAAGCTTCATGGAACTTGAAAATAACTGGCTCAACATTCCCAATTTGTTTGATATGACCAGCAACACATCCGGTAGAAGAGATAGTAGGAGAAACTCTATCCTCTTTGAGACTTGCAGTGAAGTTCTTCCATGCTTCATTCCAGTGTAAACATTCAAGAATCTTCCCATATAATTCAGTATTAAGCCGACCAGATCCGAGAATTATCAAAGCCACCTTTCCAATTTCCCCATATGAAAAGCCATTACTTTTTGATTTGGTCAATTCCCATATGACTTCTTCAAGTAAATTTCTTGAAGTTTCTGATCCCCTTAGAGAGATCATGTTTTTACTCAATGATTCTCGCCAATCAAGAGGAAATACAAAGCCAAAGAAGTCCTTTGATGACCGGGCAAAGAAGTCCTTTGATGACCGGCTGAGGAATTTCATCAAATCCATTTTCACATGCTGGCGTCTCAGAAACTTGGAATACAAGAGAAAACATGCAACCTCATAGATTTGATTAAGAGACCTGCTTTGATTGAAGGATGACAGAGAATTCATGCAGGAGAAGTTATAGAGTCCATCGAGCATTTTTAGGACTTGCAGGCCAACAGCTAGCAATTCTGAACACCAATAACTCCTTGCAGCCAAGACAAATTGATGGATTGAAATGGAAAGCTGCTTCTTGTTTCTGTAAACCTGTTTGTTATCCAATATTCTCAGCCATTCGGCATCGGGATCCAGCAGAAGATAGACAGTAGTTGGATTATTAAACTGTCTCCACACGCCAAAATAATTCAAGCAGAAATATTCATAATTCTCATAACCATTAAGTCCACCTTGGTTTTTAGCATGATCAAGATACTCAAGTACCTTCAAAATTTTATTCTTCCAAAAATTCCAAAAGTAGACCAGCGTCTCACTGGAAACCTGGTTATTAGAAATTTGCTTTTCTGAATGACTTGCTAGATCAGAGACCAATTCATCTATCCATTCATAGTTTGAGATATGTAAATGAAGGTGATGATCTAGAATTATTCGAGTAGTTAAAATTTCACCTCGGGTACTGTTGCGCCTCTCAGATGCACTTAAATATTCTTTCATCAAGGAGAAGTTGCTTGGCTTGTTCAGTAAAATGTCAGCCTCTAAACAAACAAGCCTATAAAACTGGTTCGACAAATTCTCCGCAAATGACTTGGCTTTCGTTAGAAGCTTCTCTGTCTCTTCAAACTGCTTTAGTGGCCAACCCTTGCTCCCATCTGACCAAAGAGAGTTGGCTAACACAAACCAGAGGATAAGACGAGTGGCCTCCTCAAATTGCGAAACCTTCCCAAGCAAATTGGCAGCACGTACAGGGTCACCTTTGAACATCACAATGAATGCAGCATCCAAGAAGTTTCCTGATTCTTCCTCCAAAGATACGAGCTCATCAAGACACTCTCTGGACCGCAAGAATATTCGTCTTGAATTCATGGAATCAAATTCTCGGACATAATTCATCATTTCACTCCTATGATTAATCTCATGATAATGATCTGCTGCGCTCTTCAAAATATTTTGCTTAAGTTTTTCCAAATAATCACCACTTTCGACCATTTTTGCTTGTTTCCAGTATTCAATGTACTGCAAGCCAGTCTCGAAGAGTTTGCCATTTGTACAAGCAGAAATGCATTTAGACAAATAGTTCAACCTTGCATACACTTCTGCTGCATGTTTGTAACATCCAGCAAGAACAAAACATTCTGCTGCTCTCACCAGACTGGCTTCCCCGCATTTTGCCAAATAGATTTGACCTGCATTTTCAAAACAATAGAACTCATTGATAATAATAGATTGACTCAGGAAATATTCGTTAACTTTTTTAAAAAAATAGTTACTATAATACGATGCAAAGGAGGTAATCCAAAAGGAAAAAAAGGGAACAAACTTGCATTTGATTTGTCACTAAAGATCAGAAACTAAAGCATACAGATAAGATAATCAGATTGGCCAAAAAGAAAAAGGGATGCTCAGATAATAAACCAGAGAATGACAACTGAGGAAACAAATATAGGAATCATAGAATGTCAAAGCTGTAAATTTTAGCACTTCAAGTTAATGTTCACAAAGAGTGATATAAATAGGGAAAATGTAATTCTACCAGCTCTTTCATACTCCTTTGCCATGCAAAAGCACTCTGCAGCTTGCTCAGCCTTGCCAATGGAATCAAAAATTTCAGCGGCACGAACAAGGTCACCTTTGAACATCGCAAGGTTTGCAGCCTCCAAGAAGTTCCCTGATTCTTCCTCCAAAGATATGAGCTCATCAAGACACTCTTTGGACCGCAAGAAAATTCGTCTCGAATTCATGGAATCGAATTTTCGTACATAATTCATCATTTTACTCTTACTATTAATCTCATGATAATGATGCGCAGCGCTCTCCAAAATCTTTTGCTTAAGTTTCTCCAAATCCTCACCTCTTTTGACCATTTCTGCATGTTGTTTCCAGTTTTCAATGTACTGCAAGCCGGTCTTGAAGAGTTTGCCTTTTGCACAAGCAGACAAGCATTTAGAGAAGTAGTTCAACCTTGCATACACTTCTGCTGCAGGTTTGTAACATCCAGCAAGAACAAAACATTCTGCTGCTCTATCCAGAGCAGATACCCCGCATTCTTTCAAATAGATTTGACCTGCATTTTCAAAACAATAAAACTCATTGGTAATCATAGACTGGCATCAGTAAATATTCGTTAATTTTTTTTGGAGAGGTAAACTAAAAAGGAAAAAAAAGGGAACAAACTTGAATTTGTTTCATCACTAATGATCACAAACTAAAGCATACAGATAAGATAATAGATTGGTTAAATAGCAAAAGGGATAAGATGGTCAGATAATAAACCGGAGAATGACATACTGAGGAAACAATTTTAGGAATCATAGAATGTCGAGGCTGAAAATTTTAGCACATCCAATTAATATTCAAAAAGAGTGATATAAATAGGGAAAAAGTAATTATACCAGCTCTTTCATACTCCTTCAACATGCAATAGCACTCTGCAGCTTGCTCAGCCTTGCCAATGGAATAAAAAATTTCAGCAGCCTGCCTCCTGGAAGTAGAAGACTTCTCGGGATTTGAACCATGCAACCGGTCAGCATATGCCCTATGTCCAAGAGCCTCGGAAAGTTTAACCCCATATGTATCGTTTGCTTTTTCAAAACATGTTGTTGCCATCGCATAGTTATGCTGGTCCAACAGCTGCAGGGTACAAATGAGGTGGAGAATAGAGTTGTTACATTTTCGGAAACATTAATTCATCGACAAATTGTAGGTACGGCTTGGAAATATATCATTAATAAATTAAATTAAAAGAAATGAAAATATAATTATCCGACAAGAACCAGAAGAGTAATAGACCACCTAAAAACAAGCAACAACAAACCTTATAACCACGCGACTTCCACTCTTCAGGAGTGCTTGCAACTTGCATTGCTTGTGCAAGAGAATCATCCAGCTTCCTAACTTGAACAAGGCAACTCTTTTGCCAGTAATTGAAGATCGGCTCAGAAAACTCATCATCATTTTCACAAATCCATAGTCTTTGCCTTGTCCGGGTTATAGCAACATATAACTGCTTCAATTCAGAGCACATAATGTGGTGATTTGCATGCTCGAAACTCGGGAATCGACAAGTGGAATCAACTAAGCCTTGCTCCTTCATGTATTCATAAACAACTCTCCACTGATTCTTTAAAGGTGATGAACCAAAAAAGTTGTACAATAGCACATCCTACAGAAATATAATGCACAAAAATTAATCATAATTATTGACGAACCGTTTTAAATTTCGGATACAACCACGAGGTAGACATGAAAAGGCACTACTGTGATAGATGCATGTGGTGGACCAGAACAATTCTTTATCAAAAAGGTGGTGAACAATATTTTTTTTGGTCAAAGCCAAGGCAGCCAACCTGATCTTATGTTCTGAACTTGTGGAGAAAGAAAAGATTAGCTACACAAGACAAAATTATAAATGAGCATTCATTAATAACTACAAAGACCCACATGCATAAACAAGCAGATCGTAGGATATAGAAAAAAAGGATAATCATTAAACACTAAATACCTGAAACTCTAAACCTTTAGATTCCACTATAGTCAAAACAAGAGCCTGCTTGCCAACATACTTCAAAATTTTCTTCTTAGCACGATCATTACGTACTAGTATGACCTGCTCTGCTCCGAATCCAACCATACGTCCCCCATCTTCACCACTGTTTGTGAATATTTTTCCAACTACGTTGCCTTCACTGTCAGATTCAAGCCAAATTGGAGCTTCTCCATATATGAGACTAGTTTCAGGGCACAACATGTCAACAGATGAAGGAAAGAAATGGTAAAGAAGATCGATTACACTCTGCGCTAACCTTAGGACACCAACATGCGTACGAAAATTCTGGCTCAAGTGTAAACATTTAGATATTTGACCCTTCTCCTTTTTCACGTGATTTGTTTCACATTTTGATCCCAAAACAAATTCATTGTAGAAAAGGGACCGTATATCTTCAAATCTAAAATCAATACCCTTTGAAATTGTTTGAGCTGTATCCCCACAGAAAACAAAGCCTTCATTCACATTTTTGCAAACATGTTTGAAAAGAGCAATCTGCCTCATCGTAAGATCTTGTACCTCATCGATATAAACAAAATCCATCATATCACCCTCATACCTTTCGCATTGAAGTCGATGATGAAGATCAATCACAACATCAGCCATATCAAACTCACCTTTTTCTCTTTTCATTTTTTCATAGCACTGAAAAATATTATATATATTCTGCCTCTCAGGTGAACTTAAGGTAGACCCACGGTCCTCAGATAGTTTGACATAAACATCCTCATTGAGTATTCCATCAATGGAATTCTCTGATCTCAGGCCACCTTTTATATAAGACATTATCTCTGTAAAGACTCTAGATGATTCCAGTTTCTTTTTCCACTTAGCATTAAAATGAGGCCAGTAATTTGAACAAAACTTCTCAAAGTTTACCTCCTTTGTTCTTATACAATTTCGTACCAAGGTTGGGGCACATCCAACATCCAAATTCGATAGTTCCCTAGCGTCAAAGAATTTCTCGAAGAACGAGTGGCCAATTGTTCCATCAAGCATAATCAGAAACTTTCGCAAAGTTATGACAAGTGGGTATGCCTTGGGAAGAACATCCAAAAATGAATCAGGAATATCCTTGAACTCTGCTGCACCATCAATATCATCGGCATCTTGAAAAGCACCCTCTTCAAAGAAATTTCCTCGGCTGACAAACCTGTATAACAAGGCTTGTTACACCAGGAAAAACAGGAAATAATACAGTGCATCTAACTAATGTACAATAAGAGGGATGCCTGTTACATGAAAAGTTAACCAAATTAACTTATATGGAAGTCAACCAAAATACTCAACTTTGTAAATGTGATAACATGCACTGTTATCATGAACTTGAAAACTAATCAGTCAGAAAACACTTTGCAGGATTATGAAAGGGGGGAGGGAATACAATACAATATACATTAAGTAGCTATTAGTACAAAGATTGAAAAGAAAAAGCAACTCCATTGAAAATTAGTGTATTCTATTAGGTATTTTAAACAAAACACAGAAGAGTTGCCTGCAATTTTAGTCATATGTTTCCAACGGATTGTATTGTTTCAAATTTCTAAGAGATTGAACAAGTGACATAGCAAGATATCCAAGTTCAATTTTTAACTCTACGGCACTATATATGTTAACTGAATTCTTAACAGGCAAGTTACTTTGTTGATCTACCTGAAAAGGAAGCACTTCCTGAAACAAGCCAATGTTCTGATTTAATAAAAAAATTGACAGGACATTTCTAAGACATTAGATTTTAAGAAACAGGTTTCATTGCAGTCACACACAAAGGGGCAGTAGGACTAGGACTTACACTACAGTACATGACATTATATATATTCCCATACCTCATGTATGATTAGATTTATTTCTATGTCCACTATACACTCAAAATATATTCATACTACCAAGAAGATATAATTTTATCTCAGAATCCAACACACCTTTTCAATTGAAGAACATGATGTTTGACAGCATAACAAAGCCTGGGATTCACTGTGACAAATAGCTGGCGCAATAGAGTTGCTTCAGTCCCTTCAACACTATCCTTTTTTCTGTTTAGTCGAAGGACCGAATTAGAGCTATTTGCCTTGTTGAACTCATCAAAACCTTCAGTTGCTAAAAGGTGTAATTGCTCTTGCTTGAACAACTTCATGGTCAGCACAGTAGTTTTCCCAGTGCCTGACCTGGCTAATACAAAAGTGCTTCTTGGGAATAAAATTATATCACGTTCCTCCTCTGTAACCTCAAATGGAAGTTCTAGTTCACTTCCATCACGATCAAAGAGAAGGTGATTAACAGCACCCAATGACAAAGAGTAGAATTTCATCAACAGCAAGCTCTCATTGACTTTCGAGTTCTCCAAATAACATCTACCATCTGAAGCACTACCACTTGAACTGTTTTCTGTTTCATCCTGACTTAAGGTCTTATATCTGACAATATCATGTGACATTGGCCAAGTTTTTGGAACCTCCAAACCCCTAAATACAAAAAAGAAAAAAAGAAGAATAAAAACAATGTAGGAGTTTAAGAATAACTGCATATACGGCATAATATTACACATTAGGACTACCATGATGGTCCCATACCCCTCAACATATTTCTCATTGCAATGAGAAATAAAATCATCTGTATACATTTTGAAGATGCCATCTAGGCGGTTAACCAATCTTGCAATATCCTCTAATGGCAAAAGATCCCAAGCCTTCAATACTTGAGTGAACATGTACCACTGCTCCTTCTCTATATCAATTGAGCATACTATATAAAGACCTTCAACCTTAAATTGTTTCAAGACCATAGAAGAACTTTCACAAATTAAATTAACATTTCTCTTAGGCCGCAAGCCACAAGAAAGCTTTAACAGAAGGTTTAAAACTGATTTCTGGGTTCGGGCTGATTTCACCTTCCCAAATGACTTTCTGAAGTTATCACTGAACAAAACCTGAGGTCATGGAAAATCAAAAGAAAAACGGTAAGCGCTTAGTGTCAAATGCATATAGTATCGAATGGAGTCTCAATAACTTGATAGAACAAGTGGAATGATAGCAAGTTTAAACCAGCAAAATTTACAACCTTCCACCTAGCATTCTTGAAGAGAACACTATCATGATTAAGCAAGTCATCAAGCTGATCAAACTCTTTCTTGGCATCAAAAATCGCTTTAGCTAACCCCTTGTCTTCATCAGCATCAAAGAAACAATGACGCATTTTTGCATCGTGAACTAAACCCTTCCAAACAGATACATGTTTGGCCAGTGTTCTTTCGTCCCCCAAAACCCAGAGACAGTGCCTGAGAAAGCATCAAAAACTCAGTAATATATTGCAACTCATCACAGCATTCCACAAACTGAAGAGAAATAGACAAGGCTAATCCATGGAAATACCTAGCCCTTGTTAGAGCAACATTTGTTCTTTGAGAATTGGATACGAAACCGATTTCTCTGGAAGTATTGGATCTCACAGCTGATATTATTATAATATCTTCCTCACCACCTTGGAACTCATCGACTGACTTCACCTTCACTTTGAAGTTATCACTTCTCTCATACTTCCTACCAAGTTTCTCCTTAATTGCAACAACCTGAGCAGCATAGGGAGATATTATGCCAACGCTGAGCCTTTCTCTTGAGCTATTCAATGCTGTATGCAAAAGCAACAAATGTAACAAAAATAAATCAATCTAATAATTACAAGAAGATTGCTTTCTGATTATAAAAAGGCCTCATCTATCCCTCAAAGTGAACAATCTCTTTAAGGCCAATGCAGCTTATGCCAGATTTATCCAGATAAAAGCAAAATTATCCATATATATATGGCAATAAAAAAATTAAGCTCATGATAATTACCTTTGAACAGAGTTTGCACCAACATCTTCACAACGGCTACCTCAACCATATTCTTGAAGCTACTCCCCGAATCATTCTTTTCTTCTCTTCCAGAGACATTTATAAAGGAATAGGGACCAAACATAGGCCATGGAAGATAATGTTTCTCGTAACTCTTATGCTTAACATCAACTGCATCCAAGATCTGGTCATTATAGAAACATGCATTTGGAAAGGAACTAATAGATGGATGCATTCTGTACTGAATATTCAGTAGGTGCTTTGCATGACCCAAAGTAGTCAACCTTTGAAATAGACTTCTTCCGAAGCCAGCTTCACTAGAAACCTACAAAGAAATTAATAAAGTCACTTCCGGTAATAAATGAGGGTGGAAACTGCAAGGGAACTCTGGGGAAAATATGATGACAACAAACCAAGTATAAATGCATACATTGCTTAGAACTGTCGCAGGCAATTGACATTCATCACCAATAAGAACCAAATGTACTATGCCTGGCAATTGCATGGGTATGGCCGATTCACATTCTTTCAACTGCGTTGCTTCGTCAATTACCAAAACATTGAGTGGTTTCATTTCAACGTTATAGAGTTTATAAGAATCGCATGCAGTGGAAAAGAGTAAAGAAGCTGACTGAAAGCAGAATTGTACTATGGAAGCTTTGTTCATCAAACTTGGCAGTTTACATTCAGAAAGAGAATCTCGAAGGTCTTTCAAAAGAGAAAGACACTGGCTTCTTCTTAAGCACAACGAGTTATATGGATCACAATGATTTTGAGGAAGATATTTATCATCTTTTGAATGTAAAACGAGTTCCACTTCTTCAGAAGCTACACCATCAAAGAACAGCAAAGTTTCAAAAGAATAAAGCAGGCCTAAAAGAGTTTCAAGGTCTTCGAAACTATGCCCCTGAAAATAGATTTTGGGTATATGAGTGCGTAAAATTGACACACATCTTCTCAGTGGTAATGCTATAGTGGCAAATCTTTCTCTTGCATATTCAATAAATGATTTGTGTATCCCCTTCTTACAATCGGTTTCATTGCACCATTCTTTCTCTTTGTTTTGATCTTCAGTACCATGTTCCCCCTCTTTAGTTGATTCAGTTTCCAAGAAAATATGGTACTGAGGGACACAATCTTCAAGAAAAGTAATCATTGAAGTGAAACAGTGCCACCAACCTAGTGGCCCAAAGCACTCGATCAGCCGTTTTACACGATAATCCAGAAATATTTCTTCAATCTCATAATCAACTTTGAGTCTCTCTTTGCTTCCAAATAAGAGGATGTCCCCCAAGGAACAAAACCGATCATCTGCTACAGAGCATGTTTTGTTAGCTTCTTTTACCAGCTTTAATACACGAGAAGCTACTTCGGTAATTGCAACATTTGTTGGGGCGCAAGTGAGTGTCCTATACTTCAGTCTCAAAAGTGCAAACAGCAGCACACTCACGGTTTTAGTTTTTCCAGTTCCCGGTGGCCCCCAAATAAGTTCCACATGAGACTTGTGGTTGCACTGCATTTTGTTGAGACATGCAGCAATTGACCTCTTTTGAGAGTCATTCAGTTGAGATAGCAAATTTGTCTGAAATTTCTCATTCCAGTTTCCACCAATCTCTGAGGGACAGATCCCGCAGCTTTCTGCTACCTGCATACAACATGGAATTTCATAAAATTCATTCCTGAAAATACATAAAATTAAAGCAATAACAAAAAAAATATATGAAAACCAATTATGCAGTCGCATAATTAACACATTTTATATAAATGGAAATATCAAATGCAAAACTCATGGTACATTAAATGAGCTGGATACATGCAAGGTCTCAACTTGTTAACACAAAGAACCATATTGCGTGATGCTTAAGAAACATAGCCACTTGCATCATAAGCAACCTCTAATTATGAAAAGAAATTGCAAATTATCCAATACAATGCCACATTCACAGAAACAAATCTCAAACATATAGGTAATGTGATATCATACCACAGAATGGGTGTGCAAAACTTCATTGATAACCGTCGAGTTCCTCGTCATGTGCAATGCATTCCATATTCGTATGTTTGTGGTTACATTCGCCAAGTGAACAACATATAGTGATTTCCGCAAAACATCTTCAGAAATGACGTCTTCCAGTGTTTTTACTTTGAAAGACATGGATGAGCAATTATCTTCATTGTCACTCTCACCCTCATTGTCATCATTTTGAACATACGTGACCAAGGCTAAAAACCACGTTTTTCCTACCCTTTGTAAATCAGAAGGTGTTTCAGGTTTCACATCAGCTATGATCAAAACATCTCCGGGAGACGTTTTATACGGCTCATTCTCATGATCAATTAACCTGTTTCTCCAGTAATCAACCTTCACATCAAACAACAATGTTCCAAGTGGTTTTGCCTCTTTAAGATATGTCACTTCGGCATACGGTGCTCTATCTATAATATCCATAGATGAACACATAGCTGCTCGTGTCTCGTCTAACAATGGCAAAATAAATGACCCAAAATACTGTTCCACTGACTGAAATGAAACAGGAATCTTTTCCACCTAGCAATTGCCAATTGAGATCAAATTAAAACAGTAATCAGATGAATCCATAACAGTCAACAGATTCAAGCATGGTGATGAAGAACAAAGCAAACCCACCTGATTCTTGTAAAGATCATCATTGAATATGTCTTCAAGGGACCATTGAAACACAGTATCAATGAAACCCAGATTTTTTTCAGTCAATGCTGTCTGCTCACATGAATCTTTATCATCCATCTTTTCCACTGAATATCTGTTCTAAACAAACAAAGTTAAAACAAAATAAAATGTGTTGGCTTTCTTAGCTCCGAAGAAAGAAGAATATATCAAGTAGGAAAGCAAATAAAGAACATTGCTGTGCATGCAATAACATACAATGAAGAAACCTTAATGTTGCTGAGTGCTGAATATGAAAGTTTCTTTGTATCCTTTTTGCTTTTTTATTTTATCTTTTAAAGGACAACCATTTTTCCTACTTCTTCAGCTCTGATCTGACGTTTCGATTTTCCTTTCAATAGAATATTGTTTTCAGTATTAATTGCAAAACACAAGGTTTTTGCCACGTAAAACTATTACACATCGACCGAAAAATTTGTAATCATTTTGATCGATTTTTTCTTATTTACATTTACAAGATGGTGATGAGTGATTAGTATTGACAAGACGGTTATTATTATTAAAAAAATTAGAAATATTGTTGCACACTACTAAGGCACCTATTAAATTTTTAATAAATTTTAAATTATTATTAAAAAATTTAAAGATTAAACATGTAATTAAAATTAGGATAAATTACAAATTGCATCACTTAATTTATACTTATTCTATTTTAGCCACTAAATTTTCGAAATATTTTAATTTGATCACTTAACTTTGACATTGTATCATTTTTTGTCACTCGACCGTTAAATCACACACGGTGTGACGAAATAATAGATGATGTGATGACAAATCAAAACGATGTCGCTTTGAGTTACTAAAAAATCACTAAAACAATATCATTTTAAATCCATGTAAAAATTTTTAAAAAAAAATCTCATTTTTCATATCTCCATCTTTCTTTTTCATCCTACTCATAATCCTCATCTTCCTCTTCATTTACTTTCTTCTCTTTTCACTATATTTTCCCTTGTATTTTTCTGAATTTTCAAGTGAGCCAAATCCAGAAATTTAGAGTCTTCCATCACAAGAAGTCGAGAGCTGAGACTCCGAAGCACGAGAAGTAAGGTAGCAGCAACCATGTCACCAGGAAAAACAATTTGAGGGGAACTAATAGTGAAATTGACAAAAAAAAATTTAATCATAAAATTGACGATTCTTAGATTATCCAAAGATTTGATACACAAATAATTAAATGTAATCAAGCCGTTGTACACAAAAAAGAACTCCAAAAAAATGGTCAAAGTAATAAGGTATGAATCGGATACAAAATTCGGGTTATGAAACAGGTTAGGGTTAATAATTTAAAGTCTTAAAAGAGATGTTTTATTTTTTTACTCTAATTTATGACTCGAAACTTGAAAACTTACTTGGTTTAAATATACATAAAATAAACTATGTCATCATAGAGTTACTAATATAACGGTAGAGTGACTAAAAAAATCAATGTCTAAAGTTGAGTTATCAAATTGAAAATTTTAAAAGTTGAGTTACTAAAATAAGAATGTGAGTAAAGTTGAGTGGTGAAATTTATAATTTACTCTTAAAATTATTTTAAAACAAAACAAAATTTCGATTTAATAAACCATTCATATTTGTTTTATAATATTTTTTAATTAAAATGTTAGAACTCTAATTTTAAAATTTTCAAAATTCAAAAATTAATTTCAATGTTCCCTAAATTTCAAACCCTAAACTAATATCATGAACCCTAATCCAATATACTCCAAATTAAACATCCTTGGAACTTAAGCCTTTTTATGAAATTATAGAAATTCAAGCTCCCTAGTTTCTGAGAAATTATATTATGGGTCCTTTATACCACATCATCCATAAATCAACTAATAAAATGCATTTGTTTCATTAATTTTTTTCCATCTCATTTTTTACCAAGTGAATCTTCACTCATATTTATAACTGTAAATCAAATTTAAAAATAATTTTTACCAACGAAGATTCACTTAGTAAAAAGATAACATGAAAAAATTAATAAAAATAATATATTTTATTGGTCGGTCTCATAAATAACGTGGTGGGAATGACTCATGATATAATTTCTTCTTAAAGTAAATAGTTTTTTTATTTCACAATTAAATTAGTGTCAAGTTGTCTTATAACATTAACTTAATTTGTCGCTTCATAATAAGTATAGATAAATGGATGGGTCTAGAGCGGGCGACGAACACCGCTGAACACCACTAACGCAATGCACCGCTAAACATCATTAATTTTTCTAATGACTTTTACATTATTATTAAAAATTTGAAGGACTCGGTGTACAATTAAAATTATTTAAGAAAATAAAATAAAATTTAATAAAGCTTTCGTATTTTTTATTTTATTGTGTTTTAGGATTAAAATATGGATAAATACACAGGCGGTGGAAACTGAAAGTTTCTACAAGCGCCTTAATTTTAGGGTATAGGGAGTTAGTTTAGGGTATAGGGTGTAAGGGTTTAGGTGTGGAGGGTTAGAATTTATGGATAGTTGTTTCAATTTAAGGTTTAGGGTTATAATTTAGGGTTTATAGGTTAAAACCTAAATCCTCACCATATTATCCTAAAAACTAAACCCTAACCTATAAACCCTAAATTATAACCCTAAACCTTAAATTGAAACAACTATCCCTAAATTCTAAACCTCCACACCTAAACCCCTAAACCCTATACCCTAAACTAACTCCCTATACCGTAAAATTAAGGCACTTGTGGAAACTTTAAGTTTCCACCGCCGGTGTATAGGATATTAATCCTTAAAATATTAGTATCAAATCTTCATCAACTACAAACCCTAAACTAATTTTTCTTCCTGCCGCTGTCGCCCTCGCCGGCCCTGACGCCGCCGCCTTAACTCCAATTGTCAACCGGAGGGATTGTCCCCATTGTTCACAGCACATATCGATTTAGGGTGAAGCCTCTATCGTCGTCGCAACCTTTATTCTTGATTTAACCTGCCGCCACAACCTTTATTCCCGATTAACCTATCACCATCGCGTGAAGCCTCTGCCGCAGTCGTTTGTCGCGCCGCTGCTGCAGCCTAGTCGCCGTCGGAGCCTGCCGCCGTTCGTGCAGGTGAGTTAAATTGAGAACCCTAATTTTCAAAATTCCCATTTTTAACCCTAATTTTCAAAATCCCCAATTTTAAACCCTATTTCTTAAAATTACCCAAATCATGTGCCCTAATTTAAAATTTTCCTAAGTTTAGAACCCTAATATCAAAATTTTCTAAATTTTGAACCCTAATTCTGAAATTCCCCTAATTTAGAACTATAATTCCAAAATTATCCAAATCCCTAATCCTAAATTTCAAAATTCCCCAATTTGAACCTTATTTTTCACAATCCCCAATTTTGTACCCTAATTTTTGAAATCCTCAATTTTAAACTGTAATTCTTAAAATTACCCAAGTCATGAACCCTAATTGAAAATTTTTCCTAAGTTTAAAACCCTAACTTTAAAATTTCCTAGATTTTGAACCCTAATTTCGAAATCCCCTAATTTAGAACTATAATTCCAAAATTATCCAAACCCTTAATCCTAATTTTCAAAATCCCCCAATTTGAACCCTATTTTTCACAATCCCTAATTTTAAACCCTAATTCTTAAAATTACCCGAGTCATGAACCCTGATTGCAAAATTTTCTAAGTTTGAAACCCTATTTTGAAATTTTCATAAATTTTGTACCCTAATTCCGAAATTCCCCTAATTTAGAACTGTAATTCCGAAATTATCCAAACCCTTAATTCTAATATTCAAAATCCCCCAATTTGAACCCTATTTTTCACAATCCCCAATTTTGTACCCTAATTTTCAAAATTCCCAATTTTAAACCTCAATTCTTAAAATTGCCCAAGTCACAACCCTAATTGCAAATTTTCCTAATTTTAAAATTTACTAAATTTTGAACCCTAATACCGAAATTTCCCTAATTTAGAACTATAATTCCGAAATTATCCAAACCCCAATTCTAAATTATCTGAAATTCCCCTATTTTTCACAATCCCCAATTTTGTACCCTAATTTTCAAAATTCCCAATTTTAAACCCCAATTCTTAAAATTACCCAAGTCACAACCCTAATTGCAAATTTTCCTAATTTTAAAATTTACTAAATTTTGAACTCTAATACCGAAATTCCCCTAAT
Source organism: Hibiscus tridactylites (assembly GCA_958450335.1). Lineage (NCBI taxonomy): Eukaryota > Viridiplantae > Streptophyta > Magnoliopsida > Malvales > Malvaceae > Hibiscus > Hibiscus tridactylites. Next base: position 74,245,296 of record OY288281.1, read on the forward strand.
TTAGAACTATAATTTCGAAATTATCCAAACCCCTAATCCTAATTTTCAAAATCCCCCAATTTGAACCCCAATTTGCACAATCCCCAATTCTGAACCCTCATTTTTAAAATCCCTAATTTTAAACCATAATTCTTAAAATTACCCAAATCATGAACCCTAATTTAAAATTTTCCTAAGTTTATAATCCAAATTTCCTAAATTTTGAACCCTAATTCCGAAATTCCCCAAATTTAAAACTCTAATTCCAAAATTATCCAAATCCTTAATCCTAATTTTCAAAATCTCCCAATTTCAACCCTAATTTGCACACCCCCAATTTTGAACCCTAATTTTCAAAATTCCCCAAACCTCGAACCCTGTTGTAAAATTTTCATAAGTTTAGAACCCTAATTTCAAATTTTCCTAAAATTTGAACCTAATTCCGAAATTGTTGAGAAAAATAATTTCTTATTAAAATAAGGAAAATTCTACAACGGGCGACGAACATTGATGAACACCACTAACGATGAACACCGATGAACACCATTAATTTTTTTTTAAATCTTAAAAATCTAAAGGACTAAAATTATAATTAAAATTATCTTTTTAAAAAATAAAAATCAAATTTAAAAATTACTTTATATTATTTTTTTAATAAATTAAAATAAAATATTCTTAATTTTCCTACACCCTAACCAAAAATAAAAATCAATTTTATAATAGATTTGAATAAAAACACCCAAATTTCCTAAACCTAAACCTAAACCTAAAAAATTCAACCCTTCATCCAATACCCAGCCGGCGCCGGCTGACCCCTTCGCCGCCTCCGTCCCGCCGTCAGCACCACCGGTGTCGTTAGTGCGTCGGCCGGCCGTTTTCCGTTTGCCGTTTGTCGTTTCCAGCAAGAAGCACGGCGGCAAACGGCAAACGGAAAACGGCCGGCCGAAGCACTAACGACACCGGTGGTGCTGACGGCGGGGGCGGAGGCGGCGAAGGGGTGAGCCGGCGCCGGCGTCGGTTGGGTATTGGATGAAGGGTTGAATTTTTTAGGTTTAGGTTTAGGAAATTTGGGTATTTTTTATTCAAATCTATTATAAAATTGATTTTTATTTTTGGTTAGGGTGTAGGAAAATTAAGAATATTTGATTTTAATTTATTAAAAAAAATAATATAAAGTAATTTTTAAATTTGATTTTTATTTTTTTAAAAGATAATTTTAATTATAATTTTAGTCCTTTAAATTTTTAAGATTTAAAAAAAAATTATTAGTGTTCATCGGTGTTCATCGTAAGTGGTGTTCATCAATGTTCGTTGCACGTGGTAGACTCATCCGTATCAAAATATACGTTTATAAATGATTAATTGTTACAAAAAATAGAAAATTGTTCTACTTTAGACTATTCAAGTTCTGTTTGGTATTTATAGGAAATTTTAATGGTAACATATCTTAGTTTTTGTTGCCATTGGTTTCTGGTTTTAATTATGGACAAATCCTCTTTGTTGAAAATATTTTTAATTTTAATTTTTTTTAAATATTTATTTTGGAATTCATACAACTTATATTTTGGCCCTGTTTGGCAATTAGCGGATAGCTGATAGCGGATTACATTAGTTGATAGCTGATTTGACTAGCGGATTGTATTTGCTGATTGTATAAAAGTGTTTGGTAAAATTAACTGATAGCTGATAGCTGTTAGATTATTTAAACGAGCAAAATGACATATAAGGACATGATTATATTCAATACTTGTTTGAATAATTTATTAGTTATCAATATTTTGTATCTAATTATTATTAATTAGATCTGTAAAATTATTTTTAATATAACTTTTTTAAACATATTTAAATGATTTATATATTAATTTATTATTTATATAATTATTTTAATATAATTTATTTAATTAATAAATTTAAATACACATATAAATATGTGATAATAAAAAAAGTAAATAAGATTAGCTTATAAATAGGGTGAGAAAATATTTAATTTAGGTTATTTTAAGATTTTTGGTAACTGGTAAGGGTAAAAGAGTCTTTACAACTCTAATATCAAACCTCTAATCTCAAAAAGCTCCTATTATGAGCTTTTTCAAAATTAGCGGTTTCACCCCAATCCGCTCTTTTAATCCGATGTTTACCAAACAACAATATTAGCGGATTTGACTGGTCAAACCTCTAATTATGCCTCAAACCTCTAATTTTTGCCCAAACCTCTCTTTACCAAACAAGGTTATCTTTTAAACTAGTTGATTAACTCCTTCAAAACAAGTTACGATGGTGGAGTGTAAAGATCATCTCAACTTGAATTCAGAGAAGACAAGCAATGAGATACATTCATATCATTAACTGAAATTTTTATAATAATATTAATTTTTTTGTCGATATACTTTATATAAGATTATTATTGAATTTTTATTTATTTTATTTATTTATAGGAAGAAGTTGAAATTGTAAATGAGAAAAAGATAGAAATTTCTTATAATAGTGCCAACAAGTTAGATGTACTCATTCATTCGGTGTAAAATATGAAAAAGACAATTGTCAATATAAGTGGCCAACTTGAATCAATGCAAAATATGAAAAATGTATTTATTAACATGAGTGGTCAACTTGAAAAATTGTTGGCGATATTGACACCGAATAATGTTAGAGGTTCAATGCTTAATAATGATTCATTAAAAGGAGAAGGAAAACATAATGAATCATTTAAGGAGGAATGTTTACGTAGTAGATCACATGGTGAAAGTTTAGAAGATGATTTAGTGAATGAGACATGTTTACATAACCGATCATTAAAGGATGATGCTTTACACAATAGATCAATGGAGACTGATTTACATAACGGTCCATTGAAAAAGAAGGGTTTGAAAATTAAACCACATAAGGAAGAAAGATTAAGTACCACGCTCTTAAAAGAAGAAACCGAGAGTCATATTAAAAAATCATGTTTGTCTCCGTTTATAGATTTTTATCCTGATTATTCTCTTCTTTCATTTAATCCTAATGGTAAAAGAAAACTTGAAGTTAATTCAGAAGACAACATTAAGGCTGACACTTAGATTCCCAAAAATTCCCAGTGAGGTGATTAACTTTCAATTTGGTCACAATCGATTTCCTAGTCAATTAATTACGTTAAAAGAAACTCCAATAACTATGAAAATGGTGCCTAAAATGTCAAACCATCATAAGAATTTGTCAAAGAGTAAAGGTTGTCAACATAAAAAGAGTGTTAGATATTTGACTGCACATTCTAGTTTTATCGGTGATCGAAAGTTAGAAAATATGACATCAAAAGAGAGCTCGGGCTTATAAAGTCAATACAATGGTATGTATAAACTATTCTTTATTGGTTACATTTTATCTTATATTTTTATATTATTCTTTGCTTAAAACTATTTTTTTCCATATGATCTATAGACACAAGAAAAATTCACTAAATTTTATGATAATGGAGAAGTATCGAAGGTTAAAAGTTCTGGAAAAAATGAGGTATTAACATCATGAAAATATTTTATATTTTTGTAGTATAATGAAGTTCCGAAAACAAGCTTTGTAATTTTAAGAGTATAAACTAAGAATAATTTTTAATGATATTTACATTTTATATTATTATTTTTAAGAGTTATATGTTTTTTATGCATGATAAATATGAGTTAGATGATGTGTTATAAAAAAATTCCGAAGAAACTATTATGGTAACTGATACATACAAGAAATATTTGGAGTACCAAACGCATGAAGAACACACCATTTGTCTGAATGTTGCTACTGGAAAGGATACATCCAACACTTTTTACGCAGCTAAAAGAAATTTTTTAAACGTTGTCGATGCTCGTACTATTTTTCTAGAAAAATGATTATCTAATTGGAAATTATAGATTAAAATATTATTTTTTACGCAGTCAATATTTGTTCTTTTTATATTATTAATACAAGTGTTTATATTGTTTTGAAATATATAACAATTTATCAATTTTTATGTGTATGATTTGCACTTGAGACAAGAGCTTATGTTAAAGAAACTATATCTCCCTCTGTCCTTTCAGGTAAAAAAACAATTTATGGGTTAGAAAATAAATTATTTTTATTTTATGATTTTATGACATTTATATTAATGTTTGTCTCAGAGTATCATTATCGAATATTTCTCACATACTCAGAAAATAAGAAAAAAAAGACTAACATTTCAAATTTTATTTCCGGTGGATAGATAACTTTATACCTACTGATAGTATTGATGTATAACATGTATATTTATATTTTGTTGCCTGTTTATATGTAATTGGTAGTAATTTTTAACTCACATTATTTAGCAGATATATGTGCCTTTACATGATGACAAGGGAAAACATTGATTTTTATTGGTTATTGATGTTGTGGATCGACACAATTACGTTTTCGACTCTCTTGGTGTCGATGAGGAACGTAAAAACATTGCACACGATTTAGTAAGCTTTTTTTAAATTTATGAGACTTAATTGAACTAGTATCATTTTTAATTACTTAAATTCTTAATTTTGTTGTTACTTATTATAACAGTTGAGTAAAGCTCCACGGATGTATGAGTGGCATGCTCATTTGGTTAGATTATTTAAAGATGTTGCAGAATTTGCAATCGATTTTTTTGAATTACCGAAGCAGCCAAATTTGTACGTAATTGTTTGTTTCTTATGTTTGTGATATTCATTTTAATAAATTAACTTATTTTATATTAGATTCAGTGATGATTGTGGCATGTACATATTGAAGTATATAGAAATCGATAAAAAAGTGATTGGCGAACATGTTTTTCACGTTAAAGCATACCCTGTACTTTACTTTACCCCTTTAGTGATATTGAATAATGTGATATATTTACTGTGCAGACGCAATAAATAGGAGTTGAACGACTGAAAAGTTCGACAAAACTTGTTACAAGCAACTGTAATGAAGCTGATTTTTTCAAACGTGGAGTATGTGGAGATTCTATTGACCTCGAAAACATTCCACGAAATATTCTATTTTCACCGTTCAACATTAATAACTTAGTTTTTAGGGTATAAGTGTTATTATTTTTACTTTATTATTTTTTGATAAATTTATACCCTTTATTTTGCATATATTTTTACAGCAAATAAAACTTGAAAAGCCTAACTATTGGCGACGAACAAATCTTTGAACGGTCCTTCCGACACTAGAAGTTGGCGCTACTTTAAATGTATGTTACGTGATTTTTTTGAAATACAAACTCCAACCATTAATGACACCAACTTCACGAAACACAATTAGGCATGGAGTGATTCATATTTGTCCATTTTCGTCTATAATTATATATATATATTCTCAAGTTTAATTTTTTTAAAGGTTTAATACACATTCCCCTAAATTTTATATGTTTTCCTAACTTGCCTCTTAAAGTTTATTTTGACCATTTTTGCTTTTTAACGTTTTGCAACGTTACTCATATTACCCCTAGCGTTAAAAAAATTTATGTTGACCAATTAGAAGGTACCACACTAATTTTAAAATTTTAAAATTTTAAAATAAAATAAATAAATAAAATATATTAAAATATAAATCATTAAAATATATTTCTAATCCACAATTATTTCGTTGTCTTAAGTGAAATTATGCATGGGATATAAGTTGTTGGCATATGCGATTATATCATGATGCTGTAACTTGTTTGTAACCTGAAATTAAAATTAAAAAAAAATTAAAAATGGTGAGAATTCTATAGTTTTTTTTTGTAACTTGTCAGACCCATTCAAGCAAGGTTGATGGCTGATTTCCAAAATTTATACCTAAGAAATGAGGGCGATGTTATAGAATATTGGCTCAGAAATTTACTAAAACTGCAGATATGGAGCCGCGGCCACCCTAAAAGTTACATCAGCATTGATTTCCAAAATTTCCAGTACCAATGTATGGAATAATAACCTTATAGTTTTGCGTTTTGGGACCAAGTCATTCGGTCTATAGGAGGTTGTGTACCTCAAACGTAGGTTTTAGGTCCTTTTAGATGAAATATTAATCAAATAAGGTATTTAAACCTTTCAGTTTTTACATTTGAATACTTAATAAACCCTCTGCCTAATATTTGATCTTCTTTGTCTGTGATTTCGATCACATTCATTGTTTGCTTCTGAAATCACTTGACAATGACTTCAGATACCCTAACATGGTTTTACATGTTAAATGAGATTAAAAATCAATATTTCAACCAAATTACATGGTTTTACACTTAAAAGAATAAAATAAATTAATTAATGAGGAGAGAAATGAAACAAACATCAACAATTGATGACGAGGATATACAAACTTTGAAGGCATTGATTGTAATTAATAAATATTAAACAGAAGCACCCCATTCATCCATCAAACAAGTTAATTAACAAGACTACAAACCTTCCTTATTATCCCAGCTGAGCCTGTTAGAGGTTCAATATCTCCCATTTTGACCATGGCCGCCGCAAAATCAGACTTGAAAACGGAAGGGTTCCTGCTGTATTCCGAGACCATACCGTCAGTGGAACCACCGCTGAACAGGACTTGATCCGACGCTAAAAGACCCTTCTTTTGCATTAGGTTCTTGAAGTAGTTGTTGTCAAATGAATTCGGGGTAACCAGATCCATTGCTGCCAGGTTCCCGTCCCCATTGCCAAGATTCTCCGGACAACGACGTCTCCGAGTGCTGGCAAATCCGGCATCGATGTCGCTAGCATTGCTGTATATCCTGTCTCGAAATGTAACACATTGAGCTTGTCCTATGGTATGGGAACCTGATAGAGCAACCATGTCTCTTGCGCTAAGTCCCTTGCTTCCGAACAGTTCGATAAGGCTTCCGAGACTGACGGTGAAACGAGGAAGCTGACTCGAAGCTAGACTTATGCTTGCGGTGGTGGAATCTCTTCTTCCGAGTTTGGCTGTCCAAGACGGGCCGCCCACCTGAGTTCAAGGCTTGTTAATTATAAAGGTGATAACATAAACACGATATAATATTTTTCATATGCGATATATATACTTACGTATTCGGAAGCATCCCTAGCTGCAACAGCGAGAATGTCTGCACAGGATACAACTCCGGGGCATATCTTCTCCACATCGGATTTCGCCTTATCAATCACTTCATAGCCTCTAGCAGAGCCTTTGTTTTGCAGTGCATTCTGTTCGCTCGTGATGGAAGGGGCATCAACTAGCAAGATCGAAGCATCACATCCCTGATATACAAAGGCAACATCAATCCCATAATAAAATATATTACACTAGAAAATCATATATAATTTGTTACATACAGTATAAACACACTAATACAACAAGTACCTGAACGAAGCAATCATGGAAATGAAGGCGGATTAGAGATGCAGCCATTCTCCGCTCTCGTGCTATGGCGGTCCTAATGGCGGAGCGAATAGTGCTAAGTGCATTCGGGCATGTTCTGTCGTAAAATGTAGAGGAAAGTTGAGCTTGGCAAGCGCTGCTCAAAAGCAAAACAGCCAACACCGCAACACAAGCTCTACTTATTACTAATGACATGTTTCTATTCGATCCCGAAACCGAATCTGAATTCCGAAGTTTAGATTTGTTAAGAAAAGAGACAGAGTTAAGAGTTAAGACAGAAGCTATAGGTAGACAAGAGAGGGAAGGGCGATGACAGATGAAGCTTGAGCTTTGTTCAATTTATAGGGGTATCAAGTAATGCAGAGAGGACATTGCTTTACGTTTGTCTAAAAATCATTGTTTTCCGCGACGTTGCCTTGACAATGTTCAATATTGGTGACGCTGACATTATTATTCTCTTTACATGATCAAGTGCATTGACTTTGAAATTCCACGCTTTATAAAACCGTGTTTGGCGTTTTCTATATTATTGGGGACGAAAAGTTTGTCACTAATAATAATACAATAGTTCAGTTGCTTCTTGCTTTTGATGGCCGCCGCCTCCCACATTTTGAAGTAAATATATTTTTCATTGTGGAAGATAATTAGCAGTTAAAAATTTGTTATTAATTTGTTGAATTTGTTAGTTTATTGGGTCATTATTTGTTTGGCTATAAATACTCAACATTTATGTAACTCAATTTAAGTAATCTATTTCCAATAAATCAAATTTACATTATTTTCTTCTGTATTTGTTAAATCTTTAACATCGTTGTTCACTTTCTTTCGTACACATCATCGTTCGTCACCATCTCCGGCCGCCCCTTTCTCACATGGTATCATTCGCCACCGACGGTTCTAACGCCGGTCCTCTTCCGCTGTCGCGATGGTCCTGAAACCGTTTGTTTGTTCGATGTTTGTTCGTTGATTCACCGTCATTTTTTCATCAAACATAGCAGTTACTCTCTTCGCGGGTTTCACCATCTTCATCTCTGTTTCATATATCAGATCTACAATTTGCTCATCACCGTTGATTACAGTGTTGTAAATCTTCATCGCAAGTCGTTTGTCGGTTTGTCTTCAAATTCGCCTCTATCATCTTAGTCGGAATAGCAATCCAATTTTGATTGCATGTACAAGTCTAGTTTTTTATATGAATTTGCGCTCAGATCTGCTGAATACACATGCTTCTTACTTGGTGATTTGCATTGGATCCTTCAATGCATTGGATCGGTGAGCCAATTTTTTAACTCGTTTATTTGGTTCATGACTTCTCTTGGTTGACTAGTGGTTGTGAGTTAACTGATTTGATTCTGATTTGTGATATATCTGCTATTTTGGACCTATAAATGCTAATTGGTTCTATTATTTGGCAACTAGTAAGAGCCATTGGTATTGTTATAGTTGTGGATACCTATTCATGCTGGAGTATTGCTGATAGGCATATATGAAGTCCATATTGTTTGTTGTATGTTTTCGAGAAGATATTCCGTTGAGTTGCAACAAATAAAGATTATGAAATTTAGTTTGAGTTTGCCCTGGTTCTTGGTAATTACTAGATAATCACATGCCTCGACCAATGGTTCGTCTTACACTTCAGCCTCATTTTTTCCTCCTCGACATGGCACCATTTGAGCTGGTTCGATAGTGTTGATCAGGTTAAATGTCAAGCTGCTCTGATTATTCTTCATAATTATTTGACTGGATTTCTAAAGTTGAGGTATTAGAATCCGATTTTAAAGTCGACAAGGTTTTGAGCTCTGATTTTGGTTTGATGTGTTTTGTAACTTCTAGCAACTCTTTATGGGTTTCTTATCCACCCGTCTAGTTTAGTCGGGTTAGTGAAATTTTGGTTGTATACCAGTAAACTGTTCTTTATGAACAATTATCCAAGTACGCTGTTGAAGCAACAAGATGTACATTGACAGATCAGACATTCAAGGAATGAAACATACATCGATACTGATCAAGTGGTAGTAAAAAAAGACGGAAAAAGCCTCTTTTCGGTACAATGCCAAGAGAGCATATATATATATATAACTGGTGAGTTGTTCAAGGAGAGGGAAATGCAACAATACTAATCAAGAAAAAGAGAAAAAAAATTTAGTACACTGTCAAATAGCAGATGTACAAATTAGTTGATCAAATGTTCAAGGAAATTAAGATGCAGGGTCGCTGATCCAATTTTTAGAAGCTGTGAATACACAATCAAATAAGAAAAATAAGAAATAAGTAAGAAGAAGAAATCAAGAAAAAATGCTTGTTGTTCGTGGTACTAAGCTACCAGCTCACTATGCACTCAAGAACCAACTCCAACTTTGGCTCACTGTGTTCATTTACTTGAAAATCAACTTCAAAAGAAAAAAAAATCAAAATAATTGAAGAAGTAGGGTGAATGTTGAAGACAATTAGTTAATTTAGCAGTTAAGAATTTGTTATTAGTTTGTTGAATTTGTTAGTCTATTGGGTCATTATTTGTTTGGGCTATAAATACCCAACATTTATGTAACTCAATTCAAGTAATCCATTTTTAATAAATCAGATTTATATTCTTTTTTTCTGTATTTTGTTAAATCCCTAACATCGTTGTTCACTTCCTTTTATACACATCATCGTCAGTCACTATCTCCGGTCACCGATGGCCCCTTTCTTACATTCATTTATGAAGAAATAATATGTTACCAAATATTCTATTAAAAAAATTTGCTACCAAATATTAGTTGTTTTAGTAGTACGAATCGTTAGATCTCTTAGTAAATTGAATTGAAAAAATTATCGATGTAATGAATTTTTATTGTAATGAATCTGAATTAATCATCTAATAAATCGAATACCTAAAATTATGAAAAAAATCGGTTCGCTGCACATTTGAGCATACATATACTAGATTATGAAAAATGAAAATAATGAACATCTTTCCAAGTTTATTATTTTGGATTTAAGACTGGTCCCAATTAATAAGAACCATCAATTTCATTATTTTTGTATGTAATCTTTTTATCAAGTGAATTTTCACATGGTAAAAATTATTTTTCAAATTTAATTTACAGTAAATATGAGTGAAGATACACTTGGTAAAAAGATGACATGAGAAAAATTAATGAAATGAATGGTTTATTGGCTAGGACCATGGATGACATGGCGAGATGACCTATGATATAATGTCTCTTTTATTTGGGTGGAGCTTTTTAAGTAATTTCTAGCTTAAGAATTAATAAGTTCTTGAACTTAAAAAAAACAATCTAAATCCTTAAGTTTTTCGAAAAATTTGAATTGAGCCATTCTATCACGTTATCATTCATACGTTGATTGTCACATCAACATTGTTAACGATCACATAAACACAATAATAATCAACGACGAAAATTATCAATCAAAAAACTTAATTGATAAAATTTGTTAGTTTAAAGAGTGCAGATAAAAGAAGAGACTTAATTAACTTTTTTTTTTAAAAAAAATATGTATTTAGGATATATAATTTAGGATCATGCACAAGTGGTGGAAAACTTGTTTTTCACAAGCGCTTAGTTTTTAGGGTTTAGATGTTAGAGTTTAGGGTTTAATTTTAGAGTTTCAGCGTTTGTAGTTAGAGTTTAAGGTTTGAGAATAAAATTTTATGGTTTAAAGTATAAAATTTAAGGTTTAAAATTTAAGAGTTAAAATTTAGGAGCCCTAAAAAGACACTTGGTAGCTCTAAAAGCCCGCTTATGGGAAAAGAATAATTACTCATATAGTTTTATGTATTGCGGATAAATTAGATAATAATTGTCCAAATGGTTTTTCCACATCCAATGTATGATGTAGTGACGCGCCATGCAAGCCAAATGCGAATGAGTCATCATACCCATAAATAAGTCAGCGGCTCCAAAACTAGAATTTTCGTTAATTACAGCCATTATATGGCAGAAAACAGTGACCAACACAAAAAGTCGTCACCCTTTCTAAAATATCATACAAGTAGAACTTTAGCAACAAGCTCTTTGTTCTCATTATCTCGAGTTTTTTTTGTTGTTGTATTAACTCTGTTATTTCTAAAATAATTATAATATTACAATAAGTCTTGTTTTAGAATAAATCTAGATTAATTCTATTAAAAAGCTCATGACAAACGTGGAGCGTTGTAAGCTCCACGTTGTAAGCGTAGCCTAACTTCGAATTCTAGCCGCCCTCTCTGTCTCACCTCTAATGAATCGGTCTTACACATTCTCCGTGATTGGTCTGACAATCCTTGAGAATCCCCCAACAACTCTTGATCCCATTCTTGCCGAGGATGCTGCTGCTTCCTTAGAATTTTAATGCTATAGTGTCCCTTTCAATTCAAAAAAGAGAGTAATAAATCTAGATTAATAGAATTTGAATTTGAACAATCAAAATTTCAAAACCTCAACGTTACAATAAAGGAACAAAAACTATGTCCCTCTTGGGTACCCAACACTAAAAAATTAAACTCTACACTCTAATTATAATTTCTAAATCCTAAATTTTAAACCATAAACTTAAAAGTTAAATCTTACACCTTAAACCCTAAACTCTAAACTTAGAACAATAACTTTAAACCTTAACCCTTGATGGGATTTAGACTTCAAAAAACTAATGACACCGATAACAATTTATGATTTTATGAAAAAAACTAGAAACAGAAGTAGTAGAGATTTCAATCATAGGAAACTAATTTCCATTCATATCATTAGAAAACATCATACAATGTTTATTTATACACTAAGACTTAGGAGAATAACAACCCTAACTGATTATTAACTAAGCTAACAACACTAACAGCTTTCTGTTAACTATAAGTTAAGCTCTCATCCAATATTCTCCCTACTATTTGTGTTTCCAACTTCATCTTTAGAACACACAAACAGATTTTGTCTAAAACTAAAGAAGTAGGCTTTGGTTAAAGACTTAGTAAATCCATCTGCAACTTGATGAATTGCATGAACATAGTTTACTTTTAATTGTCCTGTAGCCACCCTTTTTCGAACAAAATGGACATCCAAATCAACGTGTTTTATGCGAGCATAATAGACAGGATTAACACTAATAGCTACTGCACTAGTATTGTCACTCTAAACCACATGAGCTTTATCTTGTCCAAACCCCAATCACTCAACAAAGCATTGATCCAAGTTATCTCGGCTGTAACCTCTGCAATACTCCTGTATTCAGCCTCTGTCGTTGAGCGAGAGACAATTCTTTGTTTCTTGGAACTCCAAGACACCAAATTACCACCCATATAAACACAATACCCTGAAACCGACATGTGATCATCTACATCACCTGCCCAGTCAGCATATGCAAATGCAGTGATCGCACAACCAACTGTTGAAGGTGTAAACAGAAAATCATAATCTAGAGTCTCACGCAAATACCTCGACACTCTTTTGACAAATACAAGATATTTTTCTCGAGGCTCATGCATAAACTGTGTAGGTTTAGTAACACTAAACGCAATATCGGGTCATGAATGACATGCATATAATAATGCTTCTATATACCCGAGCATCTAGAATAGGATTCCCTGCATCCTTAGCTAAAGTTTGTGTTCCAATAATAATGGGTGTAGGTACAACATTGGCATTTTCCATATGAGTCTTAGTAAGTAGCTCAAGCAGATACTTTCTTTGGCTTAGAAACAATGAATCATTTCTCCTGGTAACTTCTAAACCAAGAAAATTATTAAGCTCACCTAAATCTTTCAAAGCAAACTTATCACCCAACAAAGCAACGACACTCTCAATCTCAGTATCTGATGAACTTGTTAGTATTAAGTCATCGAGCATATAAGTATACAAATCTCCATTTTTTCGAACAAATAAAGATGTGTCAGCTTTAGATTCTGTAAAGCCAACACAAAGCAAAATCCTTGAGTTTAACATGCCAGTTTCGAGGAACTTGCCTCAAACCATAAAGAGCCTTTTGTAATTTATAAACCAATTTCGAACCATCAGGTGTAGTTTGTTCAAATCCTGGTGCCTGGTTCATGAAAACATCCTCAGCTAGGTCCTCATTCAAGAAGGCATTGTTAACATCGACCTACCTTAATCTCCACTTATTTGTCACAGCAAGAGACAAGATCACATTGAGCGTACTTGCGTTGACCACAGGACTAAACGTATTCTGAAAATCCTGTCCATGAACCTATAAAAAACCCTTCACAACCAACCAAGCTTTATACTTGTCAATGGAGCCATTTGGATTCTTTTTCAACTTAAACACCCACTTACATCCCCACTATAGTACGGCCTTTAGGAAGTTGAACGAGAGACCAAGTCCCATTCCTATTCAAAGCTTCTAGTTCAGCAAGCACTGTATCCTTCCAACGAGGTGATAAAAGAGCTTCATGGATACTAACTGGTTCAACTTTATTAGGCATTGCACACGACTTTTAACCACAGTGACCTACAACTCCCTCCTTTCGATCTTGTGAAGCTATATCTACAAACGAAAAACACGCCTCATTAAATATTACATGTCTAGAAACATAGACTTTCCCATTTGGAGCCAAGCACAAATACCCTTGATGCTGAGAACTATAACCCTAAAAAGTACAAGGACGAGACATAAACTCCAACTTATACTATTGAAATAACCTCAAGTGAGGAAAACACCTGCAACCAGATGTTTTCATCACAAAATAGTTGGGCTTTTTCAAATACAACCTTTCAAAAGGCAATTTACCTTGCAAAACCTTGGTTGGCAATCTGTTTATAAGATAGACTATAGTACATACAACATATGACTAGAAGTGAAGGGGTAAAGAAGTTTGTGCCAAGAGTACCAAATCTAATTCAATTACATGGCGATGTTTTCTTTCAACAACTTCGTTCTTCTCAAATGAATGCGGACAAGTCACACAATGTTTAACACCTTCAGTTGCTACTATCTTAGAAACAACACAGTATTCACCACCCCAATCAGTTTGTATCTCCTTAATATTCGAATTAAACTATGCATGAACCATTTTATGAAACAATTGAAAAGGCTTGCAAGGCTTGTGACTTGTCTTTAAGCATATACAACCAAGTGTGTCTCGTATGAGCATCAACAAAGGTTATTTAATATCGAAATCCATTTGAAACTACATGAGAGGGTCCCCACAAGTATGAAAAATCCAACTGAAAAGGCTTATCAAATACAATACTAGATTAAGGAAACAGAAGCATATTAGCAGATTCAAGTGTCACAAGAAAAAGATCATTCTATTGAACACATCATGCTTTGTCTCAGCATCAATCAACAAGGATCGTAAACCAGCAAGAGAAAAAGTTTCTTTACTTGCAGTTATGACTAGGGGTGGGCAAAAATACCCGACCCGATTGACCCGACCCGAAAACCCGACGACCCAAACCTAAAATGTCGGGTAATTCTCGAAAAAAAATTACCTGATCGGGCCGGGTACCCGACCCGACAAATTTACCGGGACACGGGCCGGAAGTTTCCTCTTACTGAGTACCCGACCCGACCCGATAAAAAATAATATATATTTTTTTATATTTAAAATTATATTTTTATTTTATGTTTCTTAATATTTTCACTCTAAAATTAAGTTTAAATCCCTACATTTTTCTATGTTTGTATTATATTCTTTTAAGTTTTAAGTTTAATTTTTTATAAATATTTTTGTGTTTAACATGTGATTTTTTTTAATTTTAGAATTTAAAAAATAAAAAAATAGGAACCGGGTACCCGAATTTTACGGGTACCCGGATATAATGGGCCGGGACACGAGTCGCCTAATGAGGTACCCGGATGAACCGGGTACCCAGTTTTCCGGGTACCCGAAAACCAGGTACCCAACAATTCCCACCCCTAGTTATGACTACCATAAAGGGATGATATTCCTTGGGCAAACCATTAAGAATGCTAGCTAGTTGTTCAACATCTGATATATCATTGTCACAAGAAGCCAAAACATCACAAACTTCCTTGATTTGAGAAAGATAAACCCGCATGGATTCTTCACTTTTCTTGACAGATCGTAATTTGTAATGGAGGATCATAACAGACATGGAGCAATTTGCAAAGAACTTCAAAATAACATTCCATACACTAGAGGCCATCTCAGCACCAACAAATTGTGAAAGAAGATTCGAGCTGATTGTCGATAACAACCATGAAGCAAGCACACTGTCATGTGCAACAAAATCATCGTACTCGTCATTTGGAGAAGAAACTTCATCTGCAATGACCATTTCTAGAGGAGCACACAACATGCCAGTAAGCAACTTCTCTAGTTTGTGACTGCGAACAATAAACAAGACTTGTTGTTTCCAAAGAAGAAAATTCATCTCACCGAGAACAACATTAATCTTTTTACTGGTAAATATCATGAAACCTTCAAAGATTCTTCAAGAACTCATGACAAGCTTCGAAGAAAGCAGCGGAAAAGAAAAGAAAATCACCCAAGATCGATCAAGCGACTGATACCATGCTGGGATTTAGACTTCAAGAAACTAACGACACAAGAATATCAATTTATGATTTTATGAAGAAGAAAAACTAGAAACAGAAGTATAAGAGATTTCAATCATAGGAAACTAATTTTCATTCATATCATTAAAAGCATCATACAATGTTTATTTATACATTGAGACTTAGGAGAATAACAACCCTAACTGATTATTAACTAAGCTAATAACACTAACATCTTTTTTGTTAACTATCAATTAAGCTCACATCCAATAACCCTAAACTTATTTTTTTTTTAAAGTTAGAGTATACATAAAAACCCAAAAAAGGACAACGAATTTCTATTCCGAATAAAGTATTATTGGCAAGTAGTCCATCCTTTGTTTTAGATATGACAATTTATGGTGGGCACATGGTGTGACAAGTAACTAGGAAATTCTGTCAACAACAAGCTTGACAAGCGTCGTTTTACCCGTCAAAATAAATAAATAAATTAACCTCTTTCAACAAATAATAAAATAAAGAAATTAAGTAGTTATAGGGAAAGAGGGTCGATCCACAGGGAGATTAGTCGAAATTCTTGACTAAAGGTTGCTTTGATTAATGCTTCTAGGAATATCTGTGAAAACAAGAAAAGTAAAAAAAGGGGGGGGTGATATGATATTGAGTGAAAATGAAATAGTAGAATTAAATGCAGAAGTAAAGAAAATAATAAGAAAGTCCAAATATGAAAAATAGCCTCGAGCTAGCCTTGTCAATTCTTTCGATCATTGAAATGGATTTTTACTCCGGGGATCATGTCGGTTACAGTCTGCGATGCCCAAGCCGTCACAACTTACTTCTCTCTCGAGTAACCAATCCTTCCAAGTCTATCTTCGAAGGTTGGTTCTTAAACAAATTAACCACGTCTATCGCCGTTAAAATATTTAGTTTTGAAAACAGGAAAAGCCCGACTCAGAAATTGTCTTAAAAAGAATCGCTTCTGATTTTATCTTTCCTTAGCGGACCGCCGCTAAGAGTGTTCACAGGAAGTCGAAATTGCCACAGACCGATCCTTCCTCCCAACTATGTTTTTCAACGATTCCAGACCAACGAGCTCTTTTTGATTTGAAAAACGATTAAAAACTTTAGTAAGGCCGATTGCCATACTATCTAAACCGAAAGATAAAAATGTATTCCCGAAGGAAATTAGGCAATGTTCAATTCTCACGATTTGAATTGATTTGGCTAGTTCTTGGCTCAAGAGATTTAGCTAAGCATGATATTAGTTATCATACTTAACTTGATTTCATGAAAATAATTAAAGAACATAAAAGAACAAAAGTACAGAAAATAGAACTTTGATTAAAAACTAGAAATAACAAGTGTTTCAAGCTAAAAGATGAAGACTAAATTCGATGCCTAAGCCTTTTACCAAGAAGTGGTATTTATAGGCTAGGATTTACAAAAATAAATGATAAGAAAAATTCAAAATAATAAAGTAAAGATAAACAATTCAAATATTTTTGAAATTTAAATACAGAAAATCCAAACAGATAAGCTGATAAGGTATTTCAGAACGTTCCAGAATCTTCGAGAAGTCGCCACACATTTGTCACGTCAGACGCGTCGTGCCAGTGTCGTGCCCACGATGCCAGTCATGACCAGAATAATAAAAAGACTGCAGAAATGCCCTCTTTTGCTGCTATTTTCCAGAATTAGGTTCCTTGCACAAAATATAGCAAAATGAAATGGATTAGGTAGCAAGAAATCCTAAAAACTAGAAAAATAGCAATTAAAAAGTGTCATATTTGAGAGCTTATCAAATTCCCCCTCACTTGTCTCATACTTGTCCTCAAGTATGTCCGAAAAAGATATTAACCCAAGAATGCATTTCTCAAGCCATCACAAGCATCAAACATAATTATAAAAGTTCTAGTGCAAAATAAGTATCATGAAAGGGACACAAATCAAACCAAGTGGATATAAGCAAAGAACAACCCTTCATTCTTTCAATTGCCTATCAAGTATTAATCAAATCCTAACCTAGTCTTAATCCTCACCAAGATACACTCAAGAGCACTCAAAGTATTTATAGGTAGATGTGAAGCAAAAGCACTCTAAGTCATGCATGAACAAAGGTTTCCATGGGCTTGTAACAAGTTCAATTCTCCACTACTTTATTAGAATCGAGGTGCAAAAATCATTAGGTCTTTTGTTCAAGGTGTAATGCGAGTTTAGAAAAAGGGTAGAAAGATGGAAAGAAAAGGCAAAAGAAGATGATCAATGCAAGAAGTTTCAAACAATAAACAGTGAAGACAAAAAAAGAGCTTAAAAATGGGCAAGCAAACACATATTTTTCTTCCTTTTTTCTTCTTTTCGAAACTGTTTTTTTCGAAGCAATTGCTTCCTTTTATTCTATTTTCCTATTTTTTTTTGTTTTTCATTTTTTCTGGAAAAAATTCTGCTCTTATTCGAATTGCAGCCCCTTATTTGTCTAGTAATATAGTTTCTAGCATTTGATCAATCAAAAAATTTGGTCAAGGAAGAACAAGGTTTGAAGGTTAAGCCAATCAAAATAGGATATAAGGCTTCAAGAGGGTTCACTAAGCGATGAGAAAAAGGTAAAAGAGAGAAAATGGCTAAATCATAATGCCTAAATCATCTTAAAGCACCTCATTCTAGTGTAGTCTCAAATCGCATACAAGCCACAAGTTCTAGATTCCTAAATTCAAGATGACACTCTCAAGCAAGGAAAAACGAGCATAAAGAATAAGATGCATGCTCAAGGCTCAAATTCTCACAAAATTAGGCTAAGTTGATTAAGCTAGGTGAGAAATCCAATTATCACAATCAAGGCAAGTTGAAAGAGATGTCAAACTATCATTTACTCATGCATTTTGATTATAAAAAATGTCAACTTTCAAATATTCCTATGCACTATAACAATTATAACATGTTGGACATCAAGCAATGACAAGAAAAATGTCATCTCAAAGTCATACCAAAGTCAAATATATAGCAAACAAGCAAGACAAGTGGTTTTGCTACCCTCCCCCTCACTTAAATGAATTGCCCCAATTCAAAATAAAAATAAAGAAAATGAGGAAAAAATAAGGGTAAAAGATACTCCCTGTGAGTGATGAAATTGACTCCACCGTTGGCATAGAGTGGAATGAGGGAGACGGTGAACGAGGAGGAGGAGCACGGTGGAAGTTGCATGGGCCAGCGGTGGTGGAAAGCCTTGAACGACGGCTGACGAACGGTGCTGGAGAAGGTGCAACGAAGGGCGATTTAGCATTTTCGTTGGGCACCCGTCGAATGGTTGTTGGTCGTCGGCCACCACGGTAGGGAGGAGGAATGGGGACTGGTCGGAATCACTGGGCACCTCCACGAAGGCCGCCGACACAACGAATCATCATCATCCACCGAGAATGGTGTGTGGGTAGAGGCTCGACCCGGTCTTGGCGTTATATGCGGACCATTGGTGGTGGTGGGGTTTTGGTGGGGATCGACTGCACCGCATGATATGGGCATTTCTAACGTGCACCGTTTAATGAAACGGTGCATTTTGCTCCTTAACCCAAACTTTCGAATTTTGCCTGCCACCGATTATTTTTTATTGGAAGCCTGGAAGAAAGAAAAAAAATAAAAATAAAAATAAAAGCTGAAAATTAAAAAAAGGAAAATTAAAATTAACGAAAATGAAAAGAATGGGTTGCCTCCCATTTAGCGCTTTGTTTAACGTCGTTTAGCTCGACGACCTTTGCTAAATTTTTGGTTCTTCAAAAGAAAGTTCTTCAAATAAACGATGATGTCCATCCCTTGTCGTTTTAACGCCTTCCTTCATCTTTTTATTTGTGCGCAAAACAACAACTAAGCTTCTACCTCCTTCCCGATGCGACAACTTACCCAAAATGATGATTGGCAAAGTTTGGTTGTCACCTAAAAATACATAATTAAATTGCTTTAACTTCGGCTTTGGTTCCTGCAAAATTGAGGGAAAATATTTAGATCGAGTTGGAATTAATCGAAAATCAGAAAGGGAAGAAAGAGTTGAAATGATTTCACCTATATTTTCATCGTCGAGATCCGCAAATTCCCTATAAAAGTCATAACACAAATCAGTTTTGATCAAATCATCAGCTAACGAATCTATAATATCAACGAAATTTAAACTTGCGACCGAATCAGGATACTTCATAGCTTTATACATATCAAATTTAACTACTTCCCCATCAAATTCCACAGTTAAGATGTCGTCGCGGACATCAATCTTTGTATGCGCGGTTGATAGGAAAGGTCGGCCAAGCAAGATTTTGGATCCGCTATTGCTGCGATCATTTTCCATGTCAATAATATAAAAACCAGCAGGGAAAATAAGATCTTTTACCTGTACCAACACGTTTTCTAGTACTCCCTCGGGGTAGATGACTGATCGATCGGCTAATTGAACCGTCACTCGCGTTTCTTTCAATGGTTCAGTCAAAATTTTGTTGTAGACGCTTAACGGCGTGACGTTAATAGATGCGCCTAAATCGCACATCGTTCTTTTTATCCCAACATTCCCAATTTTACAGGGAATCACAAACATACCTTGGTCCTTGTACTTTGGCGACAAACAGCTTTTGAAAGATGGCTGAAATATTTTCACCAAGGTTAACTTTTTCATTTCCGGATAGTCGCCTTCGGTTTGTGCATAAGTCCTTCAGAAACCTTGCGTATTTGGGCACTTTCCGAATAACATCAAGAAGTGGAATATTAATTTCCACCTTCTTGAATATATCCAAAATTTCCTTCTCTTCCTCCTTTTTATCTCGTTTCGCCAATCTACCTAGAAAAGGAGGAACGAGTTCGTAAGTAGAAACAGAAATTTTAGATTTGGCATTACCTGCGGCGGGAGGAGACTTGTCGTTCTGGTCTTCCGAAGAGTTTCTCGGTTCGTCGGATTTTCGCTCATCTTGCTTGGGCGGTTTAGGCGTTATCACTGTTCCACTAAGCAAAGTTATCGCACTAACGTTTTCCCTTGGGTTGGTTTCGGTTTGGGATGGTAACTTTCCCTAGGATTCTAGACGGCTAACTGTTTGAGCTAGTTGGCTTATTTGTTTGACGATTTGCTGGAGGTGGGATTGTGTTTGGGTTTGGAATTTTTCCTGTGAAACTGCCAATCTCTCAACAATAGACTCAAGTGAGGATTTTTTAGGGTGCTTGGTTTTGGTAGGGAGGTTGTTGCCTAGGTTGGTAATTCGGGTTATGATTACCGTAGCTCAAGTTTGGGTGGTCTCTCCAACCGGGATTGAACGTATTGCTCTGTGGGTTATAAGGTCTTTGGGGAGGTCCGGGAAAGTTGTGTACGGCGTTAACTTGGGCACCTGATGCGTCTTGCAACAATGGGCATAAGTAGGTTGCGTGATCTGGCACAGTGCATACTCCACATACCTTAGCAGCTCCTAATTTTCCTGTAATAAGAGAATTAACGATATTAGTTAAGTTGTCTACTTTATTCTCTAACGAAATTGTGCTTACTGTGTGAACCTGTCGGCTGGATTCACTTAAGGAGCCGAATTGCTGTGAATTGGTAGCCATTGTAGAGATTAACGTTCTAGCTGCAGTAGGGGTCATGTTAACGAGCGCGCCACCGTTTGCTGCGTCTACCATCTTTTTGTCCATTGGCAAAATTCCTTCGTATAAGTATTGAAGGAGTGTTTGCTCGGATAAGCCATGTTGCGGACAACTTGCACACAACTTTTTGAATCTTTCCCAATATTCGTATAGGGACTCATCGTGCATTTGTTGAATTCCCAGAATGTTTCGCCTAAGTTCTGTTGCCTTTGCCGCAGGGAAATATCTGTCAAGAAAAACACGAGAGAGATCAGACCATGTATTAATCGAATTTGGAGGTAAATAGAATAACCACTCCTTAGCCATTCCGGGTAAGGAAAAAGGAAAAGCCCTTAGTTTTATTTGATCCTCCGAGACCCCTTGCGGTTTCATGCTGCTGCACACCATATGGAACTCGGCAAGGTGCTTGTGTGGGCTTTCAGTAGGGAGGCCATTAAAAGTAGGGAGTAGGTGGATTAATCCCGTTTTGAGCTGGAAGGGAGTATCGCCTTGAGGAAAAGCGATGCAGAGTGGTTGTTGCACAGTAGGGGCGGCGTTTAGTTGTCGAATCGTTTGGTCTGCCATCAGTTCTGGTTCTAGTATAGGTTCTTCGACTGGTGTAGTTTCAGAAGTGGATTCCTGGTCGGATCGTTGTGTGCTTTGTTCTCGTTGTTGTTTCTTTTGCCGAAGCGTTTCACCGTGAGTTCTAAGAGCACTTGCTTCGATTTCCGGGTTGTATGGAGCTAAAGTACCCGAGTTTTTCCTTGTCATAAAAAAAATCAGTCAAAAGTGTCGAAAGTAAACCTCCCCGACAATGGCGCCAATTTTGACATGCGTCGTTTTACCCGTCAAAATAAATAAATTAATTAATTAACCTCTTTCAACAAATAATAAAATAAAGAAATTAAGTAGTTATAGGGAAAGAGGGTCGATCCACAAGGAGATTAGTCGAAATTCTTGACTGAAGGTTGCTTTGATTAATGCTTCCAGGAATATCTGTGAAAACAAGAAAAGTAAAAACGGGGGGTGATCTGATATTGAGTGAAAATGAAATAGTAGAATTAAATACAGAAGTAAAGAAAATAATAAGAAAGTCCAAATATGCAAAATAGCCTCGAGCTAGCCTTGTCAATTCTTTCGATCATTGAAATGGATTTTTACTCCGGGGATCATGTCGGTTACAATCTGCGAGGCCCAACCCGTCGCAACTTACTTCTCTCTCGAGTAACCAATCCTCCCAAGTCTATCTTCGAAGGTTGGTTCTTAAACAAATTAACCATGTCTATCATCGTTAAAATATTTAGTTTTGAAAACAGGAAAAGTCCGACTCAGAAATTGTCTTAAAAAGAATCGCTTCTGATTTTATCTTTCCTTAGCGGATCGCCGCTAAGAGTGTTCACAGGAAGTCGAAATTGCCACAAGCCGATCCTTCCTCCCAACTATGTTTTTAAACGATTCCAGACCAACGAGCTCTTTTTTATTTGAAAAACGATTAAAACTTTAGTAAGGCCGATTGCCAAATTATCTAAACCGAAAGATAAAAATGTATTCCCGAAGGAAATTAGGCAATGTTCAATTCTCACGATTTGAATTGATTTGGGTAGTTCTTGGCTCAAGAGATTTAGCTAAGCATGATATTAGTTATCATACTTAACTTGATTTCATTAAAATAATTAAAGAACATAAAAGAACAAAAGTAAAGAAAATAGAACTTTGATTAAAAACTAGAAATAACAAGTGTTTCAAGCTAAAAGATGAAGACTAAATTCGATGTCTAAGCCTTTACCAAGAAGTGGTATTTATAGGCTAGGATTTACAAAGATAAATGATAAGAAAATTCAAAATAATAAAGTAAAGATAAACAATTCAAATGTTTTTGAAATTTAAATACAGAAAATCTAAACAGATAAGCTGATAAGGTATTTCAGAACGTTCCAGAATTTTCGAGAAGTCGCCACGCATTTGCCACGTCAGACACGTCGTGCCCACGATGCCAGTAATGACCAGAATAATAAAAAGACTGCAGAAATGCCCTCTTTTGCTGCTATTTTCCAGAATTAGGTTCCTTGCGTAAAATATAGCAAAATGAAATGAATTAGGTAGCAAGAAATCCTAAAAATTAAAAAAATAGCAATTAAAAAGTGTCATATTTGAGAGCTTATCAAAGCTACATTCGATAATAATAAACTAATTTTATGTAATTTTAGTTTTAGCTGCTGAAATGATTTGCTTTGAACATAGGAAAGGAAATATTTAATCACCAATCTTCTCGTTTAACTAGAAAATGATTTGCTTTGAACATAGAAAAGCAAATATTTAATTACCAACCTTTAGGGATGGGCATTTTACCCGACTCGGTTGGGTTCCAACCTGACCCGACTCGATCGGGTCAGATTTTTTAATAAAAAATCGGGTTCAGGTCGGGTTTTTATTAAGGTTGGCATCGGGTCGGGTCATGTTCGGGTTTAGGGTGAAAAATATCATTCTCGACCCGACCCGAGACTAATTGTGTAATTTTCCCCTAATTTTTTAGGGATATTTATAATAATAGTCTCTCTTTATATATATATATATTTATAATTAGGTCCATAAATTAAATTTTTATTCACAATTTAGTCCTTAAATTTATATTTTTTTTACAATTGAGTCCCTTAAAATTATTTTTTTACAATTAGGTCTCTAAAAATTATTATTTTTCTATAGGTCGGGTCGAGTTTTTTAAGGGATATGTTCTGGTCGGGTCGGGTGCAGATATAAGATATATATTTTTGGGTCGGGGTTGGGTGGGCTAAAAACCCGACCCGACCCATGCCCATCTCTACCAACATTCTTGTTTAATTAGAAAATGATTTGCTTTAATTATTTTAAAGAGATTATTTTTAACTCGAATCTTTACTCATCCTTCTTGTTTAGATTTGTACATGTGATGGTTCACGTGAGAGATTTTATTAAAGTAACACTATTTTATCGTATATACTAAAGCAGTAAATAATTAAAAAAAATTAAAATCAAGCTAACAACTAACGAGGGGATAATCTCTTTTACATAGATATGATATACCGAATAATATTTCCCTCCCATTGGTGCTCTTTTTATGCTCAACACTAAAAATTTAGATTATAAGTCATAATCTTAAATTTTAAAATTTTAAACCCTAAATTCTAAACTTTAAGAAATAAACTATGCATCCAATATTGTAGAACTAATGTTTTGATATAATAATTGTTGAAATCCTTAGTGGGAAGCTAAGGCAGTGGATGTAGGTGCTTGTTAGAAGGTCGAACCACTATAAATCCTTGTGTCCATTGTCTAATTTTTGCTCCTACAACTTCCACCCAAAAATCAATCTTCTCCGACCTTGACGAGCTAAATCAGTTAAAGGAAATCGAGCATATCAAATCTAACAATTGGTATCCGAGCTTGGCTCAATTGAAGAGGATTAACATCCTATTGAGGTGATCCGACAAGCTCGAACAACATTTCAAAAAACCGGTTCAATGGCGCAATCCATCGACAAGCCACCATTCTTTATGGGACCAACTATGCTTATTGGAAGACAAGAATGATGTTCTTTGTCAAATCCAAAGATTACAAGCTTTGGGACATTATAGAGGATGGCCCGTTCGTACTACAAAAAGGCAAGACAGATTAGAGTGATGACGACTGTAAGAAGATGGAACTAAATTGCAAGACTTTGCACTTCATCTTTTGTGCACTTAGCCTTTACATCTATGAGAAGATGTCTTCTTGTGAGAGTGCCAAGGAAGTTTAGGACAAGCTCGAAGTTACAAACAAGGGAACAAATGATGTAAAGGAGACCAAGATCGGCTTCCTCAACCATGAGTATGAGATCTTCAAGATGGATCCGAAAGAGGACATTGAGAAGATGTTTCATTGATTCTCCACCATCGCCAATGGACTAAAAGGCTATGGAAAAGTCATTACAGAAGAAAATCTTGTCCGAAAGCTTATCTATTCTCTTCCCGAGTCATGGGACACTAAATCATAGAAGCCAAAAATCTCAAGACCTTGTAGCTCGATGAACTCACAGGGTCACTTCTCACTCAGCAAATCATGAAAAAAGACAAAGAAGGGGAGAAGAAGAAGGAAAAGATAAAGAAGATGGGGAAGAAGAAAGTCATGGAGCTTGACATCAACACTAATGTCATTGCTCTCAAATCCTCCAAGTGCAATCATGTTGAATTAAGTGAGGAGGAAAGTGAAGATGAAAAGATAGTTCGTCTCTTCAAGAAATTCTCCTGATTCATGAAGAGTGAGATGGATAAATCCAAACATGAATCGAAAAAGAAGATAACTACAAAAAGGGGTCATCTTCAAAGAAAGCATATGTGGCAACATGGAGTGATGAAGACTCCACCGATAAAGATTTTGAGTTTAAAGTTTTAAACTTACAAAAATTACTTCAAATGATGAAAAAAGATCATCAAAAAGAAATTAATGATCTTAAGAAAGAAAAGATTTTGATTTCCAAAGAACTAAAAAAGAAAAATGATTTTGGAAAATCAAAATTTTTTCAAAGACAATCTAGTGCCCCTAAATTTTTGAATGGAAAATGTTTTAGAAGTGTTTGAGTTTCAAATGAACTAACCACTTCAACTAAAAATGATGAAATTGAAAAATGGATTCCTAAGGGGACTAAGTTTTGGGCCACTAATGTCTATGGATCCAAAGCAATTTGGATACCAAAAATCACTTGATTGTCTTATGTTAGGTGTGATGGAGATTGATCAACAAGTCCAAATTTGAGGGGGAGCTCCATGCACACAAGGAAGAACACTTGAAGAAGAAAGGCTTCACATCCTCCCTTGAAGTTCAAGTGTTGGTAAAATCTAGTTGTTGTTATTTGTTTAATTTGATTTATTTTTTAATTCAACTAGATTATCATATATGTTGGACTAACATTATTTGATGATGTTTTGAGTAAGGGAGAGCCTTTTTTAAAACCAAAATTTTTATTTGTGTCATTTTTTAACCTCCTAAGTTATTTTGAACTTAAAGTTATTTAAATTCTTTATGATATAACAAAAAGGGGAGAAATGATTTGAAAAATTGATTTTTCAAGAGAATAAGGGGGGACTTTAACTTCTTTTCATTTTTAAAATCTCTTATTTAAATTCTTAAAATACAAAGGGGGAGAATCACAAACAATTTTTCAAGTTGGTTTTATTATATCAAAGTAGGGGAGATTGTAGAACTAATATTTTGATATAATAATTGAAAATTAGTTTTGGATTAAATTGAAAAGATTTCAAAAATATCTTTAAGTCCAAACAACTTGAAAATAAGTTTGTGGAGGTTTTAAATGTTTTTGGCAAGATTTGAAACATTTTAAGTAGCCAAACCAGGGTTTTCAAGGTACCCGTTTCTATACAGGCTAACCTGTTTCGAAACAGTTTGAAACTGTCAAAACCCGTACCGAAACAGGGCTTGCCCGTTTCGTTACGAAGGGTTTCGGTTTCGAAACACCCCTTTGGTGTTTCGATACGCCTAACGGTCAAAACCTCCGCAACGGTTAAATTTCCCAACGAATTTTTAAATGCAGCTCAACGATCACTCGTACCGAAACGGTTTGTAACCGTTCCGATACAACTCAATACCGTTTCGATACAGCCAGAGGTATTTCGATACGGCTTGCTGCATTAGTCTTCAACGACTAGTTCTGAAGAAGGCCGTTCCGATACGGGCTCGCCTGTTCCGAAACGGACATCACCAGAACTGCAATTAATGAGGGAAATAAAGTCTCCAACGGCTCCAATTCAATCCAAACGGTCCTCAACGGCTACAAACTCAATTGGGAGTATAAAAGGGACCTCCAAGCATCAAGGGAAGACTAATGCTTCAGTTGTCAACGACATTATGATGTCAAATTGTCTTTAGGGCCTTTATTGTATATTCCTTGTATAGACAACACTTGTGAGCCTAATTGTCAAATTTGCTCAAGTGTTTAGGTTTGGGTGAGTGAGCTTAAGATTGCAAACTATCTGCCTAGTGAGGGATTTCAAGTTTGCTCTAATTTCTCTTGTAAAGAGGGTTAATTCAAGCTTTGGGTTAGAAAGCTTTGAGTGTGTAAAGGTTGCCTCCTTAGCCTAGAAAAGGGGAAGAAATTCAAGATTGAATTTGTTGAAATCCTTAGTGGGAAGCTAAGGTAGTGGATGTAGGTGCTTGTTAGAAGGTCGAACCACTATAAACTCGTGTGTCCATTGTCTAATTTTTGCTCCTACAACTTCCACCCAAAAATCAATCTTCTCCGACCTTGGCGAGCTTATCGATTGAAGGAAATCGAGCATATTAAGTTTAACAAATACTCTAATCTCTAATCCTAAACCATAGCCCTAAACACTATTACTAAATTTTAAAATTATTTTTTTAATATTGACGCATAAGTAAAAGTACAAAAAAGGTAGAAGATTTTTACTCAATATATCAAGATTCAACTTAGTTAAAAGTTTCAAATTATAGAAAAATCCAAAATTGCTGGCATAAAATCATTAACAACAACGACTTTTGGACAGTTGATGAATTGTCACTAATAATTATCTCAAATACAAGATATAGTAACACGCGCCATGCAAGCCAAATACGAATGAGTCATCGTATTCATAAAGTCTGCGACTGCAAAATTGAAAAATTCGTAAATTACAGCCAGGATATGGCGGAAAACAGTGGCCAATACAAACTTCATTAAAAGTCTAACCCTCCCCAAATTACTCTATAAATAGAGCTTCAGCAACAAGCTCTTTCATCATCAGCCTTTCTTCTCAGTCTAACTTAGCTAGCTTTCGTTTTCGTCAGTGAAAAAAAATTAAAAATGGTGACAGCTGCAATGTTTAGAGCTGCTGCCATGGTGATTTATTTTCCTCAGCAAATGAGATTTTATTAATGGATTAAGAGCCATAACCTACGTTGTGTGCCTTGCCTCATTGGTGACATCGACGCCGGGTTCGCCAGCACACGCAGACGCAATTGTCCGGTTACTTCCCCCAACGGCAATGGGAATTTGGCACCGCTTGATTTGGTGACACCAAATTCCTTTGACAACAACTACTTCAGGAACCTGTTGCAAAGGAGGGGTCTTCTGCAGTCGGATCAAGTGCTGTTCAGCGGCGGATCATCGGATAACATAGTGAAGAAGTACATCAATGTTAAAAAATATATATATAATTTAAACTTTTCATGAATAGGTACAACTATTCATGAACATATGTTAATGAATGGATGCAACCATTCATCACGAATAGATGTAACCTATGCATGATGAAAGGGTACAAAATGAAGAGATGTAATTTTTGAATAGACACTAACAAGCCTATATAAAGGATTGTTAGTGATGGAACAAACCATTCCAATTTTGTATTCTTGTAATAACATTCTTACTTCTCTTCCTCTCTAAAAGTCTTACAATTTCTTCCACCTATTTCTAACAAAGTGGTATCAGAGCTTGGTTCGATAGTTAAAAAAAAGAGAAGAAGATGGCCAACAATGGTATGTTTCCATTTCAAACTCTTCGTCTTACAAAAGACAACTATGAAAATTGGTGTCTCCGTATGAAGGCTTTACTTGGGGCACAAGATGCTTGGGAGATCACTCACAAGGGTTATGAGTCTCCTCAAAACGAAGCGTCGTTGTCACGACAAAAAAAGGAGGCTTTGACGAAAACAAGGATGAAAGATCAACATGCTCTCACCTTCATTCACCAATGTTTGGATGATTCGATGTTTGCAAAAGTGACAAATGCCAACACCGCAAAGGAAGCATGAGAGATTTTGCAAAATTCTCTCCAAGGAGTTGACAAAGTGAAGAAGGTTCGACTCCAAGTATTACGAGGTGAGTTTGAAACCTTGCGGATGAAGGAATCCGAGTCCATTTTGGATTATTACTCAAGGGTGATGACTATTGTTAATCAAATGAAGAGATATGGAGAAACCATAGAAGATGTTCGTGTGATTGAAAAGATCTTTCGTTCTTTGACTCCAAAGTTTAATTATGTGGTTTGTGTCATTGAGTCAAAAGATTTAGACTCTATGACTATTGAAAATTTCATGGGTGATTTGCAAGCTCAAGAAGATAAATTAAATAGAAGACAAGAAGAGTCCATTGAGCAAGCCCTCAAAGCCAAGGTATTTTTGAAAAATAATCGAGAAGAAAAGAATAAAAAAGGACGAGGACGTGGACGAGGTCGAGGTTATGGCCAAGGAGGATGTGGAAGAAGTGATCGTGAAGATCGTACATCATCAAGAAACCGAGGAAGATCAAGAGGGAGAGAAAGATTTAATTATCAAAGACCGAATGAAAAGAAGCATGACAAGTCCAATATTGAATGTTATAATTGTCAGAAATTTGGTCATTTTTCTTGGGAATGCCAAAATGAAAGTAGAAATGAGGAGAGAGTCAATCTCATTGAAGATCAACAAGATATTGAAGAGCCAACCTTGTTGCTAGCACTGAAGAATGAGGAGAAGAATGATGCAAGCACATGGTACCTTGACAATGGAGCAAGCAATCACATGTGTGGAGATAAAGAGGCATTTGTGGAACTTGATGAGAAAGTTAAAGGCAATGTTTCATTTGGAGACTCCTCGAAAGTCCAAATTCAAGGGAAAGGTACAATCTTAATTTCTCTAAAGGATGAGAGCCATAGCCTTATTATTGAGGTTTATTATGTGCCTAAGCTAAGAAGTAATATTTTGAGTTTGGGACAACTCCTTGAAAAGGGTTATGAAATTCATATGAAAGATTGTTGTCTTTGGCTAAGAGATCAATGTGGAAACTTGGTGGCTAAAGTATCAATGTCGAAGAATAGAATGTTCATGTTAAATCTCAAGACGATTGGTGCAAAGTGCTTGAAGGCTAGCGTGGAAAATGAAGCTTGGTGTTGGCACATGAGATTTGGTCACTTGAATTTTGGAGCCCTCAAAATGCTTGAAGAAAAAAAGATGGTATATGGAATTCCAACCATTAGTCACCCTAACCAATTGTGTGAAGCGTGTCTTCTAGGCAAGCATGCAAGGTCAAGTTTTCCAAAAGAAGCAACATCAAGAGCGATCGAGCCCCTTCAACTAATTCATACTGATGTATGTGGACCCATCAAGCCGTTATCATTTGGTAAAAGTAGATACTTACTTTTTATTGATGATTACAGTAGGAAGACTTGGGTGTACTTCTTGAAGCAGAAATCTGAAGCATTTGTTGCTTTTAAAAATTTTAAAGCACTCATTGAAAAAGAAAGTGGCTACGAGATAAAATCTCTAAGGTCCGACAGAGGAGGCGAATTTACTTCTAATGAATTCAATGCTTTTTGTGAAGAAAATGGAATTTGTCGTCCTTTGACAGTGCCCAGATCCCCACAACAAAATGGCATTGCAGAACGAAAAAATAGGACCATTTTGAACATGGCAAGAAGTATGTTGAAGGCAAAGAATAAGCCCAGAGAATTCTGGGCCGAAGCTGTTTCATGTGCAGTTTATCTATCCAATCGCTCACCAATAAAGAATGTGGATAATATAACTCCTCAAGAAGCTTGGAGCGGAAGAAAGCCAAGTGTAAGACATATTCAGGTGTTTGGAAGCATTGCCTATGCACATGTACCTGACCAAGGTAGATTTAATCTTGATGATCGGAGTTCTAAATATGTTTTCATTGGCTATGATTCAAACTCTAAAGGCTACAAGTTGTACAATCCAAGCAATGGAAGGATTATCATAAGTCGTGATGTTGAGTTCGATGAACAAGCAAGTTGGAATTAGGAAGCACAAGAAGAACAATCTTATGATT
Source organism: Hibiscus tridactylites (assembly GCA_958450335.1). Lineage (NCBI taxonomy): Eukaryota > Viridiplantae > Streptophyta > Magnoliopsida > Malvales > Malvaceae > Hibiscus > Hibiscus tridactylites. The sequence continues at coordinate 74,276,418 of OY288281.1, forward strand.
TCTTTCCATACTTTGTGGAAGAACAAGATGTGACTCCAACACAAGTAATGAACCATCTGCCAGACATGACTCCTCAACAAGACATGACTCCTCCCCCTTCACCTGCTCCGGTCCATGAAAGTTTTGAAGAAAGCTCTAGCTCTGGAGAAAGCTCAAGTGAAACGCCACATAGATTCAGAAGTGTCGAAGATTTATACCGCTCCACTGAAGCTATCAATAACTTATTTTGTCTATTTGTAGATAACGAGCCACTTAACTTCGGTGATGCAGTGAAAGATGAGAGTTGGAGACTAGCCATGGATGAAGAAATAAAATTAATTGAGAAGAACAACACTTGGGAGCTATCAGAACTTCCAAAAGGACATGAAGCTATTGGGTCAAGTGGATTTTCAAGAAAAAGAAGAATGTAAGAGGAGAAGTGGTGAGATACAAAGCAAGACTTGTTGTTAAAGGCTATAAGCAGAAGCATGGGATCGATTATGATGAAGTCTTTGCACCAGTTGCTCGAATTGAAACTATTCGATTGATTATTTCTCTAGCGGCTCAAAAGAAGTGGAAAATCCATCAACTTGATGGTTTACATTGAACAACCCATTGGATACAAAGTCAAAGGGCAAGAAAATAAATGTCTAAGGTTGAAAAAGGCATTATATGGATTGAAGCAAGCGCCTCGTGCATGGTACAGCCGCATCGACAAGTATTTTCAAGATAAAGGTTTTGATCGTTGCCTACATGAACATGCACTTTATATTAAAGTGAAAGATGGTGGAGATATCTTGATAGTTTGTCTGTACGTGGATGATTTGATTTTTACAAGCAACAATCACAACCTAATTGAAGAATTCAAGAAGGATATGTCACTTGTTTTCGAGATGACTGATGTGAGTCTAATGTGTTATTATTTGGGCCTAGAAGTGGAACAATCTGAGGATGGAATATTCATCTCACAAAAGGGCTATGCAAAAGAAGTGTTGAAGAAATTCAAAATGCTCGATTGCAATCCTGTTAATACTCCAATGGAATGCGGAGTGAAGTTGTCAAAGTTCAATGATGGAATAAAGGAAGATTCAACACTCTTCAAAAGTCTTGTGGGAAGTTTGAGATACTTGACTTGTACAAGACCCGATATCCTATTTGCAGTTGGTGTAGTAAGTCGCTACATGGAAGCTCCTACATCAACTCACATGAAGGCTGCTAAAAGAATTCTTCGTTACTTAAAGGGTACTATTGACTTTGGGCTATTCTACTCCTCTTCTCATGACTTTCAACTCATGGGATTTTGTAATAGTGATTTTGCCGGCGACATAGATGATAGAAAAAGCACCTCTGGATTTGTGTTTTTCTTGGGAGATTGTTGCATCTCTTGGAGTTCAAAAAAGCAACTCATTGTGACTCTTTCCACATGTGAGGCAGAATATGTAGCAGCAACTTCTTGTACGTGTCATGCTATTTGGCTTAAAAGATTAGTTAAAGAACTTCACTTGCCACAAGAAGGACCTACTAAAATTTGCATCGATAATAAGTCTGCACAAGCACTTGCCAAGAATCCGGTGTTTCATGATCGAAGTAAACATATTGACACCCGATATCATTTTATTAGAGATCATATTGCCAAGAAGAAAGTGGAGCTCAAGTTTGTAAAGACTCAAGATCAAGTTGCAGACATTTTCACAAAACCTCTCAAGTTTGAAGATTTTCGAAGAATGCGTGAAAGCCTTGGTGTGATCAAGAAAAGTTAAAATTAAGAGGAAGTGTTGAAAAAAAATATAATTTAAACTTTTCATGAATAGGTACAACTATTCATGAACATATGTTAATGAATGGATGCAACCATTCATCGTGAATAGATGTAACCTATGCATGATGAAAGGGTGCAAAATAAAGAGATGTAATTTTTTGAATAGCCACTAACAAGCCTATATAAAGGATTGTTAGTGATAGAACAAACCATTCCAATTTTGTATTCTTGTAATAACATTCTTACTTCTCTTCCTCTCTAAAAGTCTTACAATTTCTTCCACCTATTTCTAACAATCAGGAACCCTTCAACTTTCAGCTCTAATTTCGCTTCAGCCATGGTCAAAATGGGAGATATCGAGCCTCTAACAGGTTCAGCTGGGATAATTAGGCCGTGTTAACTAGCTTGATTAATTATGTGTTTCTTTCAAATTTCAAGTGTAAAGTAGTTGTAAACTTCTAATGCTTCTTTCCAATACGTTCATAGTTTCAAGCTTCAAGTATAATACAAAAGAAACACTCCCTTTTATCTTAAGAAAACTGTCACTATTTGTCATTTTATAATCAATATATTTTATCTTTTGTTATGAATAAAATAACAAAGAACAATAATAAGAACAAAGAACAAGAATGGAAGAACAAAGAGATGAGAGAAAGAGGGAGATTTGTATTATTCTAAAATATAGACTTGTGTATAATGCCTTCATCAAGTCATCTATTTATAGGCATAAGAAATACATATTACATTGAACTCTAATTAAATGAGATAATATTCCTAATGATAAAGTAAATCAATCTCCTTAGATAAAGTTCTAATCATGATAGACATCCACATAGATAAATATTCATAACACTCCCCTTGGATGTCTATGTAGATAATGTGCCTCGTTAAAACCTTACTAAGATAAAACTTAGTGGGAAAAAAATTAGTGAAGGAAAAAGAGTACACACATCTTTGATACGCATAACATGTTGCCTTATTAAAAACCTTACCAGGAAAACTCATTGGGACAAAAATCTCGGTCAAGGGAAAAAGAGTGCAACACATATTTACTCCCCCTCATGAAAACACTACTAAAGATCTTTGAATCTTCATAATTCAACATTGAATACTATTTTCTAAAGATTGCGGGGATGAAACTTTGGAGTAATATTTTCCATGATGTATCCACCTTCCATTATCTCTACACAAGATAGCATTTGTACCATATCTTGTGAAAGTAAATCACATATCTTCTGGATATGTTGGATCAATGGTCTTAGCCAAATACATTTTTGGCTTGCCTTGTGCATAACAATTATTTCTACAAGATTTGAGGAGGCATCGACGAATGTTTGAAGATCTAAATGTAATGATCTTTGTATATTCATAGATATTTCTTGACCATCTAATATATAGTGCTTCAAGACCAAGAAAAGATATAATTATCTTTATTCACATCCAACAATCTTACAACTATTGGGATACTCAATAGATATGCTCTATTCATATTGAATCTTCTTTAAGATTCTTTCAACTTATGTCTATTCATAGACAAAAAGAAATATATAAAAATGTTCGATCTTCAGGTTGAGATAAACTTGATGTCAAGATTCAAGTACTTGTATTGAAAGTACTTTATGAGTTTCCAATTTGAAGCTCTTTAGGAGTTCTAAAATTATCATAATGGATATTGATCCAAACTCCTTTATAAAATACATAAGGAAATCTGATCATTCTTATAGTATTTTCTCAATTAGTATTCACTAAGGCGATTATACCAAATGCGCCGAAATATTCATGAGGCATGTCTAAATAAATTTCCTCGGAAATTTTCAAATGCTTCTAGCATTTTAAATCCTTCAAGGATAAATATGGATCCACAAATAATTAGACGCATGCAAAATTTTTCATAACTGCCAAAGTAATTGCATCCACCATGAAGTAATTAAAGCTTTTCATAAATCATAGTTCAAGTCGTATTTACGACTACTTATTTGTGCCTCACTTGCATTACACCTTTAGGTGTTTCGACTGCTGGTCCAAATACTTCTATTTTAGAAGTTCAAAGCGTCTTTCAACATCGGCCAATTCAATATTTATACTTCATGATAGATTTTATACAAGATCCTCAATTTCTTTCTTTACTTCTATAGAAGTATATTATGTAAAATTGTTTGTAAAATCGTTGTCGACAACTTTCTAATTTTCTGGTTCCATTCTCGTAATGACATAACTCATCGAAATCTCTTCAAGATTTCAATATTTATTTTAGGTACCTGAAACTCTTCAAGAGTTTTATTATTAGTTATGTCTTGGGTCTCTTTAGGAGCACCCGCCTCCAATATATGACCATCTTATAATACTTTTCATTTACGAGAATTTTGATCATTGGAACCATTTCAACTATCATGCTTCAAGCATGATTTACATCCACTTGCTCTAACATGTAATTTAAACTTAGAGCATTTCAGCTGGTATATGAGACTTAATTACTCTCATTGGGTTAGTAAATATGTCTGGCAGTTGACATGAAATAACATGAATTATCTTATGAACTTTTAGTTCATATTCGAGGATCTAGATAATGATAATTCATTCCCTTCTTTATCCATCTGATTATTCTCTCCTCCTGATGTTGAGAAAAATCATCTAATAAATGATTCTCCAATTAATGTTTAGAATTTAAACATAAAAGGAGACTCGTACTTAATATATATTCTCAACCCTTTTTACTTGCCCATTTTGTGCGTTGTGGTGGAGCAATTCAACTATATATCGCACATTCAAAAATTCAAAAATGGGAAATATGACTTCTGACCAAAAGTCAAATCATAATGGGAAGTTTATTATAACTCGTTGGCTTGATGCGTATAAGTGTTGCTATATGGAAATACCATATAAATAATAAATGTTTTATTCTCACAATTTAGCTATTAAATAGAAGACATCCAATTAAAAATTTATTAAATCGTATTTTTCATAATCAATAGGCTTTGTAACAACCGATATAGCCTAAAATATAAACCCACAAGCTTTTGCAAAACGAATAGTCTAATTGCATAATCTGAATCCTTTTAGAATCAATCTCACAAAGTTCTGGTTGTAAGTTGATAAAACAATGTAGATGCATCTACTAAAATCATATAAAACTTTTCACATTTGTGGATATATGGGCCCGTATTTCGTTCAGATATACAAGACATGCAGTCTCAACTTTAGCACAAGAACTTCAAATTCTAATTCTTTTAGTAAGTGTGATCAACTATATCCTTTGAGAACGAACAACACAAGAACTTCAAGTTCTTTTAGTAAGTGGAATTTAATCAATTCCATTAAGCAACACAAGAACTTCATGTTCTTTAATAAGTGGAATTTAATCAATTCCTTTGAGAATAAGCACCACAAGAACTACAGGTTCTTTTAATACACGTGCATGTAAATCTCAATAGTTTCTGCACCATTATTGACCAGGATGGTCTAACCGATCATGCCAACTATATATATGTGTGTATATATCTCTGAATTTGTAAACTTTTTGTTCCTTTAAAATTGTCTAGTACGACCATCAAAATTGTTCCTTTAAATAGGAATATATTTAGCTCTTTCGGAGCTTTCAATTAAAATTATCTTTTGGTAGCAATATATAGCTCTTCTAGAGCTTTCAACTGACTTTTTGGCTACCGGAACTTATATCCATTTTGTCTTATTTCAAATGCCAATTGATAATATATGTTATCTATAATTCTAAAAAGAATATTTTACGAACTCATATTGCTCTCTTAAAATTTCCACTTCTAGTGGTGACGATATTATTACCATTAGCGGTAATTATTGCAATATTCACAATTATGCACTTTTCATAATGTACTGTCTCTCAAGAACTTATTGCTCTTCTGGAGCATCAATACTTTTAGTACTTTAAGATATAGTACTCACATTTTTCCCTTGCATTTAAATGGAAAAATATATCTTATGCTTCTGCTAAGCTTAAATCGTCACCATAAATTATATTTGATAAGTAATCATGTTAAACAAAATAAATAATATGATAATATATAAATATAAATATTAACATAATATAAATATAAAATGTAAATAATTAATGTATAAAGTAAATAAACATAAAGCAAAATAAATAAAAAGATAATTAATTCTCTTTAAAATTATGAGAATAATTAGAAGATGATTTATTCCATTCGAGGGTTATAAGGAAATCAACAACGTTCAAATGACTTGGACTAACAATGTCCAAATAAGTTGGACCAATATCATCTTTGTCATTTTTCGCAAACAGAATTTGCTTTTATTTTCTTTCCTTTATCATTCAATCATTGTTGATTTTTCAACGTACGATAAGTACGAGACCAATGGTTCATAACATCACATTGGTAATAAAAAAATATTCAACTTTCTTAGAATGATCTTTATCGCTCTTGTCATCCTTATAACCTCACTACCAATGGGTAGAAGTATTCTTAAAATGACCATATTTTTTATGTCTATATTCATAGCCTCGACCACGACCACAACTTCTAATGTGATTTTTATTCCTTCCATAATATAATCTCACATTCACTTCAGGGAATGGAGTAGAGCCAGTGGGCCTTTGAAACCTTTTTCACATATCCTTATCACAGAGAACAAAGATTTAGTCCTCGTACGCGACATTGTTAAACTTGTCCACAAGGTCCTTTAAAAACCTCTTTTGAGACCAGTAGCCTCGCAGAACGGGATGTCCAGCCAATATACTTGGATTATATCGAAATTATGTCTCTAATTGAATAATGATTATGTTTGCATTCACTTCAGGGAATGAAATAGTTCCAATAATCGCATGGAATAAACGTCATGCTTGCATTCACTTCAGGGAATGCCTCCCATAAAACTTTTTGGATCAAGACGAATTTTCGTAACTTGAAATTAGGAGAAGTCTATGGTCAAGTTTTTCGACGAAGAAGAAATATTGCTTTCGAGCAAATATAGACTTTATAATAATCTTCTTGTAAATTCAAAATCATCATGATTTATCGCACTTTAAAACCATATTTTAAAGGATAAAAATAAAAATAGAGTTTACCAATACTGTGTTTCCTCTCGAGGACGATGAAGACATAGCAAACAGCCAAGACAGCTTCTCATAATCTCTTTATATCATGCTCTTACTACGCCATTTAAATATATCATGTAAAACTCAAAACAAGGTTAAAAACATCAACTCTCATAAAAAATATATAAATAAATATTAATATTTAATTATAAAAATATAATAGTAAGTCTACGACCATGATTTTCTTACCCTGTAATAAAAACCTTTTTTAAGCATCGGTTTAGGATTGAGAACAAGAGAAGTCATAAATGAATGGCAACTCACCGTGACCCTTATCCTCATATTGTCGCACAAGTTCTCACTTTCGCAATGACAATTAAACTTTATCACTCTAGCAAGAATTTCAATTGTAAACAAGGGAAGCCATAAATATATTAGCAATGACAGTGTTGATTAGGAGACAACGCAAGAGCCATAAGCTTTGTTCTGCTTTCGTGAGGTGTTTTAAAATCCATGGCTCTCTCAAACCTTCAAATCATGTCATCATGCTTTTTCAAAAATTAAAGATTAAATTAAAATATTAAGATAAAAGCAATCAATAATTTTAAAAAAATGAGGGAAAAACGCTTATCTTCGGTTCAACATAGAATCAAATTTTTCCTGATACTTCCTTTGAGATTCGAACATAAAGCACCAAAATCTTTCGAGCGAACTCGTGTTGATAACGTGTTATGAATAAAATAACAAAGAGCAATAATAAGATCAAAGAACAAGAATGAAAGAACAAAGAGATGAGAGAAAGAAAGAGATTTGTATTATTCTCAAATATAGACTTGTGTACAGTGCCTTCACAAGTCATCTATTTATAGGCATAAGAAGTACATATTACATTGAACTCTAATTAAATGAGATAATATTTCTAATAATAAAATAAATCAATCTCCTCAGATAAAATTCTAATCATGATAGACATCCACATAAATAAATATTCATAACATCTTTTATATTTATTTTACTGTTATTGTTTGAAAGTTAGCGGTTGTGAAGTTTGAAAGCTAAATTCACACTTAGAATCAATTGGGCTTAAACACTTTCAAATTCATGACCTCCTAAAATGTTGCTACAGCAATGGTGCCTATCGAGCTAATGCTCAATCAACTGCATTTTAATTCTTTTTAATTTGGTAATATATACAAGTTATATTTTGATACACAATATATGTACAAAAATTACACAAATTTTCATATTTAAACTATAATCTATAAAATATAAACTTTTAACTTAAACTCAAAATCCTAAATTTGAAACAATACAATCTAAACTCCAAATCCTAAATTATACTCCTAAATCCTAAAATTGACAAACTTGTATATCAAAATAATTTTCTACGTATACATAATTTAGTGTGGGTATATATAGACAGAGAGAGACATGAAGTGTTACATTCATATATGAGTGTAAAATTAAAGTAGTTATATATACATAACCAACAACTAATTAGTCTAGTGGGATGAAATGTTAAGACCTTCAAGCAATGTCAGATGTTCTAATTCTAATGTTGTGAATGAAGAAAATTAGGTTGGGAGGTCGCCCTATATTGAGTCTCTACAAAATTCTTTCTAAATTAATCGACCAATGAGTCAGATATTGGTGATTAAAAAAATAATTATACACATTTTCATAATTTCTTAAATTGATATTTTAAAAATTGGATTATCATATTTTATTGTTCATCCTCATAGATTATGCATATTAAGTAAGATTAAATTAAAAATGTCTAACTATTTAATTTCATTTAAAAACAATATCCTAAATGTCCCGACTTCAAACTCTGTGCCCCATATTGGCATTCCAAATGCTTAGGATTCAAACCTTATGGATGTAATTTCACCCTCCCTTACTTACAATGTATCAAAAAAAAAAAAAAAAAAAAGACAATATCATTCATTAAATTGATAAAATTATCGTATTGTATAAATTCACTAACGTATTGGTCCAAGTGGTAAGCAGCGTAGTATCGCTTAAGCAAGTCATGCAAAAATCTCTGTTGGGTAGGGGTGTGCAAAAGAAAATCAGATCGATTGATCCGATCCGGAATTTCGAATATCCGATCTTTTTATTTTTTGGATAATTTGAATCGGATACATATAGTTATTTCACATTCGGATCTGATATGCGATTATCCAATATCCGAAAATTCAATTTTATTTGTTATATGTGAAAAATTAAAATTTTCATGGATACAAATCTTGTTATATTCAATAATTTTTTGATTGTTATCTTTGAAAGCCTAAAATTTTCATGAATATGACCACCAAATTAAAAAATAATAATTAAATAAAGTTATATATTCGGATATTTGATTTTTTGGATTTGATACAAATCGCTAAATTATCTATCCAAAATTTTCGGATATTCAAAATTTCAGATCGAATTAGATCAGATATCTGAAATGCACACCCCTACCGTTGGGAGACCCACCCACCAAAACTATCTATGCTATGCGAGTCAGTCAGATTAGTCGGGGCGAAACCCTAGAACCAGGAGGGCAACAAAAAATATATTTATAAATTAACAATTATATTATTAAAATATTAGTAGTATAAAATTGTAAAATCGTATAAAACTACTTTAATTTTTTTAATATGCTGGTGTGATTACAAGGTAACATCTGTTCAATTTTCTTATCCCTTTAATAAAGCACACACACCGTGTACACATATTATTCGAACCTGAGTCTTCTAAATAAAATACATCATCCTTTACTACTATAACCACTTTGCATGTTCAAAAACATACTTTAATTTTATACTTGTATAAATGAATCCCAATAATATATTATTCTCTTGTTTACTTCAAATAGGGGCTGCGGTGGCCATCAAAAGCAAGAGGCAACTGAACTCGAAGATGACAGCTTGGTTGGTACTTGCCAACCGGTCGTTTGAAAAGAATAGCCTTTTGAATATTATATAGTATATGCCATTATTTTATTATTATTAGTGACAATTTCTTCGTCGCCAATAATATAGAACAGTCCAAAGTCGGTGGAAAAGTTGATGGCTGAATCATAAAGAATATATATTTTATTCATTGTTTACAAGTTTGACATTTTAAAGTCAAAAGGAATTATTATTCCGTGAAACATGATAAAAAATCTTGTCTTTTTTGTGGCCCTTATATGCCCAACAGTAAAAAATACTACAACATTAAATTTTAAGCCCTAATTTTAAATCATAAACCCTAAATTATATACCATAAAAATGCATCTTACCCTAAATTCTCTAAACCCTAACCTTAAACTCTAAACCTAATTTTGAGTGTGGGGTATAAGTAGGGGCACTGAAAAGGGCAAATGATTTCCATCCTCGTGAAACGTTAACCAGAGGATCTGATCATCGAATATAAATTGCCCGCCCCTTTTCGGTGCCCCTATTTATGCCCCACACTAAAAATTAAGTTTAGGGTTTAAAGTTCAAGGTTTAAGGTTAGAGTTTGTGGTTAAGGTTTAGAAAGTTTAGGGTAGAGTATATTTTGTAGGGTGTATGGGTAGAGTTTAGGATTTAAAATTAGTGCTTGAAATTTAATTTTTTATATTTTTAGTGTTGGGGCATAGAAATGGGCACCGAAAATGAGAGATAATTTTTATCCCTGATCATCATGCATGCAGAAATAACTATGTCAGCGTCACCAAAGTTGAACATTGCTAATTAAGCCAACTAGGCAGAAATGATGGCTTAGACAAACACAAAGCAATGCCCTTATAAATTCAACAAACCTTCAGCTTCATCTTCCATCCACCTGTCTTTTCTTTCTTTCTTGCTAGCTAGCTAGCTTCTGTCTCTGGTCTTCAGCAAATCTAAACTTCGGAATTCGGATTCGGTTTTGAGATCGAATAGAAACATGTCATTGGTAATAAGTAGAGCTTATGTTGCGGTGTTGGCTGTTTTGCTTTTGAGCAGCGCTTGCCAAGTTCAACTTTCCTCTACATTTTATGGCAGTACATGCCCAAATGCACTTAGCACCATTCGCTCCGCCGTTAGGACCGCCATCGCATGAGAGCGGAGAATGGCTGCATCTCTAATCCGCCTTCATTTCCACGATTGTTTCGTTCAGGTACTTGTTGTATTAGTGTGTTCATACTGTATGCATGTAACAAATTATACATGATGTTCTAGTGTAATATATTGCAGTATATATCTTAATGGGATTGATGTTGCCTTTGTATATCAGGGATGTGATGCTTGTTGCGGAATACAGTTGTCGGATAGAGAAAAAACGCAACTCATAATTTGAGAAAATAACAATGAAGATAAAGGAGATACAAATTTTACATGAAAAACCCCTATATAATATAGGGTAAAAACCACAGACAAAGGTAGAAGAATTTCATTATGAGAAAATAGGAATTACAACTTCTCTCAATCTAACAAGGAGAAAACAATGACAATTCTCTCTTGATAAAAAGAAGAAAACAACTTTATATGAAAACTCTCTAATTTCTCTAGTTGTAGGATGATTTTTGGGATGATAAGAAATGGCAAATGGATAAGCTATTTATAGTTGAACTTAAGGGACTAACTTATAAATATCCTAAACTTTAGGGACTTACACAAGTGATTAGACCATCACAATTTTTCAACCAAAGTTGATTGTGTAATACCCCGAAAACCGGTCTAGTCGGAAATAGGTTCCGGTGATCGAAATATTGGCATTAAAATATTGAAATCTTGATTCCTCGATATAGATTATGTTGTTATAATGTTACAAGACCTTAAGTAAATCAAGTCCCTAGTTAAGATTGCTCGGAGAATGCCTATTTTATGTTTTTGAGTTGGGCGTTTCGGTACAGTCAGACACGTACCAAAACGATCTGGATAAGGCGTTCCGAAACGATTAAGGGCGTATCGATACGGTGTAACGATAATAACTAACTTTTTGGACTTTTGCTTACCCGTACCTATATGGCCTCGAACGTATCGGAACGGTACCCTGCAGAAATCAGGGTAGGTGCTCCCAAAGTCAAAAGTTGCGGCCCTTGGTGAGTCACCTACTTGCTTGGCATCTCCTCACATGTTCCTAAGCTGAATTAGTAGTTGTATGTCAGCAAGTATGATGTGAATTGATAAGATTATTTAAATAAGAAATCTTTGGGGAAAGGAAATGTTTTTATTGGTTCTTGATGAGGTGTGTTGGGCTTAGCAAACCCTCAAGCAAGGGAAACTTTCTTATTGGTTGTTAGAGAAGGTGATTAGAAATTCTCTAATCCTCTATAAATAAGAAGAGAATGAAGAGGAGTTGGGCTTTTGATTTTCTACCGAGCTTAGATTCTTTTCTTTACAAAACAAGCAAGCTTTTCCATTACCATCTTCAACCTCAAGCTTTAAGCAAGCATCACCATAGAAGACAAAAACAAAGCTTTGTCTTCCTTCGTTTAAGAGTTTCGTTTAATCCATACAAGTACAAGGAGGAGGATTTAAACACCGAACGAGGTATTATCGATCATAAAGCCTTAACCGAGCGAGGTGAGTGTAGTAGCGTCACGGGTTTGGGCAAGGGCCTACCCGGATCTGTTGTTATTTTTAATACTAACCTTGAGTTAGAAGTTTTATATCATTGATCATGTGATGGTAAGTATATGGTAAGTGTTGCATTGATTCCACGTTCATAGCATGCCTATCATCACATGAAAATCATTGAAAGCATTGACATGTGAGAAGCTTGACATGAATCATTGTTATTGTTCATTGATATGAAATAATGTTTATGAATCATGAATATTGAACCATTGTTATTGGATCTTGGATTTGAAGTATTGGATACAATTGGCATGCCATAAAATTCATGAGCTCATTGGTACGAATAGATTACGGTCCTAGGGCTACGACCTATATGATCTGGCGAGGCAGAGGGATGTATTGTGTATTGGTCTTTGGCGATGTCGGTGGGATGACCATATATGGATTTGGCGAGGAGGTGGAATTCGTGTATCCATATACCATGAATCGATCCAAGAGAACTATTGATCAACGATATTGATTTGCTATGAAACCATGATATTGACATACATGATATGATTTTATGCTTTGTTATGAACAAGAAGCATGCCATGTTATTGCGTAATTAGTATTATGAATACCTTGGAGCATGTTACATGACATAATATGTTCATTCATAGTTATGTGACAACCTCACTAGGCAAAGTATGCCTAATGCATTCCATTGCATCCATTCCGTTGCGCAGGTCATAAGCAAGTTCTAAGTAATGTATTTTGTCCTTTCGAACTCCTAGTATGGTGACAAGGTCTATGTATAAGTTTATTATGTTTCTTTTGATGTGTCAATGTTATGTTTAAGTGTCTTTGAATGGATAGTCTGAAGTGAGCCTTCTAAAAAGTAAGAAATGACCCTCAAATGCATATTTTGTACTAAAGAGGTAAAATCGAAAACAAATGGATTCATATGGCACTAAAACTTGGCATGGCAGTAGCTTATACCCTTAAAATGGTGTGGGTAAAGTTTTATTGCAATTGAACCTTGTTTGCTTTGTCAAAATGAATAAACACCAGCAAGAATCTGTCATTACAGGCCTGACCGTACCGAAATGGGTGATGGCGTTTTGATACGGGTAAGCATAGTTTGAACCTTAGAGAACAGTGTGTACTGAAACGGGTAAGGATGTTTCGGAACAATTTGCTACGGGAGACCTCTGTTTCATACGGGTTCACAGCATTTCGAAACAGGTCAAGGTCTAAGTCAAAGGTGGTCAACCTGTACCGATACGGGTGCGTCTGTATCGATACGGTCTAAAAAGGAAAGTCAACAAGGTTGACCTTGGTCCTCTTGTATCGAAACGGCTTTGATCGTTTCGATACAGAGTCAGTTAAATGTGATCCCTTTTATGAATGAAATGAATTAATAAGTATTTTGGTAATGTTCTGTTTGTGTAATATTGATGAAGTGTTAATAACAAGTTAAATTTTATCGCATCGTTCACCGCACTGTTCTCGGGTAACACGCCCCGACCCGATTCTCTACCAGGCCGGGAAGGGAGTGTTACAGGTTGCTTCTATAGTCTTTGAATTTTGTTTCACGTGCACCGTATTCTGCATTAATGCACCGAATGGTGCTTTAACTTTAACAATCTCCCACTTGAAGATTTGATTGGAACAATCATATCTTCTCACCATTCTTTCTACCTGGAACTTCCCATGTTGCTTACGTCTCTAACAGGCCACAAGAAGATCGGCACCAAACAAATTTGTCAGTATTGATTGCTTTTGTCATGAAATATGCTATGTTGTTGTTGGTATGAATCTTCTGCATACCTACCGTTCATTCTTCCACTTTCTCACGGATGAAGTGGTATTGGACCCGAATGTGTTTTGTTCTTGAGTGAAAAGCGGGATTCCTTGCAAGATACAAGGCGCTCTGACTGCCACAAAAAAAGAGACATTCTCTTGTTTGTGCTCGAGCTCCTCCAATAGCATTTTCAACCATATTGCTTCTTTACTGGCTAACCCTCTAATCAAGATTCTTTAATGAAATTCCAAAGATATTTGACTCTTTATCTATGTTTTTGATTGAGGTTTTATTATTGTTTTGATAAAATGATGAAATCTTGATAGAAAAGAGGATTTAATGTGATTTTCGGAGTTGTTTTAATTTGGTTTGTTTGAGATGGTTTCTAATTGAGTTTTGAAAGGTTTATGCTGTTGAAATGGAGTCTTAATCATATTAATTCCGAAATCCTTGAGATCATTGGTTTTTTAAAGTGTTTTTGGTTGGGTTTTTGGGTTGTTATGTGAGATCTGAGTTGCTTGAGGTATAAGGATGTTTTTGGTTGTTGATATATGCTTAAAATGTGTTGGATGTGTTGGTGGATGGTTGCGCCGAGTCTAGAGATCAATCGATTGAGATTGCGGTTGGGTATTTTGGTGCTTTAGAGCAGGGCAGCGAGTTCTAGTAAAGTGTTGGTGTTTGGATGCATTATGATGCATTGAATCTCTGTTTTAATGTGTTGAAAAAATGAGATGGTGTTCCGGAATTGAACGAAGTGGTTTTGGAGGCTTCAAAAGGTTGATTGTTGCGTCGGCAAGTGTGGTTTCACAAGTCGGTAAGTAGAAACTGATTTTCCAGCATGGAAACATTTTATAAAAGGTTATGTGAACTTAATAAGAGCTTGAAACGTTTTACTAAGTTCGGAAGTAAGTAAAGTGATTTTCTCTCCCGAATTGTGCTAGTATGATCTTTTGGTTGCACTTGTTTCTAATTGCATTTACCTACTGTTTTAAAGCATGTTTTGAGTATATAAAATGTGGTTGATGATGCCATGTGGTTTAAAGCATGAGGTTTGAAGCCTACTAGGTAAGTGATCCTTGTATGCATGTGGTAAGGATCACTTACCTACTAGGTAAGTGATCCTTGTATGCATGTGTTGATGCATGAGGTTTGAAGCATGGTTTAATGCTTGAGTTATGGCTTATCATGAATGCTTTGGAAAAACAGTGAGGTATTCATGAAATGTGGATTATATTGGCAAGTGATGATGTATAAAATGTTTTGTAAATGAAATCGGATATAGTTAGCCGACTATATGATTGAGTGCACTATAAACAAGTCGCCTTGGATGTTGAGTGGTTGTGATTGTATCGAAAACTCCTTCCAAGTACCCTAACGATTGAGGAATGTTTAAGGTTGCAACGGTTAGGGTAGCTCCCGGGTGCGAACCTTGTATGTGTTCTGTCTCTCGTTAGTGGGTTATACATCTACCGATGAGTGGTGTTAAAAAGTTGTAATTGTACCGAATACTCTACCACGAGTGTTACAGCGGTTGAGGATTACTCCCGTGTGTGAGCCTTGAGATGCCGGTAGAGTGTATGAAGGGTTTGGGACAACCCTTGGTAATCCGTGTATCCGATATGCTTTTTGAAAAATGAGTGTATGCAACAATTTTGAGCCATAACTACATATCAATCTCAGGCCCAAGTGAATAAAATAATAATAAATATTAAAATAAAAAAACAAAACAAAAAAAAGCCTAAAAAAAACCCTTATAGCTTCTCTGCAAACCCTAGCCGCCGCCATCAACAATGAACATTCGGGAAAGTTCTCTAACTTGCAAGCCACCCCCTAACCGTCCGGGATTTCCGGTGCATGCAACTACCTTCGTGATATCTGGTATTCTAAGCGACTTAGGAGACTCCTCAAGTCCCCTATAAATAACGAATGAAAGGATTCAAAAAAAAGAGGACGATTAGAAACGGAGGGTGATTGGAATCTACAAGCAAGGCAAAAAAAGGGTAGAGAGTTGGTCTGAAATTAAAAAAAAAAGAAGTTGAACAGTCTACCTTTGATTTCCGGTGATCGAAGACACAACGGAAAAATCCGAACGGTGAGGAGATTCGTGGTCACGAGTAGACTATCATACCCGAAGAGCAACTCGATCCGACGGTATATCTTCGAGATCGAGAGAGGTGAGATTCGAATGTAAAATCTTATATTTACGTCGATTGACTTATATTTAGGTGGAACTAACCCAGGTTTTGAGTTCAGGAGGTAGAAATAAAAAGGAAAGGTATTTTTTTTATTTTCGCCATCGCCGGAGTTTGACCGGCGGCGATTGTAGTGACCGGAAAGTACAGAGAATTGAAAGAGAAGAGAAGATATTTTTAAGTAAATGGTGCATGAGTAAAGAAGAAAATAAAATGCCTATCGACATTATTTTTGGCTAATCAAATGAATAAAAAAGGGAATTAAAAGCTCTTTACTGCATTTTGAAAGTTGTGCAACTTTTGGAAATAGTTATTTTAGGCCAACTTACCCGCATTTAGTTTAAGTTAGGAGAAATTCACATGCTAGATCCTTGGTTCTTTAGATGTGTAATATTTTGGTCCTTTTCTTTTGAGTTTTAGTTTAGATTAATTTAGTTACAATTTAGGATTAGGTTCTTTTAATTTGTCCTTAGTTAATAAGTTTATTAAGTACACACATTTAGTTTAACCGTAGTTAATTTAGGTTTTTTTAAATCAATTGTTTCCAATGGAATTTTAATTTGTTTAAATTGATCATTAAAGTTGGAGCTTAATTGTAAATTGATCTTAAATATTTGCGGATATTTTTGAATTCGACCTTAAAATTGAATTTGATTAATAATTTGCATGATTTATGAAATTTTACAAATTAACTTAAAGTTTGTGATCTTTTATTACCATTTTAATCTTCTACGTTTTTATTTATATGATTTAATGTTCAAGCAAGTAATTTAATTTTTGTATCATTTTACATCATTTTTAATAGTGTTATTAACCGAGTCGTGTATCTTTGAAGCCTTTTAGACAACACAACCCCTTTAGGTACCAATTTTAGGCGTTGTGGGGATGCTATAACCTTCCCCACACATAACCGACTCCCGAGCCCAACCTGACTCCGGTTCAGATGCAAATCAGTTCTACAGGTTTTCGGTCATACCCAATCCAACATGATCGATGGCAACTCCAAACAATGACGAGCCTATGAAGGCCCAACCAATTTCGTCCCGGACTAAAAATGGCGTCGACAACTTGGCGACTCCGTTGGGGGCATCAACAGAGTCAGGCCACACAAAAAGGGGTACATGTTGTGTTGCATCATTCCATGAACTTTCTACCCGAGCTCGGTCCCGTTTATGTGGGCCAAAACACTGCTCCTTCATGAGGTTAACCTCCATATGGGATAGTAGTCACCTCCAGGATGCATATGATCTATGGTTTCGTGAGGGTAACCTACGTATGGTCATAGGGAAGTGCATCCCCTCGAGTTGAACTTGGTCTTGAGAACCTATAATGGGGGAGACCATGGACCTTGCTAGCCTTAGCAGGCGTCAGTGAGGACAATTCGGGTACCTTGTCTAGAACTGTAACCTCATATAACAAACCGTAGAAACCCCTGTTAGAGCCATGCTGAACTCAAATCTTAGTGTGTCACCCATTGATATGTGAACGTGTGTTTTGTTTTGTTTTGTTTTTTCTACTCTTCATATTATGCTTTTTTCTTTTTTTGTATCTGGTTATTTTTTATATTTGTGCGACACTAACCAAATTTCCTTGGGTTGTTTATTGTTTATGTACACATGCATCATCATCATCATCATAGGGAGGTGTTGGTTATTTAATTAATTTGATTGAAAAATCTTCGTCATGGCCAAAAGAGTTCAGTGCTTATCAGAGAAAAACGATGATGTTCGAAAATGGTCAGAAAACACCCAGAGAATGAGAGGCAATAATATACTAGCAAGACCGGATGAACTATTCTCAAGATACGTTCACCTTCAGCTTAAGTAGAATGACACTCGAGAACTAGCAGAGATTTGGGGTTAGTGGAAAATTGATCAGAGATAGATGTTGTATGACGCATATGAAGACGTAGTTTATTTGCTGCAAATGCACGCAGATAAAGGGCTGAGACGGGCTATGGCACAATTTTGGAACCCTTTATACAACTGCTTTACATTCAATGGGGAAGACATAACCCCGACGATAGAAGAGTATGTTGCGCTGCTCCATCTAAGGAAAGTGCATGAGTTCGAAATTAATGTGAAAGAGGCTCAACTTAAGACGTACAAAGAGAAGCTTATGACTTTGACTGGGACTAGCATGTCATGGGTGGAAGCCTTGTTTCAAGGTAAAGAGGGAAGTGAAGCCATCGCATGTGATAGACTTCGGGGATTGATCCATTCTCATCCTGATCCGAGAAAGCAGGTTGATATCTTTGCCTTAAGGGTTTATGGCTTGATCATTTTTCCTAAAGTAGTTGGACACATTGAAGCATCAGTGATAGATTTATTTGGGGAGCTCGAGTCAGGCCTTAATCCAGTTCCGGCTATCTTGGCGGAGACCTTTCGATCCCTTAATTTCCTCAAAATGCATGAAGGCGTATATTTTATAGGGTGTGCACAACTCTTCACCGTATGGATGCACATTCACTTGGGGGCCAAGAGGAAGTTGTCCAGACGCGTACATACTCCACAATATTCACCATTACGAGAGTTCTTAACAGAGGAGACAAAAAAGGAAAAAACGTTGGGAGAATGGGAATCAATCTTGCGAGACCTGAGGTTGGAGGACATTACTTGGCGGGCTTATTGGTTGGACTACAATTATATCTTGTACAAGTGTGGTGCCTTTGATTGGGTCCCTCTTCTTGGTATTTGGGGTGCAACTGGATATGCTCCTCTATTGGTATCGAGGCAATATGGGTCATTACAGTTTGTCCCAACCACGAGGGGATTAGGGTTGTGTGAGTTCATCTTCAAGGGTGAGAAGTCTAAAAAGAAAATTCTTGAGATAGCCAGAGCTTGGGCTCACCCATATCAAGCCAGGTTCGGACCTCTAAGGCTTACTTCGGATTACCAAATTTGGAGGACAAGAAGGAAAAATTGCAACATCCCACCACCTAGCCAAGAGAATACTCCAACTTTAGAGGAACGCTTTAGAGAAATGCCGACTGAAGCTGATATTGTTAGACAAGAGTGTGAGGAGGAGAAGAATGCGCTGAATAAAAGGATCGCCGAGCTAGAAGCCAAAAACGAAGAGCTAGACTACAATGCTACATATTTTAAAAATCAATCAAAGGGGTTTGAGAAGTAGCTAAACATTGTGAGTGCAGATTTAAAAGACCTACAAGGGGACTTCAAGAGAAGATAAAGAATGCCAACTTGCACAAAACTCCACAAGAATGAGAGCAAGAGATTCGTGATCGGGAGAATGATACGAATCGCTGTATGAAGTTATTGAAAGCTAAAGAAAACCGAGTGGAAGAACTTACAGCTAATTTGCAAGCAGCCCAACAAACAAATATGACAACCCTTAATGATCTCATGGCTAGTCGCGCTCAGAACCAAGAATTGCAGGAACATCTAGCATCTCTGCAAGGGATTCTTCAAATCTACCAACAACAAGACTCAGTGATTGAGCTTGAAAAGGCGCGAGTTGAAAATGAGAATTTAAAGGAGTTGGTAACAGCATTAGAGAGTTCACTGCAACAACATAGAGACTTGATAGATGATATTCAAAGGGATTCTAAACTTAGTGAGGAACAATGGGACTTACGACTTTGGTTTGCAAGAGTTGATATCAAGGTGAGAGAAGACTTGATGAGGGAAGCAGTCACTCAGATCCGGAAGATAGCTGAGCACATTACCGATTTGGCCAAGGAAGCAGGGTGGTTGAAGTTTTGGATCAATCCCTCGACACACTTTGAATGGAAGGAGTTCTTGGGAAAAGTTGAGAAGTTGGGAGATCAAGCTAAGCCATATCGCCGAGTTTGGTGTTAATTTTTTTTGTCATTAAGAACGTTGATCGGAGATTTTTTTTTTTGATTTTTGGGATATTATATTTTGTCTTTGGATGTTAGTGGATGATTTTTATTTTTATTTTTGGTGGATGGATTAGATTTTCCTTTTCAATTATTTAATAAAAGTTTTTTTTTCGGTTTGTGCGAATATTCTTCTATCTTATTAATTTTCTAACCAACACCTAGTTGCATTCATTCTTGCATTCATCATTACACATTACATTTATACAATGTGTTTCATATGCATTAACATTAAATAAAACACTAATCCATGGGAGTTCACTATCAGTGATACTGGAAACGAAGGACGATCAAGGCAACCATCCTCACTACACGCGATTCAAGGCTAGAAAAATGGAAGAGAGACTCCAGAAGCTAGAAAAATTTCAAGAACAGGTCATTCAGGATGTAAAGGGCTTGAGGGATGACATAGGAAAAAGTCAAGAGACTCTTCTAAGTAAATTAGAGGATAAGTTGTCACAGTTGTTATCTAAAGCAACAAGTGCTGAAAAAGAAAAAACTCACGAAGTTCACGAAGAAGATTCATCATCTTTACCTTTTGGATCAAAAGAAACACATCCTCGGTTTGTGTTCTCTGCTGGCGGACTAAAATCAAATGTCCATAACCAAGCAAATATGCATGGCGCTTCTGGTTCAAACATGTGGGCAAGCCCAATCAAACCAGAAATCCCAAATTTTGACGACCCTGATGAGTTGGAAAAATTGAAGAAAGTGCAACCCAAACTTTTTGGTATAAATGATGACAAGTTCAAGTGCTTGGAGGAAAGAATCAAAGCTATGGAAGGTACTGATGCCTTCATTGGGACAGATGTAATGGAGCTGAGCTTGGTCTCTGATATGATTTTACCCCCAAAATTCAAAGTGCCAAAATTCGAGAAATTTGATGACACGAGTTGTCCTAATGCCCACCTTACCATGTTTTGCCGTAAAATGACGGGGTACGGGAATGATGATAAGTTGTTAATTCATTGCTTTCAGGACAGTTTAGCTGGGTCTGCCATGCGATGGTATAATCAGTTGAATAGGGCCCAAATAAGCACATGGAGGGACTTAGCACGTGCTTTCAAAGAACAATACAAGCATGTCCTGGACATGGTACCTGATCGTTTGACACTCCAAAACATGGAAAAAAAAGCATAATGAAATGTTCCGACAATATGCCCAACGTTGGAGGGACATGGCTGCACAAGTCCAACCACCATTACTTGAGAAAGAGACGACAACCCTCTTCATTAATTCCTTGGAGTCAACATACTATGAGAAGCTTGTTGGTAGTACCACTAGAGACTTTGTTGATCTAGTGATAACAGGTGAAGCAATTGAGCGTGCTATTAAAAGCGGGAAACTTAGCGATTTTGAGGCTTCAAAATAATCGTATACCAAAAAGAAAGAGAATGAAATTAATGTTGTGAGAGATAATGGGCATCAATATCCCAGATATCAATCATCACCACAATTTGTGTATCATACATGATATTCGAAACCCACTACAACCTCTCCAAGTCAGGAAAAACAATCGCAAGGAGGACCCAAGCCATCAAGGACTAATACGGAAAGAGAATCTTTCACGTCTATTCCAATTTTTTACAAAGAGTTATATGCTAAATTATTAGAAGAACGATTGATATCCCCCGTCTTTCTCACACTGTTGCAACCACCATACCCAAAATGGTACGATCCTTCTGCACATTGTTAGTTCCATGCTGGAATCCCTAGTTATACAATCGAAAGTTGTCCAGTTCTCAAAAGAAGGGTTCAAAGCTTGATTAATCAAAATATCATGCAATTCAACACACCATAGAGGCCTAATGTCACTAATAACCCTCTGCCAACATATGAGGAACCAAAGGTTAACACGGTGATGAGAGGTGGTGAGTTTAAGATTAAGACACGCTTATCTGAAGTGCAATCACTGTTAAAGTGGGTTTGGAAGAAAATGGTGGAAAGAGGATTGGTGAGTTCTAACCACGGAGCTGTTGTGACTAGTAATAGTGATATCTGTGAATTTCACGGTGATGTGGATCATGGGATTCAACATTGTGATGAGTTCAGAAAGATTGTCCAAAGTTTGATGAACAATGAAGAAATAGAGTTCTTCGAAAAGAGTCAAGAAGTTAAGAATGTTTTTACAGTGGATGGACAATCGTCCAAAAAGGGTGGTGAGGCTAGACGACCTTTTGTGATTAATTGGCCTAGAATGCATGAAGAAGAATCAGAGAAACCTATGCCTTGATTGGTGATCGAGACTCCTTCTCCTTTCCCATACATGTGTAATCAAAAGGTGCCATGAATTTATGGTTGTAACATGACTATTACGGGGAAAGAGGATTCTGAAATTGCGGCTGCAGGAATTAGTGGAGTTGGGAACTTCACTCGAAGTGGAAGATGTTACTCCCCTGAAATTGCAAAATCGGTGGAGATAAGAGATGTTGAGCAAAAGGAAAAGTTCCCACTGATTGGAGAAAAACCAAAAATTAATGAACCTGTAAAAGAGGAAGAAGCACGTGAATTCCTGAAGTTCATCAAACATAGTGAATATAGTGTGGTTGAACAATTACACAAAGAACCATGTCGTATATCTGTGTTATCTTTGTTGTTGAGTTCAGAGCCCCAAAGAAATGCTTTTCTAAAAGTGTTGAACCAAACATTTGTCCCAAATGATGTTTCAGTGGATAAGTTGGATAGATTGGTGAATAATCTACATGCCGACAGTTTCATCTCTTTTAGCAAGGATGAAATTCCTCTTGAAGGTACGGGGTCCGTCAAAGCATTGCACATAACTACCTATTGCAATGGACATATACTACCTCATGTCCTGGTCGACAATGGATCTTCTTTGAATGTCATGCCCATGACCACATTAAATAGGCTTCTAGTGGATAAGGCTCACATGAGACCTTGCCATACAACCGTAAGGGCATTTGACGGAACCAGGAGAGAAGTCATGGGAAAGTTTGACATCCCAGTTATGATTGGTCCAACTACGTATAACGTAGAATTTACTGTTATAGACATCACACCTGCTTATAATTGTCTGTTGGGACGACCCTGGATTCACGCAGCTGGAGCAGTACCTTCAACGCGTCATCAGAAAGTTAAGTTTACAATTGGCGGGCGCCTTGTAAGTGTTAGCACTGAGGATGATATCATTGCATCTGCATCAACGGAAGCTCCATACATTGATGTGGATGGAAACGCAGTCGAGTGTACATTTCGATCACTCGAATTTGTGAATGCTACTTTTTTCGCTGAAGGAAATAAGATCCCAAAACCCAAACTCTCAAAAAATACTATGATGGGAATAAGGCTCACTATTGGGAAAGGAGCCAAATCAGGAAAAAGGACTCAGGAAATATTTGCAAGGAATGCATACGACGATGCAACCATTTTTAAAATATGATCGAAGCGGTGTTGGATTCCAGCCAAATCCACGTCAAAGGATGAAGCAAATTTTGAAAATGAGAGCAAAGAGAAGGGCCGGACTAATTGGCCAGAGTATCGAAGGGGAATTGATGGTATTTCCCTATATTTCTGTAACCTTCATGTCCGGGGAACAAATTAATTCTGAAAAGGAAAAAGAAATCCTACTAGTACCTCCAGAGAGGTTCGAAGACCTGAGCATAAATGCTATAGGGGAAGAGGAAGAAATTGCATAGAATCAGTTAAAGATTCGCCCGTCTCTTCCGGGTTGTGTCTTGAATAACTAGACCGCTGTTGAACTCCCTATTGTTTTTAAATCTTTATCAGAGTAATGCTCGTAACTTGCCCCACTACTTAAGCCCGAAAGTAGTGGAGATTTATTGTAAGGGCCCCCATTTAGGCATCAATTTATCAATTCAATAAATGAATGCATTTTCTCTTTCAATCCGGTCTCATTGTTTGTCCATTCTTCCATTCTACACTTCCCTTTCTTGTGCCTTGTATATATATATTTCCTCTTACACATTTGCATTGCCTTTAGATATCAATTGCACGAATGATATTGCTTCGAGCTCAAAAGTCGACTTTGAACAGACTATATGCTTAGGAGAGTATGAGTCCGACGACAACTATGAGGAACATGAATTGTCTCCTGATCTACTTAGACTAATTGAACATGAGAATAAACAAATTCTTCCTCACCAAGAACCAATGGACACAGTAAACTTGGGAACTCAAGACGACAAGAGAGAGATAAAGATCGGTACTTTTATATCTTCAAATACAAGAGACAAACTCATCTCCCTACTTCAAGAATTCAATGATGTGTTCGCCTGGACCTACAAAGATATGCTCGGATTAAACACAGATATTGTAATACACGAACTTCCGTTGAAGCCAGAATGCAAGCCTGTACAATAGAAGCTCAGAAGAATGAAGCCAGAAATGTTACTTCAGATACGAGAGGAAGTAAAGAAACAATATGATGCTAGATTTTTGCAAGTGGCCAAATATCCAGAATGGGTAGCTAACGTTGTTCTGGTACCAAAGAAAAATGGAAAGGTGCGAATGTGTGTTGACTACCGTGATCTTAATCGTGCTAGTCCTAAGGATAATTTTCCTTTACCACATATAGACACATTGGTAGACAATACATCAAGACATCACTTGTTCTCATTCATGGATGGTTTCTCGGGCTATAATCAAATCAAAATGTATCCCAACGACATGGAGAAAACTACATTTGTAACAGAATGGGGCACATTTTGCTACAAAGTGATGCCTTTCGGTCTGAAAAATGCAGGGGCAACATATCAGAGGGTCATGGTGACGTTGTTCCATGACATGATGCATAAAGAAATAGAAGTTTATGTGGATGATATGATTGCCAAATCTCGAACAGAAGATTAACACATCACAAATCTCAGAAAACTCTTTGAACATTTGAGGAAATTCCAATTGAAGCTAAATCCTGCAAAATGCACCTTTGGAGTTGCTTCAAGCAAATTGTTGGGTTTTATCGTTAGCTAGCAAGGTATTGAGGTAGATCCTGATAAAATCAAGGCTATCTAAGAGCTTCCTCCTCCTCGTACTCAAAAGGAAATTCGAGGTTTCTTATGACGTTTAAATTATATTTCTCGGTCCATCTCTCAATTAACCGATAAATGTGATCCCATTTTCTGAATCTTAAGGAAGCATAATACAGGCGTATGGGACTCAGCATGTCAGGAGGCTTTTGATAAAATTAAGCAATATTTGTCAAATCCCCCTGTATTAGTTCCTCTTGTATCAAGCAAGCCTTTGATTTTGTATCTAGCTGTATTTGAGAACTCTATGGGTTGTGTATTGGGCCAACACGATGAAACTGGGAGAAAAGAGCGAGCTATCTACTACCTCAGCAAAAAAATTACCGATTGTGAATCGAGAAATTATGTTGCACATTAGTCTGGACGGCTCGCATGCTTCGTCAATACATGCTATACCACACAACATGGTTGATTGCAAAACTAGATCCAATAAAATACATGATGGAATCGCCATGCTTATCAGGAAGGAAGGCTCGATGGCAAATTTTACTTTCTGAATACGATATTGAGTACGTAAATCGGAAAGCCATCAAAGGTAGCGAGATTGCAGACTATTTAGCTAGTCGTGCTTCTTCTAAGTATGAAACTTTGAGTTTTGAGTTTCCTGACGAAGACCTAATGTGCTTAACTGCTAGTGAAGAGGAACCAATTGGTAAGAAACCTTGGAAAATGAATTTTGACGGAGCTTCAAACGCATTTGGGTATGGAATTGGGGTAGTTCTAGTGTCTCCCAAAGGGAATCATTATCCATTTACGAGTCGGCTGAATTTTGAGTGTACCAATAATATGGCGGAATATGAAGCGTGTATAATGGGACTTTGTGCGGAAATCAAGCGAAAAATAAAGGTCCTAAAAGCATACGACGATTCGTCGTTAGTGGTTTATCAACTTCGTGGAGATTGGGAAACTAAAGATGCAAAATTGATTGGGTACCGAAAACTCGTCCTTGAATTAATAAAAGAGTTCGAGGAGATATAATGGCTGATGCATTGGCAACTTTGGCTTCTATGCTTAAAGCAAATAAAGAAGATGGTATAATGCCCATAAAAATGAGTATTTATGATTCACCCGCCAGTTGTTATACCATCGAAGATGAGGTAGATGATCACCTTTGGTATTACGATATTCTACAATATATCAAGTATCAAAAATATCCTGAGGAGGCAAATGATGTGAATAAAAGAACAATTTGAAGAATGGCTACAGGGTACGTCCTTGACAGAGAAATTCAATACAAAAAAGGGAGCGACCAAACGCTGCTCAGATATGTAGAAAATCATGAGACAAAAGATAATTGAGGAAGTTCACGAGAGAATTTGCGGAATTCATGCAAATGGCCTTAGTATGTCTAGGCAGATTATGAGGTTGGGTTATTACTGGGTATCTATGGTAGAAGATTGCGTCAACTTTGCTCAGAGATGCCATAAATGTCAGATTTATGGAGATAAAATTCATGCGGCATCTTCACCTCTTCATGTTATAACGGCTCTGTGGCCATTTGCAGCGTGGGGCGTGGATGTGATCGGACCGATTACGCCAAAAGCATCAAATGGACATTGTTTCATTTTTGTGATGATTGATTATTTTACCAAGTGGGTGGAAGCTACTTCGTATGCCAAAGTAACCAGGTCGACAGTATGCAAGTTCCTAAAAAAGAAATCATTTGTCGATATGGTCTACCAGACAGAATTATCTCTGACAATGCTTTAAATCTGAACAACCAAATGATGAAGGAAGTGTGTGAGCAGTTTAAGATAAAGCATCATAAATCAGCACCCTATCGCCTAAAAATCAATGGGGCCGTCGAAGCATCCAATAAAAATATCAAACGAATTGTGGAGAAAATGGCAATAAAATATAAGGATTGGCATGAGAAATTACTTTTTTCCTTGCTAGCGTATCGAACATCCGTGCGAACGTCTACGAGGGCAACTCCATATTCTTTAGCTTACGGAATGGAGGTAGTATTACCGATAGAGGTTGAGATTCCATCTCTTCGGGTCTTAATGGAACTTAAGTTGGACGAAGCTGAATGGATTCGAGTTAGATATGACCAGTTGAATATGATAGAAGAAAAAAGATTGAAAGCAATTTGCCATGGGCAGATGTACCAAAGGCGAATGATTCAAGCTCACGATAAGAAAGTCCGACCAAGAACGTTTCAGAAAGGGGATTTGGTTCTAAAAAAAAAGTTTTCCTACGCAGAGGGATTTTCAAGGAAAATGGATGCCAAATTGGAAAGGGTCGTTTGTTGTGAAAAAAGCTTTTTCTGGTGGGGCATTAATCCTAACCGAGATGTATGGGAACGAGTTATCCAAACCTGTGAATTTCGACTCGGTGAAGAAATATTATGCTTGAATTCATGACATACCAAGAGATGAAAACCCGAAAAGGGCCATGTTGGTAAAAAAGGAAAAAAGAAAAGCCAATAGGTGAAAACTCGAAAGGGCCCTGCTGGTAAAAAAGAGAAAAAAGCCAAGAGGTGAAAACCTGAAAGGGCCCTGTTGGTAAAAAAAGAGAAAAAAGCCAAGAGGTGAAAACCCGAAAGGGCCTTATTGGTAAAAAAGAGAAAAAAAAGCCAAGAGGTGAGAACCCGAAAGGGCGTTTGGGAATCAATAGAAGATTCAAGGGTCAAGAGCTCAAGAATGGTCCAAGTATGATCAAGGGAAAATCTACATGCCTTCAGATGTTGTCCAAGAACTCATGCTTTATTGGGCAGAGGTCATATTCAAAAAAGATCCTTGAGCGAAGTAGCAATGGAGTCCTTGCAATTGATATTTAGGGGCATTTTCTTCTCTCTTTTTTCTTTTGTTTTTGTTTCCCTTTGACCTTTTTTGTCTTAGACATTTGATTATCATTTGTCAAGGCTCGGACCATTTTCGTTCAATAAAAAGAAATTTTCAATTTTCTTG
This sequence comes from Hibiscus tridactylites, assembly GCA_958450335.1. NCBI lineage: Eukaryota > Viridiplantae > Streptophyta > Magnoliopsida > Malvales > Malvaceae > Hibiscus > Hibiscus tridactylites. Next base: position 74,304,453 of record OY288281.1, read on the forward strand.
CTCTTGCATTTCCTTGTACTTGCCATTTGGACATTTGTGCATTCTTTTGTTAATTGGTAATCTCGTTGCTCTACCTAAGGGGGTTTACAATGTATTTTGATGTTTGATGCATTATTCAAAAAGAGATTTTAGAACACAATAAGGCTAGAAAATGCTCACGAACACCATTCTTTGATAAATGGAAAGTAATGAATTTAAGAGGCACGATACGAGGCAGAAAGAAAAAAGTACAAGGACTTTGATCTCAACGAAATAAAATCCAGAACTTAAAATACATTCAATTTTCATGCATTTAGAATAGTAGAGCATTTTACATGTAAGATAATTACATTAGAAATATGTGCATTTTTTGTCAAGACAGATTGACAGGAATCGCCTTCAAGATGAAGTGCCATTAATTGCCTTCAAAATGAAGTGCCACCAATCGCCTTCAAGATGAAGTGCCACCAATCGCCTTTAAGATGAAGTGCCATCAATCGCCTTCAAGATGAAGTGCCGCCACATTGCCTTCAAGATGAAGTGCCGCCATATCCTTTCAAGAAGAAATACTGTTAACCGCCTCGAAAAGGGAGTGCCACGATTTGCCTTCAAGATGAAGTGCCACTATTTGCCTCCAAGATGGAGTGTCACGATTTACTTCCAAAATGGAATGCCACATCTTGCCTTCAAAATGAAGTGCCACTATTTACCTCTAAAATAGTGCCACGATTTGCTTTCAAGATGGAATGCCACGATTCGCCTCCAAGATGGAGTGCCACCAAATCTCAAAGACGGAGCGTGGTTATCATAAGTTCAAAATTCATTAGACAAAATTGTTGCTTCTAGTCTTTGCTCTATTCCTCTCATTCGAGCAATGAGCAAAGAGGGGCAGCTGTATGCACCAATTTTGAGCCATAACTACATATCAATCTCAGGCCCAAGTAAATAAAATAATAATAAATATTAAAATAAAAAAACCAAAAAAGTAACAAAACAAAAAAAGCTCAAAAAATAATAAAAAACCCTTATAGCTTCTCTAAAAACCCTAGCCGTCGCCATCAACAATGAACATTCAGGAATGTTCTCTAACTTGTAAGCCACTCCCTAACCGTCTGAGATTTTCGGTGCACGCAACTACCTCCGTGAAATCCGGTATTCTAAGCGACTTAGGAGACTCCTCATGTCCTCTATAAATAACGAAGGAAAGGATTCGAAAAAGAGGACGATTAGAAACGGAAGGTGATTGGAATCTACGAGCAAAGCAAAAAAAAAGGGTAGAGAGTTGGACTGAAATTAAAAAAAAAGAAGTTAAACAGTCTACCTTTGATTTCCGGCGATCGAAAACACAGCGGAAAAATCCGAGCGGTGAGAAGATTCGTGGTCACGAGTAGACTATCATACCCGAAGAGCAACTCGATCCGACGATAGATCTCCGAGATCGAGAGAGGTGAGATTCGAATGTAAAATCTTAGATTTACGTCGATTGACTTATATTTAGGTGGAACTAACCTAGGTTTTGAGTTCAGGAGGTAGAAATAAAAAGGAAAGATAATTTCTTTTTTATTTTCGCCATCGCCGAAGTTTGACCGGCGACGATTGAAGTGACCAAAAAGTATAGAGAATTGAAAGAGAAGAGAGGATATTTTTAAGTAAATGGTGCATGAGTAAAGAAGAAAATAAAATGCATATCGGCATTATTTTTGGCTAATCAAATGAATAAAAAAGGGAATTAAAAGCTCTTTACTGCATTTTGAAAGTTGTGCAACTTTTGGAAGTAGTTATTTCAGGCCGACTCACCCGCATTTAATTTAAGTTAGGGGAAATTCACATGTTAGATCCTTGGTTCTTTAGATGTGTAATATTTTGGTCCTTTTCTTTTGAGTTTTAGTTTAGATTAATTTAGTTACAATTTAGGATTAGGTTCTTTTAATTTGTCCTTAGTTAATTAGTTAGTTAATAAGTTTATTAAGTACACACATTTAATTTAATCGTGGTTAATTTATGTTTTTTTAAATCAATTATTTCTAATGCAATTTTAATTTGTTTAAATTGATCATTAAAGTTGGAGCTTAATTGTAAATTGATCTTAAATATTTGCGGATATTTTTGAATTCGACCTTAAAATTGAATTTGATTAATAATTTGCATGATTTATGATATTTTACAAATTAACTTAAAGTTTGTGATATTTTATTACCATTTTAATCTTTTATGTTTTTATTTGTATGATTTAATGTTCAAGCATGAAATTTAATTTTTGTATCATTTTACATCATTTTTAATAGTGTTATTAACCGAGTCGTGTATCTTTGAAGCCTTTTAGACAACACAATCTCTTTAGGTATCAATTTTGGGCGTTGTGGGGGTGCTATAACCTTCCCCACACGTAACCAACTCCCGAGCCCAACCTGACTCCGGTTCAGACGCAACCTAGTTCTACAGGTTTTCGGTCATACTCAATCCAACATGATCGATGGCAACTCCAAACAATGACGAGCCTATGAAGGCCCAACCAATTTCGGCTCGGACTAAAAATGACGTCGACAATGAGAATCTTATTAATCACTTGTAAGCCAATATAATGAATTGAAATGTTATGGAAATGTTGTTATGCATATTTTGAAAAATGCATGTTTTACTTTAAGCTTTGCATATTGGTGAATATGCTTGAAAGGCTTGATTTTTGTTAGCAATAGTTTAATTGTTGTGAAAATGTGATACATGTTGCATGATGTTTAGTATGTTGGTTTTAAGATGAAGTGCATGGGTTTTTAAAGAAGGCAGGGGGTTTTTAAAAGAGTGAAAATGGTTTTTAGCATTGATGATGTTTTTGGTTTTGAGCATTCCTCACTAAGCTTGTATGCTTATGCTCTCTTTTTCTCATCAATGCAGATAATTAGAGGTTTGGAGGCAGCAAATTCAAGGGAATTCCAAGTGACTTCATTGAAAGTATATTTTGATTTTTAACTAGTGTAATAAAGGCAATGGGAGTGGCCAATGCTATGAGTGTTGGTTGTTTTGGCATTTTCAATTTTGGTACAAGTTTAGTATGCGTATTTGGGTATGTAAATGGCCTTTAGATGTTAGTTTATGCTTAAATTTGAGAATTGACCTTTTGGTGCTTGTTTTTCTTAGGAAGCATGCCTTTAGATATCATTGATGTTGATAGTGATGCTTTGATGATGCCATTGCCATGAATTTATGATTGTTGAAGTGCATTTGAGTTGCAAGCATGTTTATGTATGTGTTGGATTAGTTTCGGATGACTAGACTCGAGTTAAAACAGCAACATTAAGCATTGCAGGCCCAGGTGTTTCGAAACACCCTTGCTTGTTTCGAAACGGGTGTTCGAAAATGCCTTGGGGTATCGGAACATGGAGGTCCGTTTTGGTACGTTTTGAAACTGTGAACCCATGTTCCGAAACGAGTCTTGGGTGGTTTCGGTACGGGCCCGCGTTTCGAAATAGGTGCATCCTTTTCGATACGCCCGTTCCGATAATAGGGCTTACTGTTCCGAAACAGCTAATTGTTAATTCAGTTTTTGGAATATTTTGAGGTTTTGCTTCTTTGTAATTTGGTTCCTGATTGTCTTGTATGCAATTAAGTGAGTCCTATTGGTTAATTTGAACTGAGTTTCGATAGAGATGCATGTAACAAACTTAATTAAAGATTGTTAATCCAACTTTGGGAAAAACCCTTGCAATTTTTTAAGTTTACAAAATGGTCCCTAAATCTGGATTTGGTAATAATTGACGAATGCTCGCGTTGTCTTTCAATCTGCTGCTTGTTGATCACATAGGAATTTAACTTGCATCTAGTCAAGATAAAATGGGGGGAAATAGGATCATTTATTGAGGTAAACCTTCCCGATTTACTTCAATATTTCTTGTGTGACTCGTTCTGTTCGGTCTGTCGGCTAGGCCAGGTCGAGGGGGTTACACATTCTCGTTGTTGCAGCTAGAGATGCTTCCGAATACGTAAGTATATCACATATGAAAAATATTACATCATATTCATGTTATTACCTTTATAATTAACAATCCTTTGAAACAACTCAGGTTGGCGGCCCGTCTAGGATGGCCAAACTCGAAAGAAGAGATTCCACCACCGCGAGCATAAGCCTAGCTTCGAGTCAGCTTCCTCGTTTCACCGCCAGCCTCTTGGGTGTCATCACAATGCTCCATACATGATCAAAGCCATACCCCCAATTTGTCAATGTCTGAAAATGTAACAACTCTATTCTCCCACTTATTTGTACCCTGCAGCTGCTGGACCAGCATACCTATGCGATGGCAACAACATGTTTCGGAGAAGCAAATGATACATATGGTGTTAAACTTTCCAAGGCAACATGTTTACACTGTAATGGAGCATGCAAGAACTTCGTTGCAAGTCTCAAAGAGGATAGAGTTTCTCCTACAGTATGTGCTGCTGGTCATATGAAGCAAATTGGGAATGTTGAGCAGGTTATTTTCAAGTTCCTTGAAGCTTTACAAGATACTTATGAAGCTCGGTTGATTTGAATACTCGGAATCATTGATCCATGACCGTTTTCGGGAACTCGTCGAGGCATTATCGGCGGTGGATGATATCGAAGGTCAGCGTACATGCTTTCAACATTGAGGGTAATGTTTATATGCATTAGATGTGTTGCTGTTAGTAATTAAATCCCCATATCAAACAATTTTTCTTCTTTTTCATTAATAATTAATCACTAAGCCAACAATAATCATAATTAAACATCATTAAAGAAAGAATTCGGCAAAGTCTACAAATAAAATTAGGTAGGTAGAAGAAAAGACTTCACGTTTGATCGTAATGGTTGGCGATGAGGGATTGGATAGCTCCGGATAAGTTGGTCATGGCGGCAACGAGATCTGTCATCCCTTTCCGGTTGACTTCGTTCTGAGTTTCTTCGATACGAAGTCGACGGTGTTCCAGTTCCATCACCTGTTGGTGTCGTTTCTCTTTATTCTCTTCGCAGCTCTTAAGTGTTCGGGCCAAGACGGAAGCGCTCCGCATTATGCTCGACCCGATTTTCCGAACCTTTTTACGCTTCGTCTCCGAACCCATATTTTCACTCGATTCTGTCTCGGAGGAATCTGGCTCTTCTGTTCAATCACAATGTATACCAAAATAAAAGTACAATTAGGTTACTCAATCATTAGTTAATATCCGAATACGAATACATGAAATTCATCTTTAATTCCAACCAAAACTATCAAAAATGTAAAGCTGGAGATTAGATTTTTAAGATTGGAAATCTCATGATTTGTTTTCTGCAAGTGATGGGTCAGCATCTGCAGAAACTCACGACCATAAAGTTTTGGACCATTTCCGCAGTTTATAGAAAAAGTGAAACATTTGCTCTGCATTTCCCGGTAAAATTACTGTATAGGTCCCTTACTATAGTATATATATAGAGTATATTTTAGTCATCTACTTTCAAAATGAGCATATATATATATATATTTGGTTGCCCTTTCGATTTCAGGGTTTTGCCCTGACTAATCTAGACTGACTCGCGTCGCACACTTAACTTTGGTGTGCGAGTCCCCCAACAGAAATTTTCTGCATACACAAAGCATCGAACTCGAGACAAACGAATAAAATAATTTATTCCATCCTACTTCAATCTCAACTAACCTCAACCTGAATCATTGTATTTAATCATACTCGATTTCATTTCATATCTTATTCATAGATTAAATGTAATAGTCTGAGTTAAACTACGATAATTTAAATGAACATGTCACGTTACTTAAAAAATACAATTAGGCTAATGTAATATCATTTAATTAAGTACACTTTCTTTGTAAAAAAAATACAATTCCACCCTATTTTCTCTTTCAAATCTAATAAAGTGATTTAAAAAGTTAGAGAATGAATTCCAAACACAAAGGTTAAGAGCCGAGCTAGTGTCTAATAGGGGCCTTGGACCCTTATTACGTACCCATTGGTTAATGGGTAAATTTCATTTTCAGTCCTACCCTAATATTAAAGTTTTAATTTGAGCCTTTTTAACCCTTTAACTAAAATGGAAAATTGAACTTTTGACTCCCTACACTGAATTTCAGATTTCTGTCCCTTTAAAACCTCGAGTGGGTTCAAACCATCTTGGGATAACTTCTATGATATACAAATATAAAATAACTTATGTTAAAAATAAATAGTTAAAGTATACTAATTTTTCATTTAGGTATCTAAAATATTTTTTTGGTAAAAAAAGTACTTAAACTATACTTTTTGATCAACATAGGTACCTAAAGTATTTTTGGGTCAAAATAGATACCTAAAGTATATATTTTTCATCTAAATTCCTAAAAATTAACATGTAACATTAATTAAAACATACATTATGTACTTATTTTGACACAAAAAATATAATTTAGGTAACTTCAAACACCCACAATTATGAATGCAACTCTTCCTCACTGGTTTTCATGATTACTTCACTGTCATTTGCTTCGTATGTTCTTAAGCCATATATGTATAAAACTAATCTCAGTATCAACCAATCGAATTTACTTATGCAGAGAAATCATTAAAGGGAAAAGAACCCATGTGATGTTTGATCTTGAAAACGTAAAAGAATCAGACGGTTATCATTGTAATCTCAAATAAAGACTCATGTACAACTGAATGTAATGTCCATGAAAAAAAATGCTTCTGAACCGGTCCAGTGGTCCAATAAAAATAAATATTGTTATTTTCAGGTAATTCGAATTCGAACAACTTATTTTTATAATGTAAATTTTTTTATACACGCGATGAGTAAACTAAAGTTTACACAATATTTTTAATTTTAGGGGTAAAGGTTTAGGTTATAGGGTTTAGAGTCTAGAATTTAGAATTAATAATTTAGGATTTAAATTTTATAGTATAAATATGCAAGTTTGTGTAAACATAATTTGTGTATCAAAATTTTACTTTTATTATGTGTGCACGTTATTAAAAAATAGTATTAATGAATAAATATTACCTTATAATCACACCACACCATACAGTTTTAACAAAAAAAATAATCCACTTTAGAGATCGAAGTTTCAGTTGGTTTAACAGGATAAGTGACTAGTTCTCTTAAATAAGACTAGTTATTTAAATTTTAATATCGTGAATTGAATAAACTAAATGGAGAGTGTCACACTTTATAATAGACTTCTACACTAATTGATTTAAATTATATATTTAAATTTAATTTTAATTATGTAACTATCGAACATCGAAAATGTTAAAAATATTAAGGGAAAGAATGGGGTCCCTAATAAATGAAAGGGAGCAGAGTTTTCAAACCTGCAAGTTTGACTATATATGAATGTAATTATGATAATAATATGAATCGCTGAAAGACAAAAAACGAAAAAGTTTTCTCTTTTGTGATTTCTGACACATTACTACTACTATGCTATACTCCAAGCATACTGCAGCACCCAAAAAATATAAAAAAGTAGAAAACAGTACCTGAAACTGTCACCGGAGCTTCAATCTCCGGCGCCCGCCTGTCTGTCTTAACAGCCAGTTGCTCCGGCGATTGAGAAACCGAAGGTTGCTGCTGCTGTTGCTGATGGGTGGTGTATTTTCTTTGAAGAACATCGTTAAGTGCTTCGAAGATTTCAGGGGACATGTTGGTGGGCAAGTTATGGAGCTTACGTTGGTGTCTGTCCATGGACCAGTAAGACGGGGCGTGATGAGAGGGTTGTTGGGACGGCGGTGATTGGTGGTGGTACTGCCGGACCTTTTTGTAGTCGCGGAGGAGGTTATCCCATTTGTCGTTGCATTGGTTTTGGCTACGGAAACAGCCGTGATCCCAGCAATAGTTCTCGATCCATTTCCACCTTAATTCGCCTGGTTTCGACGGTGAGCTCGTGGAAGGTCTGGCACGGCGTTCATCGTCGATTCTTTTGGCGGTGATGAGAGTTAGAGTTTCTTGGATTGTCCAGTTCCCTTTGCGGTATTCACGGTTGGTGGCGGTGGTTGGTGTAGTGATGTACGGCGGTTGATGGTGGTGGTGGTGGTGGTGGTGGGAGGTCGAAGGTAAGGGCGGAGGAGGTGGTGGTGGTGGTAGAGGGTTGGACATGGTTTAAGCATGGGAGAGAGGGGGGAAGGGGGAGTTTTGTGTGTGTAGAATTTACATGGTTTTGTTGGTTTGTGATGGAGAGAAAGGGGATATTTTTTAATAAAAATATTACTAGTATTTTGTTTATTTTTGGGTAAATATATTTTTTGGCATCAAAATTTGATTTAACGTTCAAATTGGTACTTTGGCTTTTTTTTGTTTGATTATGTACCTAAATTTATTTTATAAAATTTGCTTTAAGGTTTTATTTGATACTTATTTTTGTCCAATTCAGCATTCGAACTTGATTTTTTTAGTTCAAATTGACATTTTAACATGTTTTTGTCTAAATTTATACTTATGAGTTTTTAGTCAATTTGAACCATGAAATAAGTATTAATATGAACCCAAAAAAAATCAAGTTAATGTATCTAATCAAATGAAAGAAAAAAACCTTAGGCATCAAATTTAAACTTTAAAAGCAAATTCAGGTACTAAAATGTATGTCTATATAATATTTTCTTATCCATGGAGAAATAAAAGCACACCCAAAGACAAAATTACTACAAGGCTTGGGGACTTTGTCCCCAATTTTTTATCCTAAAAATGTGATAGAATTTTTATCTATCTGGCCTCATAATTTTCAATTCATTTAAACATTGTCCTTTATTTTTATGGTTAATTATACTTTACATTTTAATTTTGATTCCTAATTTCGCCGGTGATCATACCTCACCTCAAATAGAATAATATAGTCCGCTAATCAAATCAATTAATATAATCCACTATCAGCTATCAATTAATGTAATTCGCTATCAATTGTCCGCTATTTACTAGTATTATATTTATGCATCCATCGAAATCACGATTTGATGTGCAAATTAGTTTGATTTTCAATTCTCTTTTGCTAATTTAGTTGCTTCATTCCTATCATATGTTTCCCATGGAGGGGCAGCCTAGGGTTTACGTGGTAGCTTCCAATACCTACCTTTGCCCCCCAATCCCCCACCCCTTTTCAATTAGGGCCACCACCAGTACTGCAAACGCCCCCACATTGTCTTTCTAACGTCGTTTAAAACCCGTGGATGAAATAGACTTAATAACTCGATTCGAAATTTAATCACTCGCCTGAGAAAGATTTATGTACTAAATCCTCTTGTCTCGGTTAAGAAAAAGTAAATGAAGAAAAGTCTGGGATATGATAATGACCCATGCACGTAGCAATGTAGAGAGATGATAGGAGACTGTGAATAGATGTGGAAAATCCATGAGCTTTACTACCATCCACTCAATTACCATTTGTTGCTCACTAAAAGTAGTGGCTGGTGCAAGCTTAGGTACCCCAATCTTTAATACAGATAGAGGAACTCCACTATAGCATTAATACCGACATTAAGAGGACTGTGGGTACATGTTACGGGATCATTATTCTATTTTTAAGAGATATATCTGATAGGACGTGTATCAATAACATTTTTTTTTCGACGTGAGATTAATGCCTTTACTTCTCGTTATTGGTACTATCATGGTTGTTCACTCTACCCAGCATGAAATCAGACAATTAAAAAATCACTCTCATACCATTTGCTACGAGATCATTATTTTTTTTCGAACAAATATGTTTGATAAGATGTGCAACGACGCCACTTTTATAGCTTGAAACTTATCATTTTCTCCCCGATGTGAGATTAATATCACCACCTCAGTAGTGTGTGACATACACACCTTAAAATCTTAAATCTTAACCCTTAAACTCTAAAACCATAAATTTAAAATTTTAAAACCTAACCTCATAAATCCTAAACCCAAAACTAAACATCTTGATCTTAAATTGAATCCTCATGTGGAAAACTTGATTTACACCGTCAGTATATATATTTAATATACATGCGTAGAAATAAGAAGTTTCCACAAACACCTTAGTTTTAGGGTTATAAAGTAAGGGTTAAAGCTTAGGAGTTTAGGTTTAGGGGTTGTTAGAATTTTGGGTTTAGAGGTTAGGGTAATATGGTTAGGGATTTTTGGTTTTATCCTTCAAACCCTAAATTCCAATCATGACCCATCAACTTTAAACCATGAAACCTAAACATCTAAACCCTAAAATCTAACCATAAACTCTAAAACTAAGACGATTGGAAACCTTATATATATATATATATGGGTAATTATTTCATACATAGGCGGATGAAACATTTTGTTTCCATAAGCGCCCCAATTTTAGAGGTAAGGGATCTAGTTTAGGGGTTTAAGTTCATCTGCTTTGAATTTAGGGATTATAGTTTGAATTTAGAGTTTATGATTAGAATTTAAGGGTTATAGGTAAAACCTAAATCCTTAACATATTACCCTAAAACCTAAACTATAAATTCTAACCATAAACCTAAAATTTTAACCACAAACCCTAAACTATGAACCCTAAACTAGATCGCTAACCCCTAAAATTAGGGCGCTTATGGAAACAAAATATTTCCACCACCAGTGCATGAGATATTATATATATAGTGTTTAATTATAGGGTTTATATATTTAGTTTATGGTTTAGGGTTTAAGGGTTTAAGTTGTAAGGTGTAAAATTTAAGGTTTATGATTAGAATTTAGGGTTTAAAGTTTATGGTTTAGAGTGTTAGGGCTAGGGATTTAGGTTTTAGATTTTACAGCTTAAATATGAAGGGTTGTGTAATTTTTTTACACAACTTGTGTATTAAAATATATCACTTAACTATATATATAATTATTATTCGATACACATGGAGTGAAAACGTTTTGTTTCCACAAGTGCCTTAATTTTAGGATTTAAGGTTTTAGTTTAGGGTTTAGAATTTATGGGATTTATGTAGGGGTTTAGAATTTAGAGTTTGATTTTAGGGTAATATGGTTAGATGTTTATGTTTTAACCTATAAACCCTGAATTTTAACCCCCAAACCCAAAATTCTATCAACATCTCCTAAATTCAAAACTATTATACTTAAATCCCTAAACCCTAAAACCATGACATTTGTATAAACAAAATTTCCACAAACGTTTGTGCATGGAATATATATATACCTCACCCCCGAATTTTTTTTCACCTTTATCCCCTATTTAAAAATTTTAAAAATTAGTTTATTTATGAATTTACCCCACTTTCAAACATTTATAGTTTGCCCCCACCCAAATATATACTCCCTCCGTCCCACTAAAACTGTCACATGTTGACTTTTTTTTGTCAAAATTTTTCAACTTTGACTATAATTTATTTAAATATTTTAATTAATTAAAAAATATAAAAAATATATTTAAAAACTAGTTTATTCAAAGTTTTTAAAATATATTTTTTAATATTTTTATCAATAATAAATTTTAAATTATAAAAGGTCAAAGTTGAAAAAGTTTGACCCAAAAAAGTCAACATGTGACAGTTTTAGTGGGACAGAGGGAGTATATATATATAAAGGTATGGTAGTTCCCCAAAGTCAATCCCCCTCTCCTATCCTAGTAAATAAACCTTCCTTGAAGAGCAACACAAAGCAAAAGGCAAATGGATATAATAACTAGAAAGTGTTTGTAAAACAAAAATTATCAGAATTTCACAATACTCATTCCCATGCAACCGTGATCATAGAACTGGCAAGCCCCCGACTCCGCGAACGTTACTGTACTATCATGATCCAGCGGTGTTGAGGCTCCTGGAATCGGCTGAATCAAGTTGAGAATAGCAGAATGAACATAGCAGCTGCAAAATGACTAAGAAATAACAACAGTAAATATATACATATATAAACCCATCAGTTAGGACAATCATGTCGACTGGACATCGGTTCATCACTCTGCCCTAGGAGACTATAAAATTTTGTCTCGGATTTTCAACTTGAATTGAGTTAAAATCTAATGGTCCCTATTCCCTACTCCCAAAATGTTATGACACAAATATCCAATTTAAACCGGAATTCATGCCAGTCAAAGCAAACACCTGAATGCTCTAGCGTCGCTCGGATGTATAGAGAAAATTTCTTTGTACCCTAAATCCGTAAGGATCTTGAAATCTGAATTTTCTTTTATTAATATTTATTTTACTGGTTGTGTTTACCCTGAAATCTTATTCGGGTCACAACTTCTAACACATGTCCAGGAGGATAAGCTGGCCTTGATGCTCTTACCCTGCATCTTGATCAACCCAAGATATACACAAACAACCGGTCCCAACCAGACACCAAAATATAGCATTTCTACCATATACAAAACCTGACAGCCCCACACAACATGACCCTAATCAGGTTCCCATATAAAATCAGATTCCCTAGCAACTCCCTGCATTGCCAATTTGTGAGCAGCCCCATTTTGTTCTCTGTAAACAAAAGAGATTTCTCCACCAGGAATGAAATCCACTTGACAACCATCTGGCAGTCGGACTCGATTATCACCTTTAGGGAATTCATCCACTTGGAACCAGTCCATAATTGACATGCTTTAATTCTGCTCCAGTAAAATCCGACAATCCGATAGACAGCGAAAATTTTAATTTTTGTCATTGTATACAAATACATACATGCAATGAATTAAGGAATTGAGAATCCCAAACCATGAGCAAAGTTTTCAAATCAGCAGGCATAGGTAAATGAATATTCTAACAATTACAGCATCATTGCCAAACTTTCCATGTAATGGCACAATGACAGAATAAGTGGGATACCAATTCTAACATCCTTGAGCAAAAAACGCACTTACCAGAATTTTGATTGGTGATCTCGCCTTTCGCAAGCTAAGGTTGAATTGCTTTCTAAAGAAAAGGTTACACTTTTGGAGGAGCTAAATTAGACCAAACTAATTTCCACACCGCATCCACATTTCTACCCTATGAAGATGCTAAGAGCTAGGGGTGAGCAAAACTCGACTCGACTCGAAAAAATTGATATTTTTTTTCAATTTCGAGTTATTCGAGTCGAGTTATTCGAGTTGTTCGAGTTATTCGAGTCAACTCGATTAACTCGAAAAAATTTCGATTTCGAGTCGGTTTGGAATTTGCCCAACTCGAAAAATTGAAAAATTGAAAAACCGAATTTTACAGTTTTACAATTTAGTCACTGATTTCATTTTTCTTCAATTCCTCCTTCATTTTAAGTCCATTTTTTATCAAATTTGAACCACATATTCCTAAACTAGCGTAGAATACATATTTATCTTCAATTTATATTTTTAAAATAAATTTCATAATTTTTCAATTCAGCCCCTTAACTTTGTATGATTTTCTCATTTCTTCAATATCTCCTTCGTTTTAAGTTAATTTTGACCAAAATTGAACCACATGCTCCTAAACCAATGTAGAAACTAGAATACCTATTTAGCTTCAATTCATATTTTTAAATTAAATTTTCTACTTTTGTAATTTAGCCCCTCAACTTTGAATGTTTCCTATTTCTTTAATTTCTCTTTCGTTTTAAGTCTATTTTTTACCAAAATTAAATCACATGATTCACTAACACTATATAATATCTATATAACTTCAATTCATATTTTTAACAAATTTATTCTTTTTTTTAATTTAGCCCTTTAACTTTATATTTTATTCAATTTGATCATTCAACCGATTTTTTTGTAATTTTTTTCTTTACATCAATTCATTGACTCATTTATACCCTCATCAGTACTTTATCCTTAAAAGTTCCTTATTTAAAAATAATATTATAAATATATTTTAGAAGTTTAGATGATATTTTTTTTATTAAATAACATTACAAATCTTACTTATGCATGTGAAAAGTAATATGAATATATATATATATATATATATATATATATATATATATATATATGCATATCTTATATGAATAGAGAAAGTCGTTTAAATTAGAATCAAATCGTACTATAACATGATAAATAATTACAATTAAATTTGTATAGAAACTCGAAAACTCGACAATATAATTCGGAACTCGAAAAAAGTTTGTTGCAATTCTCTTTTTTGAACTATTATGTTTTTGTTTTTATTGGTTTGTATCTTTTGACATGTGATGTTGAATTTTCTAAACTCTACTGTGTTATTTGCTTTAGTTATTAATATATTTTAGGGTACTCTTTTCCTACTTCCACAATCTTTGGTCTCGTCTTGGCGTTACCTAGATAAGAAGGAGGTTTTTAACGAGGCCCGTAGTTTATAATGGAAGGTTGAATTTTCTTTTTGTTGGTTTGATTGTTACAATTGAAATTTGGACAGGTTTACCTTGTTTGATGAAAAATGTGTTCTTATTTTTGTGCTTTTAGACTCATTGTATTGTTTAGTCATAAGTCAATTTATATGTATGTAGATATAATTCAAAATCTTTTTTTACACATGTGAAAAATAATATGAAGAAATATATATGTAGATATAAATAGAAAAATGTTTAAATTAAAACCAAACTCGAAAAATCGAATCGACTCGAACTCGACTCGAACTCGCTAAAATCGACTCGAATCGAAAAAATTTCAATTTAAGTTCAAGTTGTAAAATATGACGATTGAACTCGAATAACTCGAATTTTTTTGACTCGACTCGACTCGACTCGCTCGAACGCTCACCCCTACTAAGAGCACATCAATTTTGGTTTATACACCCCAGTCGAGTCAGCACACCATTTCAGCAGGCCCGACCCTAGGCAGAAGTAATAAGGGCGCCTGCCCAGGGCCCACTGTTTAAGGAAATTATACGTTTCTAATTTTATTCGATACTTGTTATTAGGGGTTTAATTTTTTTAATATTTGCTATTTTGGGCATACTCTTAAAATTCAAATTTTTTTTCATTTTTTGTTATTAGGGGCCAATTTTCAATACTTGTTATTATGGACCTACTCTTAAAATTATTTTTTTTCGTTACTTGCTATTAGGGACATGGATTTAAATAACGTTATGCAACCGCAACAATGAACGTTACATGACGATAGCGATAGTGGCGGAGCCAGAATTTTCTTATAATGGGATCATGATTGAAGTATGAGGTATTGAGGATTTCTATACCACTAGAATAAGCATTGTTGACTCTATGCCCTAACAAATTAAGTGAAGTCAGATCTAATATTTCTTATGCAAAATTCTATATTACCTCATTGAAACCCCATACCCAACAAATCAAGTGGGCTCAATTGCAGCCCCAGTTTATATGCTACATTCGCCTAAGGGTAGCTGCATCATTTGAAACTGCGATACCCGCAACTGTTATATCCACAATAGCGTATGTTATTAAAAGATTTCACAACCGCAATACTCGTAGTGACCAAAATAGTATATATAATATCCACGACTACAATAAAACCTAACATAAATACAAATACGACCGCAACCGTAATTTAAATTTCTAATTCATGGCCCATTTTTTATATTCGGCTTGGGCCACCAAAAGCCCAGGACCGACCCTGCATTTCAAACAGTTTTTAAAGCTTAAACCCATGGCCGCTCTTTCCAGTAAGTTAATGTTATTACCCTCACCCAACAACATATAATCTCGGATACGCTGATCTGAGTGAGGGGACATTCTGTCCACCAATCCTCCCAGAAATTAATGTTATTACCCTCACCCAACTCAAATCTAATGTACTTAGAAAACTGATCCACCTGGTTCTCCAAAGGCTTAGAGATATTCTTCCAAACCCAGGACAATTTCCTATTACATGAACTGTGCGAGATCAAATTGCTTTGATCAAAGCCGTACTTTGCACTGATCATCTTTCTCCACAACTCATTAGGCTCACTGCCATATTTCCACAGCCATTTGTTGAGTAAGGATCTATTTTTTTACTTTCATATCAAAGAAGCCTAACCCGCCTAACTCCTTGGGTCTACAAATGTTCTCCCATTTGATCCAATGGATTGAACGAGATTTCTTGAAACCCCGTACAAAATTTACTACACACTTGTTTAAGATATCAACTACTTTAATAGGCATTTGGAATAAGGAAAGGTAAAAAGAAAATAGGTTGATTAATGAGAACTGATTTGACCATGGTTATACGACTTGCAAATGAGAGAAACTTCCCCTTCCAACCCTCGAACCTTGAACGAAACTTCTCAATAATTGGGTTCCACAGCTCCAATGAGTTCCTCGAGTACCCCAAAGGCAAGCCTAAGAGTGTCGAAGGGAGTGAATCTGCCTTGCATCTGATATGATCAGCCCAGCTATAAACATCAATATCTTCCACATTTATTCCATATATATAATTTAGTTTTGGACATATTCAAACTTAGTCCCGAAACCACTTCAAAAACTCTTAAAAGTCTTTTAATGTTTACCACATTTTCAAGCGAAGCCTTGCCAAACATGATTAAGTCATCATCGAACAACAAGTGCAAAATTTTCAGCCCATTAGATCCAACTTCCACCCCTTGATTAACACCAGATCTACAGCCTTTTTTATAAACACGCTCAGAGCCTCTCCAACAAACAGAAGTTAACATATGCTTGTTATTTATTTACTTTATGAGTTCCCAAAAAATGGAAGTTAACATATATCGTCATCTCTAGTGAAGAAGCAACCACCAAAACATATTTCTCTTAAGCCAAACGGGAAAACACTACATTAAACTAACCAAGCACAAAGACAAAACCAAGATCAGTTCAAAGTGGCCTCCTTAAGTGACTTCAAAACTTCGTTAAAAGTTAGATCTTTTTCCATCTTCTCATCTAAGGATGTTGATATGTACTTCAAACATCTTGCCATTCACCTCAACTTGGATCGTAGTAGAAGAGACGACATATGTTTCCTTCTTTTGTATACCCGAACTTCATTAAAAAGTCTGTAAAATAAAGTCCCTCGCAAACCATGGCCAGATTCAGTTCTATAGTTAATATGGTGGTAATCTAGGTTAACCATATTAACTACATAGCCAATGAGACATGGAGAGCAATGTTCAAATGGAAAGCTAGGATCTAATAAGACCAGCTTCTTTGAGGGTTATCGAGTTCAACCCCTTCTTGATAAGGCCTGCACAATTGAACATTACACGAAATAGTTACAATGAGAGCAGTTGACTATAAAGCATCTAGTTTTCGAAGATTAAAGCTTTAATATATGTAGGAATAGTTGTAATATTCATTAACCGTTTCGTAACCAATAAGTATCATACATGTATTACCTTATATCCTCTAAGCGGATGACAAGAAATCTGCCACTTATAGATTTACCATCATGCTCATATTGCTTAGAATTTGCATGCAACAACAAACCACTTGTTCTTCCCCCAAACACTCGTCGCATGTCGATGTTTATTACGATAAATGGCTAATCGCAACATTCTAAATACCATTGTTCGTCGATATAAACAATCCAAATGAGCGATCAACATTCCTCCTGGATCTAAAAAGTAAAGCCTCCATATGCTACTTATCTTTGCAAGCCACAGTCCCACCAACACACACAATAATACAAAGAAGGGGTTATAGAAGAAAAGAACATATTGCCCACGGGTTAAGTTACAAAAACTCGGATCTTTTTAGATTCTTATTTATAATGCAAAATAAAACCCAAGGCTAGACATTTAAATTTCAAACCTCAAAAACCGTTGAGACAAGCAGTTAATCCTAAAATAACGACTCAAATCTCACAATCTCAAAACCTCCAATCAATAAATACACCAGTTAAAAAGTGACTTGATATAACCAATCCAAATCTCTCTCCAAGAGCTCTAGAACGCACATCCCAAACACTCCCAAACCAAGTGAGAAATCATCACATCATTAAACTAAGCAAGCACAAAGAAATAATATACAATGCATGAAGACTAGGGAGAATTCAAACCAATCTTTTGGGAACAGGCAACCATTGTCGCCACTTGAAAGAGTTGCTCACAGAAATAATCACCAACACCCATACCTTTCCCAAAGCATTACACTAATAAATGATTGTTATGCGGTGTTCTCACATTCAAGTGATTCTCTCCTCGAAAAAAACCCCCAAGTCTACTAAAACAAATACAACATAAAAGGACCAAATCACCTAAATCATCATCATTTGCAAGCAAGGGCATACAATATCTAAAATGAAGTATAAATACAGGGGCGCAAGTATTCGAACATTTTGCTTTAAGAAAATAATAACATGCGAAGGTATTAACACGCGGATAAGGGTATAATAGTCCAGATTACCGCGCTCGAGGGGTAAGATTCCAGTACAAGTACATGATAACATGCGAAGGTATTAACATGCGAATAAGCGTATAATAGTCCAGATTATTGTACCTGGGGGGCAAGATTCTAATACAAGTACAATCAGTATATGATAACATGCGAAGATATTAACACGCAAACAAGTGCACAACAGTCAAAGACAACCATAGAAAATCATTTTCTAGTAAAGTTGTAAATATTTCGAGTACAAACATCATCTCAAGGTCATTTTGTCCACACTTCGATTAGTCTTCATATCGATATTAGGTTGAACACGTGAAAATGGAAAACTCGCCTTTATTTTATTGTTCCATGGCTCAGCCTTGTGGTCCTTGCAGCCAAACTGTTCGTCGACATGATGCCTGCCATCGCCCTGAACACACACACAACTGACAAACGAACAACCACCTTGATCATATAAATGAGGAACAGCAAAAAACTGAGCAAACACCAACACAATCAAATAAATTGTTTGGCAATGCCCCCCCCCCCCCAATGTAGTCACCATCAACAACAAACAATAGTACTTTCCAAATACTATTGCATGTCGACACAAACAACATTGATAAATAACCAGAACTTCCCCTGGGTCTATCAAGTGAAGCATGCATATACTATTTATCACAACAAATAAACTCCCCCTAAACACGAAACTCATGGTGAAAAGCATAACTTACCCGGTACTCAAGTTATGGGAAGTCATCCCAAAAGAGCATTATTTATAGCAGAAAAAGAAAAAAGAAAGTGTCAAGACCCGGCGATTAAGGTTCAAATTTTAGAAATCGCTAAGGCAAACAATTAATTTCAATATTTTGAAACCCTCAACATGAGTTTAAAATCACACAACATCGTCTTAAAGTTAGAGCAAGCATGAGCAATCGGAAGGTGTGGACAGTTTTCGTGGGAAATATCTCGACAACAATTCACTGGAAAGGGGTATAGCAGGTTTTCAATCGTCATGGGGTAGTGGTGGATGTGTTCATCCCCCGGAAGTTTGATAGGATCGGTTTCAGATTTGGTTTCATGTGGATGAGTAGTCGCGAGGATGCTGAGCGGGTAATAGAACGATTGAACGATAAATGGATTTATGGTTCGTGGATCACTGTGTGTAAAGCGAAATATGGAGAGCGTGACTCGTTTTGGAGACGGAAACATGCCAAAACCGATACAGCACAGTCGATAAAGGCAGGAAAGTTGATACCAACGTTGCCGTTGAAGCAGTGATCGGAGGATGAGGTTAACAACGGTAAGGCTTTCAATTTTTCAGCAAAGGGTTTTGTAGCAAGGGCAAACTGGAAATCCTGCAAAATTGTGCTGAGGGGTGGTGCAAGAAACCATGGAGCATTAAGGAGCTGGTCGCGAAATTGCACCTAACGGCGGTAGAAGGACTGTCGATTCTGCGCATAGCCGATGCAATGATATTACTGATGTTCACGGATCCGTTAACACGTGACAAGGTAACGCAATTGGAATCGGTACGGGGATGCTTCACAAGACTTGAACGATGGTCACCGGTGGTAGCATTGGAATCGAGAAGGGTTTGGATATCGATTAAGGGTCTTCAAATCCATGCTTGGTCGCAACAATCTTTCGAAAGCATTGCGAACATATGGGGAAGTTTGGTTCATTTAGCGGACTCTACTGCCTCACCTCAATCGTTTGAGTGTGGATGGGTGTTAATCGAAACATCGACCATGGTAAATATAGAGGCTAAGGTGAGTTTGGAGGTGGACGGTGCATCTTTTCCTATACAAATCCGAGAGTGTGCATTTGGACCATGGATGGAATGTGAATGCATAATGATGCAATCTGATGATGAGGATGATGCTTCCTCGACACAGGGTTCAGATGGGGGAACCAATGCAAAGGTGATGATCGCCAACTCGAGATATTGCAGCAGGTGGAGCCGTTCGGAAATCAAATCCAAACTGAAGAGGCAAGGTAGTGGCGTTGCAATATATTGTGGGAACAAAGGTTGGATCACAGCCATGCTTCACACGATGAGGTTGGGTCGAAGGGTTCTACGGACTCGTTACAGTTGAAGGGAGGTGACGATGAGACCGGGACGATGGAGGAGTAGACCTCCGGGAGGGTGACATGCGAGGGTGGAAAGAGTCCTACAGCAGCAAAACTATTCGAGGTAATTCAACCCCATTCAAACTCTGTGGATTTGAATGCAACTATTGTGGAGATGGTTGAACCAAACTCAAATTCGGTGGATTTGGAGGATAAAGCATATTTGAAAAATGAGAAAAAAGGGATAAGATTAGAGAGAAAGTAGTTGCTTTAGACAATAGCCAATTGATTTAGATTAATGGCAGGAAAACAAAATCAGTTAATTTTCTATCAGGAGTGGTTTCGACGCAAAAAGTTGGTAGGGGCAGACCGCGCAAACAAGTGATACACCAGCCTGTTTCGACGCAAGTTGTGAATGCGTCACTCTTGGATTCGGACTTTCAGAATTGCCAACAATTACTATCAAAGGAAATAGAGGTGACAATGGCATTAGGTAATATCGTGGGCGTGAGAACAGTAGGGTGTGAAGCGGACATTATAAAGGATCTTCAATAGGTTTTTTCTGGGGAAAGGCGATATCAGTAGGGATGCGCGTAGTCTCATGGAATGTTAGGGGGTTGGGATCGAGCTTAAAACGTAGGGCGGTGGGCGATGTAGTTAAGAAGCAACGGGCGGATATGGTGATGTTGCAGGAATCAAAGCTGGAGGATGTGTCGTCATTAGTGGTTGCGAGTTTGTGGGCATCGGACGGCTTTGAATTTATTTTCTCACCTTCGATAGGTGCTTCATGGGGTTTGATTACGATATGGGAAGGATCAAGCATTAGTGTCGTTTCAATGGAGGTGGATCGAAATTTTATCTTCATTAAAGGGAGGTTGTGTGCGGAAGAATTACAATGCTGCATGTTGAATGTATATGCACCGTGTGATGTGGAGGCACAGAGACAGTTGTGGCAACGGTTAGGGGAGCTTATTCCGGATATCACAGGACCATGGTGTATCGCAAGGGATTTTAATTCGATACACTGGTTATCGGAACGTGCAGGGTGTAGTTCGGTGGCGACAGGTATGGAAGAATTTTCTGATTTTATTGATAATGCTGGACTTGTAGACTTGTCGTTGATAGGGAAGCAATACACGTGGTTTGGGAGGGGTTTCAAGCGTAGTCGTATTGATAGATTCTTGATATCGTTTGCATGATGGATGCGTTTAACAATATTGGCCAGCACTCATTGCCGAGGGGGGTGTCGGATCACACACCTTTATTATTGCTATGCGATGAACAGGATTAGGGCCCTCAGCCCTTTTGTTTTATTAATTGCTGGTTGGAGGATAAAAATCATGTTCTTAAACTGTTTGAGGAATGGTGTCGGCTGTCGAAACAGGGGGTTGGAATTGATAATATTATGGTTAAGCTCAAAACCATGAAGAGTTTTCTGCGTAGCTGGAACCATACGGTGTTTGGCGATATTGAGCTTGAAATTCAATCGATTCAAGCAAAGCTGGAGGGTGTAGATGGCGCGGGTTTGGAAGGAAATCAACATGAATCGGAAATAGAATTGATAGAGTGGAAAAGGGAGTGGATGCAACAGTTATGGCAGGCAATCATGCATAAGGAATCCCTTTGGAGACAAAAATCGAGGGCGAACTGGTTATGTTTAGGGGATCGCAACACAACGTTTTTCCACTGCGCGGCAAAACTTAGAGCAGTGCGGAATTTAATTACGGGACTGCTGATAAATGGCCGGTGGGAAACGGATGTACATCGGCTTCGGAAACACATTGTGGCGGCTTTTTCTATGCATTTTGAGGCAGTCAATCGGTTATGTGCTTGGACTGTTGTGGGAGATTTTGACAGGGTTGATAGAGTAACAAATAAAGCTTTGGTGGCGCCATTTAATTATGGGGAGGTATGGGAGGTGCTACATGGTTGTGATGGATCGAAAACGCCAGGACCGGATGGGTATAGTATGACATTATTTAAAACATGTTGGAATATAGTTAACGAAGACGTGCTAAGGTTCTTAGGTGAGTTCCACGTATCGGGCAAATTACCATCGGGTGTGAATTGTACGTTTTTAGTCCTGATTCCGAAGATTGATTCACCTAAGGCTCTCAGTGATTACCGACCGATAAGCCTTGTAAATTCTGTTTATAAGATCCTTGCGAAGTTGCTTGCTAAACGTTTGCAGAGGGTGTTGGGTTCGCTGATCAATGAGCATCAATCGACGTTTATTCGTGGCCGACAAATTGTAGATGGCATCTTACTCACAAATGAGGTTATTCACTCATTGCGAAAGAGTCCGAAGGGTGGTTTGGTGCTCAAGTTAGATTTCGCTAAAGCTTATGATTGCGTGAGGTGGGATTTCCTTGATCATATGCTCAATAGTATGGGTTTTAGTGAGGTATGACGTCAGTGGATTATGGAATGTGTGACTACAGTCCGAATGTCTGTACTGTTAAATGGAAGTGCTGCGAAAGAGTTCCTGTTGGGGCGTGGATTACGACAGGGCTGTCCACTGTCGCCATTGCTATTTGTTATTGTTGTAGAGGCGTTACATAACTTGTTGGTTCAGGCTGAGACGACAGGTTTGATTCAAGGAGTATGTGTCGCACCGGGGGTGACAATTTCACATTTGCAATTCGCGGATGATACGATATTGTTCTTCGAAGCTTCTCCTGGATGTGCTGATTCCATTCGATGTTTGCTCAATTGTTTTCAGGTTTGCTCAGGTTTGCAAATAAATTTTAGTAAATCGTCATTATTTGCTATTGGTGTTGAAGAGGAGTTTGTTGAGTTGTGTGCTAAGGCCTTGGGCTGTCGACGTGGTTCGTTTCTGTTCATTTATTTGGGGAATGCCGTTAGGATCTAATCCTCGTAGTATGGCGGTTTGGGAACCGATAATTGCTAATGTTCTTCGGAAGTTAGCAGGTTGGAAGCGTAACTCGATGTCGTTTGCGGCACGGGTTACTTTGGTAAATGCAGTTCTTTCTTCACTACCGATCTATTATATGGGTGTGTTTCGTATTCCTAAAGGTGTTATTGCAGCGATTGACAAGCTACGACGTGCTTTTCTTTGGGGTGGCGTAAATTTGCATAGAAAGATGAGTAGAGTGAGTTGGAAGATGGTGTGTAGGCCGCGACATTTGAGTGGTTTGGGGGTGGCGGATTTACAAGTGCGTAACACTGCTATGTTAGCTAAATGGTCGTGGCGGTATGCCACCGATGCATCGTCATTATGGAGAGCAATTATAGTGGCTAACTATGGAGAGGATGCCCAATGGTGGCATTTTAATTCATCCCGTCAACATGCGATGTCGGTGGTATGGAAGCAGATAGTGCAGACAGCTTGTTCGGCCGATGTCCAGCGGAATTTTCATGAAAAGTTGTTGTGGCAAGTGGGGGATGGGAGTCGAGTCCTTTTCTGGTTCGATACTTGGTGCGCGGAAAAGCCGTTAAAGGACATATTTCCACGATTATTTTCATGTGTTTGCAATAGACTTGCGTTGGTTGTGGATTACTCAGTGCAGGGGGTCTTCGTCATTCAAGATGGGCTGATTTTTTCTGTCGTCCTCTTTGATCTTTTGAGGTTGGGCAGTTACGTGATTTATGGGCCGTGGTGGGAGATTTTCGTTTACATATAGGAGTTTGTGACAAGCTAATTTGGTCCCCGGATAAGCGAGGTATGTTTACGGTTAAGGCTATTTCTCAAATTTTGATGATTGATCAAGCATGGGAGAGTGGTTTTGGGGCGTGCTTCACATGGAAAATTCTAGTTCCACCTAAAGTACAAGCTTTCTTGTGGTTTGTTTGGTTACGTCGGCTGCCCACGTTTGATTTTTTGAGACGTAGGGGTATTGTGTTTGAGGGACAAAGCACGTTGTGCATTTGGTGTAAGGAGTGTGAGGAGGATGTCGACCATCTGTTGTATTCTTGTCTAGTGGTCCAGCGCATATAGGATTGGTTTCGAAGTTGGTGGAGAGTTTGTTTACCGCTGCCGAAGAGTCTATCAGAGTTTTTCCTACCGGATTTCCATTGTTCGCTTTCGGGCGTGCGTCGCTGCTTGTGGGTGTCGTGCGTAGCAGCATTGTTATGGTTAGTATGGCTAGCGCGAAACGAGATGGTGTTCAATAAGAAGTCTCTACCGATTGCGGAGGTATGCTTTTTAATTAAGTTACGCTCGTTTTATTGGATGCGAACATTACGGACTGGCCTTTGCATTGGCGAGGCGTTGTGGTGGGATTGTCTGGGTTTTTATTCTGAGTCCCCGATTTCGCGACCAGAGCGTCACGGTATTAGTTGGGAGCCTCCGATGGTAGGGACATTGAAATTTTCTGTGGATGGATCCGCGTGTGGCAAGCCGGGTCCTGCAGGTTTCGGGGGGGTGTTACGGGATGAGCACGGTAGGATTTTGGCGTTGTTCTCTGGCCCTCTTGGTAGTATTGAGTCTAACGAGGCTGAGTTGCGGGCGATTGTTTTTGCCTTATCTTATTTTCGGCAGTCAGCGTGGGTAACATATCATCTAGTGGTGGAGTCGGATTCCATGGTTGCCATTAGCTGGGTGTTACATGTGGATAAACGACTGTGGCGGTATTGGGAGGTGTTTCGTGAGATTGATAGTAGTTGTACCACTTTACATTCGGTGTGTTTTTCACATATCTTCCGAGAGGCGAATGGCTTAGCAGATGCTTTGGCTAAGGAAGGGGTGGCGCATATTTCTTTATTTTGTGCTTGTTAACGTTAGTGATTGGTTATTGGTTTTTCGTTTGTTTGTTCGTTTGCTTTCGATGCTTTTGTCACATACGTGTCGTACTCTTTTCCTCCATTAGGTTTAGGGAGGTTTTTAACGAGGCGACCGTTGTGACGTTTGGTTGTATATTTCATCTTAATATATGACATCTTATTGAGCAAAAAAATCACACGACATCGATACCTCCCATCAGTAACTGCACGAATACAAAGCGTGCGCTACTATAACATATCCTATTATTCCTCTCTCCTTCTAGCATGTCTCGAGTCGTCCAATCATAATGATAACGACGCAACCACTCACTGCCTAAAGCAAAAACTGCCACGGCACTACCAAACGCCAATAAATGCCCAAGCACGAGAAATTTGGTAAATGTCCATTTACCCACAAAGCCACACAAATGTAATTAATGAAATTTCCTATAAAATCAATCTCATGAGCTTTGCAGCGAACATTAATAAACGCAGCGCATTTCTTTCCTAACTGGGCACAAGGGAGCAACCATACAAAAACTAATACTATTTAATAATCATCATCATGTGATTTCGAACAACATAATTTAAACTTTATATTTTTTCATCATCACACAAACAAACAAGCTCTTTCCCGCATAATTCATCTGCATAATTTAAACTTAACAGTTCGCGTTCTTAGACTTGTGAAGGTCACTTTATAACATTCCCTCGCCTAAGGGGCAATTATTAGTACCTGTGAACCGCCACCACGCAAACACTCAATCAACAGACCGCCTGCGAACGTACCAGCAGGTCGTGACCATGCCAACAACCAGCTACGACCCATCGCGAACTCGAAATACGAACATTACTCCATACCACACGCATCGGCCACGTGATCCACACCGACACACGATTCATGACAACTCAACTCATTAGGACACTTGTTCCCCTCGATTGACAGGTGTTCACACCCTTTCCAATCCCTTAAAAGGGATCACTCACCTCTAGGGGGCTCTCACACAGACGATACCAAAACCAACAACTCTCTCGTCTCCACTACCATAGCAGCCACAAACCACCATCGAAGAGTGTTGCACAACTACGTGATCAACAGAATCCTATCATTTCTAGATCGAATTGTCTTCTTATCTATTGACCGTCTTTCAATTACCAATTTCGGTACGATTCTGGATTCTCTTATGGCAGTCATTTTGATTGTCTTATTGGTTCAACACTGGGGTACTGAAAGTACTGTTTTTTCATCATCTTATATATATATAATTTGTGTTGTTTAGATGCAGAAAATTCCAGTAATTTCAAGTGGCATGGCGTTTCAGGTAAAGCGTCCAGAATTGTTCGTTATGGTAATTATTGGGAAACTCATGTTGCCTCTTTCGTTGCCATTCTTTGTCTTTTCTTCTTACTTTATGAATCAATCAGTCCGTGAGTGCCTTAGTGAATGAACAGTATGTCAGATTCAAACAACACAAAGAAAATCCAAACTCCCAAAAACAGTAAATCAAAGACATGTTTACCAACGAAATCAAAGAAAGAGTAAAGCTTTAATCGTTTCACCATTCTAAAACGTCACTAATTTCTAATGCCATACCTAGCCTTGTACTTTCACTGAAAATTCCCATCTCCTTCAAAAGAGTGGTGGCCTGCCGGCGCAGTAATATTAGTTCTCTCACAACCCAAGGCGCTTAACCCCATCCCTTGTTGTTGCCGGTGCTGGTGCTGGTGCTGGTGTTGTTGCTCTCTTTGTATTCTTACTATTTGCCCTACCCCAAGGAAGTCCCTAGTCAATCCATCTGATCCACCACCGCTAACATTCAAACTTTGCTGTTGCTGAGGCTGATGTTGATGTTCTCCTTGTTCATGTCCAAAGCTATATGCAAGAGAAGCGCTGCTGCTGCTGTTGTTGTTGCTTGAAGTTGAGCCCATTTGAGCAGCTTTTTGGAGCAATGCGGTAGCCGACATTTGGGGCACCATGTTATTGTTTTGAGCAAAGAGAGAAGGGATGTTGATGTTGATTTGATCGCTACCCATTATGTTGCTCGAGAAATGTTCAGTGGTCAGCAAACCTGGTGATGTTAGATTGATGAAACTCGGTGCTGAAGAAATCTGATGAGGCTGATGTTCCTGATTAGCCTCGTGCAAGAAGAAAGAAGCTGAAGACACAGACCCCATTGATGGAAGAAGGAAGTGATCAAATTGAGTACCACTCGCAACAGCACCGCCGGTATTATTCTGATCTTGCAGCGATGAAACATGGGTTCCAACTCGAGATAAGCCTAAGCTCATTGCGGTGCTGCTTCCATTTAAACGGTGGCCAATGGAGTCCAAGGCTCGCCTTGCATTTTCCTGAGTCAGGGCATCACAGAATGCCCTATGAGTGATGAAACTATCACGCCTGCAACAGTTTTAAACAAAAGGAATCCATTAGATTATCGGCTGATGCAGGCCAGGTAGAGTACATGCAAAACAAAACAAAGGACACGGGTTTGGGAAAGGAGCTGGATACAAAACTCAAACAGCAACTCTTGTCTGCCATGTTTAGTACATCAAATTATAAGGTTTTGGAAGTTACTTTGTGTGAAGGAAATTATTTCCAATCAATATACTTGACTGTCTAGCCATGTAAAAGGACACTTATAGTTATAAGTGCAGAAAACCCTAGAGGAGCAAGAAAATTATTAGTCATGTAATTCAGTTTGATATTTTTAGCCCAAGTAGTTTTCGGAATTTGGAATCACTTTTGACCTTAACGATGACAATTAAATTCATTTTTAGTACATTATGTCATGTTTTATTGGATAAATGTTGTTGTTACATTATGGCATGTTATTTTCCCATAATAGTCACACAAAAAACCCATTTTATTTTAGTTAATGGATTTAATTGCTATTGTATGAGTCTAGACCCAAACTTCAAATTTAAAAAACATAAGGATCGGGAGCAAGCACATTTGGCCGGTTGGTCAAACTGCTCATTTTTGTTCCCTTATATATTTTCTTAGGTCATGGGTTATAGGAAGCGTCTCATTCCCCTTCTTTCTAAGTAAGATTATGATTAGAATTATAATTTGTCAAAAAATATTGAGATTGGAAATAATTAAATAGTAGAACATTAACTAAACCCACAATTTACACATATATAGTACGAGAGTAATAGAAAAAAAAATTGACCTAATAAGTTTAACTACTACCATTTTGGGACAGGATTAAAATTGACCAAATTATAATATAAAATCTATATCCAAAACTTAAGCATAGCAAGGGATTATTGGTAGAATTTTACCAAAATCAGTTGCCTAAAATTTGCCTAACAGTAAAATAATTGAAGAGGGTATATAAGGGATGGAAATCATCTGTAGCTTGATTATGTCACTTTTGGTGTTGCATTTAAAAAAGTGAGTTTAGGATTTATAGTTTAAAGTTAGGGTTTATGAAATTAGGGGTAAGGTGTAGGGTTTAAGATGTGGAATTTAGGGATATAGTGTAGGGTGTAGGGTTTAGGATGTGGAATTTAAGGATAGGGTTTAGAATTTAAATTTTAAGTGTTTTTTAGTGTGTGGCATAAAAAGATCATACTTAGGGGCTATTTATATTATCACTTTAAAATTTTAAGTTTAGAGTTTATGGTTAATGTTTAAGGTTATGGTCTAGGATTAGAGTATAGATAATTTGGGGTAGAATGTATTTTTATGGTTTAGGGTTTAAGATTTAGAATTTATGATTATGACTTAGAAATTGTTTTTTTAGTGTTAGTTATAGAAAGGGGGAAAAGATTTTTGTTCATTTTCGGTGTCCCTTCCTATGCTAAACACTAAAACTTTAAATTCTAAGCAATAACCCTAAAATCTAAATTTTAAACCATGAAAATATATCCTACCCATAATTCTTAAACTCTGATCATAAACTTTAAACCTAATTTTTTTTAGTGTGTTGCATAAATAGGTGCGCAAAAATTACCTAAGTCAGATTTCTAATTCACATAAATATTCCACTAAAACTTGAAAATGATTAGTGAATCAAAATCAACCATGAAGGCTTGAACTACTATTTTAAGAACTGGGTGTTCAATGAATGCAACAAGAGAATGTATTCAACCAAGTGAAATCCAATCAATCAAGATGCCCAACTCGGTTAGTCCCCTACACTTGAAACTGTAATTCCACTAGTAGAAAGACCATAGCTTCAAAGCTACAGTTCAGAGGCTAAATTTACCATGAAAAGGGTTAACTTCAAGAGCAAAGACCAGAAACAAGTCTAGCCAATCCACAATATAACAACAACAACAAAATGACAACAACATATGGCATAGCAGCACGTGAAGAGAGGGGCGGTGGTTCCAAGGAAAAAACAAAAAATGAAACTGTTTGTTACTTTGTAACGCCTCTTCCTTTTCATGTGTGCCAGTGAGAAGAAACAAGGCACATAAGCAAGTCATGCATGTCATGTGTTATGGATTGCAAATTTTGTAGCATCATTTCATTTACATACCTAGAGAAGAGAGTGCCACAGTCACATTTGTACTCTCTTGTGCCACAAATCTTCGAATGAGCTTTCCAGTCGGATTGCACCGCGTACCACTTGGAACACTTGTCGCACTTCCATTTCTTCTCGCCATGTTTCCTCGAGTAATGCTTTTTGATGCCGGTTAGGTCACCGAGTGGCCTCGACGGGTCGTGGTGGACGCATGTCGGCTCGGGGCAGAGATACACCTTCTTCTTCACTTCTTTTGTAGTCTTCTGTCTGAGCTTCCATGGCAAATTATGACCTCTCCTGTGAAGCTGTAGGTTTTGCTCCCTTTGGAACCCTTTGTTGCATACCTCACAAATGAACCTGTTTGTTGCCATTAGGCTCTTGGGAGACAGTGCTATAACTTCTGCATCTGGATCTGTTAAACAAAAAAAAGCCAATTCTAAACTTAGGGTTTCCTTATTTCTTCAGTAGAATCTAATTATATATAAAAACTGGGATACTTGCTTGGTGTTCCTGGCTGGTTTCTCCTTTTCTTCTGTGGCGGCTGCTGCAGCGGAGCTGGCCCCATAGCTGAAGTTGGTGCTGTGGAATGTTGTTGCTGCTGCTGCTGCGGGTTTTGACTATCTTCTCTAATTCCAAAGAAAACCCCCAACGAGGAAGATGCTTCCATCTGTAAAAAACCCCTTTTTTTTCTTCAAGTAGTTATACGTTTCTTCTATATATTTTCTCGGCTGCCAATCATCTCTTTTGAAACCCCATTATCTAACAGCGCAGCAACAACCCCACATATTTGAAGAAAAAGATGAGAAAATTGGAGGTTTTGTGTAGACTTTGATTGCTGGAAATCCTGAAAAGGAAAAGATCTGAAAGACAAACTAAAATCAAGGGGAGTTGAAGAAGATTGAAAAGTAAGGAGAAAAAGGAAATAAAGGGGTTTTTTCTCTGATTCGGTGGCATGCAATCACACTCAACACATATGCTTCCCTCCCCAGATTTTCCTCTCTATCAACCCTTTTTCCTTTACCTGAATTTGGACATATCTGTAGAATTACAAAATCAAATTAAATAAGAGTTTGAGAGAGAGAGAGAGAAGAGGATAGAGATGAAAGAATGAGGTAAGGCCTACAGGTCGGTGGACCCAATCCCTTCCGGACAAACTTGCTTCCATCATCCTCCTGCATTTGTAAAAAAATACTAGTATAAAAAACCAAAACCCAGTGAAAACACCTGGCTGTAATAGTTGATTCCAAGTATGTTATTGTTAGGTGAAACTATGTACTTTGTTTTTCTAGATAAACAGAGTGGTTTTCTTCTCGTTGTTGTTTTACGTAGTTCAGGTTTTTTGTTTCAATTTTCTACACATGCAAAGGGCATACGTGATCCGACCCCTTGGGCTAATAATAAATAAACGAACAGAAATCATTTCTTCACTCAATTACAGAAAAATTATTATATGGAATTAATTCACCACGTAATTTGTGGTTTCGGTCAATAAGATTTACTCATATCAAAAGAAACTTTTAAATAGCTACTCATGCTTTTTATACATATAGAAAAAAAAGGTGAATATTCACCTTGGGTAAAAATGGCATGGATGAAGATGAAAATCTTCTGCCCCTTTTCGATGCCTCTACTTACGCCCTCACGCTTAAAATTAGGTTTAAGTTTTAGTGTTTATTGACAAGCATCGTTTTATC
Organism: Hibiscus tridactylites; assembly: GCA_958450335.1. Classification (NCBI taxonomy): domain Eukaryota; kingdom Viridiplantae; phylum Streptophyta; class Magnoliopsida; order Malvales; family Malvaceae; genus Hibiscus; species Hibiscus tridactylites. Next base: position 74,335,508 of record OY288281.1, read on the forward strand.
CGTCAAAATAAATAAATTAATTAACCTCTTTCAGCAAATAATAAAATAAAGAAATTAAGTAGTTATAGGGAAAGAGGGTCGATCCACAGGGAGATTAGTCGAAATTCTTGACTGAAGGTTGCTTTGATTAATGCTTCCATGAATATCTGTGAAAACAAGAAAAGTAAAAGGGGTGATCGGATATTGAGTGTAAATGAAATAGAAGAATTTAAATGCAAAAGTAAAGAAAATAATAAGAAAGTTCAGATATGTAAAATAGCCTCGAGCTAGCCTTGTCAATTCTTTCGATCATTGAAATGGATTTTTACTTCGGGGATCATGTCTGTTACAGTCTGCGAGGCCCAACCCGTCGCAACTTGCTTCTCTCTCGAGTAACCAATCCTCACAAGTCTATCTTCGAATGTTGGTTCTTAAACAAATTAACCACGTCTATCGCCGTTAAAATGTTTAGTTTTGAAAACATGAAAATCCCGACTCAAAAATTGTCTTAAAAAGAATCGCTTCTGATTTTATCTTTCCTTAGCGGACCGCCGCTAAGAGTGTTCACAGGAAGTCGAAATTGTCACAGGCCGATCCTTCCTCCCAACTATGTTTTTAAACGATTCCAGACCAACGAGCTCTTTTTGATTTGAGAAACGATTAAAAACTTTAATAATGTCGATTGCCAAACTATCTAAACCGAAAGATAAAAATGTATTCCCGAAGGAAATTATGCAATTTTCAATTCTCACGATCTGAATTGACTTGGCTAGTTCTTGGCTCAAGAGATTTTGCTAAGCATGATATTAGTTATCATACTTAACTTGATTTCATAAAAATAATTAAAGAACACAAAAGAACTAAAGTAAAGAAAAGAGAACTTTGATTAAAGACTAGAAATAACAAGTGTTTCAAGCTAAAAGATGAAGACTTAATTCGATGCCTCAGCCTTTACCAAGGAGTTGTATTTATAGGCTTGGATTTACAAAGATAAATGATAAGGAAAATTCAAAATAAAGAAAAGATAAATAATTCAAATGTTTTTGAAATTTAAATACAGAAAATCTAAACTGATAAGCTGATAAGGTCTTTCAGAACGTTCCAGAATCTTCTAGAAGTCGCCACGCATCTGCCACGTCAGACGCGTCGTGCCCAGTGTCGTGCCCACAATGCCAGTCATGACTAGAATAACAAAAAGACTACAGAAATGCCCTCTTTTGCTGTTGTTTTCCAGAATTAGGTCCCTTGCGCAAAATATAGCAAAACGAAATGGATTAAGTAGCAAGAAATCTTAGAATTTAATTTTGTAGTATTTTTTAGTGTTGGGACATAAGTAGGGGCAGAAGATTTCTATCCTCATCGAATAAAAATCTGTTGCCCCTTTTCGGTGCCCCTACTTATGCCCCACACTTAAAACTAGGTTTAGGGTTTATTGTTAGGGTTTAGGGAATTAAGGGAAGAGTGTATTTTTTAGGGTATAAAGTGTAAGGTTTGTGGTTTAGAATTTAGAGTCAGGGCTTGAAATTTAATTTTGTAGTATTTTTTAGTGTTGGGGCACAAGTAGGGGCACCGAAAAGGGGCAGAGAATTTTTATCCCATGGATGAACTTTATTGGCTGAGACCACGAATGACATGAGGAGTCGGATCCATCTAATATTTTTTCCTCAATTACGAGTCTAAATCGTCTACCTCTTTTCATATCCTTTTTTATGCCTTCACCTTAAAAAAAATAAATTTAGGGTTTATAGTTAAGGTTTATAAGATTGAGAGTAAAGTATATTTTTTAGGGTTTATGGTTTAAGATTTAAGTTTACGGCTTAAAATTTAATTTTTTAGTGTTGGGGCATGGAAGGGGTACCAAAAAGGGAAAAAGATTTTTCCCTCAATTACCACTACTAATTTTCGTTTAGGGGTGTGTATTTGATTGAGTTAAAACGGTTTAAAAAATTTCGAGTTAGTCGAGTTGATGAGTTTTATTTTATAATTTAAGTTTTATTTGAATTTTTTTCGAGTGTAGTCAAGTTGTTCAAGTTTCTGTTTAAATTTAAGGGAAAGCTACATATTTAGTACATTAACTATGCTCGTGTTCATGTTTTGGTACCCAACTATTATTTTTGGCAAAATTGTATCTAACGTTACGTTTTTGTTCTGTTTTGGTACCTCCGCCGTTTAAAATTAACGGAAATGATGGCATGGATTGGGTTAATAACAGTTTTAGTCCAAAACTTATACAATCTATTAATTTAGTCTAAAATTTTACCAACTTAAACATTATTTTAATTTAGTCAAAACTTTTTGAGTTTTGGAGTTTAAAAAACACACTAGAGACAATCAAAACTTTATAATTTGCGGATCAATAGAGGGCTAATGCGGGGTCCATTGTAGGACCCAAACTCCATGATCGGGATACATGCGAGAATACGAGGAGGTGGGAAAGGGATGATACAAAATTTTTATCAAAATTAAGATGGTGTTTTAAATTGATGAATTTTGGACTAAATTGATAATATATAAGTGTTTTGGGCCTAAAATTGTGATTATACCAAGCCACGCCACCATCTCTGTGAGTTTTTAACGGGCGGGGTACCAAAACAGAACAAAAATGTAATATTAGGCATCATTTTGCCAAAAAAATAATTGAGGTACTAAAACAGTAACATGTGCATAGTTGATGTACTAAATATGTCGTTAAGTTGTTCAAGTTGATGAGTTTAATTTATTTTATAATTTGAATTTTATTTGAATTTTTTCGAGTCTAGTCAAGTTGTTCAAGTTTTTGTTTAAATTTAATTGTAAATAGTTATAATTTATGGTATTAATTGGTTCAAATTTAAATGACTTTATATAACCATATATGATATACATACATTTTTTTCTCACATTTTTTCACATGTGATATCGTATATCAGGCAGCGTTGAGGGATTTGACTTGAACTTGAAAACCAATCCACTGATTACTAAAAATTTGAGTTGTTGAAATCTTATTTTATAACTCATTTAATTTCAAATTTTTTTGATTGGAGTTATAAAATTGCGATTCAAAACAACTTTTAGTTATATGTGTCTAAACCCCTGATTTCTAAAATTAGTAGGCTAAGGGAGCAAAAAAAATCATGTATCTTGAAGATTTTTTTTTATAAAAACTGTTCAATTAGTATATTTAGATGGAAAATATTTCATACAGCTGTGTAAACAAAAAGTTTATACAATGTCTTAGTTTTAGGTGTTAGAAATTTAGGTTGAGGTTATAATTTAGGAGTTCGAAATTTAAAGTTTGTGGTTATTGTTTAGGGTTTATGTTAAGGTAATATGGTTAACAATATGAGTTTTAACTTGTAAATCCTAAATTCTAACTAGAACCTTTAAATTTTAAACCGCTAAACTTTTAACTCTAAACAAAATTCTTAAAATTGAAAATTTTTTATTTCCGCTGTGAGTGCACGGTAGTTTTTTTTAATAGTATAAAAAACAACCAGCATAGTATAATTACATGTTTATATTGTGATTTAATGTCAAAATATCTTTTGTTTGAAAGATATTAAATTAACAATATATTATCACAACAACAGAAAAACGACGAAATTTTTAGATTTTTTATAAAATTACTATAAAGAAAGAAAAAAAAAACTGAGTAGCTAACCAATTGGGCCTTAGGATTAAGGGAAAAGTAACTTAGTTGGGCTTTTAATTGAATCACTAGTTTTTGCTTTTTATTTATTTATTTGCAATTTGGCTTAGATTTTGTTTTGGTAATATTATTATCCAGACGAAATCAGTTGGTTCAAAAATAATTCTTTGAAACCATCTGCTGTAGAAGTATAAGCAGCTGACAGAATTTTGCAGCCAAAACAGAGAAAGAAATGCCCGCTTCTTCAATGTCGTCCCCAGTTTTCACAGGTTCCCGTGTAATTTCTCGCATTTCCTTATCGACCCATTTCCCTGTTTTCTTCAATTCATTCTTTGGTCCCAAGAGTTTGTGTTGCAAAAGATTGAGTTTCAACCCCAAGTCCCTCGTTAAAATTACGATGAGTTTGGAGAAGCGATCGAGCTCATTAAATGGGTACGGCCAAAACATGGAGGGGAACGGTGGGGTGCTCGAAGTGATTGCCATTGGTAGTAGGAAAGATGCTCTGCTTGAATTTTGCTTGGACTCGCCTTTTCAGTCGTCTTCTTTGAGATTTTGGTAAATTCCCTTTTAATTGTTTTTCATTTTTAAAGGGTTTTAATTTGCAGAAGGCGTGTTTTTTTATAATAAAAAAAATGGGTGTGTTTTAATTTTCTTATTTATACATGTTCTAAAGTAGAACTGATTGCAAGTTACATTTTTTAATCAATGTTGCTTCTGATATATAAAGCTTGAAACTTTACAGTGCTGTGGAAGTGCTAGAATTGCTTCAGAATTGCCTAATCTTATTGTTTCTTTATAAATTCTGACGGATTGTTGTTACGAATAGATACTTTTCTCTTCAATTTCGCTGATTTTGAGCAATCTACTAGTGATTTCTAGCTTCTGGCATCACCTCTTTTCTAATGCTTAAATATTTGAGATTCTCATTCATATCTTTCTTTTTTCTTTCCAGGACTGTTCTCATGAAAGATGCATCAAATGTGCTGTTACAACAAAGGGTCCTAGGAAAAGGTTTTCTCTTATCTTTAACTATTTAGTTAGTGTATCATACCATATCAACCGAATATCACATTCCCCCATGGATAAAAGAGAAATTGTGACTAGTTATATAAGGTGGTTGTGGTGGGGAGATGATTTTTAGTAGATTAGATTGAGATTTTAAATTTACATTTATGATGCTTAATTGTGACTTGTAGCTGGAAGAAATCTTCTAAATTCCATGATCAAGGACTTTTGTTTATTTTTCATGTTCATGCAAATACTTAAGCTGATTTTTTTTGTTCATTTTATTCTCCATTTCAGATCTTACTCCAAGGATTGTGGAAGCTAATATTTTCATGCAGTCGTGTGCAAAAACTATTATCCTTGTTTGTACATTCCTCGCCTTGGACTCTTGCTTCTATTTTGTTATTTTTTCAAATGAAACAGTTTGCCTTGATGATACAATAGCCCTGCTACTATAAATGACATGAAAAGAACATTTTACATGAATAATATATTAGTTGCAATCAGAATGGTTATTATAGCAGTATTTATTTTAAGTAGCATATATACTTGTAAAAGGTTTTCTCATTTGTGTTTTAGACTCCATAAACTCTTGAACATCCATAATTTATATGCTATAATTCGTTTGTGTCCCTTGTAAATTTGATGCTTATTTTAAGCTTTCAAATATTGGAAATTGCAAATGCTAATGTATATGAAAGCAAGAGAGTGTTCTGATTCGTAGCCAACTTCCCTGCTGACCCAGCTGTTTCTTGGTTGTAATGTAATGCTCTTGTAGGTTGTTATAGTGTGCTAGATCCATTCCTTCTGCTCCTCATTTTTTTTCCTGTCAACCAGGTGGCTGGTGCTGGATATGGCTCAGATCACATTGCAGCAATGGACATTCTTAAAGCAATAAGATCTTCAAATGGATTTTCTGTTGCTATTATTTTAAAACCTTTCACCTTTGAGGGGCAAAGACGATTAGATGAGGTCAGTAATGCTTCTAAGTAGTGACATGAGTTCCTTCTTTGCCGTAAAGAACATTTGATATAGCTGTTTAAAAGTATATTGTATATAATTCTTTGGCATAGCCGTCCATGTTTCAAGAATGAAATTTTCTACTAGAAGGTTGAATTAGAACAAGATTCATCGTTACAAAATCAATTTATTCCCAATACCTTGAATGCAACAATATGCAAAAGTGATATTATTTGCTAGGTACAGTTTCACATACACAGAGATGTATTTGGGGGAGGGGGGATTAGACACATGAATCATAACATATAATATGCAGCCGGGCTGCCGGGGACCTTATGTAGTGTATGGTAAAAGGCTGATAAATTGATGGCAAAAGACTAATTGGAGATGACCTCCTTAGTTGGAAATATTTTTGTGCTAAAGCTTAAAATATTCAACTTTGGTAAATGGTAAGTATGTAGGATGAGGAATGAGAATTCTAAAATCAACTAGAGTTGGATATGCTTAGATTTAAAAGGAAAATTGTAGCCGGAGTCTGTGGGTTATGTGTTGGAATCTTACAGAAGTTTACATTTGATTTGGATATGCTAAGATTTAAAAGGAAATTCGTAGCCGGAGTCTGGGTTTTGTGTTGGATTCTTACAGAAGTTTACATTTGATTTGGATATGCTAAGATTTAAAAGGAAATTTGTAGCCGGGGTCTATGGGTTTTGTGCAGGAATCTTGCAGAAGTTAACATTTCTAAGTGTTTAGGGAGCTCTATGGTTACGTACTAAGCACAAAGTTACATAGGTCACCTTTTGGCGTACTGGTAGGGGAAAGTTTGAAATTTGAGGCTATTGGCTTATAACTATGACATCGATTCAAACTGATTCTTTACTCAGTTTGCATAACTCAATTTGCAGGTCAAGGATTTGGCGGGTAAACTTCAAGAGCTTACAGTTTTTTGTATTGGTAAGCATGACGCAAAGATTTTGTTAGTTGAGTATTTACCGTTTCCTTTAAAAACTACTTGATAATCTATTTATATCATTTATGAACTCCTAAGGCCTCACATTATAATGTCAGTAGTTCTCACAGTTTTCTTATTTGCAGAAATTGACACTGACTCCTTGCTCAAAAATGAGTTGGTAACTCTAGATGAGGCTTTGAGAACTGCCAATAATGCTGTTTTACTTGCCATAAATGCCATATCAGTGGTCATAAGTGTAAGCATTTCTTTTGCCTTATTTGGTTTTCTCTGAAATTTATGCCATGCTTATATCATTGGTAAACTCTGGGAATTCTCCAGGAGATGCAAAGAAAACTTATTGATGCAGTTGATGAGAATATGAAAGAACTTGGAGTTTCCGAAGTTCTAAATGTAAGTTGACCTGACATTGCATTTTGTACTAGTTATTACCTATTGGTTTATTATTACTCAACCTTTTATACTTTTTCTTAAATTTTCATTATCCTTAATTTGCATCTTCCACTGACACTTTTTTTCTTGACCTTGGTTGATATTTGAGGGACTAAAAGGCATGCATACTTTCATGTTCCCAAATTATAAGATTTCATTGCTTGTTCCTCATTTGTTTTTCCTCAACTTTTCTAAGAAGAATGCAAACTTGCTCAGATTCTTGGGAAGTACAAAGACGTAAAACTTGGATTTGGAGCTGGTTACGACATCAGAACTTCAATTTCGCAAGCTATGTACGACTGCCCTTTTATTGGTGGAGGGGTAAAGGTATCATTAAGGAAATTTTAATGCAGATGTGACATAAGTTTCATTTGAACTGTTGAGATATTTGTACATGTACAACTTTTTATTTTATGTTGTCTAAGTGCTCCTTCACCCTATTTCCTCGTCGGGTCAGATATAATTGTTTTCCAGTTTTCTTTGTACGGGGCAGCCTACCCTTTTTCTTTGTTGCATGTGTTACATTAAAGCTTTTACCATTTCATTTTTGGACATAGGACCTCAATGGCATGGTTATATGTGTTGTTGCAAGTTCTAATGTTATCAGCGATGATGATTTGCAAGCCTTTTTGCATACATTCCGTCAAACTACAGAGTACGCAAAGGACATTATTATATCTGTAGTCCATGAACCTAAGCTGGAGCCCAACCTTCTAGTCACAACAGTTGTTATCTTGGGGTAAGAATTCTAACTTTTAAAAGTAAGATGGCAACCGGTATGTTATTAATTTTATCTTTATGATGACATTCTTTACATATGTGGAATATATTTTAGTTTTCATGGTTCCTGTTTTTGCTGTTTGTTGCAACATCTTTTGCCAGTTCTCGATTACTCATATGTAGGTTATGAATCCAAGTTCTGCTGGTTGTTTCCTTCTCTTCTTAGTCTCATCTAAATTATTTGTAATTGCAGTCATCTTGGAGAACAAACTTCAAAGAAAAGCGGCTTCTTCAACAGACTGGCACAACGTTTCCCATTTGTTTTTAATCTATTGAGAAGAAATCCTTCACAGTCAAATGATACTTTTAAAAAAGATGTCAAGGCAATAAATAGGACAAATTCCAATGAAATGGGAAACGAAGTAGCTTTAGAAGGCATATCTGGAGGTTTTGATGATGACGCTAATGAAATTGAGGATGTGCCGAACAGCAAATCCAGTGATATCTACTCTTTGAGGTTCAGTTGTAACTCATTTTAACTTTAATGTCTTTTAAGGTTCTCTCCATAAAAATCTTATAAAGTTATAAAATGTTTTTTCTGTTGTAGAAATTATGACAGTGGATCTGATCAAAGCGAGGTTGCTTTATTAGATGGAAACACTGACTTTTCCAGCTATTACGCCGAAAATTCGGAAGGTAGCAATGGATTTTTTTTTGTTAGATTGGATTAACTATTACCAATTTGATGAGTCATGTCCGTCTACGTAACCTCTAAAGAACATGCAGATATTTCATATTAGAAAAGTGAATCAGCTCATTTCTTTTCCGAACTATGGTCAAAAATGTTGTGCAGGTATTCCTACTTCCCGTCGGGAATCAATGAATCGCTGGAACTTGGGTCCCGGGAATCAGCTTGCAAAGGAGTGGGCCAAAGAGAGAGCAGCTGACTCGGAAGCTACACCAGTGCTTGATAATCTCAGCATCTTCCGCCTTCCTGTCGGAGTAAGGTCTTCAGAAGAACTGAAAGAGGGTGTTAATACCAAGGAATTGTCAGAATCAAAATCTGAAAATGGTGTCAAAGCCCCAGCAGTTCCTAGTTCAAGTAGGTCTTGGGGTGCATTGACCGATGCGAGTTTTGAAGCGATGAAGGAAATTTATAACAACGGATATACAGTATTAAAGGGAAAGACTGGTGTTCCTAAGAAGCAAGGAGTACTTTCTGCTCGCGCGGCTTCTATGCTGGTAATCTTCATTTTGTTTAAGTAATTTCTAATGTTCAATCTTTTTCATTTAGTTCAGCTTTAAGGCATTTTAAGCGATGAGTGCATTAAGATTTTGGTTGTAATTATTAATACAGGAAGCCGAACGAGACTCGCCAAAAAAGTGGAGTCCTATTGTGGAGATGCGTTATAGAGGAGGAGTCTACAGGGGGAGATGCCAAGGGGGTCTTCCTGAAGGAAAGGTACTTTGATATAGCCCTGGTTTATTCGACAAAACTCCATTTGTGAAGGATATATATTAATTTATTGGGAGATGAACTCAGATGACGGTTGAGTAAATTTTGTATAGGGTCGTCTTGTTCTTGGCGATGGAAGCATTTATGATGGTATGTGGCGCTATGGTAAGAGGTCAGGTGTGGGAACATTCTATTTCAGTAATGGGGATGTTTTCCAGGGATCTTGGAGAGATGATTTGATGCATGGCAAGGTTAGGCCATTCCCACTTTTCTTTTCAAACACGAAGCTAATATTCAGATGTGAATTTTCTATGCATCTCGTACTTTATCTGTATCTGTTAGCATGATGTATGTACCGATCTTTATGACTTTCTCTTACATTTTGTCATGTAGGGTTGGTTTTATTTTCACACCGGAGATCGGTGGTTCGCAAACTTTTGGAAAGGAAAGGCCAATGGCGAAGGTCGCTTCTATTCAAAATCTGGTGATGTCTTCTTTGGCCATTTTGAAGACGGTTGGCGAAATGGCCACTTCCTCTGTATAACTGTTGATGGAGCAAGGTGTGTATCCATGTCACAATGTAACCTAGACGGCATTTCTCACAAACTGCATTAACATCCAACTATTTATCAATTCTGGTTTTCGTCGTTATACTAATCACTGGACAGTTAAATATATACCAAAAATGCGCTTGCCATCAACGTTGCACAATTGTTGGAAATATTCGGATACCACATTGAATGTGATATAGGAATCATTATCTTCATGTTTCTACCATGTTTTCCAGTAGCTGTGCTGTAATACTCCTCTACCATGTGAATAAATGGTTATCTTGTACGGATTCTGCTGTCACAAACTGTGAATAATGCCCTGGTTGCCCTTGAGCTGAACTGAATTTTATGTTTGGGATTCTTAATTCACATTTGTATTCTACATTTATAGGTGCATCGAGATCTGGAACGAGGGCGTTCTCACGGACCGGCAGCAACTGGACGCCGATGCTGTTCTCTGATAAAATCTCGTCGTATGTTTTATGTGATATATATAGCCACTGTGTTTATCACTCGTTCAGAAGGTATTTTTGTATAGTCTATGTAGCCAATTTACAATATTTCTTCTTAGCACACATTGGAAAACCTTATGAATTATAATAAAGTGCTTCTTGTATTTTTGAGTTGTCCATATGTAAGATTACATTTCCTCTAATGGAAGCTGATTAGAACAGATGTGTGAACAATTTTTCGGGGCTTTGGAAATGATCTTTTACCGGTCGGAGACCAAAATGGTACATCCGGTATAATATTGACTACTTCGACGTATATAATATATAAATAAACGAATCAATCAATCAAATTGCTGATACACTATCAATGATCTTTTAAGCTCATTAGTCAGACATGGATGGTACCAAAATTGTCGAACAACATTGATTTATCTCCGGTGTCGGTGGCGTTATAACCTGTAAAAAAAACAGGAACCCTTTGCCAGCTCAAAATCAGACGACAAAACCTTAGGGGTGCATCAATTCTGAGCTTACCTGCAGTAGCGAGGGACTCGCCATGTGAAGATCGATACATTCCGATGCTTAGACGGCAACGAATTGAAAGTTCTCCAATCTTGAAGCATGATCTTCATGTCATTAAGCTTGTTAAGCATCCCATAGCAGCAGTTGGCATGCATGGTGCAGACTTTGTTCAAATCCTTGCTGGGTTCGCAGAGACCGCCGAAATAAGCGGTGTCCAAGAACTTGATCCGCAACCGGAGTTTGTCGGAGATGTAAGGATGGGATTTGATCCTGTCAAGAACATCTTGGTCGTGATGTTTGGGATAAGTTTCACGTGAAGAGAACCAGAACTTGTAGAACTGTATGGTCCGGTTGTTGGATTTGACGTAATTGAATCCACCATTAGCGTTGTTCTCCATGTCATCGGGTGAGCCTTTGTAGTAGTCACAAGCCATTTGGAAATCGGCATCGGGGAAGAACCGTGTGAATGGATCCCTAAACCACATGATATCCGCATCCTGGAAGGATCCACCATGTTAGACAATCAGAGAAAGAAAAAAAAGGTAAAATATTGAAAAAGCCCCTGAAATTTATTACTTTTGCAGATAAACCCTTATACTCATTGTATACTTAAATAAGCTCGTACTCTAAAAATCCCTTAATCTTGTTACTTTAGGGCCCGTTCAGCACAACTTCTGAAATGGCCGCTCGAGTACCAAACGAAGAAGTTGTACTGAACACCATCTTCAACGCCGCGTTGTGACCGTTTATTTTCAATTTTGTGCCTCAAACGTGCGTTTTCAGCAAGCTGGTTTTTTCAACTTTTTCTCCGACGGTTGTTTGACAGGAAATTTGCGCTCAGCAAGTTGTGCTGAACGGGCCCTTAATTTAGGATTTATAGTCGTGTTTTATGGTTAGAATTTAGAGTTTGGATCATGCTAGTTCGGGTTCGGTTTAAAGTAAAAAATATTTGACCCAATTCGAGATTAATTGTGTAATTTTTCTATATATTTTTAAGAATATTTACAATAATACTCGCTCTTTATATTTTTTAATAATTAAGTCCTTAAATTTGAATTTTTTTATAATTAGGTTCTTAAAATTAATTTTTTACAATTGGGACTCTAAAATTAATTTTTTACTACTAGGTCCCTAAAATTAAATATTTCTATATAGATCAAGTCGGATTCTGATTTATGGTATTTATTTTCGGGCTAGGTTTGGGTTGGCCAAAAACTTGACCTAACCTATGCTCATCCCTAATTAAACCGCTTATGAAAAAAAATTTCATCATCTGTACATAAAATAATTACTCTAAAGAGAAAATATTTTATGCACTCACGACGAAAAAAAGTTTTCACAATTTTCACAAGCAGGTTAATTTTAAAATTTAGGGATTTAGTTCATGGGTTAAAATTTAATGTTCATGGTTAGAATTTAAGATTTAAATTTTTAACTCTAAATCATAAATTCTACCATAAACTCTAAATTATAGCTCCTAAACTTATACTCCAAATTTTAAACCATAAACTAAATTCTAAATCCCAAAAAGTAAAGACTTAATTGTCAGATAGGTATGCCCTTTTTTCGAGTTAGGTGCCCAAACTATTTTTTGGGCCAAATAGGTGTTTAACATTTCATTCCGTGACCCATTTAAGGTTCTCCGTTAATTCTCACACGTTAAAGGACACGTGTCCTCTCCTGAAAATTCTAAAGTTATATTAAAAATAAATAAAATTACTTAATTTTCAAAAAAAATTAAATTTTCTAGATTTCACAAAACAACCCCAAATTCTAACTCCCCAAAACCTAATTCCCGATTTATGTCGATTCCACCGCCGATTGTCACGCTGCCGCCGGACCATCACGACCATTTTTCCCACCACCCCGTCCAGGGACGGAGCCAGGATTGAACCATGAGGGGGGCAAGTTAACTAACTTCGAAATAAATAGGGTTCTAAAAAGTAATTAAATCATAAAAAGTAAGGGAATTAATGTTTAGTTTCACTAATTTTAGAATTGAAGGGTCTTAAAAAGTGATTAAACCAGAAAAAATGAGGGGTCATGCCTTAATTTTATAAATTTTAAGTTAAAGAGTCTTAAAAATAATAAACCAAAATTTTTTGGGAGGGGCAAGGACTTAATTGTAAAGATTTTAAAACCATCAATGACCTAAAAATAATTAAACCATTCGCCGAAAATCGACCGGCGAAACGCCGAAATTGTCTAATAGTTCCTTCGAACGATTCGCGATGAACGACAACATGACGGACGACGAACAGCATGTGGGTTGTTCGGTTAGGGGAGTGCGCTTTATTTCGTCGTTGGCAACGCGGCCAACGGAATAAAATGTTAGACACCTATTTGGCCAAAAATATAATTTAGACACCTAACTAAAAAAAATGCATAATTTAGGCAGCGGCTAAACCAAAATTAAACCACTTATGTAAACTTGTCCCTTAGTGCATAGAATAAGTACTCTAAGTTAAAATATGTCAAACGTTCTTATATTTTGGTAAAATTTGCAATTTGATCCTTGTATTTAAAAAGTTTAAAATTAAGTCCTTTTAAGAAAATAGTAACAGGATTCAACTAGTTTTGCAGACAGAAAACAGAGAAGATAAGTACCGTGAAAATGAAATCGTAACCCAGCTGGAGGACGATCCCTAAGAACTCAATCCTTCTCCACGTCATCTTCAAGTAATTTGGGCTCATAAAGTAAGCTTCTTGACGGAAATCAACGCCATTGGTGCGGAGAGCAAAGCAATGTCTGTGCAGGATTCGGCAACGATTGTACGCCTTCTCGTCCAGGGCAATGACCACCAGATGTCTCAAGAACCGTCGTGTGCCGTTCCCGAGCTTGAAGCTCGTGAGGAAAAGGTCAAACACTGAATCGGGCGTGGCCCATGCGCTGTTTAATGTCGTTAGAACGACGGTGTTGTTCTTCATCGAAGCTCTCTTCAAAACTGCATTCAGCCTTACCACAGCTTTCTGCATAAGATGTTGACATGTCACAAAGCTTTTTTGACCAATAAATAATTTAGGGACTAAAAAGTAAAAATAAAATAGTTTAGGTATTTATTTTGACCCGAAAATAACTTTAGAACTTAAAATGACCAGATATAATAATTTTGGTACTTATTTTAACTAAAAATAATTTAAAGGCTAAAAAGCAAAGAAATGACATAGTTTAAGGGCTGATTTTTTATTTAAGCCTTAAAAATATTAAAGAATTCTGACTTGGGAATGTTTTGCGGCTGTTGGGGGCATACGGAAGTTGTGAAAAGTTGGAAAATTCAGCTGCTACCAAACGTCTATTTAACGTTAAAATTGGTGGGCAAATATCCGTTGGGATCAAACCGACGATCGTTTGGCGAGCCGTTGAGAGGCAAACAACAACAACCAAAAACGGGATCTAAGAATTGTTCATTCTAGGTCTAATTGTTTTCCGGGTCGTGTACTCTTCAAAATTTTGAGATTTAGTCCCTCTAGTCTTAAATTCCAAGAACTTAATTCTAATCATTCATTTTGTTTAAACGTGTTTAGGTCTTTGTTATTTCAAAATTAAACAATTTAATTTAAGATTGAGTATTTGATTAAGTAAGTTGATGAGTCTTATTTTATAACTTAAACTTTATTTAAATTTTTTTTTCGAGTTGACTCGAGTTATTTAAATTTTGTATCCAATTGCAATTGTAAACATATATAATGTTATGATATTAATTGGTTTAAACAACTTTTTATAACCATGTGAGAGGGTGTATATACATTCCTTCATTTTATTTTCACGTGTGCTATTCATATATCGGGCAGGGTTGAAGGACTCGACTGGAACATAAAAGTCAATCAACTAATTACTAAAAAAATCGAGTTATTCGAGTCTCATTTTAATTCGAACTCTTTTTAAAAAATTTCAAGTAAAATTTGTGAAATTATAATTCGAGTCAAATCAAATCGTATTTTTTTCATATTGAATCAAATTTAAAAAAAAAATCAACTATTCTAAATTGAGTTGAGTTTTCTTCGCCTCTAATCCGATCTCATTGTTTCATTTCAGTCGACTCGACTCCGGTGAGGGATGACAATGGGGCCAATGTGGAGCTCTCGCACCCAAAATTTTAAAAATTTATTACTTAGTCTTTCACATTTTGAAAATTTTCAATTTGATTTTTGTAAAAATTTAAAATAATCTTATTATGTTTTAAATTTTTTAAATATGTTTATTTAAGTACTTTCTTAAAAAATTAAAATTCTCATAATTTTTCTTTTAATTTTAATTAATCCTTAATTTTTTTAATTTTAAATTAAACTTCTAAAAAATCAAACTTTTAATTTAAATGTCTAACTATTCTAAAAATTTTAAGCCCCTCAAACTGTATTATCAAAATCGTATCAATTTTTGAAAGTGCGATATATATTTAAAGAGAGAAGCTTACCGGAGGAAGAGGTTGGGAAGGCAAAGAGCGAGAGCAAGCCGATGACAAACGAAAGAAACGGAGGGGACCAGAAGGATTATAAAGAAGCAAAGCGGAAAGGGAGATGACCATGAAAACCAGGCCTGCACGGCGGATGATCATCCACGTCTCGGCGGCCATGACGGTGGACAGCGACTGCGTCACCTCTTAACTTATTCCCTTAAAACCCAAACTCTTCTTCTGAGAGACAAAAGCAGAAAAACAAACCAACGTAAACAATGTGACAGACTCTCACCCTTAATTATTACAATTACGATTACTGTTAATCGTTAATCTCAGTTCTTACATCAATTTAATCGGTCATTACCAAACTTCCTTAATTCCCGATTTTACCATAAACGGAATGGAACAGAAAATTGGGTTTTTATTACTAATAAAACACCTATATTTAATCTTTATCTATAAATAGAAATTTTTATCAGTTAATTCACTGTATAATTACATGTTGGTCCCTCTTAAATGATAGATTTATATTTTAGCTCTTCAAAATATAAAATTATAAGTTAATACAGTGATAAAATTACAGTTTGATTCCGATAAAGATTTATAATTCAATTTTGACGAAAAAAACAAATCTGATGTTACCCTTTGCAAATCATGTTTCGACCAGGCCCTTCTGCTAGGAAATTTAATGGGTCCAAACATGGGTCCATAGTATTGTTAAGGGTGAAAAAATTTACTCATGCGAAAAAAATAAACTTTTTACTTTACTTGACACGAAAAAATTCAATCAATTTAACTTGAATTGTAGTTTTATAAACTCGACGCGAAATTTTTTTAAATAAAATTTAGATTATGAAATGAGACTCGATTAACTTGAATTTTTTAGTAATTAGTGGTTTTCAAGTTCGAGTCGAGTGCTTTAACTTTGTCTAATATAAGTATATCACATATGAAAAATATGAATATATATGTGTGTGTACATCATATATCGTTATAGAAAGATGTTTAAATTGAAACTCATTAGTACCATAACATTATAAATATTTACAATTAAATTTGAACATAAACTCGAACAACTCGAACCTACTTGACTTCATTCGAATTTCATAAACTCCACTCGACTAAAAAAAAATTTAATAAAATTTTAGTTATAAAATAAGACTCGACAACTCAACTAACTCAAAAAAAATTATTCGACTCGATCGAATGCTCACCTAAACATTTATTTCATGTTTGGATAGTTAAACTTGGTAAGGAAAGGAAATTCAATCCAAACCAGGAAAATGAGTCGTTTCCCTCACTTTGCTCGACTTTCCTTTCTTTTACCCCTATCCAAACACGGATTTAAGAGATCATGAAATTTTAAATTAATCTAATGGAAAAATTACACTTTCAATCTTAAATTATTTATAATTTCATTCTGACTCCCTAAAAAAATCCTAGATTCGCCCCTATATGAAATCTATCTCCATATCCAATCTATAACCAAATAGAAGTGAGCAAGACCTTTACAATAGGATGTTGAATTGAAAGGAAAAAGTGTGAATTTTATTAGGAGTAATTAAGTGGTCCAGATTATTTTAATATGAACCCTAGCGAAATTTAATTAAGGTGGGCACAATTAAGCTTAGGTGCCTACTATACAATAAAGTATATTAAGTTTGTTTTTCTAATATAACTAACTGTGCCCAATTCATTGGTTAATTAATTTGCATTAGATATTACAAAAATTTGTTATAAAGACGACACTCTCAACCCAATAAAGTATGTTTTCTAATATAACCAACGGTGCCCAATTCATTGATTAATTAAACTGCATTAGACACTACAAAAACTTGTTATAAAGACTACCCCTCAACCCAATTTATTTTATTCATAACGTCAGAATTTGAATTTTTTTTTTGACAAATCTTAAATCTAATCTAACTTAAAGGAGAAGGGGACTCTATGAGAGAAAAGGGAGTGCTCCTAATGAGCTTGCTCAGAACTCAAACTTATTATGTTAGTTAAAGAATTTAATACCACATCCTAACATTCATTTCTTCATTAACTAAATTAGGCAGAATTTATAGTTTATTAATTTTATTGTATAAATATTGTTTGTACTTTAATAGGAATATTAGTTAACTTCTTTAGCTTTTAGAATTTATTAAAATTTCTCAATAACTACACTAAAATATTAAATAAAGTTACTACATAGAGATAAAACTAAATTAGATGTGTATTATAAGACTGAAAATAGAAGGAAAAATAGACATCAGGTGCCACAAAGAGCAATAGACAGATCCAAGTTTATACTACCAAGGTTGCAAGAACATGAACCGGAGACCATCGACAAAACCTCGCTGCCGCTGCTGATCTCGCTCTGAGAAGACGGACAGTGCAACGAGAGTGATAACGATAACTCACAGCCACCGACTTTGTCGTCGTCTTTACCTCCGTGTCTCCCAACATTCCGGTCATCAACGACATGTCCGCCGTGTACATATTTGTGATCCTCTACGTCTACCTTGGAAACCTGAGAAATGGGAACCATCAAGTTGATTATTTCTAGTCGAATGCATTACTGACGTTTATCGATGCACCGGTGACTAGACGACAAGTCCCGGAACCGGTTTACAGAATGGGGAAGCAGTTAAAGCTGGGTTTGATTTAAGGGGTGGAAGGCCATGGAATTCAATAAAGGGGAGTAGTTTGTTCCACCACCTTTTTAACCTGCAAAGACCGTCGGTTTAAAAGAAGCAATGTCTGGTCCAAATGCATTTAAGGTTTATTTTGAACCAAACCCCAAAGAAAGGAGGCAGTAGGCGGTCCCTCTTCCTTAGGAAAAAAAAGTTCAGAATTTCGGTGAACAGAAAACCGGACGCATAATTTTATGTTAAATGCGTGAAATTAGATCATTATCAGAAAGTATAAAAAAAATCTAAAATATATAAGAAATTGAAAATTTTAGAAGATGAGTTATTATCACACTCCAGCACCCTCGGTACATGTCTGAGTGGACCACAACAGTATGTAAAGAACAATCACAGAGATTAATGACAAAAGCTTCTTTTATTTCAAAAATCCCAGAATTTGAATCTTAAAAACAAAACATTCTCTCCTTTTAACATCGAGATAAGAGAATATGCTATTTCAAGACTATATATATATATCACTGAAACAAAAAGAAGACACTCCATTAACAAACAAATTCTAAGGGGAATCTAAAACACAAGTATAAGGTGCGGCTAAAAAAGAGCAAGTTTTGAAAGATGTCCAAGACTCACTCAAAACTTAAAATGTTACCGACTTTTTTATAATATTTTCGGTACTTAGACATAGTCTTGTTTTTTCAAGTTTTAAAACTTATAAAAAAACACAAAAAAAAACCAACTTAAAATGTTATAAAAAAGGTCTACCGTTTTAAATTCTTGGGTGAGTCGTGGACAAATTTCAAAAGTTATCGATTTTTAACCGCAATCTAAACATGAGTAACCCCAAACTCACCTAAATTCTGATCCTTTTATGTTCTTCAACCTAATGAACCGGTGTTTGAAGTGAGAAAAAAATCACTATGAAACTAGGCTACTAGGGTTAGCTGGCAATATATATATATATATATATATAGAGAGAGAGAGAGAGAGTGGGGTTTTGTTCTGGTGTACCTTAAGGAAATCAGATTCTTTCAATGAATTCTTGATGGAGTTGATATTGTAAAGATCAAGTGGCAGAGCCAAGGCCGTGGCAATGGCTTGACCTTGAGCCTGTTCCCATACGAAAGCACCATCACCATGCTTTATTCCCTCACGAACAGCCATGGTCTGCTGCAGATAATCATCAACAAAGTACGGATTCTGATCAGAGATTGAACTCGTGGTCTCGGTTCTAGCCCTGTGGAGGAAAAAGATAAGAAAAGATCATGGAATATACAATCTTTTTTTGTTTGTTTCTGAGCACTACATTGTTAACTTTATGTATAAATACACGAAAAAGAGAGTCTGAACCCCATGGGAGGAGGGGAATAAAGCTATGCTGAGCTGACCTTTTTGGAGGAAGAGGACAGTGTATCAGTTGAGAATCTGATTCTTCCCATCCAACATGTTTCTCAAAAGATTGTGTTCTTTGATGGGATGAACAACTCTTGTCTGTAATAATACAATGGTTTTGAGTTATGGTTTTTTTATCAGACATGCCAATAGTGGAAGATTTGGGGGGGTGAACAAGTTTATGGGGTGTTCAACTGTTCATGTCAATTTTGGCATCAAATAAATGAAGTGATACATCATCTGTTTCTTTACCAAAAATCATGGAAACACCAGAAAACAACCATTAGAAGAAAGTATGATAATGGAAACATATGCAAAAGCAAGTTTACCTTGTCTGGTAGGATCGTTTCTCATGCTCCTATACATCTGGTTAGGTAAAAAAGGAAGAAAAAATGAATCAAAGGTAGATATTAGATGATAAAAAAAAAGAAAGTGAAAACAGCATGGAACCTGAAGATGGCTTTTGACATGAGAAATGGTGAGTCCTTTCACATCCATGAGTTGCAGAACCAGTTTCGGTGTAGCTTCTGGCAAAACAAAAACAAACCCATTATTCCAACACAACAACAACGACAACAACAACAACAAGAACGAGAAACATACTGTCTTGGCCACCAAGTTTTTCAATGGCTTGAACAAAACAGTGATGGAGCTCGGGTGTCCATCTCAAACGAGGCACTTTTGATCTTATATACTGCCGCACCGCACCACTCCTCCCACAACTACCCATTCTCCTTCCTTTGATCTTTATAATAAACAAAATTTCAAAGGAAAAAAAGGGTCAATCTTTCACCTGGAACAGCAACCCAGGGCTGTTTCAATCTTGTTGGAATTGTCTAGGTACAAAGCAGCAAGTTATAGAAAAACAAAAGAAAGAAGCAGCAGGGAGGAAAGAGAAGAAGAGAAAAGAAAGCAGTGTGAAATTCCTTAAGAAGCAGTGATAATAGCTGCAGAAAATTTACAGGTGCCCCGTTTCCTTGTGTTTCTAATACTAGTCTATAAAGTATCTGCACACTTTTCAGAGAATACACAAAATCAAATCTAAAAATATGTTGGAAACGTTTAAATCCCCAGGAATTAACTTAACAGCTCTCCTCTCATGAGTTTTTTCTCATCTGTCTTCCCTGAAATCATTACCCCTACACCCCAACTGCTTGCATTGACCTTTTGCTGCTTTTCTCTTCTTTTTTCTGTAATACAGCCCTATCAGCTGTATTTCATACAAAACAAAATATTTATTATATGAGATAGTATCCGTTTACACAATGTAAATAATTTTAAGTTTTACACATTTTTTAAGTTGTTGTACGAGTAAAACATGTAAAATTCATACTTTTATATTTTGCTTAAATAAATTCTACCCTTATTTTATAATACTGCCAACGTCGACATGATCACAACACCCCATGGGAAAGTGATTAATTAGATATTTAAATAACATTAAAAAAGCTATTTTAACCAATTATCATGTGGAATAACGGGATTTTGATTTCATTTAAATTAATAATATTAAGAATTTAAAATAAATATTATAAATAGAGTAAATTAAATTTAAATTATATGTAATAATTTTTTTAATACTCAATTTAAATTAGTCAATTAATATTTTAAATAATTATAATTATAAAAAAATAATAAAAAAAAAACTTTTTTATCGGGCATGACTAATATCAACATTGCTGTTAAATGCTAGCTGAGATTTGATGTTATTATAAGTATTTATTGACCCAAAAATGAGTTGTCGGTACGCCGGAAATTCTCTGCCCACAGCGGAAAGTTTCCGTTTCAAGAGACCGACAACAGGTAAGCTAAACTTTCTGCCCACTGCGGAAAGATCCCGTTTCAAGAGACAGTCAACAGGTAAGCAAAACTTTGAAGGTCTCAGATCTAGACCTGGTGTATCTGTGTTCGTCAACTACATCAGCAAGAGGATACTTCCAAATACTCTAAAACAAGCATTTGAAATGTACGGTAAGGTGCTTGATGTGTATATCGCATATCGAAATCCGAAAAGAGAAGGCATGAAGAGCACGTTTGGTTTCGTGAGATTTTCATCAGAGTCTGAAGCAAAAAAAGCAATCGAAAAGGCATATAACAGAAAACTGGATGGTTTCTATATTAAGGTTTTCCGGGACAAGAACGCAGGAACAAGGAAGAATGAAGTCAACTACAGACAAAGAATATATCAGCAGAAAAGTTTTCACCCCCGCCGAGATGGAGTATCGTACAAAGATGTTCTTATGGGAAAATCAGGAAACAAAAACAGGGTTGATACAAACACTTGTCCTCCAGTGGTGTCATCCAAAAACTGCACAGGAAAAGAGCAGGCCTCTTCGTCTGAAGAAGCTGAAGGTCCATCACCCATTCATGTCAGCGTGTCGGATGAAAATCAGGAATGGCTGAAGTTAAGTGTGGTAGGGAAAATTAAAGGAATGTATGATGCTGCCCTAGTTCAACAAGCACTGCAATCAGAAGGTTTTAAGATTAAAGTTAGTTGTTGGTCAGGATACTTCGCGTTAATAAGTTTTGAAGAAGAATAACAACTCTCCATTTTTTGGGACATGAAAGAGTCGCTACTGAAAACATGGTTCTCAGATATTGATTCGTTGGATTCATTCATGAACAATAAAAAATTGCTAGTCTGGACTTGTCTAGAAGGAATTCCATTATGCGCATGGAGGGAACCCGTGTTCAAGGAGATTGTCAGTAGATGGGGGAAATTTGTGAAAGTTGAGGAAGACACGCTGAACCGGACTAGGCTGGATGTAGCCCGAATCCTCATTGGCGTCAGTTGTCTCTCTGAAATCCCACCGATTGCTGTCATTGAAATTCAAGGGGAATACTTTCCTCTCAAAATTACGACGGCTGAATTCGAAGACGATCGATGTTGGTTAGATCAGGAGAATGCGAATAGTCTACCGGAAAAACTAAACGCCGATTCCGATGACGTTTCAACGGACTTCCACTGCCCGAGGGAATTTTTCAGTTCCCAGTATATGGAGCCTGGCGATGCTTTAAATGATGGAATAATTGCCCTCGCCAAATATTGCAGTGTAAAGCCACGTGAGGAAATGACGGCTGATATGGGTAATAAACATAAAGATGATTCGAATGTGGATCCGACATCCTCCAACAAAGCAGTTGGGCTAGTGAGTGATAGGCCCAATGACAATTTAATAGAGGTCCAAATTCAAGAGGGCTCTGTATCTGGTGCCTCTTCGGGCCAAAGCTCCTACCTGAGGCCCACTTATGATCCCAGGTCTGGCTTGTTTTCGATAAAACCAAAGCTTATTACCAACACAGGGATTGACTTGGCTTCTCTCTGGTCACCGACATTAAGAGGAAACTCCCTGGAGCGCAAATCTAAAAGGCAAGAAAATCCAGTGCATTCCAAAAATAATTTGATTCCAACAGATTTAGCGGATTCGAATAAACTGAAAGAAGCTTATCTTAAAGAAGCAGCTATCACTTTGGAGGTCTGCGAAAATCTAGGCCTGACTTTCGAAGCAAACAGAGACATGGTTATTGAGAGATTGGCGGAAATAGAGAATCCCAATTGCGATTGAATCGCACGGCCGTCATTCCAGTGAGTTCTTTATTTTGTCATGAAGAAAAACCTTATAATTTCTTGGAACGTGCGGGGGTTAGGAGAGTTTGAGAAAAAGGCAGTAGTAAAAAAACTCATCCGTAATTCTGGTTTGAAGATGTTGTTTATTCAAGAATCGAAGTTGTCAGCAGTAGATAGGAGGCTAATTTCGCAAATATGTAGGTCAAACTCGAAACTCCAAACTAAATTTTCACCGGCTTATGGTTCTGCGGGAGGATTGATTATATGGTGGGATTCTACTTTCTTCCAATGCGAGAAGGAGATTATCAAAAGAAATTTCATGGCTCTGTCGGGTAAACTCTTAAAAGAAGACATTGACTGCATTTTGATAAATGTCTATGGCCCCTCGGATTTGATAAGAATGAACGCTATGTTTGATGAAATTTCCAGATTAGTGGCAGAGTTGGATAGACCGGTCCTTATTGGAGGTGATTTTAATTCGGTCCTAGCGGTGGAAGAAAGATCGGGAGGGCAAACCAACAGAGCATAGATCGAAAGCTTCAGGAACTTCCTGGACCAATTGAAGATTATGGATTTACCATTGCAGAATGGGGACTTCACCTGGTCTAATTTTAGGGAATTTCCCACTTGCAGCAGATTGGACAGATTCCTACTGTCTCCGAAACTCCTAGGCATATGGCCATCCTTGGTTCAATCGACTCTCCCTAAAGGCATTTCCGACCACAATCTGATATGCCTGTCTATTGATTCGGTGAATTGGGGTTCTAGACCCTTCAAGTGGTTTAATCACATGGCGGACGATAAGGAATACTGCTCAATGATCATAGATGAATGCAGCAAATTTGGAGGGAAGGGAGTCATGCAGTTGCTGAAAATCTGTAAAATTAGAACAAAAGAATGGGCCATCAACAGCAAATCAATGAGAAATCAAGATGTCCCTTTGCTTGAGAAGAAATGCGAAGACTTAGAGTGCGAAATTCTCAAGGGTGCCAACTTGCCGAAACTCAAACAAGAGCTGAACAATTGTCGTGGAGAACTATGGAACAGTATAAGGAAAGAGGAACGCGAGTGGCTTCAGAAGTCTCGGATTCATTGGGCTAAATCTGGAGATCGGAATACTAAATTCTTCCATCTCTCGGCAACAAATCGAAGGAATTTCAACTCGATCACTCAAATATCGATTGGTGGGAAAACTTTCAAGCAACCTTCTTCGATTAAAATTGCTATAAGAGACCACTTCCGTTTGTTCCAAAATTCTGATAACTCAATTCCAGTGAAGAGGATAGAATGTTGTGTGAAACAACTAAGTGTCAAAGCAGCGGAGTCCCTTGAAGTACCGTTCACAGCTAACGAAGTTTGGGCAGCCCTTAACCTATGTGACAACTCGAAAGCGCCGGGACCCGACGGTTTCAATATGGGCTTTCTAAAAAAGTTCTGGAATTCTTTGAAAAAGGACATTATGGCATTTTTCCAAGTTTCTACGATGGTTCCCTCAAGGATTACTCGTTTAATAATTCTTTTGTGGTACTGATCCCAAAAAAGCAAGCTGTCACGGATATCACTGATTCCAGGCCTATTAGCCTGGTTGGATGCGTGTACAAGCTCCTCGCCAAATGCCTAGCCTTGATATTGCGAGAAGTCATGGGGGAGATAATCAGAGAAAACCAGTTTGCTTTTACCCCATGTAAACAGATACTCGATTGTTCTCTTATTGCTAATGAGACAATTGATTTTTTGAAGAGAAAAAATCTGAAAGGTGTTGTTATAAAGGCTGACTTCAGTAAAGCATACGACACAATTAGTTGGAATTTTCTTCAGGCAGTCTTGAAAGTGATGGGATTCCGTCCGAAATGGTGTAACTGGATAGATACATGCCTTGCATCCGCTTCTGTATCAGTACTAGTAAACGGCTCGCCCACCCCCCTTTCAAATGTAATCGTGGTTTGAGACAGGGATGCCCAATTTCACCTATGCTGTTCAATATTGCAACTGAAGTTCTTAGTGGTCTATTTAAAAAAGCAAGGTTTCTGGGTTATATCAGTGGAGTTAGATTGGGGAATAGTGAAGTCGAAGTATCCCATCTGCAATTTGCAGATGACCTGATTATATTCTGCGGAGCTGAGGAAAGGCAAATCTGTAATACAATCCGAATTCTAAAAGGATTTGAAGTGGCAGCCGGGCTCAAACTCAATTTGCAAAAAACAAAGCTGTTTGGTGTCAACATTGAGATCGAGGCCATCAGGAAATGGGCGGGGATGTTCAACTGTCAAGCGGATTGCTTCCCAAATCAGTACCTTGGCCTTCCCTTGGGAATCAATAAAAACTCCAGCCACATTTGGATCCCAGTCATCGACAAAGTGCGACAAAAGCTAGCTTGTTGGAAAACTAAACTACTTTCGTTCGGAGGAAAAATTTTGCTAGTTAAGTCCGTTCTTGCAACCATTTCGATTTACTACATGTCTTTGTTCCCTATGCCATCTTCGGTAAAAGGCACTTTGTCCAGTCTGATTTTGTATTTTTTATGGAGCAATTCCGATAAAAAACCTATCTATTGGATCAGTTGGGATAAAATCTGCCAACCAATAGAACAAGGCGGGCTGGGATTAGTAGACTTTCAGTTAAGAAAAAAGGCTCTACTTAACAAATGGCTGTGGAGATTCGGTACGGAACAAGAGAGTTTTTGGAGGAAAGTAATTGCTGCCAAGTACGGTGAAAATGCTAGTAGCCTATTACCGGCTAAGTTGAGCAAATCCAATAAATCATGGATATGGAATACATATTATACCCCCTACATTCTCAAGAGGACTTGTTCTCCAAAAATCTCAAAATGGTGGTTGGAGACGGGAGGAAAATCTCATTTTGGCAAGACAAATGGGTGGGAAACTCTAGCCTTCAAGATGCTTTCCCACGCCTGTTCTCGTTAGCCACAAACAAGGAAGGGGTTATAGCAGAGTTTGGAAAAATCGTGAACTCAAAGTGGTCGTGGGAACTGATTTTCCGGAGAAACCTATTCGAATGGGAAAAAGAAAGCTTGAAAGAAATGTTGAGTCTGCTGGATAATGTCAAGGCTGGTTTTTTGAACGAAGATAGCTTGAGATGGAGCGCGAGTGCTAATGGGATTTATTCAACCAAAGCGTACATCGAAGCTATTCCAAAGACGCGAGATGACAATTGTTTTCAATGGTTGCTAGCATGGCCAAATTTGGCTCCACCTAAAGTCGAGGCCTTCATATGGAAAGCCTTGCATGGGAAAATACCTACAAAAATGGAATTAGCAAAAAGAGGCGTTAGAGCTATAAGCGACACCAAATGTCCTCTGTGCGGCACTGAAGAAGAGACGGTGGATCACTGTCTTTTTTTGTGCAAATCTAGCTGGAAGGTATGGCAAAAATGGAATAATGTGTGGGGAGTCACAACAGCAATACCAGGTAACTTGCAATCCTTCCTACTTTACTGGAATAATCTATACTGTCTGCCTAGTTCGAATGGGATATGGTTGTTGGCCTTTTTTTGCATAGTGTGGTCTATATGGATGTGCAGAAATGAGATCATTTTCAGGAAAAATCCCTGAACGAAGATCAAATATATGATATATGCCTAATAAGATTATCAGCGTGGATTAAAGCCAAATGGCCAGATTCGTTGGTAAACGTAGAAGTCCTCTTAAACAATCCCAGAAACTTGTGTTTAGGGAATTTGAAAAATTGCAGTGTTGAATCATGTAAATGGTCCAAGCCGAGTGAAGGGTCCCTCAAATTCAATGTGGACGGATCAGTCGAAGGGGGATATGGTAGAGCAGGGATCGGGGGCTTACTTAGAGACAAAAACAACCGCACCCTAATTTGTTTTTCAAAACCAATTGGAGTGATGGATGCAACTTCGGTAGAACTGATTGCTTTCAAAGAAGCATGTGCATTGTTTCTCAATTCAGAGTGGAAAAGGAGTTTAATCTGGTTATCGAAACGGACTGCCCCTTAGTCGTGAATTGGATGTCAAGACCATCTTTAGCTCCAAGCATATTCAGAGCTATAATATCCGACATCCTGAGTATATGCCATGAGATCAATTGGAGTGTGCGACTAGCAAAAAGAGAAGAAAATGTGACCGCAGACAAACTGGCGAAGGCTGGAAAATATCAAAAGACGCCTCTAATCTGGAAAGTGACGATATAAAGCAATGTTAAGGAATGCAGGGAAAATGGAAATGGAAGACAAGCACCCGAAATGCTCCTACAGCAGGTCAGAAGATCCAATAGCAGCCAGTGCAGATGCGTTTTGAAATTGGATTTGTGTATTTTTCTGCATATGAAATCCTGGGTGGTGATAGTTTTTGTACAATAACTAGTGAGTATCGAATTGAACAATGTCAGTCGAGTGTGTGTAACATGTTCTAGGGGCACTCTTTTTCCTCCAAATAGGTTTAAGGAGGTTTTTTAACGAGGTCCCTAGACATGGTTTCCGTCAGATCAATAAAACGTCAACTTTCAAAAAAAAAAAAGCAAGGCAAAAGGAGAATGTGATTTAGGGTTTAAATAGTTAAGACAAAAATACAAGTATTGTAAACCATAAACCCCATATGCTTTGAGTTTAATAGTTTAAGATTTAGGGTTTAATGTTTAAGAGTTTAATATTTAGGGTTTTTTGTTTTGATTTTAGGATTTAAGGTTTAGTGTTTTGGTTTTAGGATTTAGGGTTAAATTATTTTTAATTGAAACAAAGTCAAGTTAAAATAATGTGCAAATAATGATAGTTAAAATTATTATTTTTTCGAATCAGGACAAAAGTGTTTGAGTGTGCAAACGTAGATGACTAATTATGTTATTATACAAAATATTTTAACTGTTACGACACCCTTTTAACGGTTATTAACGGGTTAGTGACCAATTTAGAGCAAAACTAAAAGTTTAATGGTAACATTGAAGCATTTGAAAGTTTAGTTACCAAATTGAATAGTTTACCAAAGTTTAGTTACTATTTGTATACTTTACGCAAAAAGCTAAAAAAATAAAAAAAATAATATAAAAATTGTTTTTTAAAATTTTATTCTAAAAGAGATGTTAACGATTTTGGTCCCTATAATTTCAAAAGTAACTAAAATAGTTAGTGGTACATAATGGTACACATAATTAGTGGTACATAGCGGTACATGACGTTTATTGTAGAATCATCCATAATTCCGGTAATTAGATTTATTAGTCTCGATGATAAAAAAAAGTTGTATTAGTCTCGTCTTTTTGCAAGATAAATATTCGCATAAAGAGTTGTAGTTGTTTCAAAATTACTTTTGAGATGGATAATTTTTATTAGTTTGGACATTAGTGGATGTAAATGATAATTCGAGGTGCAATTGACCCTACTTGATTTGTTTGGTACAAGGTTTTTAAGGAACTAATATATAATTTTTCATAGAAAATATTAGAATTGACCTACTTAATTTGTTGGGGTATGTGGTCAATAATACTCCACTTATTCTAATGGTATGGAAATCTTTGACACCTTATACTCCACCCTGACCCCACTATAGGAAAATACTGATTCCACCATTAGGTTGAGACCATAAATGACGTGGTGAGTCAAGTTCATCAAATAATATATCGATAAATCAAACAATGTGGCTCAATTTTGTCTTAACCTCATTTTTAATTAGTTACCGTTTATCTGTTCAACAGTTTAAATATAAATTAATTATGTCGAGTTTGTAGGATTATAAAGATGTCAAAGCTTCCTCATCAAATACTTATCACTATTGCATTATCAGATACTCAAATTCGATACCTTGATTAGGCTTAAATAACTCGTACCAGTTTATTTTTGCAGTAAACTTCTTCATTTTTAAACACATTGTTCCAAAATTATTACAAAAATTTTAACTGGGTTTGTTGTCACTTGAATCAATCACATTTAGAGGTGTTTTTCGAGTGAGTCGATCACGAGCTAAAGAGTGCTCGAACGATGCTCGATAAAATTTCGTTCAACTCGTACTCATTAAAATTTGCTTGACTCGACCCGTTGCTCGTTATGCTCGCATGAATATTTACCTTATTTTTCTTTAACATATGTAAAATCTACCAATACTATATATAGCTTAAATAAACATAAATTAACAATTTAACAAAATGTTAAAAATAGTGTATGCGGAGCAATTTCAAAATCAAAACCATAAAGTGACAATTCACCAATACACCAAACTAATATATTATAAAAGAATTGATGAGATGCTCGCAAATTTATTGAGTCAAGTTAGACCTTGTTCGACTCGACTGGTTAAAATTTCGAATTCGTCGAATCAACTCGAATTAAACGTCTATCGAATTTTGATTGAGTAAAATCTGAGCTGCTCGTAAGATGATCAACTTAGTTAGCATCCCTAATCACATTAAAAATAAATATTTTATTTAAATATTTTTAAAGAATAAATATATATTGTGATAATATTTATTTTAAATTTGTCTATCTCTTGCTTTAAAAGAAGATAAGAGGGGAAGTAGCAAGTCAACTGTGGAGAGAAATAGGGAAATTTGAGGGTGAAAGGTGGAACAAGACAGAAAGAAGATCAACACCGTCGATTAAAGGGATGTGGAGAGAGAAAAGCGACGGTGAGAGAGGAGAACACGTAATTGTGAGCACAGCAGATAAATAGGGAATTCATAGGTTTCCGTATACAGAAAATGGGGAATAAGGAATTTGAATTGTCAATTCAATTTTAGACCAAAACGCCATCTCCGCTCATTCATCAAATCAATCACATTACTTCCACACCGGCTTTGCTGCCTGCCAACTCATGCTACAAATTCCACATTTTCCCGCAAGATTTCTTAAATAAAGTTTGAAGTTAAAATTCTGTTGCGAATCTAAGTTTCATACATAATAAACATTTATAGTATTCAATTCAAAATAGAGTAAAAAATATATATTTTTTAATTTCATTATTTTTAGTTTCAATAAACGTTAAATATGCAATTTAATTACGTTATTAGTTATGTATTATACATAAGGCATAAGGTAAAAAATGCTATTACGTTTGTTTGGATTGTTAGTTTGATCTTTATTTTTTAAACAATATAATTCTCACTGTTTTAACTAATAATAAATGACTTGAGATAACATTCTCATACAAAAAAATTGTTGACTTGACAAACTGCCACATCAGCCAAAAAATAAATTTATAAAATTATATAAAAAATAAATTGTGTTTTTCTTCTTATGATGATGATGATGTATATTTTGTCATGTCATTTTAAGTTGTTTAATATTAGCTGACTAGCCATTTTCATTTATGAATGGGCTATTTTAACCCAAAATAAAACGTTGAGAATTAAAGTGATTCAAAAAAATAGACCATGTCATTTTTTATATTATATCTATACGTAAATTAAATGTATATTTTTTGTTTTCAATTCAGATCATTTTAAGTACATGTAATTCAATCATGTTAGTCTTAGTATCTTTTTGGATCGATACTAAAAATTTAAAATTTGGAAAATACAACGATTATAATTGATCAAATTAAAGTATAATAATTAAATCCACAATTTATGTATAGTTTAGGGATTAATTACATGATTTGAGTATCGACGAGGCTTGGCAAATGCTGAAACCTATAAATATAAGTGATTAGGTTTGAGTTTCATCATGTATAAAATCGTAGCATGTGTGGGCTGAATTTATGTTTATTTTATTTTATTTTTAACAATTTGTATCTAAGAAAGGGGGAGAATTTTGCTCTCCGGGAATATTAAACCCATAATTTAGAACGAGAAGAAGTGGTGTCAACTGAGAATTTTTAACCACTTACTCTAAAAATGATTGACAATTCATGCTTATTTTTTTTATTTATGTTTTGTCATGGCGTGACATATATAAATTTATTCTAGTCTAAGTATTGAAATTGTAATTTTGTTTGTGCATTCCATTAATTTATTTTAATTGTAGTTGTACAAATGTATAGTGAATGTAATTACAACGTTAAAAAAATATAATTATACCGATTGAGCATTAGTTAAACCGATATTGATGCTATTGAAACTTTCACACGGGGTTCTTTGGACTAATCATAATTTAAATATAAGAAAAAAAAGTTTGATACACAAGTCGTGTAAACTTTTGTTTATACGTGTCTTTTAATTTTAGGGGTTAAGGTTTTAGTCTAGGGTTTAAAGTTTATGAGTTTATGTTGTAGAGTTTAGAATTTAGGGTATATGATTTAAGGTTTAGGGTTAGAGTTAGAACTTTAAAATTTAAATTTTATAGTGTAAATATGCATGCTTGTGTAAAATTACTTTTACACGATGTGTATCAAAATTTTACTCTATATATAATCAAGGGTAAATTTTATCTAAATATTTTTTTATCATTATCTAAATATATTTTGATCATGCAATATAATGATCTATTAAGATTACAATTATGTGAATAGAAGTATCCATGTTAATATTGACTAATATAACTAAAATTCAACTAATTTTAGTTATTGTGTCTAACGGCCCAAACGGCTCAACAGATTGGTAGTTATACAAAGTCTGATAGTTGTAACATGTCTGTATAAACCAATTTATGGTACTACCTCAAAACAGTCTTTTGGCCTACATTTGTTAAAAAAGATAAAATTTCTAAATTCTCTATATTGTTTTCTTTCACCCTAATCCCCTTTCATTTTCTCAAATCGTCTTCTCCCTTCATTATCACGACCATTTATCCACATCAGAGCCGCCACAATAAGGTATCAGAGTTAATCGTTCAGGCTAATTGACTATTTTCTTGTTGTTGTCATTCGTATCGTGAGAGTTTCTGTCTTATCTTCTTCGATTCATTGTTGAACAATTGTTGATTCTCTCTTAAGCGATGGTTTTGATAAAATGTTTAATCGTTCCGATAGAAGAAATCAACAACTTACAAGTTACTGATGATCAAGAGAGTCTATTTTCACCAATAAATAGGTCAATGTTATACTTGATGATTTTAATTTTCTTTTATGGAAACACCAAGTTGTTTTGATGATTCGAGGTCATGATCTTGAAGAATGCCTTGATGAAACTACTGAAATTGCTCCAAAAGTTATAACTAATTCAAATCGTGAGTTGGTGCGTAATCCAACTTGTCGACAATTCATAAAGCAAAACAGCTCCATTGCTTCCTGGTTACTTTCTACTATCAGTCCACATATGTTTCCGCAACTAGTTGGAGCAGAGACTATTGTCGCCATCTACAGTGCTATTACAAGAATCCGCTCAAAGCTTTCTACGACAAAGATAATGAATCTACATTGTAGACTACGTGCTTTAAAGAGAGGATGCACACCATTAGTGAGTACACAACACAAATAAAAAAATGTGTGATTGTTGGCCACTCGTGGAAGTCCTGTTTCTGATATAGAGCACATAGCCACCGTGTTGAATGATCTTCTTGCTGAGTATGAGCCATTTGTAGCTGCAATCAAAGTCAGTCGTATAACATTTGACTGAATAGTCACTTTGGTCCATATTCTGTAGAACTAATGTTTTGATATAATAATTGAAAAATATTTTGGACAAAGTTAAAAAGAATTCAAAACCATTTCTAAGTCCAAACAACTTGAAACTATGTTTATGGGATATTTCAAAAGGGTTTTAAGTGTTTTCAAAGCCAAATTCAACAAAACCATCAAGGTGTTTCGAAACGCCCCTAGGTGTTTCGATACGGGTCTTTACAGTGGCAAAACGTTTCAAAACGGGTTTTAATCTGGGTGAGAATTTTGCATAGCGTTTTGATACAGCCTCTGCCGTTTCGATACGCCTATGTGGTATTGACCTCAACGGTCATAAACCTCCAACGACTATTTCCCAACTACATTTTAAATGTAGAGCGTTTC
Source organism: Hibiscus tridactylites (assembly GCA_958450335.1). NCBI lineage: Eukaryota > Viridiplantae > Streptophyta > Magnoliopsida > Malvales > Malvaceae > Hibiscus > Hibiscus tridactylites. The sequence continues at coordinate 74,368,022 of OY288281.1, forward strand.
GATACTGGAACAAGTGTTTCGACACGTTGTTTCGATACGACCAAGGGCATTTCGATACGAGTGCTACATTAGACTATAACGACTCTTTCTATTTCAAGAGTGTTTCGAAACGGGATCGAGCGTTTCGAAACGGGGAGTTGCAGAACTGCATTTATGGTGGGAAATGAAGTTTCCAACAGCTCCAATTCAACCCCAACGGCTAGTAACGGCGACAAACTCATTAAAAAGTATAAAAGGGACCTCCAAGCATCTAGTAATGGTTAATGCTTCAATTGTAATATAACATATAATCAAAATGTGTCTTAGTGCTTAAGTGTCAATTCTTTGTATAGACAAACATTAGTGAGTCAAAATTGTTAGATTTGCTCAAGTGTTTTAGGATTGGGTGAGAGTTTTATTGTGCAAACAAATACCTATTAGAGAGATTTGAGTTTGCTTATTTTTATCTCTTTGTAAAGAGTGTTTGATTAAGGCTTTGGGTAGAAAGCTTGATCGGTTTGTAAGGGTTTCCTCCTAAACCTAAAAAAGAGGACGGATCAATAGTGAATTGATTGGAAATCCTTAGTGGGAAGCTAAGGTAGTGGATGTAGACATTGGTTAGAAGGTTGAACCATTATAAATCATCTCGTCTTTATCAATTTTAGTTTCCACACCTCTATCACCCAAAATTCCATTTCCCCACTACTTGGTGAGCAAGAACGGTTGAAGGAATCGAGCACCTCAAAACCCAACAATTGGTATCAGAGTTTGGATCAATTGAAGAGGATTAACATCATATTGAGAAGATTTGACTAGCTCGATCAACTTTTCAAACAACCGGATCAATAGCGCAATCCATCGACAAACCGCCCTTCTTCGACGGAACACATTATGCCAATTGGAAGGCAAGGATGAAGTTTTTCATAAAGTCCAAGAACTACAAGCTTTGGGATATAGTAGAAGATGGTCTGTTCGTGCCACAAGGAAGCAAGGCGGAGTGGAGTTCCGACGACCGCAAGAAGATGTAGCTAAATTGCAAAGCCTTGTACGTCCTATTTTGTGCATTTGGCCCCAACATCTATGAGAAGATGTCTTTTTGTGAGAGTTCCAAGGAAGTTTGGAACAAGCTCGAAGTTACATACGAGGGGACAAGCGAAGTAAAAGAGACCAAGATCGGGCTCATCAACCTAGCGTATGAGAACTTCAAGATGGATCCGGAAGAGGACATTGAGAAGATGTTCGATAGGTTCTCCACCATCACCAATGGACTCAAAGGCTATGGAGAAGCCATCTCAGAAGAGAAGCTTGTCCGAAAGCTCATCTACTCCCTTTCCGAGTCATGGGACTCAAAAAGGACCGCCATCATCGAAGCCAAGAGTCTCAAGACCTTGAAGCTTGATGAACTTATGGGGTCACTTCTCACTCACCAAATTATGAAGAAAAACAAAGAAGAAGAAGAGAAGAAGAAGGAAGAGATTAGAGCTCTAGGGAGAAGAAGCTCAAAGGGCTTGGCATCAACACAAATGTCATTGCTCTCAAATCCTCCACATGTCATCATGTAGATTCAAGTGAAGAGGAGGATGAAGAAGAAGAAGAGATAGTTCATCTCTTCAAGAAGTGTGCCCCTTACATGAAGAAAGTTTTGAAAGAGCTTGAACGAGAATCCATGAAAAAGAAGAGGGCAAGCACTTCAAGCCATAAGAAGAAGGCAAATGTGGCTACTTGGAGTGATGAGGACTCCACTGACGATGAACAAGCCAACCTTTGCCTTATGGCCATCGAAGAAGATTCAAGGGTAACTTCTAATTCATCTACTTCATGATCATACTCTTTTGGTGAATTACAAGATGCTTATGACAATTTGGTTTTAGAATTTAAAAGTCACATTTTGAAAAAACAAGAAAGTGATTTCAAATTTAAAAATTCAAAATGACTTGATTTCTAAAACTAAAATTGAACTAGAAGCAAAGCTCCAAGAGTTTGAACAAAAATGTTTTGGTTTATAAAATTTGCTTCATAAAGTTCAAGAAGAGAAAGATTTGATTTTCAAATAGCTTGAAACAAAAAATAATGTTGGAAAATTAAATTTTTTTGTAAGACAATCTAGTGCCCCTAGATTTGTAAATGGTAAATGTTTTAGAAGTATTTGGTTCCCAAAAGGACTAAGTACTTCAACTAAAAAGGATGAAATTGAAAAATGGATTCTTAAGGGGATAAAATTTTATGCTACTAACGTATATGAATCCAAAGCAATTTGGATACCAAAAATTACTTGATTGTCTTTTGCTAGGTGTGATGGAGATTGATCAACAAGTCCAAAATTGAGGGGGAGCTCCATGCACACAAGGAAGAACACTTGAAGAAGGAAGACTTCACATCCTCCCTTGGGTTCAAGTGTGGTAAAAATCTAGTTGTTTTATTTATTTATTTTGACTTATTTTTTTATTTCAACTAGATTATGACATATGTTGGACTAACATTATATGATGATGCTTTGAGTAAGGGGAGCCATTTTAAAACCAAAAATTCTCATTTTGTAATCTTTTCAAACCTTCTAAGTTATTTTGAACTTAATGTCTTTTAAATTCTTTTTGATATAACAAAAAGGAGTGAGTTTAGTTGAAAATTGCATTTTCAAAGGAATAAGGGTGAACTTTACTTTATTTTAAATTTTTTCATCTCTTATTCACATTTTTAAACTTAAAATTTTCAAGTTGGTTTTATTATATCAAAAAAGGGGAGATTGTAGAACTAGTGTTTTGATATAATAATTGAAAAATGTTTTGGACGAAGTTAAAAAGAATTCAAAACCATTTCTAAGTCCAAACAACTTGAAACTATGTTTATGGGATATTTCAAAAAGGTTTTAAGTATTTTCAAAGCCAAATTCAACAAAACCATCCAAGTGTTTCGAAACGCCCCAAGGTGTTTCGATACGGGTCTTTACAGTGGCAAAACGTTTCGAAACGGGTTTCGAAACGGGCTTTAATCTGGTTGAGATTTTTGCATAGCGTTTACGGCCTCTGCCGTTTTGGTACGCCTATGTGGCATTGACCTCAATGGTCATAAACCCCCAACGGCTATTTCCCAACTACCTTTTAAATGTAGAGCGTTTCGATACGGGAACAAGTGTTTCGATACGACCAAGGGCGTTTCGATACAGATGTTGCATCAGACTATAACAACTATTTCTATTTCAAGAGTGTTTCGAAACGGGGTCGAGCGTTTCGAAACGGGGAGCTACAGAACTGCATTTATGGTGGGAAATGAAGTTTCCAACGGCTCCAATTCAACCCCAACGGCTAGTAACGGCTACAAACTCATTAAGGAATATAAAAGGGACCTTCAAGCATCTAGTAATGGTTAATGCTTCAATTGTAATACAACATATGATCAAAATGTGTCTTAGTGCTTAAGTGTCAATTCTTTGTATAGACAAACACTAGTGAGCCAAAATTGTTAGATTTGCTCAAGTGTTTTAGGATTGGGTGAGAGATTTATTGTGCAAACAAATACCTATTAGAGGGATTTGAGTTTGCTTATTTCTATCTCTTTGTAAAGAGGGTTTGATCAAGGCTTTGGGTATAAAGCTTGATCGGTTTGTAAGGGTTTCCTCCTAAGCCTAGAAAAGGGGACGAATCAATAGTGAATTGATTGGAAATCCTTAGTGGGAAGCTAAGGTAGTGGATGTAGACCTTGGTTAGAAGGTTGAACCACTATAAATCATCTTGTCTTTATCAATTTTAGCTTCCACACCTCCATCACCCAAAATTCCACTTCCCCACTACTTGGTGAGCAAGAACGGTTGAAGGAATCGAGCACTTCAAAACCCAACATATTCTTTTTTTGAAGCATTTTAACACTTAACGTTTCATTTTAAGTCAAAATGGCAACTCCGTGGATAAAAATTGTTCGTCGACTAATATTAAAATGGCTTGAAATGAGGTGTCAAAACTACAAGGCAATGCACGTTATCATAACAATGTCAATGTGTCTGTAGAACTAAGTGTTTTAATTTAATATTTGAAAATGTTTTGGACTAAATTGAAAAGAATTTAAAATATGTTTTTAATAAAAAAACAACTTGAAAATATGTTTAAGGGTTTTACAAGGCATTGGAATGATTTAAAGTGCATTTAAAGTAGTCAAAACCAAGCTTTTCAAGTTCCCGTACCGATACGGTCTGGTACCGTATCGATATGCCTTAGGGTTTCAACTACAGAAATTTTCCAATAGCCAAAACTTGTACCGATACGCTTAGCCGTATCGATACGGTGTGTTTTAAAACAAGCCCAACGACTAGTCACGTACCGATACGGTTGTATCGCGTACCGATACGCCTAACTACCCCAACTATCATATTTCCCAACGGTCTTTTAATTTGCAGGACCGTACCGATACGCTAGGTAAGCGTATCGATACGCATCAACTGAAGTGCACAACGGCTACTCCTTATCGGGACCGTATCGATACGGTTTGAAGGGTATCGATACGTCATGCTGCAGAACTGCATTGATGGTGGGAAATAAAGGCTCCAACGACTTCAATCCAACCCCAACGGCTAGTAACGACTACAAACTCAATTGGGTGTATAAAAGGGACCTCCAAGCATCAAGAGATGGTTAATGCTTCAATTGTTACAACATTATGATGACAAATTGTGTATAGAGCTTTAATTGTACATTCCTTGCTTAGACAACACTAGTGAGCTAAATATTGTTAAATTTGCTCAAGTGTTTAGGTTTTGGGCGAGAGCTTTATAGTGCAAACATATACCTTCTAGAGGGATTTCTAGTTTGCTAAGTCTTTCTTGTGTAAGAGTGTTTGATCAAGCTTAGGGTAGAAAGCTTGATCGTTGTAACGGTTTCCTCTTCATCCGAGAAAAGGGGACGAAATTCTTAGTGAATTTGTTTGGAAATTCTTAGTGGAAGCTAAGGTAGTGGATGTAGACCTTGGTTAGAAGGTTGAACCACTATAAATCCTTGTGTAAATTGTCTATCTTGTCATTCCCACAATTACACCCAAATTATCCCACTTCTCCACACTTGGCGAGCAAAAACGGTTGAAGGAATTGAGCCCCCTAAAAACTCAACAATTGGTATCATAGCTTGGCTCAATTGAAGAGGATTAACATCCTATTGAGAAGATCTGGCAAGCTCGATCAACATTTCAATCAACTGGCTCAATGGCACAATCAATCGATAAACCGCCCTTCTTCGACGGAACCCACTATGCCCATTAGAAGACAAAGATAAAGTTCTTCATAAAGTCAAGGGACTACAAGCTATGGGATATAGTAGAAGATGGTTCGTTCGTACCTCAACGAAGTAAAACGAAATGGAGTGTCGAAGATCGCAAGAAGATGGAGCTTAATTGCAAAGTCTTGCACATCCTCTTTTGTGCATTTGGCCCAAACATCTATGAGAAGATGTCTTCTTGCGAGAGTGCCAAGGAAGTTTGGGACAAGCTTGAAGTCACATACGAGGGAACCAACGACGTTAAAGAGACCAAGATTGGGCTCCTCACCTTAGAGTATGAGAACTTCAAGATGGATCCGGAAGAAGACATCGATAAGATGTTCGATAGGTTCTCTACCATCACAAATGGACTCAAAGGCTATGAAGAAGCCATTTCAGAAGAGAAGCTTGTCCGAAAGCTCATCTACTTCCTTCCCGAGTCATGAGACTCAAAAAGGACTGCCATCATCGAAGCCAAAAATCTCAAGACTTTGAAGCTTGACGAGCTCATGGGGTCACTTCTCACTCACCAAATAATGAAGAAAAACAAAGAAGAGAAGAAGAAGAAGAAGGAAGAGATTAGAGCTATGGGGAAGAAGAAGCTCATGAAGCTAGGCATCAACGTAAGTGTCGTTGCTCTCAAATCCTCTACATGCCATCATGTAGAACTAAGTGAGGAGGAAAGCAAAGATGAAGAGATGGCCTATCTCTTCAACAAATTTTCCCGGTTCATGAAGAGCAAAATGGAAAAATCCAAGTATGAATCGAGGAAGAAGATGAAGGAATCCCACAAGTCCAACAAGAAAGGATCATCTTCAAAGCAAGCATATGTGGCCACTTGGAGTGATGAAGACTCCACCGATGATGATGTAGCTCACCTATGCTTGATGGCCCTCATTGAAGGGGATGTAACTTCTAACTCATCTATTTCAAATTCATATACATTTGATGAGTTGCAAGATGCCTATGACGATTTGCTTTTGAATTCAATGCATCATTTTTCAAGAACAAAAAGTTGATCTTAAAAATGAAAAATGAGAATGATTTGCTTTCCAAAACTAATCTTGAACTTGAAGCAAAATTGAAGGATTTTGACCAAAAATGCTTTGATTTACAAAATTTGCTTTTTAAAGTTCAAAAAGAAAAAGAATTGATTTCCAATGAACTTCAAAAGAAAAATGATTTTGGAAAATCAAATTTTTATGTAAGACAATCTAGTGCCCCTAGATTCATAAATGGAAAATGTTTTAGAAATGTTTGGGTCCCAAAAGGACTAGCCACTTCAACTAAAAAAGATAAAATTGAAAAATGGATTCCTAATGAGACTAAATTTTGTGCTACTAACGGCTATGGATCCAAAGCAATTTGGATACCAAAAATTACTTGATTGTCTTATGATAGGTGTGATGGAGATTGATCAACAAGTCAAACTTTGAGGGGGAGCTCCATGCACACAAAGAAAGACACTTGAAGAAGGAAGGCTTCACATCCTCCCTTGAATTCAAGTATGGTAAATATCTAGTTATTCTTGCTTTTATTTGTTTTATTTTTTTTAATTTCAACTAGATGATCATATATGTTGGACTAACATTATTTGATGCTTTGAGTAAGGGGGAGCCAATTTTTAAATCAAATTTTTAAGTGTGTCAATTTTCTTTTTACATCCTAAGTTATTTTGAGCCCAATGTCATTTTAAATTCTTTTTGATATAACAAAAAGTGGGAGAAATTGTTTGAAAAATTGATCTTTCAAGTTTTTCAAGAGAATAAAGGGGAGCTTTAATCTAATTAAAATTTTATGTCTCTTATTCAAATTTTAAAATACAAAGGGGGAGAGAATCCCAAACAATTTTTCAAGTTGATTTTATTATATCAAAAAGGGGGAGATTGTAGAACTAAGTGTTTTGATATAATATTTGAAAAATGTTTTGGACTAAATTGAAAAGAATTTAAAATATGTTTTTAATCAACAAGAACTTGAAAATATGTTTAAGGGTTTTACAAGGCTTTGGAATGATTTAAAGTGCATTTAAAGTAGTTAAAATCAAGCTTTTCAAGTGCCCGCACCGATACGGTCTGGTATCGTACGGTCCGTACCGACACGCCTTAGGGTTTCAACTACAGAAATTTTCCAGTAGCCAAAACTCGTACCGATACGCTTAGCCGTATCGATACGGTGTTTTGAAACAAGCCCAACGGCTAGTCGCGTACCGATACGGTTGTATCGTGTACCGATACGCCTAACTACCCCAACGGTCATATTTTCCAACGATCTTTTAATTTGCAGGATGTACCGATACGCTAGGTAAGCGTATCAATACGCATCAGCTGAAGTGCACAATGACTACTTCCTTATCGGGACCGTATCGATACGGTTTGAAGGGTATCGATACGCCATGTTGCAGAACTGCATTTATGGTGAGAAACAAAGGCTCCAACGACTCCAATCCAACCCCAACGGCTAGTAACGACTACAAACTCAATTGAGAGTATAAAAGGGACCTCCAAGCATCAAGAGATGGTTAATGCTTCAATTGTTATAACATTATGATGACAAATTGTGTCTAAAGCTTTAATTGTACATTCCTTGCTTAGACAACACTAGTGAGTTAAATATTGTTAAATTTGCTCAAGTGTTTAGGTTTTGGGTGAGAGCTTTATAGTGCAAACATTACCTTCTAGAGGGATTTCTAGTTTGCTAAGTCTTTCTTGTGTAAGAGAGTGTTTGATCAAGCTTTGAGTAGAAAGCTTGATCGTTGTAACGGTTTCCTCCTCATCTGAGAAAAGGGAACGAAATTCTTAGTGAATTTGTTTGGAAATCCTTAGTGGGAAGCTAAGGTAGTGGATGTAGACCTTGGTTAGAAGATTGAACCACTATAAATCCTTGTGTAAATTGTCTATCTTGTCATTCCCACAATTACACCCAAATTATCCCACTTCTTCACACTTGGCGAGCAAGAACGGTTAAAGGAATCGAGCCCCTAAAAACTCAACAGTGTCTTATAGAAAAATGTGTTGACTTTACAAAATGACACGTCAGTAAAAAAATAAATTATAAAATTTTATAAAATATAAAATGAAACGTTAAGTGCTAAAATGCTTGGAAAAAAGAATATAGACAAAATGACTATTCTGTCAAACGTTATGGATATTTTTTAACATTATGCCTTCGTTTAAGTGTATTGTATCTATAATTTTTGCTCATGTATTCACCTTTTAAATCAAATTTGTTTATTTATTATATTCAATGAAATACCAATAACTAGTTGGTTTAGTGGAATGAGACACTAGATCTTTAAGCAATGTCAGAGGTCTGAATATTGACATTGGCTATGTTTGGTAAATAGCGGTTTGAGCAAAAAATTAGAGGTTTGGCCAGTCAAATACGCTAATTTGAATATTTGATGAGTAGCAGATTTGAGTGAAACCTCTCATTTTGAAAATGATGCTAATAGGAGCTTTTTAAAATTAGATGTTTTGATATAAAGACTATTTTACCCTTAACGATTATCAAAAATCTTCAAATAATCTAAATTTAATTTTTTTATTTTTATTCTTCACTCTCATATATTTATATTTTGATATTTGTAAACTAATAATTTTCTTTTATTCTCACATATTTATATTTATTTAAATTTAATAATTAATTAAATTATATTAAAAATAAGGGAAAACTACACTGGTGGTACCCTAACTATGCCCGTATTCCTACTTTGGTCCCAAAACTATGTTTTTCGGCAAAAGAGTCCCTTCCGTTACATAGTTTTCCTGTTTTGGTCCCCCGACGTTAAATAACTAACGGTTTTGCTGATGTGGCATTTTTTAATATTTTTAAGGCTGACGTGGCATTTTTAAATATTTTTTTAATCATTTCTCTCTCCTCTTATATATTATTTTTATTAAATTTTATTCACCCAATCATGTTGTGACACGTGTCACTACACTATTAGGTGAAAAAAAACCCCAAATATCTTAAAAATCGGAAGTGGTGCTGCTGAGATTCGAACCCAGGACCACCAGCACACCAAGCATGCGCTTGAACCAACTAGGCTAAGCTGGATACTTGATTTAAACCTACTAACACTTATATTTAAGCTGTACAAATTAACCCAAAAAAACCTAAAAACATAATTGGTGCCGCTGGGAATCGAACCCAAGACCACCAATGCATAATGCATGCGCGTGAACCAACTATGCTAGGCTGGTTAACTGATTCAAATCTACTAACATTTATATTTAAGCTGTACATATTAACCCAAAAAAACCTAAAAACATATTTATTTATTATAAAATTAATATTTATTAATAATATAAGAGGAGAGAAATAATCAAAAAATATTAAACTAATGATATTTATTAATATTAATAATTGTTAAATTTTTACTTTACTATTACTGCAAGTATTTTTATTTATTTTATAATAATATTTATTAATAATATTAATAATAATTGTTAAATATTTATTAATAATATTAATAATTGTTAAATATTTATTAATAATATTAATAATTGTTAAATTTTTACTTTACTATTACTGCAAGTATTTTTATTTATTTTATAATAATATTTATTAATAATATTAATAATAATTGTTAAATATTTATTAATAATATTAATAATTGTTAAATATTATTAATAAATATTATTATAAAATAAATAAAAATACTTGCAGTAATAGTAAAGTAAAAATTTAACAATTATTAATATTAATAAATATCATTAGTTTAATATTTTTTGATTATTTCTCTCCTCTTATATTATTAATAATTATTAATTTTATAATAAATAAATATGTTTTTAGGTTTTTTTGGGTTAATTTGTACAGCTTAAATATAAATGTTAGTAAATTTAAATCAGTTAACCAGCCTAGCATAGTTGGTTTAAGCACATGCCTTATGCATTGGTGGTCTTGGGTTTGATTCCCAGCGGCACCAATTATGTTTTTAGGTTTTTTTGAGTTAATTTGTACAGCTTAAATATAAGTGTTAGTAGGTTTGAATCAAGTATCCAGCTTAGCCTAGTTGGTTCAAGCGCATGCTTGGTGTGCTGGTGGTCCTGGGTTCGAATCCCAGCAGCACCACTTTCGATTTTTATGATATTTGGGGGTTTTTTTCACCTAATAGTGTAGTGACACGTGTCACAACATGATTGGGTGAATAAAATTAAATAAAAATAATATATAAGAGGAGAGAGAAATGATTAAAAAAATATTTAAAAATGCCACGTCAACCTTAAAAAATATTAAAAAATGTCACATCAGCAAAACCGTTAGTTATTTAACGTCGGGGGACCAAAACAGGAGAACTATGTAACGGAAGGGACTCTTTTGCCGAAAAACATAGTTTTGGGACCAAAGTAGGAATACATGCATAGTTAGGGTACCACCAGTGTAGTTTTCCCTAAAAATAATTATATAAACAATAAATTAATATATAAATTCTTCAAATATGTTTAGTAATCTTATATTCAAAAAAATATTTTTCATAATCTAATTAATATTAATAGGTACAAAATATTGATAACTAATAAACTATCCAAACAAGTATAGAATATAATCATGTCTTTATACGTCATTTTTTGTTTAAATATTCAAACAACTATTAGGTATCAAGTCCACACAGAGAAAGTGTGAAGAGAAATGGACCGAAGGGATGGTGGCGCATGGAGGTATGGCGGCACAAGGAGGCAAGGCGGGTATGGCGGCGCATGAAGGTATGGCGGCACAAGGAGGCAAGGCGGCTTAAGGAGAGAAGGTTTCACCGTCTTCGTGGACAATGTCAGCAAAAACATTCATCCATCAACGTTGAAGGAAGCATTTCTGTCGTACGGGAATGTGGTGGACGTTTACATAGCGTATAATAACAGGAAAAGGGTATGGCAAGCAGCTACGTTCGCGTTTATCCGTTTCAGCACAGAGAAGGGAGCGAAATGTACAGTCGAAAAGGGAAACGGAAGACGAATGGATGGCCATTACATTAGGGTTTTTATCGCAAAAAAGATCGGTGTAAGTAGAAGAACAGTCAATACTAAGCAAGCAGAGAGTGGGTCAAAAACAAGAGTGTATGCGTACAAAGATGAAAGATCTTCAAGGAGGTTCTACTAGGCGTTGGCAAGTGTTGTAGGACGACGTCAGAGGAGAAACCTACGGGAAAAGAGAATGAGAAGTCCACGGAGACAGCAGCAGTCAGAATTAAGTTTGTGGAGGGCTCACGTCTACAGAGCGGGGAGGCCATGGATAGCTCGTCGGACATCGTGGTTGTTTGGAAGGATGAAACGGCCTGGAGGAGAAGATGTCTGGTCGGGGAAATAAAAGATATGTATAATGTGGACTTAGTGCAAGAGGCGCTACAGTCAGAGGGGGTGAGTGTTACGATCAGCCCGTGGTATGGTATGTTATCCATTTTGCACTTTATCTCCGCAGAGGATATGTAGATGGTTTAGTTCAGACGCAATGAAATGTTGCAGCTCTGGTTTAAACAGTTGGAACATCTTGAGGGTTTCGACGGTAGCGTCGAATCAAGGTTTGGGCAGTCATGCAGGACGTCCCCTTACAGGTATGGTGCGATAGTTTCTTTAGGGGTGTTGTCAACAGATGGGGATCGTTCCAAAAACTAGATGAGGACACGCTGCACCGTCCTCGTCTGGATGAAGCTAGGGTCCTGATGGTAGTCAACAAGATCACCCAGATACCGAAAATAAAAGTTATAATTGTTAATGGATCGTCTCATACGATCAGAATTCGAACTGAAATTCACGAGGGTGACCGGAGATTTATCGACGGGCGGTCACCGTTCGATCTGCATGAAGCCGAAATGCCAAACACTTCGGTGTCCTCACCATGCATGAATGATATCGTTAATGTGAGATCTTTTCCCGAGGCAGGAGACGGCGGGCAGGCAGACGTGGACCTGGTAGGCCAGGGGGTTGTGGAGAGTGATCAGTTGGCGCTTGGGTCGCAGGAAGCCCAAGGTAGTGTGGGGCTTTTTGAGGTGCCTATCTTATCCGAAAACGGGCCTGTTGTTGGGGCTGGAAAAAGCCCGGTTCCTGTGAGCATGACCCAGATGGTGGGGGCATTGTATCTCTTTGTCTGGTGAGTCCAGACTACAAGAATTCCAAGTCGATACAATTGAGGACATCCAGAAAATCCGATCCGAACCACTCAAACATCTGAGGTCAGCCCTAACTCTGAACCTGGAGTCTTATTACTCTGATGTGGAAGCTGGCTCAGGGAACTCCTTGCGGGGGGCTCATCTTTCGAAGAGTAACTCGAAAAGAGGAAGGAAGGACAACAAGAGGAAGAGGGGAAAACAGTCCCACGGCAGAGGCTCGGCGAGCGGGATGGTTCGTCAGAAATCATGTTTGGAAAAAGGCGTTTCTCACGCAAGGTTTCAAGATCATTTGCTTGTCCAAGATGAGGAGACAGTGCGGGTAGGGAACGTCTTGGGTTTCAATTTCGATTGCCCTGACCAGGTACTGATCCAAAAGTTGGATGAACTAGAAAGGGAGGATTCGAACAACAATTAAAGGTAAGGGTTTGTCGTGTTTTGCCGCTTTCGATGAACTGTATTTTCTGCTCTTGGAATGTGAGGGGCCTTGGTAAGGCAGAGAAACAAAGAGCTCTGAGCAAGTTGATTGCTCGCACTAAGGCTAGTATAGTGTTTATTTAGGAGTCAAAGGTGGAATGTCTCAAACCGTGGGTGATATCTAGGTTGCAAAAATTGAACCTAGGGGAAGCAGCGTTTGCCCCATCTGTGGGAGCTTCTGGGGGTTTAATCTCTTTGTGGAACCCTGCAGTATTCAAAGTTGAATGTAAATTGGTAGAGAAGAGATCGATAATTCTAGTAGGGCAGCTCATGAAACAAAATAGGAAGGTGGCATTAGTAAATATCTATGCGCCAAACCAATTGAGGGAGAGAAGGATTTTTTTAGAGCAGTTAAGTAGAGAGCTTGAAAAATTGACAGTGCCGATCCTAATCAGAGGTGATTTTAATTCAGTCTTATCTAGCGAGGAGCGTACAGGTTCTGATGGAAGCGATAGTGCTATGGAAGTGTTTAGTGAGTTTATTCAGAATAATAGCCTGATTGATCTACCAATGAAGGGGGGTCGTTTATGTGGTTTAGAGGTGGTGTTTCAAGGGCAGCAAGCAGAATCGACCGGTTCCTCCTCTCATCAGACTTCCTACAAATGTTCCCTCATGTGATTCAAAGTGCTCTCCCAAGATGTCTATCCGATCACACCCCACTGGTCCTTAAGGAGCCGCCAATCTCAACCAAGTCTATACCATTTAAATGGTTTTCCCACTGGGCCGATGACCTGAATTACAGGGAGTTGGTGAAAGAAGTCTGCTCCTCAAATATAAATCTGAGCATCTGTAACCAACTGAGAAAGGTAAAGAGTGCAACAAAGGAGTGGCCAGTTAAGCATACAAGGGCAGGGTCTGACTCAATACCAGAACTCAAAAAGAAAATCTTCTCTTTGGAAGAAGAAGTTGTTCTTCTTCTAGACTCTTCAGCCTTGTGGAGTGAAATTAAATTGTTGCGTGCAATACTATGGAACAAATATAGAATGGAGGAAAGGGAATGGTTGCAAAAATCCAGGTTGAAGCATTTCAGGGAAGGCGATCGTAATACGAAATTCTTCCATATGATGGCTACCATGCGAAACAAAGTAAATCACATATCTGAAATGCGTGTAGATGAGCAGGTCGTATCAGATCCTCAACATATCAAGTCGATATTTGTCTCTCATTTCCAGAAATGGTACAATGATGTAAATACTCTCCCTGTCACGAATGTGAACGTTAATTTCCAACAGTTGTGCCCCGATTCTGCTTCAAGATTGGAGGAACCTTTCTCAGAATTAGAGGTGTGGCAAGCTATTAAATCAGCGAATGGGTCGAGAGCGCTTGGGCCGGACGGTTTCAATCTCGATTTCTTCAAAAAGTTTTGGGAGCATTTGAAACCAAACATAATGGAGTTTTTCACAAATTTTTACAACGGAAGGGTGTCTGATAAAGCTTTCAATCAGTCCTTCATTACACTGATCCCAAAGACAAATTCCCCTCAAGTTGTGGATGATTTCCGACCCATATCACTGGTTGGAAGCTTGTATAAAATTCTAGCTAGGGTGTTAGCAAGAAGGTTGGCTGGGTGTATTGAAGAGGTGGTTGGTGAAAGGCAGTTCGCGTTTATTAAGGGGAAGCAAATAGCCGATTGTTCGTTAATTGCTAACGAGATACTAGATGAATAGAGGAGGAAAAAAAGAGAAGCGGTGGTGTTCAAAGTCGACTTTAAGAAGGCGTATGACTCTGTGGATTGGTGATTTTTGGACTTGATTATGAGCAAGATGGGTTTCGGGAGAAAATGGCGCATGTGGATAAATTTATGCCTATCGACTGCAAATATATCGGTACTGATAAACGGTTCGCCATCGAAACCCTTCAGCATCAGAAAAGGGTTGAGGCAAGGGTGCCCTCTGTCACCCCTATTGTTTAATTTGGTGGGTGAGTCACTTAGTTTGACGCTTCAGAAAGCAGAAGAAAAGGGGCTGATAAGAGGGGTGTCTGTAGAGAACGATACATTTCGGTTATCGCACATCCAGTTCGCGGATGACTTGATCGCATTTCTTGAAGCAAAAGTTGACTACATTCGAAACATGAAAAGAATTTTGCGCCTATTTGAACTTGCTGCTGGGTTAAAATTAAACTTGCGGAAAACAAAGGTCTATGGTGTGAATGTGGATAACGAGGCATTGAAAGAATGGGTAGAACTGATCAAATGCGGAGTGGACAACTTGCCTACTTCTTACCTTGGTTTGTCGTTAGGGTACCCTCGTAATGCCTTGGAAATTTTGAACCCGATAGTGGCCAAAATTAGATCCAGATTGCAGAGTTGGATGGGGAAGAGCCTCTCTTTTGGGGGTAAAATAACACTATTGCAGTCAGTCCTGTCCAACCTTCCAGTGTACTTCCTTTCAATGTTCGAAATACCTGTAGGGGTTGCAAAGTCCATCAACAAACTATTTGTTGGTTTTCTTTGGGGTCGAGCGGACAAGCGTAGCATCCACTGGTTCAAATGGGATACGATATGTAAACCGAAATTCTTGGGTGGACTCGGGATAGTTGACATGAGATTAAAGAATCGCTCTTTACTAAATAAGTGGCTCTGGCATTTTGGGACTGAACGCGAGAGCCTTTGGAGGAGAATTATTTCAGAAAAGTACGGGTCTTCTACAGTTCAACTTACTCCAGAGTTAGAAAAGAGGAGAAATTTTTCTTGGATTTGGAGGTCTATCACTTCACCTCTAACAGACCCGGGGGATGACTATACGAGGAACGTGAGATGTGTTTTTGGCAATGGGACCGCCATCGAGTTCTGGAAGGAGAAGTGGACGGAAGTAGAGTCTCTTAGAACCAGCTTTCCGAGAATTTACGCAGTGGCAAAAAAGAAATCTGGAAAAGTCCATGAGTTTGGCAACTTTGTCAACAATAGATGGGTATGGAGCATCGAATTTAGAAGAAGCTTTTTTCATTGGGAAGTCAGTATATGGCAGGAGTTTATGTAGGTGATAAACAGGGTTGTCCAAACCGTCAATGATTGCGATACAGTTCGATGGTGTGGATCTAGTGCCGGTCATTACACAGCAAATGACTTCTGTGCAGTGGCGTTTCCGCAAGGAGGTGAGGCGTGTAGCGATTGGAAACAGGTATGGGCAAACCTTGCCCCACCGAAAGTGGAAGTGTTCGTATGGAGAGCCATCCAATCTAGAATTCCTACCAGAACCGAACTTGCAAAACGTGGAGTCCTAAATGTTCAATAAATGTGCTGTGGGTTGTGCGAAGCAAGCATCGAAGACGTGAACCATCTCTTTCTTCATTGCAGTGTCTCATGGGGCATATGGACAAGGTGGTGCAGCCTTTGGCAGGTATATTTCTGCGTCCCGAACAACTTAAAGGATTTCCTAACCATGTGGACTCAAGCTCCGATCAATGCTCGATCCAATGGTATATGGAACATGGTTTTTTTGGTATTTTGTGGACTATCTGGCTGTACAGAAACGAAAAAATTTTCAAGAAGAAGATTCTTAGCGAAGAGAGGCTTTTTGATGTGGCGGTATTGAGAATAGGCCATTGGTGCAAAGGTAAATGGCCCGAGTCTATCCAGTCGATCTCGGAGTTCTCACGATGGCCATCTTTATGCACAACCAATCTGCCTTATGGAAAAAGACAAATCCAGTGCAGTTGGATCCCGCGTGTGGATGGCACACTCAAATTCAATGTTGATGTCGCAGTTCGAAGTGCAGTCGGAGAGGCTGGTTTAGGAGGCATCTTAAGGGATCATAACGGGAAGCACCTCATTCGCTTTGCAAGCTATATTGGCGTATCAAACCCCACAACTGCGGAGTTATTAGCCATTCACAAAGCGGGGCTGCTCTTTTCCACTTCACCATTGAGAGATTCGCACAACCTTATTATCGAAACTGACAGCGCCCTGTCCGTTAAATGGATCGAGAATCCAAGTGTGGCTCCAACTTCATTCTATAATGTAGTCTCGGAGTGCAGGGGCTTGTGTATTAGCATTGGAGGGAGGGTCAATTTCGTTTATAGAGAAAGCAATACTGAAGCTCACAATCTTGCCAAGAAGGGTCTAGGGGTATCGGATGACTACGTATGGTGCTGTAATGAGGTTCATGATGCCTAGGTGTGTTTGTCGAAGGTTGGAATGTGATACTACACTGAGAACAGATTCGTGAGTAAGCAGGATTAGTATTTTACTACAGCTTCGGATTATGTAATCGCGGATACATTGCACTCTTTTTCCTCTATTTAGGTCTAGAGAGGTTTTTTAACGAGGCATGTATCCGTGATCTCTCCTACAAAACTCAATAAAGTTTTAACTTTCAAAAAAAATTACTAAACACTATACAATCAACTAATACAATCCGCTAGTAAAATCAGCTAATGCAATCAGCTATCAGCTAATGTAATCCGCTATCAGTTATCCGCTAATTGACAAACAAAGTTATTGTGAATGGAGTAAATTGAGTTGACAGAATCACCCGATTATGAGCAATTGTAGTACATGATTTAAATCAGGCAATCAATGAATTAAATAACGATCATTATAAAAAATTCAACGAGAAATTATTAAATAATAATTTAATAATTCATTTTAAAAAATAAGAAACAATAATAAAACTTGTACTTAAATGTAACTTTTTCCCCTTTTGGTGGGTTGGAATGTAATAATGATAGTAACATTCATTAAACAAATTCCATACTCACATAACGTACGATGTTGATATTTTAAATAACAAGTTATTTAAATTGATTGGAACAATATTTATTAAAATTCAGAAACAAAATCCCCACGAAATTGATCCATTAATTCTAAGATTAAGACATGAGTTCATCGAACAGGGTCGATAATTATTAACATATAAAATATGGTTTAAATATATATTTGATACCTAAACTAATCATTTTCTCCCAAATTGGTACATAAATAATTTTTGCTCTCAAGTTGGTACATGAACTAGACACTTTTTCTCAAGTCGGTACTTAATTCGAAGCAATTCAATAAAATGAAACCTTCTATAATAAAACAGCAAGTTAGGAGAACAACAATTTAGGAGAATAATAAAGAGTAAATTGATATAATTTTTAAATATAAAGGGTTAAATTTATTAGTTTGTTTCGAATTAGGACCAAAATGATAAATGTATAAATTTTGGTACCAATTTGAGAGAAGTTCTCTAGTTCAAGTACCAAGTTAGGAGCAAAAAGTCTTTATGTACCGACTTTGGAGAATGTGCTTAGTTCAGGTACCAATTTGATAACAAATATTCTTTAAATACCAACTTGAGAAAAAGTACATAATTTAAGTACCAAATATATATTTAAACCTTTAAATATATAAAAAGTTCTTATACTAAATTAAAATGTAGCTTATCTTCTAAATTTTTTACTATTTTAATTTTGAAAAGCTTGGTATATCTTCTAATTTTGTTTTGTTTTTTTTACTCAGCAAAAATATGTTTTTATTAACAACGATAAAAACACACAATGACACAAACAATAATGTGTACCTCATTAAACATTTCTCTAATTTAAATTAGAGAAAAAAAAAAAGTACAAACATGTTATGCCACAATCAAACATGGACCGAAACAAACAAAACAAGAACCAAGGCCAACAACAGAATGTGTTCATTAGTTTCAAGGGGCAACTGGTAATGGACATGGTTAGTTACGTCTAGCTCTAGCTCTAGTTTGAATGTAAAAACGATTGCCTTCCATCTGGCTTTGATGACTACCAAAACTGCTCCCCCAAAACTGCTCGAGCCTCAGACGATCGGTTTGATCTACCAGATTCAGCGTTTTTGTTTGGCTTCTGAACGGACGATTTCGTCGCCGTCAGATGGTCATCTGATCGCCGGCATCTTAGGTGACGACGTCGACTGGTGGATTGCTCATAGGGGTTTCGGTGGCGGAGAAACGGGGGAGGACCGCGGGCGAGCGACGTTGGACTTTGGCATCCTTTGCAGAACTCCTCCGGTGGACTCTGCCGCAACTTTCACAGAAGGGAGCACGCTGGCCGTGGTCGTAATCATTGAACCAGGGAGACTTCATCTCCGTCCTTGGCCAACTTCAGCAGTTTCTTGCAACGCTTCCCCTGGTTGCTGGCTAGGCGAAACTCCCCCCCTTTCGTGCAATGCTTGGTTGCCGAAGTTCGTCTCGACTTTTTACTGCTACTAGATAAGCTGCATGGTTAAGATATCTTGGCATAGAGCAACACCGAGTCGGGAGTGCTTTGATCCTGGCGACCCGTGGAGTGGATGGATGGATGGAAGTTGCTTATTTTCTTCTGGGCGCTGTGCTTTCGGGTTGGTTCTGGACGGAAAAGGTGAGGTCTGTCCAAACATGCTGGTGTCGAGAGAAGGTGGAGCTCGAAGGGAATGGTACCAGCCGGCGTTGTGCGTGAAAAAACGAGATCAAGCTGCTTCATTTTCCAATGTTCGTCGGCGTGCCGAAGAATTTCCCGACGATGCTATCGTCAATCTGCGGGCAATGAGGGAGAAGGAAACGTTGGAAATGACTTTTTTGTCCTTTCCATTTTGGTCAAGCCAGCTCACGATGGGGGCCCACGTTTCCACTGTTGGTTATTTCCTTCTTATGCCTATGGTGTCAGGATCCTTTGGGATATGGATTTATCTTTCCTATTTTAGGACAAACAAATCCTTAAAATATGGGATTTGAAAGAGTGCTATTTATTGGAACTATGTTGACTTTCAGAAAATCTCTGATCAGAGATTTCGTTGGGACCCGGGAGGGTCTTGGTCGTATCTCTTTTTTTTGGGCCTGTTCGAAAACAATAGGCACGGTGGACCAGGCTTGGTGGCTAATGACCTATTTCCCTGGGCCTGTATTGACGGGGTTTTGGACCTGCTGCACGGATCCGATCTGTGTTTTGAAATATCAGCTTTTAGTCCGTATGGTGTTGAAATATCAGCTTTTAGTCCGCTTAAATTGGTTTTCGTTGGAATTCAGTGCTTAAAGCTTTTTAATTATCGGTTCAGGCTTTATTATGGGAGTTGGAATATCGGCGAGTCTCGGTTTGATGCTAAGTTCCGGAAAAGGAAGATGTCGAGATTTGAATGGGATCCGAGAGGATTTTACCCTTCGTTTGTGTTTGTGATTGTGTTTGAAAAGCTTCGGAATCGTGTTGCGGCTGTTTTGGTGTTTCTTTTTTCTTTGATGGGGTTTTATCTCGGTCTTCAAATGGTGAAGTCGGACCAGATAGGGATAAGTATTCCCGCAGCTCTGGTGATAAGGACCAATCCTTCCATGGAATTGGAAGCCTGCCTCCGGATGGAGCTCTCCCAGACGAACATGAGTATTGTTTTCGCCTTTTCTGATTCGAGGTGGTCTTGTGGTGGTTGTTTCGCTTGGTGTTGGTGTTGCTTTGCGGGCTTGAATGCCCCAGATCTGGTTAGGCTTTATGCCTCTGTTGTATTGTATCCCCTCTGCATTGCTAGGCTCTGCATGGATACTATTTTCTACCACTGGATTGCCTTTAGGTTTTTACCTTTTGATGTTCTTTTGTTTCCTGCACTACATGTGCATGGGGTCGGGCCCCCTTTTTGATTAATCGAAGTAAGTTATCCTTTGAACAAAAAAAAAGAACCAAGGCCAACAAACCACATGCTACAAACAACCAATATCCACAAAAGCAGCAAACACAAGAGGTCACTGGTACACAACCCCAGCAACAACACAACGCAACCAGCGCCGATCCACCCCATCCCAGTTTCAGCACACACAATCTCAATGACCAGCCCCTCAACGTAGCTAAAAACTTTCACGCAACAAATAAACATCTCACTACTTTTTTTTTTTGCTAGAGCATCCGCAATCTTATTAACCTCTCGAAAAACAGTGATAAAATAAACACAATGCAACGAAGCACAAGAAACAAACAACTCCCAAAATTATAAAGTAAACTCCCAAAATTATAAAATATTAAATAACCATTTTAATTCTCTATGTTTATAATTTTCTTTATCATTTTGGGTGTTAAAAATTATAAACATAAGACTAAAATTTTATTGTTCATGAAAATATATGTTGCCGAGCAAAAAAAAGAGACTAAAATTCTATTGTTTCAAGAGAAATAATGGTAAAATTTGGGGATTATTATTTTTAGAATTTAATTTTAGGGGAAAGGGGATGTTTGCCAAAATTTTAGCAAACTACGATATTTGTTACAATACAAGTCGAAGTCGCCAGCTGCAGCTAACCACGCTGAATATTTTTTTCCTACATCTATAGCTGAGTCATGCCCATTGTTATCGTTTGAAAAAAATAATTAAATATTTAATGTGTCTTTTGCAGAAGGCGATATACATAATTTCAAAAAATATATGTAAAATACTTTATGTCACCAGCTGCAGCCAACGCTTTAACTTGCACCGTAATAAATGTCATAGTTTACTAAAATTTTGATAAACAATCTCTTTCTCCCAAAACTAAATTTTAAAAGAATTATTCCCAAAGTTTTATGAGAAATAACATTGCATATCATTCAGCAAATTAAATTATTATTTCTACTTGAATCCTGATATTTTATAAAAATCATTAACAAATTGAATCAAATTCTAAGGGCATGCTACTATTCTTATTGCCAATGCTATAAATGACTAGAGCATTCAAATAATTGTTTGTCAATCGTTTGTACATTATTTGTTTATCAAATTAAATAAATAAGTATAAATAAAAATATTATGTTTATTTATTAAATGAACGAATTTAGTTATAGGTGTGTTTAATTCATTTATATTAAAAATAGACTTATTTTTTTAAAAAATAAACTTATTTATTAGTTCATTTAGTAATTTATTTATAAACTTGTTTATTATTTGTTTGTAAGTGTGTTTCATTCATTTATATTAAAAAATATTTATTTATAATCTATTTTATTATTCATGAATGATTTTTAATTGTTCACGAATATTTTTGTTCGGCTTGAAAAAATAATTTTTTCGGCTTAATTTGAAATGTATTTTCATAAGTATGACTCAAAAATTTCAATTAAAGTTCAAATTAAAAAATAGGCTCAAATAACTCGAAATATTTAATAATGAATGATTCTGTTTTTAAGTTCGAGTTGAGCATCAACTATGTCTGATATAGGTATATTAGATATGAAGAAAATATGTATATCGTATATGGTTATAGAAAGTCGTTTAAATTGAAATCAATTAATATCATAATATTATAAACATTTTCAATTGAATTTGAATAGAAACTCGACTCAACTCGGAAAAAAAAATCAAATAAAATTTGAGTGAGTGTCGGGAACTTTTTAGTTCTACAAAACATATTCTCAAACATGTTTGTGAACATACAAACAAATTATTTTCATTTACAACCATCCATGTTGTTACAAGGATTAAAAAACCCTAAAAGTGAAATGGAAGAACAGAAGTAAAAAGGTATTGTGTGGGTGTCTAAACATTGGGGGGACTGTCTGGTTGAAGGGAGGACAAAACGCATTTACTAAAACCAGCAGGCTAAAACTGCACCTATTGGCCATCAAAGCCGAACGTACAGACAACAGTGATGATGACCATGACCATAAAACTGAGAGAAAAAAAGAATATCCATAAATTTTTCTGCCCCCAAACCCCAACGAAACAAGGAATTATCA
Source organism: Hibiscus tridactylites (assembly GCA_958450335.1). Lineage (NCBI taxonomy): Eukaryota > Viridiplantae > Streptophyta > Magnoliopsida > Malvales > Malvaceae > Hibiscus > Hibiscus tridactylites. The sequence goes on from OY288281.1 coordinate 74,390,444, forward strand.
CTCTCTCCTCTTCAATACCAGTTGTTATCTCCTCGGGATATGAAGTTGCATTCATTGTTTTTGTTTCCCTTGGGTTGCTGCCAAATAAATGCAGAAGAGTTTTAAGTCTTGTTTTTGCTCTTTTGCTTATAGGGATTAGTATGTTTGGTTTGCCAATGAGATTCAGGTGTAGGGTGGCTCTAGCTTTTTCCGACGACCGAGGTCCGGCTCTTTGCCATGATTGTTTTTGTTCAGTCGAGTGACTTGGCTTTAGCAACCCTGGTGCTGTGTGTTGCTTCAGCTGAATCGGCATTCTTTTACGTGGTAATCGAGTACCATATCTTATTGATGGTGGACAAGACGATGCTTATAGGGATTAGTTCTTGTGTTGGTGTTTCGTCCTTCTTTGTCACATGGTTATTGGTTTTTTAGTTTAAGTAGGTTTTTTACTAGACTTATGATCATAATCTAATATGTATAATTCACTCTATTAAAATCATACTTACTTTGCTGATAAAAAAATTCAGATAAGTTTTAATTATCAATAAATATTATAATAACTACTTATATATTACATTATAATTGAAAATTGCATTTATAATTATACTTATAATTATATTTGTATTTAAAAAAATTATAAATTTGTGAGAAAGGAGAAAAACATTAAAAAGAAAGAGAGAATCAAAATTGGATGTGGTGAATGATGAAGTTTTAACTTCATATAGAATGCCATAAATGAGAGAGAGAGAGAAATGTATTGAATTTGATTGATCTGTCAAAAAAACAAAAGTATATAAAATTAATAAAAATAAAAGTTTTCAGGTAATTGATATGCAGAAGTGAATTGTTTCTGATTGGAAAATATTGGTAGAGTCGTATCTGCTGAAAGACTTATGGGATTTATGAGTAACATTTTATTCAAAAATAAAATAAAATGATTTTCAGTTAAAATTTTATTTACTACTTTATCTAAAAATATATGATAGCAGTATGCATATAGTGAATTTTATTTAATGGACCGATAGTAAAATGAATTATTATTTTATTTATATTAAATTTTCAAATATGAAAATTTATTTATACATTAATTCTTAATTCATATTTATTATATGATTTAAATTTTGTGTGTTTTTAAAATTTATTCTGATTTAGATATGAATTTGCAGTAAAATCTGTATAAATTAATAATGTCAAGACCACGTAATTTTATTAATTTAAAGAGGTATTAATTAATCTATAAATTTTTTTGTAGAAGAGATCATGCTTCCTTGGATGAATAACAACAACCATTTATCCAAAAAATTAATCAATAAATTAATAATTTTAAAGATATTTTTTTTCCAATTCAACGAACTTATTTTATTCTTCATGAATAAAATATATACATTGTATTGATTAATTGAATGATGTTCATGCATAACGTGACTAATTAAATATAATACATACTCCTAAAAAATAAAGTTGATTGTAGTACGTAGTACTAGTTAAATCTTAATGCAAGTTCATGTATGGTAAAAAAATCAACCACTATATAGACAACATCAAACATTCCTATTTAATCAACCCAAATCTAAACCAACCAACCATGGATGTAGTATGAGAGCGCAACACCGAAACATTTGGATGCAGTAAGAAAAGTTAAAGATTGAATACAACTAGATTTAAATTTTAAAAAGAAGCAAACAACAATAGAATCATATTTTACTAACTTGTCCTAGTTATATTTGTAATTTTATAAAAAAATTAATTTATAATATTGAAGGGACCATAAAATTATTTAAGAGTCTTCCAGAAAATTATTATTTTATTAATTTATCAAAATTATTAATTAGACATTGAACCCAAGTCAGGACCGAAAAAATTATTATTTTAGGGATATTATTAATTTATCAAGTATTAATTTATCAAGGTTATATAATATTTAGATCATTAATTTGTTTATTTGTATTTTATAAAATGACTTTTTATTAAAATGTATTAATTATAATTATATTTATATTTATATAGATGAGTAATTATTTGATGCATTGTCAATGAGAAACTTTTTTTTCAACAAATGAGCTTCTGAAGCTGCCACGTGTCTCTTTTAAGGACTCCAAACCCTAACTCCTAATTTCTATATAGTAAACTTTAAAATCTAAACTATAAAAAATATTCTCAAACTTTAAAAATCTAATCGTACACGCTAAAATTCTAACTTCTAAACCCTAAAAGTTAGATATTTGTAAAAAACAAACCTTCTACCTCGGTGCATAGGAAATTTTTTTATATAGAATTAGAATCTACTTATATATTTTTTGAATAATTGAATGAAAAAAAATAGATAATTAAGATTAATTTTTTATTTTTTTCAATTGGTAATTTATACATATCATACCGATTATCTCAGTCCTTTGTTCCACATATCCTACTTATAGTGAATACTTTTGTTTTTTATTTTTTAGAAAGAAATTTATATGAGAAGTGTAGTCAAATCGCCGAACAATTGGTAGCCGCATGACGTAGACTACGTGCTTTCTTTCTTTCTCTACAATTCTAATTTCTAAATATCCATTCATAAGTACAGCGATTTATATCGTTGAAATTGGTGAAAACCATTTCTTACGTTGAAATATAGAGCATATTTATACCTAAATAATTATTTTCTCAAGTTCTTATTTTTCTTACAAGAGAAGCAATAGAAATTCATTAAAATTTGAACAAAAAATAAATATTAAATAAAAATTTAATAATAAAACCCAAAATGTAACCTCTATGTTTGGTCATTGCTTGTATATTTGAGTATATATTTTTTTATAAAAATTATTCAACATAATCATGTTGTGCAATTTAATTATATTTTTTTATTTCATGGTTAGAAATTTAGTTTATGAATTTGTAAGGTTTAGAGTTTATAGTTAGACATTTATAGTTTATTTTTTAAAAAATAAATATGTATAGATATTTAATTTTTTTACAGAACACATTTATGAAAAAATAATTTTTTTAAAGAGTAACGTCATCTGTCATCGCGGCTAATAAAAATAGTATAATCGAGAAAAATTCCAAGCACCATTGCATGGCCAAAACGACATTGCAATCCCCAAAAGTAAAGGTAACAAGTGGCAATTATTCAAACTTATACCTAATTGGAGGTAGCAAAAGTCAATATTGGTGGGAACCCATTCTTCAATCATTGTTCATTCCTCTTGGATTAGGTTAAACATTAATAATAATAATAATAATAATAATAATAATAATAATAATAATAATAATAATATATATATATATATATAATAAAATAAAAAATTGTTTATTATTTTAATACACTAAACCGAATATAGTAATGTTTTTCCAACGTTTAATTCATGTCTCCATGCAAATGCACATAATATATAATAAAGATTAGTAAACAAAGAATAAACGGTCAAAACTAAATTCTAAAATGTTGACTAATTAATTTATATTTGCTTTCTTGATGCTGTATTTAATCAAGGAATATTATGCCTGAAAATAACATTATTCTTGAGTCGACAAATAAGATAATAAAATACGATACCAAACAAAGGCTAAAAAGAATGCATAAGTTAATTAAGGGTCAAAAGATAAAAAGTTAGAATAGAGATTTGGTCAGAACAATATTTTTGAGTATTAAAAAAGTTTTTTTTAATAAGAGGAATGAGAGAGGTAGTTTGATATCGAACTCAGTATTTAATGTTAACCAGGACTAAAGTGATGTCATTGTTAATCTACTACAAATTTAATGGACGAGTCGACAAATAAGATTAAAAAATACAATTTTTACTAAAAGAAGAGATTACAACAGATAATTAAACACTTAATCCTTAGTATTTATTTTTAGAGATAAGTTACTTGGTTACAAAAGAAACTTGCATAGAAAGTAATTTTACTCAAACTGAGTTTCCAACTCTTTAATGCGTATCTAAAGAAAAAAGTAGAGTTCCACACGAATTTGAATAGCTCCATTATTATTTCTTTATAAATATTCGAACCAACCCAAAAAAGAATTTAAATCATAACTCTAACAATAATGTTGAGTTCCGTCACTGTTCATGTAGGTAGATATCCGTTCGACCATAACTTCCTCGAATGGCGGTGTTGAAGACCAGAGGAAAATGGTATCCCTTTTGGAGTAGGATTACAAGTTGGTCGTTGGTCATTGTTGATGGGTTTTTAAAGTAAGTTTTAGGTCATTTTAAGCAATGGTGGAAATGCTCAACATATTAGGGTTATATGTTATGCTTGATTGTTAGGTAGGACCGTGAAGTAGAAGGGTTATGTGTTATATGCTGGATTGCATGATGTATTAATTAACATTGACAAAGTTGGAGAAATGAAAAAGGGGTTTTCTTTCTGGTATACAGCTTGTCTGAATTTCAAGTTTGATCCTTTCCTTTTCGAAGCTTAGCACGTTTTAATAAATGCTATTAAAGGGAAAAAAAAAAAGTGTTGGGTAAAGCACTTCATGGCGAATTTTACTATACAAATTCAGAGGCGTTGGATGGGGCACTAGTTTGTTAAGTGATCCATGGCGGAAACTATGGAATAAAGATAGTTAATATGTTGTACCTAAACAAATATATACATTTATATAATATCTATCTTATATATTATTAACTATGAGTTAATTTAGCTGGATGGTGGTTAAATCCTTAAATAAGGTTAGAGTTCGAATACTAACTATGTAAATAAAAAGAATTAGTTGGGAGGATCATCCCATAATCTACAAAACATCAGTCCCTAATTTAGCCCAAGTTTGAGTCTGATGGATAAAATAAATTAAAAACAGTACGCTATTTCATCTACCATAATAAATGTGTGGAGAAATAAGTGATTTGAGATAGTTATTCTAGCTTAGCTGTCGAACAGATTTCTTGGTAATTTCATGAAAAATGTTTTGCAATTTTAACATTGGTCATCAAACATTAATTTATTGCAACATTTTTCTTATCCAAAAAAGTGGCTATTTTGAATACAATTCCATTCAAACATTAATTATCAGATGAAGACATTATTTCATGCATATGCATCAAAGTAAAAGATAATGTAAACACATTTAAACTCACATTCTTCTCCTTTTTTTCTTTCGCGTTTTTCAAGACTAATCTAAATCGATCCGTGTCGCAAACTTAACTTTGTTGAGTGAGTATCTCAGCAGAGATGTTTTGTATACCCAAGGCCTCGAACTCGAGACTTGCTTAAGCGATATCAAGCTGCTTACCACTTGGACCAACCCATGTAGGTAACAAAACTCACATTCTCTTATATGTTGTAATAACAATAATATCAACTAAATTAAGACTAGGGTTGTTAACGAACCGAACGTTGAACAAACCATTCAACGAGAAGTTCGTTTATTTACTAAACGAATGAACATGAACACGATTTTCTGTTTGTTTAATTACATGAACGAGCACAAACAAAGTGCTCGTTTGTTCATTTATGTTCATGAAGGTTTGGTAATTCGTTCGTTTTATGTATGTTTAAATTTATTCACATGTCCATTTATATTTATTATTTTTCATAGCAAAAATATTATATTTTAAAAAAATTTAAAAACATATATTAAAAATATGAAATAAAAGAAAAAGAATACAATAGTCAATGTACAAGACTTCAGACTTTTTAAGAAAAAATTAAACAATACTCAATGCTCATTTGTGTTCGTTTACGTTTGTTTATCATTTTAACGAACAAATACAAACAAGCTACATTTTTTAACGATCGAACACAAACAAAGAATTATGTTAATTTTAATTGTTCGTGATCGTTCATCTATTCAGTTAAAATTAAATGAACGAATATAATATATCATCATTTGTGTTTATTCGGTTCACTTACATGCCTAATTAAGGCTATGTAGAGATCAAAACACAATATTTATGTGGTACTTTTATCCACATGTTCCCAAATGGTGTATGACATATGATGATGATTGAATAAAATATATAGGACCCATATGGAGCATATCTTTTGACTTTCCATCAATAAAGATTGGAATGATTTAATTAAGAATTAATCATAATTAATATAAAGAAAGATTTGATTAGCCATTATTCATGCACGTAACCAGCCGTAAAAGCCACCCCAAGAAAAACACTTACAAAAAGACAAAAAGTGATAAACAACTACGACTTTATCTACCGAAATAAGATGTAAGGTCTCTTAAATAAAATTAGAAGTTTAAATCTTGATGTTTTGAGTAAAGAAAATTAGAATGAGAAGGTTGTTTTATAATAAATTTTTATAATATTTAATTTAAATTAATTAACCAATCAGATATCCATTATTATGAAAAAAAGTTGATAAACTTTGTTCTATGTTAGGTTCTAGAAAATCTACTAAAATCAAAGTATTAGGTTTTGTTTTTTCATTTCTTCTTTGAAGCTTCCGCATCATTCCTCCAAACCTAAAACTTCCAAAACAATACAAATTATTTATTTTATTATTTTTTTAGTATGAAAAGTAATTCTCTATTATTGGTGACTGTCCCATACTTCCCCAAAAAATTCATAAAAAATACATTTATATTCATGGAATTTGACTCCATATAATCCAACCTTGATGTTTATATTCTTACATTCCATCAACAAATTTGTTATTTGTCACTTTTTAGCTAGCTGTTATCTTTAATTCCCCACCTTTTAGCATTCAAAGATGTCGTACATTTCTCACATTAGGGTTTAGGGTGTGAACAATTACATGGATCAGCATCCAATATTTGTGACCTAACCTTGAATTCTTAACAAATAATGTACCATTTCAATCAATGCATATGGCTAATAGATAGGGTCGGAGTTAATATGTCTGACTTTAAAATTGACAGAGACCTAAAAAGCATCTAAATAGCAAAAAGAAGGTTAGGACTTAATTTGGTAAACTTCAAAATTTATGATGACCTAATAAGTATTTAAATAAAAAATGGAGAAAACATGGTTAAAATTGACTACTTTCAAAACTATTAAGGACCTACAATAAAGTTCTAACATCTTAAAAAGTTTTAATGTCAAGGAGTTCAATACCTGTGTGTGCGCGTGCGTCACGGCGCGCGGTGCAAACTTTGAGGGGCGATGAATAGAAATCTTCTACTCCTTTTTGGTACACTTATTTATGCCCCAACACTAAAAATTATGTTTAAGGTTTGAGTTTAGGGTTATAGTTAGGGAATTGGGGGTATAGTGTATTGTTTAGAATTTAAGGTTAAAACTTAAAATTTATTTTTTAGTATTGATACATAAAAAGGAACATAGAAAAGAATGATTTTTGTCCGGGAAACGATATCTTTGTGGTCAAAAAAGTTTTAATTAATTGAGGAGTTTACCGAATCTTAACCCCCCATTATAAAGCAAAAGAACAATTAAGATGAAAAGAATTCAGACGAAAAAGCTAAAAGGCAAAAACAAATCACGTGTGGTGTTGTCGATCCACGAAAGATTGAATGTGAAATTATTTGCAAATTTGTCAAACATTGCTCGAATATCAAGAAAATCATAAACTTCCACATTCAGGTTTTTAGTTGTAATCAATTAATATATTTTAATTGCCTTGTTTGTTGTTTCGTTGGACGTTGGAAAATCAAAACCAGACATAATCCTGGAGGAAAAAAAACATGAACAGTAAATGTAATTGTAGGCAATTCAACTGTATGTTTGTCGACACCGATGTATAATTCACATGTAATAAAGGAAGACAAGGAAATTAATTATAAAAATTCAACAATGGTGTAGCTTGTAGGTCTATGTTCATTTGGTTTCTCCTACAACAACTTAGGCTTCTTGAATCATGCATGCGCATTGAAAAAGAGAATATAAAATTAGTTGAACCATCAAAATTCTTGCATCATATCATTTCAATGATTCATAGAGTTTTTAACCTAAATGATTTATTCATTTGAAAACGTGTTGATGTTAATTCGATTTGAAAGCCGAGAGCATTTTTTTCGAAGCATGTTTTGGAGGCCATTTTGTATGCATCGTTCTAGTTTACCGAGTTGTCTTGGGCTTGTTCTCATTTAAAAGAGAAATCTCTGCTAGCTTTGGGCTTGTTCTCATTTAAAAGAGAAATCTCTGCTAGCTTTGGGCTTGTTCTCATTTAAAAGAGAAATCTCTGCTGGCTTTGATCTTTAAGTTGCATTTATATAATATGAAGAAAAAGAAATCATAGACATTTTCGAGGGGTTCATAACTCTCATCTTCAGGTAAGAGATAGTATTAAGCGCAAATTATTTGGTAAATTGAAAGATATACAAAAACACTTGTATGGAATACAATGTACAAATTCATCTAAAAAGAACGTGTTGATGGTTGCTTCCGGATACAATTAGAGGTGAACATTCAATCGAATCAAGTCAAAATAGTCAAGTTGTTTAAGTATCTATTCAAATTTATCTGTAAACCTTTATAATGCTATGATACTAATTTGTACGAATTTAAACAACTTTCTATAACTAAGTACAATATACACACATATATTTTTCATATGTAATATACCTACATTAGAAAGTCAGAAAGTCAAGTGACTCAATTCATTTTATAACTCAAACTTTATTTAAATTTTTTGAATGGAATTTTATAACTAAAACGTTTATTGCAGGTTATGCAGTTCCCTTGTGTATCTGATGCAATAAACTTCAACATTCAGAATGTCACAAAAATCATGTGTTTGATGAGCAAATTTATTCCATAAACAAGGAAATAGTATCCTTTACATGAGTTCAGGACAAACAGTTTCCACTTTCTCTTGGATAACAATCACAACTTCCACCAAAGCTGTTAATAACCTCCCTTCCTGCCACATTTCAACCAGGTATAATAAGCATAAACCTATGGAGAATGAAAATAACATGAAGGAAATGAGCAATATCAAAATTCTAACAGGACAACCATTATGTTCTAACCATGAAATAAACAAAGTGATTCTTAATTTTGGATCATCCGTTGTGTCGCCCATGGAATAAACAAAGCGTGTGCTACTGTTGGCTAATGTCCTTAAAAGAGATTCCTTATTCCAACGAATATCAATAATAGTAAGAATGGTACGGTCTAACCACTGGGAATTGTTCGTATGAACCATGTCTTATTCTCATAAAACCAAATGTAGCACAATACTACAATGTCCGCCATAGTTTCACTAAATATAGCATGCGCATTGTGGCTTTTATGAAAATGCAAAGCCAAGTAATAACCGGCACCTGCTTCTCTGCTCAGATAACAAAGAGCTGGTGCAGCCTTATCAGAGCATGAAACTAAAATCAAAACAGGAACATAACTGCCTAAGCCTAGTATGTACGAAGGAAACAGTACTTAGCTTTTGATACAACTATTCAACGCATGATAGCCATGGACTACAAATTAGAGAATGCCATGTTATGAATTTGGGTGAGAAAGAAGTTTAATTGATCATCAAGGTGCACTTATGTATCCCTTGTAGCACGTAAGTAGGATCAGATTCCATAGTTCTCTAGCACCATTCTCTTTTAAAAATAATTAAAAGAGGAAGCCTTAAATATGGAAAGTGTTTAGAACTCCTTAATCACATAAATCAATCATTAAACGGACCAGAAGACAAAGGACAACTATATCTGGATCGTATTTTAATTTACCCACAATCAGAATCAGAGTAATCTCAGTAGTAGTAGCTCAGTCTCAAAATAGTATTCTAATTCCCTGCCTTCTACATTCTACAATAACCCCCTACCAAACCCTTCAGTCAAACCTTTATATTCCAATAGTTCCCAATGTATTACATTGTCAAAAGCCTTGAGCAACCACGCTAAAGAGATTATCAGTTTCCCTCTGACACATCCTACTAAACCTCGCATTTTAGTAATACTTTCAGTAAAGCATATCGTTTGGGTTTTAAGACAACTCAAAATGGTAGATGTAACACATCTGACAGTGACACTATTCAATTAGGGGTGCGCAAAACTTGACTCGACTCAAAAAATTTTTCAAATAAATTATAAAATGGAAATTCGAATAACTCAAAATTTTTAGTAATTAGTGGATAGATTTTTAAGTTTGAGTCGAGTCCCTCAATTCTGCATGATATATATCACATGAAAAAAAAATGTGTGTTGTGTACGGTTATAGAAAGTCGTTTAAATTGGAACTAATTAGTATCATAACTATAAATGTTTACAATTAAATTTGAACAGAAACTCGAACAACTCGACTTTCATAAACTTGACTTGACTCGAAAAATTTTCAAATAAAGTTTGAGTTATAAAGTAGGACTCGTCTACTCAACTAACTCGAAATTTTTTGACTCAACTCGACTTGATCGAAGGCTCATCCCTATGTTCAATGCTTGTTTGGCAGTAACTTTTTGCAAACATTGTACTTAGAAGCACTATAATGAGGGGAGAGAAAAATAAAAGGGATGAGTTTCACAAATGGCCAGTAATTGAGCTCCTAATCTAAGAAGTTCAGTGAGTATGAAGTTTTTGTGCTTTCAGAATTTGAAAAGAACATATTTGTTATCTAAACTTCTAAACTAAAATTACTTTTGAGATGTTGACTAAATACTTTCATCAGCTTAGAGGTTCAAGACAAGCCAATGCACTAGAAAATGGGATCTATGTCTGAGCCCTTACAATGTTTCCTCTAAACCAAACAGAGGGCAGCAATGTCATCCGGAATTTTGATTTAAATCAGAAATATCATTCAATACACTAACTCAGGCCTACTATGATATCTCACTTATATTTTGGATTACACCAATACCACTTGAGGGAAATAACCGAGAACAATCAAACTAAATGACTAATCAGAATTCATCTGAAGTATATAACTGGGATATTGCACTTTCCTAAGCCTCAACACTCTCCAGTTAAACTTCCAGCGATTCCATAACCACCATATCTTATACTGATCATAATCAACATAGTTCCATCAGCTAAGATACTAATTCATTGAAACAAAATAAAAGAAGCTAAATATGAAAGTCACCTATTTGTGCAAGATACCCAAAAACCCATTATGGTAACTGGGAAAAGCACCGTGTATATAATCCGCTTGCCAGCAAAACATAACATGAAATCTCATTAATCAAGATCCAAAGAACACTTGCAAACACTAGTCATCACATGACTGTTCAAGGTCTTAATTAATCCCATTTCCAAAGGCTGTACCACAACATGAAGTCCAGAATCTATGCTGTCCTTACTCCCTATACTATGGTAATCCATATACACATATTCTATACCACAAGGCAAGAACAACCTAATTTTATTTCCAAAATCTTCAAAATAAACAAAACAACGGAACCGAAAGCAAAAACTCAATGACAAGGGTACATTCCAGATCCCCTGCTCTTTTCAATCAAATACCAGAGGAACCAAAGACTGAAAGAAAAATGAGTCCTTTATTAGAAGAAAGGAAGCCAAGTTTCTTAAAGTATTGATAATCGAGTGCCTAAAATCCATTGATTTGATAATCAACAGGGGAAAAAAACCTAAACGCTTCAATTCAACACTAAGATCAAACAGGAAATCTCTATTGAACTTTTAGCAGCAAACCCTTGAATAAAACAAAGCCCTGATGAAAAAAAAATTCCCAATCATTCAATAAGCCATCTGATCAATTAAAAAAACCCATTAAAACAAAACCTACCCTGCTCAAAACCCATAAAGTTTCAAACTTTAAAACCCGTAATTCAAAATCCAGGGAACCCATCAACAAATAATGCAAAAAAGGAAGAAGAAAGAAACGAAATTGGACTCACCGTGGAGGTAGCTTAAGCATTAGCAGTTTTGGGGATGAGAGGGATGGGTCCGCCTTGTTTCAACTTGGCCTCTTCCTCACGGATCTTCTGCATCTGCAGCATCCTCTCCATGACGAGCTCGTACTCGCACTTCTCGTAGGAGTGGCGCTCGTTCTCGCATTTCCAAGGCAAGTAGAACTCGGCCTGCCGACACTTGTTGAGTGGGATCAAAAGGTGGGCGCATTGATCTCTGTATGGGATGGGCACCTTGTTCGCCACCATCTCTTCCTGCGTTGCTATCATCTTCTTCGATGAACCCTTCACTTCCATTTTTTTCTCTCTTTCCTTTGATCCGTACAAAATTTTGGGGTCACGGCCGAATAAAAATCCCTACTCGGTGAGATTTACCTTTGGGCTTAACCCTCAAATAGTTATTTAAAGGGTAAACTATCTGGTTGACCATTAATTTTTAGTTAAAGTTTTAAAATGATCACCTTAAAAAACGCGTCAATTGACTACCCAAACTATTAAAATGAGATTAATTTGACCACCAGCCGTTAATGGGCTAACGAAAGGTGATGTGGCACTTAATTGACGCGCCAAACCCAATCCATTGTTAAAAATTACTCCATCAAATATATATTGCTTAAGAGATGACACGTGTTCTTCAACAAAAAAAATTAACGACAAACTTTAAATGAGTCACAGAATAAAATTTTAGGTTACAATTTAGCCCGAAAAATAATTTAAGCACCTTATTAAGCATAATTTGAGCTATTCGCCTAGATTTACCTTTGCAAATGCTTTTGTTTTGTTATTGAGTTTATTTACCTCGGTTAATTCAGATTAGAAACGCAGTAAAACAGTTATATTGCTGCGGCAACTTTTCTTCTTCTTCTTTTGGTTCATTCTAGGTTAAATTTAGTTCTTACATTTTGGTCTAACTTTGATTTTAGTCCCGTTACTATGCTGAAATTTGAGATCTAATCCCTCTAATTTTAAATTGTGTAATTTAATTCCTCTAATTTAAAGTTATGTAGTTGATTTTGCAAGAAAAAATAGTTCTAAACATTCAACTTATATGTAAGTTTGTTATTGAATGAATATAGTTGATTAAATTTCCATGTTGGTCTATCTGTATGGTTGAATAATAGTAAAAACTAACAATGTTATCAATTTGGACCAATTAATAACATTATAAAAATAGAGAAATCAAATTACATCGAACTAAAATATAATGATTACATCCCAAATTTCGATATAGCAGAGGGATTAAACAAGAATTAGACATGTTTTTTTCCCTACGTTTTACACCAACAGATGGGATTCTTGATGAGTATTTTATCTTTAATTGAAGCTACTAATCCGGTTTAATCAGCTTTCGATATTTGATCTAACGGAAGGAAACAATAAATTCTTTAAGCAAGATTAGAAGCTTGAATTTTAGCATTGTGAATAAAACAAATTAGATTGAGATGGTTATTCCACGATAGGCCTTTACAATAATCAATCCGGATTAGTCGACCAATGAGTCGGATAACGAATAAAAAAATCGAACCATTGAGATGCTCACCATATCATGAAATGAGAAGGTAGCTGGTTGTTATAAAGTAGATACCAACCTCAGAATAAAATGTAGATTTAAACATGATTTTAAAAGGAGAATCTATAAACATAACATTACCAATCTTCTACTTTGGAAGTAGTTGTTGAGAATGTAAAGAGTGCCATATATATATATATATATATACAAACCATGTCTGCTTATGCTGCGTATGCAATGGAGCAAGGTGTTGATAAGCATGTAGATTTGCAGAGTTCATCTGCAAAAAGGTAAGTTTCCAATGGCTACTTCAATACCCTTCGATTCTTTACTGTATCGTTCGATTTCGGCTCTAAATGCTTTTGCTTTTTGTAGGATGATCGGAAAAGTTGCAGTCATAACTGGTGGTGCAAGAGGGATCGGAGCTGCTACAGCTAAATTGTTCGCTGAAAATGGGGCCTATGTAGTCGTTGCAGACATATTGGATGAATCAGGGACTGCTCTTGCCGAACCCATCGGCGCTCGCTACATTCACTGCGATGTATCGAAGGAAAGTGATGTCGAATCAGCTATCCAGTTTGCCATCACATGGAAAGGCAAACTAGACATACTGTTCAGCAATGCTGGCATTGGAGGCACTGCAAGCAGCATAACCGATCTTGACATGGAACAAGTGAAACATGTGATCTCGATCAATCTGCTCGGCAATACTACACTCAATCAAACACGCTGCACGAGCCATGCTGAGATGTGATACAAAAGGTTCCATCATATGCACATCGAGTTCCGCGGGCATCATTGGAGGGCTAGCGTCTCACCCTTACTCTTTGTCGAAAGCCGGTATCCTTGGACTGATGGGAACCGCCGCGTGTGAGTTAGGTGTGCACGGGATTCGTGTGAACTGCATTTCTCCTCACGGTGTCCCTACAGATATGCTCGTAAGCGGTTATAGAATTTTCCGAGGGAACGAAATGACGCCTGAACAAGTGGTTAAACTTGTTGGTGAACATGGCAGTTTATTACGTGGGAAAGCCGCAACTGTCGAAGATGTGGCCCGAGCTGCAGTGTTCCTCGCCACCGATGATGCCGGTTTCATAACAGGACATAATCTTGTTATTGACGGCGGATACACTTCTGCCATCGGTAGCCTGAGTTTCATCTACAAATAGCAAGGAACGGCGGATATTATATGATCAAATATTGAGAATCAAAACAGAAAGCAAAGATTATTACTTCAACAGGAAGCAAGTCTTTTCATCCAATAAGATGCAAAGAGAATAGTTCAATATGGGAAGGATAGCATATACTTGAAAACCATGCAGTATTTATGTACAATACAGCCAGGAACTCGATTTAATACAATAACAAGGACCTTTACAGCTGAATTTCTCTCCATATCAGAAGGAACCATAAGAAGTCTTCTTCTGCTTGTAGTTCGAGGCGCAGACGGTGAACACCAACAGGTTCAATAAGCTGAGACAAGCCAAGATTCCAAGAGCCAGAAGAAATATAGTCGAGATGACCCTCGTTAAGGTTGTCCAGGATCCAACGACTTGGCCACCCTTTGTTGTTAAGTAAGTTACAACAGTCGGAATAAACGAACTCAGGTAATTGCCCAAAGCTGTAGTTAGAAGTGGAAGCGCACTACATAAACTCCGCATGGAATCAGGGGACTGCTCGTAGAAGAATTCAAGCTTTCCGATAAAGCTGCAGACCTCTGCAGCACCCAACAAGAAATATCGAGGGATTTGCCAAAGAATGCTAATGGATACAGCGACTTGTTTCTCTTGACCATATTGCTTGGATGTTGTCTCTAATTTTAAGCGTTCCAGCCTTCAATTTATAGTCTCAATTGAGTTTGTGACCGTTACTAACTATTGAGATATTTTGGAACCATTAGAGTCTTTATTTCCCATAATAATTACAGTTCTGGTGCGTATCATATCGGTACGGTCTACACTTTAAAAGACCGTTGAGAAATAGTCGTTGAGGTTAATTAAAACAGGGATAGATACGCTTAAAGGCGTATCAGTACGACCCCTATCCGTATCGATATGGGCAAGCCTGTATCGGTACAGATTTTGGCAGAATCAAAACTGGAGTAAAAAGGTATCGATACGGGGTATATCGTATAAGTACGATGGTGTTGAAAAGCCAGGTTTGACTGTTTTAAAGCATTCCAAACTTTGTCAAAAATCTTTTTAAATACCTCAAACATATTTTCAAGTTGTTTGGACTTAAAGACATGCTTTAAAATGTGAATGTAATTCCGAGAGGTTGTATAGAGTTGGTTGAAAGCAATTAGGTTAGCATTGTTTTCATAACCGACTCAACAAACCTATTTCTCCTCTTGTATATATTAACTGGTCTTTTATTATAGTTAACGTATACAAGAGGAGAAAGAGGTATCGGTTATGAAAACAATGGTAACAACCTATTTACTGCTATCAACCAACTCTTTTTTGGATAAAATGGAGTATGTCTTATTTATCCAAGAAAGTAGTAAACTACTTAAACCTATACAAAGAATCTTAATCAATCAAAGAGGGACTCTCAACTATACAAGGATCTCCCAATCAAGACCGAACTTCCTATTTTCATTGTCATTAGTATCTATATTTTTTCTATAGAGCTTAACACTAACAAAATCGTTTACACTATTTGTAACATCAGCAACAAGTCTTGAAGTATTTTGAAATAATTTTTGATTTCTCTCCTCTCAAATAGTGTAGATGCTAGCATTCATGGCAGATTTAAGGTTGTAGATAATAAGATGTTTACCCTTCAAGCTGCCAACAGCCCACTTCACTTTCCCATCTCATGTCAAGATATTTCGATTTAGGCCACATAAACAGAGAACATCTCTCCAAAACTCTGTCGAGAAAGGGCACTCAAAGAAGAAATAATTTTTAGATTTTGAGTCACTTCCACATAGCACACACTGGTCCTCATGAATAATCCCTCAACTAAACAAACATTCTTTAGTGGGAAGCCTATTAAGAACAACCATCCAAACCAATATAGAGTGCTTAAGAGCATGCATGGATACCATAACAACCTTTCCCATTCACTTTTGTCAGCTCCGTTTATAGATCTTTCTTAAATTCAGCTAGTATTAATGACAGACCATTCAATAATAAAAGTGAAAAAGATTTCAGCTTCCCCTCGAAGCTTTAGCAGCTTTCTAGTTATCCAACTAAATTGAGATTTAAAATTGATCAACGATGGTGTATTAGAATTCCTTGTTCTTTTTTACTCCGTGCCAGTAATTTCACTATTATTAGTGAACGATAATGAAAAAATTCCTTCATATTTGTTTCATATTCATAGAGATGGAGGACATAATATATATGGACATAATAAGTCTTGTTTGGGCTGCTTTAATGGTAGTCTTTACAATTTTTTTCTTTCACTCCTAGTATGGGGAAGAAGTGGGCTCTAAAAGTACTCCTATTTGGTTGAGGAATCAAACCATATCAATTGTTTTCTAGATCGTTTTGTAAAACCTTTATTTTTAATTATTTAGTCTTCATTTCGAAATTTTTGGATTTCAGTGGAGTAATATATTCTATGAATAATATAGACGAATAATACCCTTTCAATCAAAATCAAACAAACATTTCAATAATTTTTATGTTCGTATTTCGAAAGTAAAAGGGTGGTTCCGAGCAAAATCGATGAAATAGAAAAGCTATGAGTGACTGGAAAGAAAAAAAATGAAAATAAAAAGTAAAGGACGGACTCCACTTTTCCTTTAAAGAGGCATACTACAAAAATAGACCAGTTTATGCAACTTCTTACTTAAATGGAAATCAAGAAAGTTTAAAGTTCGAAATATTAAAAAAAAGGATAAATATATATTATGGTTTGAAAAAACCCTTGTGACACTTCTTTTTTATTCTAAACGATGGAATCGACCTTTGCGATATATAAAAAAAACGACCGTTTTGAAAGTGCTATAAAAAATGAAATGTCACAATATTTTTTTTACACATGTCAAAGTGATGGAATAGAGAAAATGCATTTTACGTATCCACTTAGTTTATCAACTTTCGGAGAAATATTACAAAAAATATATTTTTTTCACACCAGAAAAAATGTTTTCTGATGAATTGTATACTAATTTCAACCAACTCCATACAATCTCTCAGAATTACATTCACTTATCTACTTATATCCTTGCAATTAGGGTAGAGTGTGAGGTACGAGGATTTTTCTACCAATACAATAAGTATTGTTGGCTTTATACCCAACAAATCAAGTGGGTCAATTTTATTATACATTATAAAAAATTCTATATTAATTCATTGAAAATTTCATTTACCTCTTTAAAAATCTCACACCCAACAAGTTAAGTAAGTTCAATTGACCCTCACTTTTCACTGATTAGTTTCCTATTCATATATTTGATAGTTTAATCTATCTCTTTAATTACATCAAAAATTTCTGCAACAAATCATATAGCTCCCCTAAAATACCTTCTATTCCTTTCTTCCAAAAAAATTATAATTTCAGGCATAGCACAATAAATAACTATAATTTTTAACTAATGTTTTCAATAATTTATATTAAATATACGATTTGATTAATTAAAATAAAAATCATATGATAATATCTTTTATCAAAAAAGAATTGAAAATGATAAGTAGATAAACACCTATTTATCACTTAATATAAAATATAATAATAATTTTATTTCTTTGGTAGCATCTGTTTAATTTTTTTAGTTTTTTCAAAAAAAACACACATAACATATATTACTGATGTTCGAACCCGAATCTTAAGGGATGATGAACATCTATCTTTGCCACCAGGACACAAAGGAATGAGCTACATTACTCAATTTTAAACAAAATATCAAACTGATTTTAAAATTAAATTCAATACTTCATTTTTTCAGTTTATTGAACAACACCTAAATTAAACATAAACTATTTGAGTTAATTGACACATTCGATTTTATAATTTTATTGGTTTTGGTTAAGTTAACTCAATTAAATTAATTGATCAATTCGATTATAATTAAAATTTAATCTATTAATTCGATTATATATGTGTATAAAACCAATCGACTTAATCGATTCACCCCTAATTCAACATGTAAGTTGAATCTTCCTTACCCTTGTGTTTCACTTCTATTTTTAATTACTTTTTCGTTCGTTTTTTAATAGTCTATAGAGGATTACAATGTAACATTTGTTTACACAATTATTTAATTTTTTGACAATACACACATTTTGTAAACAAAACGAATTGAATACGAGTCTCCTAAGATGAACATTAATTTTTTTTTTATTTTTTAAATTTAAAAGCTCTATGGATAGTATGGGTGAGCATTCGATTGAGCCGAGTCGAGTAAAATTTTTTTGAGTTATTCGAGTTGATGCGTCATATATTACAACTTGAACTTAATTTGAAATATTTCCGATTCGAGTCGAGTTTATGAAATTCGAGTCGAGTTTTCGAGTTCCTATAAAAATTTAATTGTAATTATTTACCATGTTATAATACAGTTTGATTCCAATTTAAACGACTTTATCTAATCATATAAGATATGCGTATATATTTCTTCATATTATTTTTTACATGTATAAGTAAGATTTGTAATGTTATTTAATAAAAAATATCATCTAAACTTCTAAAATACATTTATAATTTATTTTCAAATAAGGAACTTTTGGGGATAAAGTATTGATGGGAGCATAAATGAGTCAATGAATTGTGAAGAAAAACATTTGAATGATCAAATTGAATAAAATATAAAGTTAAAGGACTAAATTGCAAAAATAATATATTTGTTAAAAATATGAATTGAAGTTATATAGATATTATATAGTGTTAGTGAACCATGTGGTTTTAGTTTGGTCAAAAATAGATTTAAAACGAAAGAGAAATTGAAGAAATGGGAAATCATTCAAAGTTGAGGGCCTAAATTGAAAATTTTGAAAATTTAATTTAAAAACTATGAATTGAAGCTAAATATGTATTGTATGGTGGTTTAGGAGCATGCGGTTCAAATTTGGTCAAAAATTGACTTAAAACGAAGGAGGGATTGAAGAAATGAGAAAATCATACAAAGTTAAAGGGCTGAATTGAAAAAGTATGAAATATATTTTCAAAAATATAAATTAAAGATAAATAAGTAATCTACGTTGGTTTAAGAATATGTGGTTCAAATTTGGTCAAAATGGACTTAAATGAAGGAGGAATTGAAGAAAAAATGAAATCAAAGACTAAATTACAAAACTATAAAATTTGGTTTTTCAATTTTTTTTTCGTTTTTTCAAGTTGAGCAAATTTTAATTCGATTTGAACTCAAAATTTTTTCGAGTTACTCGAATTGACTCGAATAACTAAAATTAAAAAAATATTAATTTTTTTATTCGCGTCGAATTTTGCTCACCCTAATTGATAGTATATAAAACAATATCTACTTTATAAAATAAGATATTATTTCATTGTCAATTAGTGGACTTTTCCTTTTTTTGTTTTTCTTAAACAAAACTTGTAAATATATTTATATGATTTTACATGTGACGCATGTTCAATAATTAAATAATTATAATTACTATTTTATTTTAAATTTTATATGGAAGGAAAAAAGAGGTTGTCTACAATCGGAATTGAATTTTAATATGGATTAATATCGTATACACTGGCGGTGGAAATTTTTTATTTCCACAAGCGCCTCAATTATAGGGTTTACGGTTAGGGCTTAGGGTTTAGAGTTTAGGGGTTTTAATGTAAATGTTTAGAATTTATGGTTCATGTTTAGAATTTAGGGTTAGAATTTAGGGCTTAGGGTTAGGGTTTAGTTTTAGGGTAATATGTGTAGGGATTTAGGTTTTAACCTATAAACCCTAAATTTTAACCCTAAACCCAAAATTTTATCAACAATCCCTAAATTCAAAACTACTACACTTATACCCCTAAATTTTAAACCCTAAACGAAGTCTCTAACCCCTAAAATTAAAACGCTTGTGTAAAAAAATTTCCACAAGCGCTTGTGTATAGAACAATTACCCTTTTAATATTAATCATGATTAGTCAATAAAATAAATTTCATAAAAATAAAAATATAACAAATCCACCTCAAAATATGAGGAGAAAATTGACAATTATGATAACCAAAAAACCTCTCATAGATAGAAACAAAATATGTAACCCCCTCATCCCGGTTTGGTCGGATGACCGGTCCGAGTGGGTCACACGGGGAAAACCGAAGAAAAACCCGTTAAAGTTCCCCCTCGGTTAGCAACCCTATTTTTTTCTTTCATTAAAATCTTGTCTAGAGGATTGTTAAGTCCTAAGTGATCACGACAGCGGAAAACAATCAAAGGAAAACACATTCGAACCACGGCCATACACAAACAGTCCATTTTAAGCTTACAGGGCAGGCCGTATCGATACACCAATCAAGGGTATCGATACGCCTTGACTTGGTCAACCCAAACAGTCAACTCGAAGAAGACCGTATCGATACAGCCCATGAGCGTATCGATACGCCCTCTTCAGTCAACATCTCGTGGTCAACGAGATAAACCCGTACCGATACGCCCCAACACCGTATCGATACGCCAAAAACTCCCCAATTTCTCAGAATTCCAGTGACTAAAAACCGTATCGATACGCCCCGTGTTTCGATATGCCCAGCCAAAACTGAGCTCTACAGGCAGGACCGTATCGATACGGCTCTTAGGCGTACCGATACGCCCTGCTCTGCAACTCCACGATTTCCAACTTAACGACCCCAAACCCGACTCTAAATGCATTTCTAGACTCTCCTAAGCACATACAACCATTTAAGCAATCTTACTTAAGCCAAAGGAAGCATTCAAACATGAGACAAAGCATCCATACATAGCATTCCAACAAAGGAGCAATTTAGGCAATAGTGTGCATACATGAAAGCTCAAAAGGCCTTAAAAGGCACAAGACAACATGAGAGGTTTGCATTTACCTAAAAGGCAACCTAAGCATCTAAAGCATGCCACCACACACCAACATTCATCATAGTATCACATGCTTTACAAACCATATTCAAACCGAACATCAACATTTAAATGAGTCATACAAAGCTCATACAAAAACCCTTGCCACATTGCTAACTAATACAAAATTGATAACCGTACTTGAGCCACAAAACTTGGAAAGCCCTTCTTGCCTTGCCTCGAGCTAACACCACGCTAATGATCTGCATTGTTGAACATGAAGAGCGTAAGCTATAAGCTTAGTGAGGGTGCTCTAAAACGAAAAACATCAACAATGCAGGGTTCAAACATGTAAATCCTAATCTCACACACAACCTACAATGGCATATAATCAAGTGGACCTAGCTAGTCTTTCAAGTGGCATAATATGGTTTCTCATAATCTATCAAGCTCAATCATCAATATCAACATCATATATCGACACCATATACCACAATCATATATCACAACACATGAACAAGTTTAATTGGCCACTATTAATTACCCCGATTGTGCGGATTTAAATCTCAACAACACTTTACCTCGGTGGGATTACACTCATCACCGGACCTTGCATGTGCGGGATTTCACTCATCGCCACATGCCCTACGGATGGGATTCCACTCATCATTCCGTAGAAATATATAAAAGCTTCCGGTGGAATATTACATCACCGTACTCCTCCTTGATGACTTAACGCCATCAAGGCCACGTACGTTTTGACTCAATTTGTGTGCACACTAATCCTAATAATCGATCATTTACAACCGATAATTTATTTAGTGCCAATTTTCATTATCACACCACATATCATCAACCACAACTCATGCTCGTCATATATATACATATCATGATATACATGCACAACTTATCCACATTTCTCAAGAGCATAGATAGGCAATACACAAGTATTAAATGGAAATCAATAGCTAAAATCAACAACTTGAATTAAATGGAAACGGCCTACCAAGCACATTTCACTCACACACTATACACACTCGAACTAAACTTTAAAACAAGTTTGAAACCTCTCACCACCCTTCCTTAGCAACCGAAACAATCCTCCTACGAACCCGGATTCGGTCTCAATGCTCCTTCAACGATTCCTCTTGCTTCTAGCCAACCAAAAACACAACCAACAACCACAATCAATGCTAACATTCAATCAACACATAACCTTTGAGTTCAAATCAACTTCACCCAAATTTTCCAACCAATTTAATCCCCAAATATCTCAATTTCGTACTCCTTCAAACCTTAGCTGAAATACCCATTTTCAATCCCCCAAATAACCCCCAAAAGGTCCCAAATCACCCTCCTAACGTACCTAGACCATCAGCCCTTTGTTTTCAACCTAAAACCCACCAAAAATGGAGTTTTTGACATCTCAAAAATGGGTCTAAGAACCCACTTCGGTTTTTCATTGAAATTCAACCAAATTAACATATAATGTGCATTTTAACATGAATAAACAAAGCCCCAACTCAATTTTGTAAAACAAGATGAAAATCCCTATAAAAACCCAAACTTTGAATCAAACCCTAATTTTCAAAATCTCATATCTTTAAAATCTAAAACCATAGGTAGGTAGAGAATAAAGAGGAGAGTGGGAATATGATTTTACCTTTTAAAAACACCTTGAATTGAGGTTGTAATCCAATAGAATAGTAACTAGTATTTTGGGAGAGTTTGGAAAGGGGAAGAGGGGATTTCACGTTTGAAAAGGGGGATGGGGGAAAGAGAAGACAACTTTTCTTTAAAAGTTGTCTTCCTTTAGAATTCTTTTGGGGAAAATTGCAATAATAGGTCCCTCCCCTCTTTACTAAAGCTCAATTACATCACAATTTAGGTTGAATTGTTTTAATTTAATTTTATTGACTCGGACTACAAACCGACTAACTCCTAACCCCAAAACACGGGTGTTACAACTCTCTCCCACTTAAGGAATTTCGTCCCTGAAATTACCTGACTGAAAGAGATACGGAAACTGCCTTTCCATATCCTCCTTCCTCTCCCAAGTGGCCTCGTCCACACCCCGACGTCACCACCTCACCTTCACTAGCTCAATCGATCTACCCCTCAACACCTTACTGTCAAAAGCTAAGATCTCCACGGGCTCTTCCTCATAAGTCAAATCTGGATTCAATTCAATCTCTTCTACGGGCATAACATGTGATGGATCGGAGCTATACTTATGAAGCATCGAAACATGGAACACATCGTGTATCTTCTCTAGCTCGGATGGCAAACGCAACTGATAAGCAACGGGACCAACCCTCTTCGCAATCTCATACGGTCCTATGTACCTCGGACTCAACTTCCCCTTTCGGCCAAATCTCATCACTTTCTTCCACAGAGACACCTTCAAGAACACCTTCTCACCCACTGAGAACTCAACTTCCTTCATCTTCAAATCGGCATAGGACTTCTGCCTATCCGAAGCCGCTTTCAAACGATCACAAATCAATTTTACCTTGTCGGTTGTCCCCTTGAGCAAATCTGGCATAGGTAACAATTTCTGTCCCACTTCGGCCCAACAAACTGGAGTTCTACACTTCTGGCGATACAAGGCCTCATAAGGAGCCATCTGAATGCTCGACTGAAAGCTATTATTATACGCAAACTCTACTAGAGGCAAATGCTTCTCCCAAGTACCCTGAAAGTCAATGATACAACATCGCAACATATCCTCTAAGATCTGAATAACCCTCTCTGACTGACCATCTGACTGAGGATGATAAGACGTGCTAAAGTTCAAACGGGTACCCAAAGCTGTATGCAGACACTCCCAAAATCTAGAAGTAAACCGCGGATCTCTATCTGACACAATGGACTTCGGAACACCATGTAGTCTAACAATCTCACCAACGTACAAATCGGCCAATCTATCTAAAGTGTAAGTAATGTTGACTGCCAAGAAGTGAGCACACTTCGTAAAATGATCCACTATCACCCAAACTGAGTTCTTCTTCGTAGGAGTCAAAGGCAAACCCGAAACAAAATCCATGGTGATGTTCTCCCATTTCCATTCCGGAATTCTCAACGACTGTAACAAACCTGAGGGAACCTGATGTTCCGCCTTCACTTTCTGACACACTAAGCACTTACTCACAAAGTCGGCTACATCTCTCTTCAAGCCAACCCAAAAGTACCCATTCTTTAAATCTCGGTACATCTTCGTACTTCCAGGATGCATAACAAACGAGCTACTGTGGGCTTCAGTCAAGATCGTACGTCTCAAGTCACTGTCCTCTGGCACAACTATTCTATCTTTGAAACACAAAACCCCATCAGCACTAAAACTGTAGTCTGAAGATCTACCCTCAGCTATATCTTGCACGTGAGGTGCCAAAGATCTATCTAAGAGCTGTTTCTCTCGAATCAACTGACCTAGAGTAGGCCTAATCTGAAGCTCGGCTACCAAGCCTCCATCTCCGGACAAACTCAATCTAGCAAACATGGCTCTTAAGTGCCAATTTGTGTGCACACTAATCCTAATGATCGATCATTTACAACCGATAATTTATTTAGTGCCAATTTTCATTATCACACCACATATCATCAACCATAACTCATGCTCGTCACATATATACATATCATGATATACATGCACAACTTATCCACATTTCTCAAGAGCATAGATAGGCAATACACAAGTATTAAATGGAAATCAATAGCTAAAATCAACAACTTGAATTAAATGGAAACGGCCTACCAAGCACATTTCACTCACACACTATACACACCCGAACCAAACTTTAAAACAAGTTTGAAACCACTCACCACCCTTCCTTAGCAACCGAAACAATCCTCCTACGAACCCGGATTCGGTCCCAATGCTCCTTCAACGATTCCTCTTGCTTCTAGCCAACCAAAAACACAACCAACAACCACAATCAATGCTAACATTCAATCAACACATAACCTTTGAGTTCAAATCAACTTCACCCAAATTTTCCAACCAATTTAATCCCTAAATATCTCAATTTCGTACTCCTTCAAACCTTAGCTGAAATACCCATTTTCAATCACCCAAATAACCCCCAAAAGGTCCCAAATCACCCTCCTAACATACCTAGACCATCAACCCTTTGTTTTCAACCTAAAACCCACCAAATATGGAGTTTTTGACATCTCAAAAATGGGTCTAAGAACCCACTTCGGGTTTTCATTGAAATTCAACCAAATTAACATATAATGTGCATTTTAACATGAATAAACAAAGCCCCAACTCAATTTTGTAAAACAAGATGAAAATCCCTATAAAAACCCAAACTTTGAATCAAACCCTAATTTTCAAAATCTCATATCTTTAAAATCTAAAACCATAGGTAGGTAGAGAATAAAGAGGAGAGTGGGAATATGATTTTACCTTTTAAAAACACCTTGAATTGAGGTTGTAATCCAATGAAATAGTAACTAGTATTTTGGGAGAGTTTGGAAAGGGGGAGAAGGGATTTTACGTTTGAAAAGGGGGATGGGGAAAGAGAATACAACTTTTCTTTAAAAGTTGTCTTCCTTTAAAATTCTTTTGGGGAAAATTGCAATATAGGTCCCTCTCCTCTTTACTAAAGCTCAATTACATCACAATTTAGGTTGAATTGTTTTAATTTAATTTTATTGACTCGGACAATAAACCGACTAACTCCTAACCCCAAAACACAGGTGTTACAAAATAGAACATAAAACTCAGAACAAAATTGAAAAAAAAAATAAAACTCACTTAACTATGTCATTTATCATCCACAGAAATCTAACAAACAACAGCTAATAGTTCTGAAAATATCAACAAACTGTCATAAAAAGAAAACTAATCATACGGGACTACATATTTTTTTTCTAATTAGGGGCGTGCGTCGTCATGATTGTTACACGAACGACAAACTATCACATAGGTAGATGAAAACTATACCATAAAACATATGTAAAACGTGCCACACGACAGAGAAAAAATGTGTCATAAAAACAGAAAAAATATAATAAGATGCGCGAAAAAGATGAATCTAGAACAAAAAATTCTTATTAGAAATAAAAAAATATTAACGATCTACAATCAACACAAAATTGATGTTGTCATCGACCATACAAAAGAAAAAAATGAGTAGGGTGGAAAAGAATTACTAAGCTTAAATTCTTTTTTAATAATTTAAATATTAGTCAACATATCATATAATAATTCATTTAAAACCATACATCAAGTCAAAAACAATTGAACTCAACAAGTGTCTTAATAGAAAAGCGGATGATATTCATCTTAAGACACACGAGTTTAAATTACTTTGTCTACAAGGTGTATGCCTATTATCAAAGAATTAAGAATATATTTAAACAAATACAACATTATAATCACTTTTAAACCATTAAAAAATTCAAAAACTATATGAAGATGGTTTATTAGCCCATAAAAAATTTATTATTATCACCGACTAAAACCGAAGTATAACTTTATAATAAATTAAACAATTAATGTTAAACAACCTAAGGTTTGACATTAATACGATTAGATAGTCGGTTTTATTAGCTAAGTCACGGTTTTTAAAACTGAATTCAATGTTTAATAATCCTAATGAAGTAAAATTATGGTTTAAATGAAAAATCAACCCTTAAAGTATATTTTTTGTTTGCTTTTAGTCTTTAAATTATTTTTTGTTAGAATAAGTCCCTAAAGTGTAATTTCTGGTCACTTTAAGTTCAGTAATTATCTAAGTTAAAAATTTATTTCAACCATAAGATGTTGACACATCACAATTTTTTTGACCAATAGACAATTTAGGGATTAAAAGAAAAAATGGCATAGTTTAGGTACTTATTTTGTCTAAAAATAGTTTAGAGACTTAAAGTGACCGAAAATAATAGTTTAAAGACTTATTTTAACCAAAAAAATAGTTTAAGGACTAGAAATAAACAAAATACATAGTTTAAGGGCTAATTTTTCATTTAAGCCTAAAATAATTAATCAACATTTAATGAATAATTGACCGCATGATAATAGTATTCCTAACCTACTAGAATACTTTTGTTAAGAAAAACTACTTAGAAAACTAATTATTTTGCTTTGGTTACTTTCCCGATTTTTCAAAAGTTTTGCTCTAGTTAATGTTGACCGATTTACGTCACACGTTTAATTTTAGTGGGTGAGTCTCCCAGCAAAAATTTTCTATATACATAATATCTCAAACTAGAGACATACATATTTTTACCTTTTGACATAAATTATTGAATATTTCTTGATGAAACAACTTATTGCATTTTACATTTACATATATGATTTAGATCTATTTATAGAGTGTAAACTTTTAAAATATATTTTTTGACTAGTTGGATATGTAAAATTTAATTGTTGATATAATAATAGTAAACGATAAGATTTTACGAAAAAAAGTGGATAATCCTTCATTGAAAATATAAAACTTTTAAGTTTCACACTTTATTTTGATCGTTTGATAATAATAAATGGATGAATGGGATTTAATAGAAAATAAAAAAAATTATAAGAAAAAATAATGAGATAATCTCGGCGCTTCATTTATCCTCATCCAACGATCTAAAAATGTATAAAACTAAATAAATTTTATATTACACGGTGGATCCTAACTTATACAATATATATTAATTATTTTCATTATTTTTTTAAAAATTAGAGAAAGAGGAAAAAGCAGCAATTACACGATAATGTCGGTTGTGGTCCTAAAATAAGGTAAGATAAAAGGAAGCTGACCGGACCAGATTCGCCGGTCGCAGCTCGCAATTTCAACCCAAGACTCGGTCCTTTTGACGGACAGCTGCCGGTTTCTATTCGACATAAAAAATTCGAGTTATATTGTTTTGTTTACAAAGTGTATGTACATTGTCGAAAAATTAAAAATATATATAAACAGATATTACATGTAACCATATTAACATAATTTGAACCATAAAATCTGAGACGTTAGCAATAAATTTTAACTATAATTTTATCCTTTGATATTATAATGAGAATTAAATTAACAAAACGCGTTTTCCCCTCACTTTGTACATCCCCCAATACAAGGGGCACCTAGAATGCTTCAATTAGCCTTAGGCATCATATTCCTATCTTTCTTCTACCACTTTTTACCTTACCTTAACCATGCCATTGTTATTCATTTTCTTTACCACCACTCATTGATTCAACATCAAAAAAGAATATGCATTTGTTCCCCTTTCCTTTCTTGTTCTTTTGGTCGAAATTTAGATGAATTTCGATTATCAATCTACTGATTTATACACTTTGTAATGATTGATTTTGGTCACAACTATATATAAATGTATTGATATGCTATTTTAAATAGGGGTGATAATGAGCTTGACTAGCCCGCAAGCTATTCGGGCTCGGCTCGGTCAAAACTCGACTCGAGACCTTAACAAGCCGAGTCGATCCAAGCTAAGCTCAAAAAGCTCGTGAACAGGCTCGATATAATATAATATAATATAATATAATATAATATAATATAATATAATATAATATAATATAATATAATATAATATAATATAATATAATATAATATAATATAATATAATATATGTTTCAGTGTTGTTAAATTGTTATCAT
Organism: Hibiscus tridactylites; assembly: GCA_958450335.1. Taxonomy (NCBI): domain Eukaryota; kingdom Viridiplantae; phylum Streptophyta; class Magnoliopsida; order Malvales; family Malvaceae; genus Hibiscus; species Hibiscus tridactylites. The sequence continues at coordinate 74,419,209 of OY288281.1, forward strand.
GATTAAATACTTTAAATCCCCTTCACCTTGTGGACTTGTATAATTTAGAAAATATATTATGGTTACTTGTGGACTATAAAAATAAATAGGGTAATCTTCACCAGTGGTCCCTTTTGTTTAGGGTGTGTTCTATTTTGGTCACCAGAATTCAAAAAAGATTATTCTGGTCACTTACGTTTAGAATCGTTTCTATTTTGGTCCCTTAGCCGTTAGTCTCTGTTATTTTGAAAAAATAGTTTCTAATTTAACCCCCAAACTTTCAAATTTTTATTTTTCACCATCTTCCCCAAAATTATAAAACTAAAACCCCATAAAATTAAATCAATGACTATAATCCACCACTACAACCCATCCCCAAGATTAAAAGCGTCAACTTCCAAAACTACGGGGTTTTAAATGCATTATCACTGCTACGCTTTCCTTTTAATCAACAAGTTCTGAGATAAAATTAACAACATACCGAGTTTAAATTATTTAATTCTTCCGGAAATTCGTTTCTTTGTTTGCATTGGACCAGGAGTTCTGTCCAAATCTTCAGAACAATATCAATACCAGTGTTCTTGAATTAAATAATTTAAACTCCCAGGGTTATGATTAAAATTTGAAGCATTTAAAATACAATAAAACTTTTAGAAATCAAATGGAACTACTCTCAAACATGCTATGATTGTTTAATGTAAACTGAAACAATTAAAACCACAGCCATGTCAAACCTCTAACTTAAATTGATTTAGATTACCCTAAACAGTCACCTTTTACTTATTTTAGAATTGTTTCCATCCAAATTTAAGTATAAGAAAAATGCAGGCTGTCACTCTGGGATCTTTAACTTCCCACACTACAACCCCTAAAGAGTTCAAATTTCCTACAACATTCAAACAAACTTCAACATGCTTACAAATTGCAATGCACCCAAAAGAACAACAAATTACTAATGTGAAAACAATCTACAGTAAAAAAATTTCAGATTTAAATGAAGAAAATTAGAGCAAACCATTCTACTTAATCTATCGAATGAGGACAAAATTTCAAAACCCTAAGTAACACCGGCTCCCAAAATAGAACACTAGACCTAGAAAAAATAGCAAACAACATAACCCAGTTAAGAAATGAATCAAAATGAACATAAACCCTACTGATTCTCGAATAAAAATCGTGGAAGTTATACTTTTAATCTTGGGGGAATGGATTGTAGTTGTGGGTTATAGTCATTGATTTAATTTTATGGGGTTTTAGTTTTATAGTTTTTGGGGAAGATGGTGAAAAATAAAATTTTGAAAGTTTGGGGGTTAAATTAGAAACTATTTTTTAAGTAACGGAGACTAACGGCTAAGGGACCAAAATAGAAACGATTCTAAACGTAAGTGACCAGAATAATCTTTTTTGAATTCTGGTGACCAAAATAGAACACACCCTAAACGAAAGGGACCACCGGTGAAGATTACCCAAATAAATATTATCTTTTTTCAAACAGGTTTTTACATGTTATTTTTCAAAACTTTATAAAAATATATTTAAAAGCAATTTTAGAAAAGCAACAAGTCGAGCTCGAGCCGAACCTAATAATACTATTTCTGAGCCGAGTCAGGGCAGGCTTGTAACACCCGTGTTTTGGGCCTAGGAGTTAGCCGGATATTTGTTCGAGTCAAATAAAACTTAATTAAAACAATTCAATTTCTAATAATGGCCTAATTGAGTTTTAGAAAAAGGGGAAGGACCTATGTTGCGTTTTGACCAAAACTTTTAAAAAGGCTAGACACTTTATAGAAAAGTTGTCATCTTTCTTTCCCCCATTCCCTCTCCAACGCCATTTTCACTAAAACCCTCCCCAAAACCCCTTCTTGCTTTGGCTACTATTCCACTTCATTCTAACTTCAATTCAAGGTGTTCCTCAAAGGTAAATATGTTTTCCAACTCTCCTTCTTATCCCCTATTCAACCATTGTTGTAGATTTCAAAAAGATGGTGTTTTGAAAATTAAGGTTCATATGGAATTTGGGGTTTTTAATGGGGGCTTTTCATTTTGTTTTGTCAAATCATGTTGGGGGTTTGTTTAAGCATGATGAAATACACATACTTTAATTTGGTTGAGTTTTGATAAAAATTCGTAGTATGGTCTTAGGGCTAGATTTAAGGTTGTAAAACTTGAGTTTTTGGTGGAATTTATGTTGAAAGTAAGGGGTTGTTGGTCTACCTATGGTATGGGGGTGTTTTGGGATGATTTGGAAGCCATTTGGATGTTTGGAAATCGAATTTTCAGCCTTGAGTTATGGGAGTCCGAAAATAGGATTTTTAGAGATGTTATGTGGTTTGGAAATTGTGGAATTTGGGTTGTGAATGTAAAGTGGGTTGAAGGTTGAATTAGCATCGAATTGGGAAGTAATATATGTGTTTTTGTTTGACTAGAAGCAAGAGGAAACGCGGAAGAGGCTTTGGGACCGAATCCGGGTTCGTAGGAAGATTGGTTCGAATTGCTAAGGAAGGGCGGTGAGTGGTTCAACTTGTTTTTAAAGTTTGGTTCGAGTGTGTGGGTGAAGTGTGCTTGGTAAGCCACTTCTAGTTGATTCAAGTTGATAGCTTAGCCTTTGATATCCATGTGCTTGTGCTTACTAGCTATACTCTTGATTTGTGGTTAATTGATGCATGTATTTACATCATGATGAGTAGATATGTGATGAGCATGTATTATGGTTGATGTTGGTTATATATGATGTGGATATGATAATTGGCACTAAAAATTACCGGTTGTAAATGATCGATCATTAGGATAGTGTGCACACAAATTGAGTCAAAACGTACGTGGCCTTGATGGCGTTAAGTCATCAAGGAGGAGTACGGTGATGTAACATTCCACCGGAAGCTATTCATATATTTCTACGGGATGATGAGTGGAATCCCATCCGTAGGGCATGTGGCGATGAGTGAAATCCCGCACATGCAAGGTCCGGTGATGAGTGGAATCCCACCGAGGTAAAGTGTTGTCAAGGTTTATATCCGCACAATCGGGGTAATTAAAGTGGCCAATTCAACTTAAATCATGTAATGTGATATATGATGGTGATATGCGAGTGTGATATATGGTATTGTTGTATGTTGATGATATTGATGTTTAAGCTTGTAGGATTGAGAGACCATATATGCCACTTGAAAGACTAGCTAGGTCTACTTGATATTATGCCTATGTTTGATGTATGTAGACTAGGATTAACATGCTTGGACCCTGCATTGTTGTTGTTTTTCGTTTTAGAGCACCCTCACTAAGCTTAAAGCTTACGCTCTCAATGTTCAACAATGCAGATCATTAGCGTGGCGTTAGCTCGTGGCAAGGCGATAAGGGCTTTCCAAGTTGCTGCTCAAGTATGGTTGATTTTGTAGTAGTGTTTATATGAGCTTGTATGACTCATTTGAATGATGATGTTGTTGAGTTTGATTATGGTTTGTAAGCATGCTATACTTGGATGAATGTTGGTGTGTATGATGGTATGCTTTAGGATGCTTTAGGTTGTCTTATGCTGGGTGCAAACCCCTTTTGAATGACTTGTGGCTTTATGATCCTTTGAGCCTTTGAGTATGTGCATTTTGGCCTAAATTGCTCTTTCATTAGAATGCTATGTATGAATGCTTTAATCCATGTTTGAATGACCCCATTGGCTTAAATATATGTGCTTGCATGTTGGTATACGCTTAGGTAAGTCGAGAAACGCATTTAGAGTCGATTTGGGGTGGTTTTGGTTGAAATTGAGGAGTTGCAGTGCAGGGGGTATCGATACCCCTGGTTAGGGTATCGATACTCTCTTGCCCAAATGCCTCAGATTTTGCCTAGGGTATCGATACCCTAAGGGTATCGATACCCACCAAAGTTACTGTAATTTGGAGTTGGGAGTTAGATTGGAACGTATCGATACGGGGTCCCCAAGTACCGATACGGACCTATCTGTTGACCATGGAGGGTTGACCGAGGAAGAGGGTATCGATACCCCTGGTAAGGGTATCGATACGGTCTTCTAGTGTTGACTTCCTGGGTTGACCTAGAAAGGGAGGGTATCGATACCCCTGTATAGGGTATCGATACTGCCTGCTTCATAAACTTAAAATTGTCTGTTTTAGCATGGCTGTGTTACGAATGTGTTTTCCTTTGAACGTTTTCCGCTGTTGTGAATCATATAGGACCTAACCTTCATCTAGGCAAGATTAAAATAAAAAAAAGTAGGGTTGCTAACCGAGGGGGAATCCTTTGGGTTTCGCTTCGGTTTTCCCCGTGTGACCCACTCGGACCGGTCATCCGGCCAGACCGGGACGAGGGGGTTACATTTGTTGGTATCAGAGCCTAAGGTTACCGAGACCTCGGGCAGGTAAGTGAGGTAAGCCTAAGGTGTTAAATGCTTGTGTTGTTCGATGTATGTTTTGCCATGAACCCTTGATGCTTGCTTGATCGTATGATGTTTTGAATGCATGAACCGTTGTGTCTGGTATAGAGTGAGTGCCCATTGCTACTATTACTTAATTTAAAAAGATTTTTGAAAAGAGGAATACTTGAGCACTATTGGACCCTTGCTTTGACTAACGTAATCCTTATCTGTTTCTTGTTGTAGTTTACCTTGCTAGTTGAACCATGAGACCACGTGGGAGGCCTATGATGGTTCGACCGGAACCACGGGCAGAGGCTCCGAGAGTTGAGCCAGTTGTGAGAGTTGAGGCTCAAGTGGGAGAGCCAGTGGTTGGGGTTGGAGCTCCTCCACCACCTCCACCACCACCACCTCCTCCACCGGGAGTGGGAGGTGAGGCCGGGCCCGAAGGAATGGGACCACAAGGAGGCCAAGGTGGCCAAGGACCGGCCGTAATTGACTTAGCTCCGTTGGTTCAGGCAATAGCCGGGGCATTCCAGGCTGCAGTAGCTGGAGGTCAGGCGGCTCATCATCAGGGTGAGGGCATCGGATTGCCATTAGAGAGACTTCGGGGCCTTGGGGCCGAAGAGTTTAGAGGTGCTACTCCGGAGAGGTCAGAGATGTTGTTTGAGAAGACTGTCCGTATTCTTGCTCAGATGGGATGTACTGGTGAGCGCAAGTTGGGATGTGTTGAGTCTCTACTTCAGGGTGATGCCTACACCTGGTGGGTCACCGTTACTTCGGGGATGGATGAGACCGAGATCACTTGGGAGTTCTTTGAGACAGCTTTCCGGAAGAAGTATTTGGGTCCGCGATACCTCGATGAGAGGAAGAGAGAGTTTATGGCATTGCTTCAGGGGAGTATGTCCGTGATTGATTATGAGATTCGGTTTGTCAGATTGAGTCAGTATGCGCCTGAGCTTGTACCTACTGAGGTGGAGCGTTGTAACCGCTTCCGATATGGGCTGAGTGAGGAGATCAAGACCTATACTCTAGCTTCTGATTACACCGATTTTGATGTCTTGGTCTCGAGGGCCAAGGACTTGGAGCACAGTTTGAGTTTGACCAGGCGGTCAGGTGGATCTAGTTCGGGTAAGAGGTCCAACAACTTTGATAGGGGTGATGCCAAGAGGCATCGGGACAACAGACATCAGTTTGATCATAGGCGTGGTGGCGGTAACCACGGTAGGGGCCATCAGGGTCAGAGAGCTGGTGGGAAGTTGCCCACATGTGCTACTTGCGGGAGGAACCACACCGTTGAGTGTTGGGGTAATTATCATTCTTGTTGGAGTTGTGGTGCTAGAGACCACATTAGGCGTGACTGTCCACATCAGGTGGGACAGGCACCAGCTCAGGCTCCTGCTAGAGCCAACGATTTTCAGAGAGGCCGCGGGCGCGGTACAGGTAACTTCCAGCCGAGGAACGATGGTCAGAGGAATTTAGCTCATGTAGTTGCAGTCCAGCCGTAGGGCGGAGGACAGGCTAGGGTTTACGCTCAGCGCGGGGAGCAGCATGACACCGATGTGATCGCAGGTAACTTTTCGATACAGTCTTTGGGTTTGCTTTCTTTGATTGACTCTGGGTCTACACATTCCTACATATTGAGTGAGCATGCACAGTCTTTGAAATTGCCTTGTGAGATGTTAGAGGTAGGAGTTAGTGTTACTAGTTCCTTTGGGGACACGGTAGTAGTTAGGAAGATGTACCAAAGGTGTCCGTTGATGGTTCAGGGGCATGTGTTTCCAGTGGATATGATGGAACTTCCTTTCTATGGTTTTGATGTGATTCTGGGTATGGATTGGCTCACGGAGCATAGAGCTAGGATAGATTTTGAAACTAAGCGGATTTCTTTGAAGCTCACAGATGATTATGAGATGGTAGTGGTGGGTGAGAATGTGAAGTTCTTGTCCAATGTGGTTTCAGTGTTAGAGGCTAAGAGGTTAGTGGAGTTGGGGTGTGAAGCATACTTAGCGTATGTGATGAACCCTAACATGAGTGAGGTTAGACCTCAGGACATCCGGACAGTATGTGATTTTCCTAGTGTGTTTTCGGAAGAATTGCCAGGGTTACCACCGGACAGAGAGGTAGAGTTCAGCATTGAGACTTATTCTGATTCAGCTCCTGTTTCGATTGCTCCGTATCGTATGGCACCGAAAGAATTGAAAGAGTTGAAGACTCAGTTGCAAGAATTGACAGATAGAGGTTTTATTAGGCCTAGTTCTTCACCTTGGGGTGCACCAGTGTTGTTTGTGAAGAAGAAAGATGGAAGTATGAGAATGTGCATAGATTACAGACAGTTAAATCAGTTGACAGTGAAGAACAAATATCCGTTGCCTAGAATTGGTGACTTGTTTGACCAGTTGAGAGGAGCATCGGTCTTTTCGAAGATTGATTTGAGATCAGGTTACTACCAGCTAAAGGTTAGAGAGGTTGATGTACCGAAGACTGCCTTTAAGACTAGGTACGTACACTATGAGTTTTTGGTCATGCCATTTGGGTTGACTAATGCACCAGCAGCTTTTATGGACATGATGAATAGGATTTTTCATCAGTATCTAGATCAGTTTGTAGTTGTGTTTATTGATGACATCTTGGTGTATTCGCGAATTGAAGAAGATCATGACCGACACTTGAGACTTGTTTTGAAGACTTTGCTAGACCATCAGTTGTATGCGAAGCTCAGCAAGTGTGAATTCTGGATCCGGGAAGTAGTATTCTTAGGACATGTAGTGTCAACTGAAGGCATTAGAGTTGACCCGAAGAAGATTGAAGCCATTGTTGAGTGGAAGCAACCGAAGTCAGTGACAGAAGTATGTAGCTTCCTAGGCTTAGCCGGATACTATAGGAGGTTTGTAGAGGGTTTCTCTAAGTTAGCCGCTCCATTGACACGGTTACTTCAGAAGAGTGTTCAGTTTGAGTGGACAGATGCAAGACAGAGAGCCTTTGAGAAATTGAAAGAAGCTTTGACCCAAGCTCCGATTTTAATTCAGCCTGAGTCCGGGAAGGACTATGTGATTTATAGTGATGCCTCGTATGTAGGGTTAGGATGTGTTCTGATGCAAGACCGAAGAGTAGTGGCTTATGCCTCAAGACAGTTGAAGACTCATGAGCGCAACTATCCGACCCACGACATAGAGTTAGCGGCAGTCGTGTTCGCTTTGAAGATTTGGAGACATTATTTGTATGGTGAGAAATGCACAGTATACACCGATCACAAGAGTTTGAAGTACATTATGACTCAGCGAGATTTGAATCTCAGACAGCGTAGGTGGTTAGAGTTGCTAAAAGACTATGATCTTACTATTGAGTACCATCCGGGTAAGGCCAATGTAGTGGCCGATGCATTGAGTAGAAAGATGGTTGTAGACTTGAGAGCTATGTTTGCTAGATTGAGTTTGTCCGGAGATGGTGGCTTGGTAGCCGAGCTTCAGGTTAGACCTACTCTAGGTCAGTTGATTCGAGAGAAACAGCTCTTAGATAGTTCTTTGGCACCTCACGTGCAAGATATAGCCGAAGGTAGATCTTCAGATTACAGCTTCAGCACTGATGGGGTTCTGTGTTTCAAAGATAGAATAGTTGTGCCAGAAGACAGTGACTTGAGACGTACGATCTTGACTGAAGCCCACAGTAGTCCGTTTGCTATGCATCCTGGAAGTACGAAGATGTACCGTGATTTGAAGAATGAGTACTTTTGGGTTGGCTTGAAGAGAGATGTAGCCGACTTTGTGAGCAAGTGCTTAGTGTGTCAGAGAGTGAAGGCGGAACATCAGGTTCCCTCAGGTTTGTTACAGCCGTTGAGAATTCCGGAATGGAAGTGGGAGAACATCACTATGGATTTTGTTTCGGGTTTGCCTTTGACTCCTACGAAGAAGAACTCAGTTTGGGTGATAGTAGATCGTTTTACGAAGTGTGCTCACTTCTTGGCAGTTAACACTACTTACACTTTAGATAGGTTGGCTGATTTGTACATTGGTGAGATTGTTAGACTGCATGGTGTGCCGAAGTCCATTGTATCAGATAGAGATCCGCGGTTTACTTCTAGATTTTGGGAGTGTCTACATACAGCTTTGGGTACCCGTTTGAACTTCAGCACTTCTTATCATCCTCACTCAGATGGCCAGTCAGAGAGGGTTATTCAGATCTTAGAGGACATGTTGCGTTGTTGTATCATTGACTTTCAGGGTACTTGGGAGAAGCATTTGCCTCTGGTAGAGTTTGCGTACAATAACAGTTTTAAGTCGAGCATTCAGATGGCTCCTTATGAGGCCTTGTATGGCCGGAAGTGTAGAACTCCAGTGTGTTGGGCCGAGGTAGGACAGAAACTGTTACCTATGCCGGATTTGCTCAAGGGGACAACCGAAAAGGTAAAATTGATTTGTGATCGCTTGAAGGCTGCTTCGGATAGGCAGAAGTCCTATGCCGATTTGAAGAGGAAGGAAGTTGAGTTCTCAGTGGGTGAGAAGGTATTCTTGAAAGTGTCTCCGTGGAAGAAAGTGATGAGATTTGGCCGAAAGGGGAAATTGAGTCCGAGGTACATAGGACCGTATGAGATTGTGAAGAGGGTTGGTCCCGTTGTTTATCAGTTGCGTTTGCCATCCGAGCTTGAGAAGATTCATGATGTGTTCCATGTGTCGATGCTTCGCAAGTATAGGTCCGACCCATCACATGTTATGCCCGTAGAAGAAATTGAATTGAATCCAGATTTGACTTATGAAGAAGAGCCAGTAGAGATCTTAGCTTCTGACAGTAAAGTGTTGAGAGGTAGATCGATTGAGTTAGTAAAGGTGCGGCGGCAACGTAGAGGTGTGGACGAGGCCACTTGGGAAAGGAAGGAGGATATGGAAAAGCAGTTTCCGTATCTCTTTCAGCTAGGTAATTTCGGGGACGAAATTCCTTAAGTGGGAGAGAGTTGTAACACCCGTGTTTTGGGCCTAGGAGTTAGCCGGATATTTGTTCGAGTCAAATAAAACTTAATTAAAACAATTCAATTTCTAATAATGGCCTAATTGAGTTTTAGAAAAAGGGGAAGGACCTATGTTGCGTTTTGACCAAAACTTTTAAAAAGGCTAGACACTTTATAGAAAAGTTGTCATCTTTCTTTCCCCCATTCCCTCTCCAACGCCATTTTCACTAAAACCCTCCCCAAAACCCCTTCTTGCTTTGGCTACTATTCCACTTCATTCTAACTTCAATTCAAGGTGTTCCTCAAAGGTAAATATGTTTTCCAACTCTCCTTCTTATCCCCTATTCAACCATTGTTGTAGATTTCAAAAAGATGGTGTTTTGAAAATTAGGGTTCATATGGAATTTGGGGTTTTTAATGGGGCTTTTCATTTTGTTTTGTCAAATCATGTTGGGGGTTTGTTTAAGCATGATGAAATACACCACATACTTTAATTTGGTTGAGTTTTGATAAAAATTCGTAGTATGGTCTTAGGGCTAGATTTAAGGTTGTAAAACTTGAGTTTTTGGTGGAATTTATGTTGAAAGTAAGGGGCTGTTGGTCTACCTATGGTATGGGGGTGTTTTGGGATGATTTGGAAGCCATTTGGATGTTTGGAAATCGAATTTTCAGCCTTGAGTTGTGGGAGTCCGAAAATGGGATTTTTAGAGATGTTATGTGGTTTGGAAATTGTGGAATTTGGGTTGTGAATGTAAAGTGGGTTGAAGGTTGAATTAGCATCGAATTGGGAAGTAATATATGTGTTTTTGTTTGACTAGAAGCAAGAGGAAACGCGGAAGAGGCTTTGGGACCGAATCCGGGTTCGTAGGAAGATTGGTTCGAATTGCTAAGGAAGGGCGGTGAGTGGTTCAACTTGTTTTTAAAGTTTGGTTCGAGTGTGTGGGTGTGTGGGTGAAGTGTGCTTGGTAAGCCACTTCTAGTTGATTCAAGTTGATAGCTTAGCCTTTGATATCCATGTGCTTGTGCTTACTAGCTATACTCTTGATTTGTGGTTAATTGATGCATGTATTTACATCATGATGAGTAGATATGTGATGAGCATGTATTATGGTTGATGTTGGTTATATATGATGTGGATATGATAATTGGCACTAAAAATTACCGGTTGTAAATGATCGATCGTTAGGATAGTGTGCACACAAATTGAGTCAAAACGTACGTGGCCTTGATGGCGTTAAGTCATCAAGGAGGAGTACGGTGATGTAACATTCCACCGGAAGCTATTCATATATTTCTACGGGATGATGAGTAGAATCCCATCCGTAGGGCATGTGGCGATGAGTGAAATCCCGCACATGCAAGGTCCGGTGATGAGTGGAATCCCACCGAGGTAAAGTGTTGTCAAGGTTTATATCCGCACAATCGGGGTAATTAAAGTGGCCAATTCAACTTAAATCATGTAATGTGATATATGATGGTGATATGCGAGTGTGATATATGGTATTGTTGTATGTTGATGATATTGATGTTTAAGCTTGTAGGATTGAGAGACCATATATGCCACTTGAAAGACTAGCTAGGTCTACTTGATATTATGCCTATGTTTGATGTATGTAGACTAGGATTAACATGCTTGGACCCTGCATTGTTGTTGTTTTTCGTTTTAGAGCACCCTCACTAAGCTTAAAGCTTACGCTCTCAATGTTCAACAATGCAGATCATTAGCGTGGCGTTAGCTCGTGGCAAGGCGATAAGGGCTTTCCAAGTTGCTGCTCAAGTATGGTTGATTTTGTAGTAGTTAAGCAATGTGGCAATAGGGTGTTTATATGAGCTTGTATGACTCATTTGAATGATGATGTTGTTGAGTTTGATTATGGTTTGTAAGCATGCTATACTTGGATGAATGTTGGTGTGTATGATGGTATGCTTTAGGATGCTTTAGGTTGTCTTATGCTGGGTGCAAACCCCTTTTGAATGACTTGTGGCTTTATGATCCTTTGAGCCTTTGAGTATGTGCATTTTGGCCTAAATTGCTCTTTCATTAGAATGCTATGTATGAATGCTTTAATCCATGTTTGAATGACCCCCTTGGCTTAAATATATGTGCTTGCATGTTGGTATACGTTTAGGTGAGTCGAGAAACGCATTTAGAGTCGATTTGGGGTGGTTTTGGTTGAAATTGAGGAGTTGCAGTGTAGGGGTATCGATACCCCTGGTTAGGGTATCGATACTCTCTTGCCCAAATGCCTCAGATTTTGCCTAGGGTATCGATACCCACCAAAGTTACTGTAATTTGGAGTTGGGAGTTAGATTGGAGCGTATCGATACGGGGTCCCCGAGTACCGATACGGACCTATCTGTTGACCATGGAGGGTTGACCGAGGAAGAGGGTATCGATACCCCTGGTAAGGGTATCGATACGGTCTTCTCGTGTTGACTTCCTAGGTTGACCTAGAAAGGGAGGGTATCGATACCCCTGTATAGGGTATCGATACTGCCTGCTTCATAAACTTAAAATTGTCTGTTTTAGCATGGCTGTGTTACGAATGTGTTTTCCTTTGAACGTTTTCCGCTGTTGTGAATCATATAGGACCTAACCTTCATCTAGGCAAGATTAAAATAAAAAAAAAGTAGGGTTGCTAACCGAGGGGGAATCCTTTGGGTTTCGCTTCGGTTTTCCCCGTGTGACCCACTCGGACCGGTCATCCGGCCAGACCGGGACGAGAGGGTTACAAGGCTCGGGCTCGAATTATTATCATCCCTAATTATAAAGTTTGAAACAATAATTTTTGTAAATGTAAAGCCCATGGTTTAACATAGGAAAAAATCCTCATCGTTGTTTTTTGAGCCATTTGTCAAGAGTTCAAATTTGATGGTAAAGACTAAGGCACATATTTGCTTTCTCTAGAAGAGATAAAAAGTAAAAGAAAAGGAAAATAAGAACCCAATGCTTTGAGAAAATAGTTAGATTGAAGGGAGATAATTTTTTATACAATAAATATTTTTATCCAATAAATTTAAAATATCACATTAAAAAATGAAATTAATTGCATCTAATAAAATGCATTTTTAAATAAAAATACACATATTACGATTCAAATTTAAAAATATATATAAAAAACTTTACAAATGAATTTGGAATTATTTTTGTATTTTTTATACACGTATAAATTTTTTTACACAAGTCTACGCATTTATCTTTTAAAAATTAAATCTAAATCACTAACCCTAAATTCTAATTATAAGAATAAATTTTAAACCCTAGACTCTAAACTAAATCTATAATCCCTAAAATATAAAAAGTTATGTAATCTTTAAACTACAAATCGTGTGTATTAAATAATTTTTTTATAAAACTATGTGATAATACCTTAAACATGTCTATGAAATATTTTTAAGATTATATTTCGATACATAAGGTATGTAAAAAATTTTACACAACTCCTCGTATTTAAACTATAAAATCTAAAAACTAAATCTCTTACCCTAAAGTCTAAATCTTAAACTTTAAAATATAAATTTTAATCATATACCTTATGACCATGGGCGGAACATCGGGTGGGCCTGAGGGGTCCGGTCCCACCCAACTTTTATGGGTTAATTCCGTTTTTAACCCCTGAAAGTTTTAAAACTATTAAAATTAAGTCTTGATCTCTCTCAAGATTTTTCTGGTTTAATTTTTTTAAGACCCTATTAATTTTGAAGTAATGGAATTAAGTTTTGTCAAATTTTCTCGTCTAATTTTTATTAAAGATATGTCAATTTTACAATTAGTGAGATTAAATCTCAATCCTCTATTTAAGGTTATTTTTAGGGGATTGTTTATTTTAAGGATAAGTAACTTGACCCTTCCCATAACTTCATTCTCGTTTCGGCCCCTCCCATAATTTTATCCTAGTTCCGCCCCTGCTTATAACATAAACCCATTCTAAATCCTTAAACCCTAAAAATGAAAGACTTGTGTAAACTGTACAAACTCGTGTATTAAAATATTTTCCTTATTTTTGTTTCATTGACAATTTATAAAACACTTACCTTAATAATAAATAATAACCATCAAAGAGATAACATATAATAACTAAATTTGAAATTTGTTAAATCGTCAAAATTAAATATAATATTTATAGAATAAAAATGAATATCTTAATTGCACGCTACAAAAACCAAAAGAAAGTTGACTTATAAACGCAAATAGTAACATTTTTTTTAAAAGATCCCTTTCTTAATTTTTCATTTTCAGTTAGGAACTAGTAAGTTGAGTAAAATTTTGACACGTTAAACGAACACCGATGACCACCATTAATTTAATTTATAAAGATTAAAAATTTAAAAGACTCGCTGTGTAATTATAAATTATTTAAAAATTAAAAGGTAAATTAATTAAAATATATTATTTTATTTTAAATTTTATTTTAAACATAGATCAAAATACATATTTACCTTTAAATTACAAAATCCTATTTTTTTCATTTAAAATTTAATTCGCCGCCGCAACCGTCGTTGCCTCCTGCATGGTCGCCGCTGCCATGTCGATTGGCCTTCCATCCATCAATGTGAAGCAACAGCGAATCTCTAGCCTCAAGAATTAATCAAAACTAAAAATTGTGAGATTATAAATTTAGTATTTAGGGCTATATGATTTCTTATATTCGATTGGCCTAGTCGATGAACCGACCAATTTAAGTTGATTCAATTATTGGCTGATTATAAATTAAGTCGATGAACGACGAGTCTTGACCAGATGAAGGATTTCCAGGTTTAAACAGTTGGATATCGTCTCGAGACAGCGACGATGATGGCAGCGACGACTTGAATTTTAAATGAACAAAATTAGAAATAAAATAATATTTTTATTTAATTTACTTTTTTATTTTTAAATAATTTATAATTACAAGGCGAGTCCTTTGTATTTTTAATCTTTATAAATTGAATTAATGGTGCTCATTGTTGCGACTAAAAATACCGGTGTCACTTAGAAGAACCGGGTTTTAATGGTTTTTGAAAAATTTAATCGGGTTTATAAAAATAGAGGAGTCGCTACCGGCCATTTAAAAATGGTAGACCGGACACCGAAATAAAACCAGAGATTCTTTTCGAAAATGGGTTCGGGAGTCAGTTACACGCGAGGAAGGATGAGCACCCCCGTCGTGCCCGAAAATCGGTACCAAAAACATTACCGCTTAATTAATATTAAATTTTGCGAATTAAAGTGACAAATCGTATCGTAATTTGGTTATACGAGCAAGTAAATTTTAAAGGTCTTAATATTCGAGAAAGAACGTCCGAACAACCATCACTACGACTGGTACTTTCCTCGTTCGTCCTCGAATAAAGAGACACTCGCATTGCAATTTAAAAAATTAGGATGCAACTTAGTGTAACACATGACCACATGTATATCAAAAATAAATAAACATTGTATGTAACAATACGAGTAAATCAACAAAAGCGTATGAAATAAACATAGCATAAAAAGAGCAAGTATATAAACAATGGTATTTAAATGCATGAACAAATATATACAAAATAAAGAAGTAAATCTGAAAGTGGTTTAAAATAAATTTGGGACTGTTTCCAGGGATGGACTAAGGAAATAAACCATGAAAAGGAGTGCCAAATCATCAAAACAGGGGTTAAAATTAAAGCTTGCCGAAAGTTCCAGGGATTGAATCGGCCATTAGACCATTCGAAACCAATCGACAAGCACAGGGGACGAAATTGCGACGATTCGAGAAATTTAAAGGGCCTGGACGTGATTTTAAAAAGCGGAAACCCCTTTGGTGATATTTTTAAAACACGGAAGGGTTTAAAATAGAGTTTAACCATTTTTAGAAATTTCGAATGATTATAAATGATTTTTTTAAAAAAAAACCCTAGCCCCCTTTTGCCCACTTTGGGTAAAACCAGAGAGCCTCACTTCTCCCTCTCCCCTTTCCGGCGAGCAAAATGGCCGGTCACCCTTTTTTGCCGACAACGACAATGTAACACCCGTGTTTTGGGGTTAGGAGTTGTCCGGGTTTATAGTTCGAGTCAATAAAAATTAAATTAAAATAAATCCAACTTAAAATGTGGCCGAATTGAACTTTAGTAAAAAGGGAAGGGCTTATGTTGTTATTTGCCCAAAAACTTTTAAAAAAGGATGACAACTTTCAAAGTTGTCATCTTCTCCCCTTTTCCCATTATTTTCCAACATGTGAAACACCGACCACCATCTTCAAACTCTCTCAAACTTCAAGCTTACATCCCTTGATTTCTTCATCAATTCAAAGGGGTTTTGAAAGGTAATCGCATATTTGAACTCTCCTTTCCATTTCCTATCTATCCATGGTCATTGATTTTAAAACCATGAACTTTTAAAAAATTAGGGTTTATATCAAGTTCGGATTTTTAAGGGGGTTTTTCATTTGGTTTTGATAAATTGAGTTGGGGCTTTGCTTAATCATGTTAAAATGCACATTATATATTAATTTGGTTGGATTTTGATGAATTCCCGAAATTGGGTAAAAATGGGTTTTTTGAAGGGTTTTGGGTGATTTTTGGGGGTTGTTTTAGGTGGGAATTGATAGCCCAATGGTAGTGCTATGGTTAGGGGTTGATTTGGGGTCATTTGTGGGTGCAACGGGTGTTGGAAACATGGATTTTGGAAGGGGTATGTGAGCTGTCCGAAATTGCAAAGTATGGGGTTTGGTCATGGCTTGCAACGTTGTAAATTGAATTTGAATTGTGTTCCGGGTTGGTCTTTTGATGTTGGGCTGATTTGGAATTGTTTGAATTGTGTTTGAGGTTGTTTGGAATCGGGAATTTGTGTTGGAGAAGCTTCGGGAAGAAATCCGGAAATTTGAGGGAGGTTGCTTGCTTGGCTTGGAGCTTGGAAGCTTAGGTGAGTGGTTAAATATTTTCAAATGGTTTTGAGTATTTGGTTCAAGCATGTGAACCTAGGATGGGCTTGGTAAACCCACCTAGAGTTAGGATTAGAGTGGTAGCCTAATCCCGAGCTTTGATTAGAGACTTTGGTTGCACTTTTTAATGGTTGTATATGCCTCGTATTAAATTGTGATGGTGTTGATTATGTATATGTTGTATACATGTATGTTGAGGTATGTTTGATGCATTGTTATATGCATGTTGAAGATAGATATGATATGGTTATACACATGTGTAAAATATAATGTGATGTGGGTGTTAATTATGTACATGTGGTGTTGATGTGTGAAATGATATTATGAGGTGGTTTCATGATCCGAGGATCATGGTGAGTACATGCTAGGCATGGAAATGTAGTTTGTGCATGACGGTAAGTCAAGGTGAGTACGTGCTAAGCACGGAAGTGTTATGAATTAATATTGTGAAAGAGTAATGCAATGTGTAGTATTGGCACTAGAATGCTTGGGTACAAATGATCGATCATTAGGATGTTAGTGTGTACACATGAGTCAAAAGTCGCGCGTGGCCTTGGTGGCGTTGAGTCACCAAGGAGGAGTACGGGTTCGCCCAGAAATTGTATTTATATTAGTCGGTGATGAGTGGAATCCCATCGACGGGGCGTGAGGATGAGTGGAATCCCCTCCGCGTGAACGGTGATGAGTGGAATCCCACCGTCAGGTAATGGTTGAGTTGTTGGATGTGAGTTCCAACGGTTATCCGTGTATTCGAGTCATAGCTAGGTGCCAATACAGATTGTAGTTTATGTTGCCCATATGTGGTTAATTGTGAGACAATGTGATTTGGGATGTGTTGCTAACATGGTTTAATATATGTGATTTCATACGTTGTGGATTTAAACATGTTGAGCATGACATGATATTGATTATATGTTCATGCATCATTTAGAATTATGGCTCGTGTGGACCGGAGGTGAGAACATGCATTTTATCTTGGTTGTAGCTCGTGCTTGGACCCTGCATTGTCGAGGTTTGTTTTTAAAGAGCTTACCCTCACTAAGCTTTTATGCTTACGCTCTCTTTTGTTCGACAATGCAGATAATTAGCTTGTGGGTGGCTAAGGCAAGGGAAAGTCTCCAAGGGTTGCTTTTGGTGAGCTCAATGTATGAATTTTGTAATAGAATGTAATAGTTAAGCAATGGGATAGGTATTGCTGGTTTGAGTCTGATGTATGTCTATGGTTGACTTAATTTGTAAGCATGATATATCTTGCCAATGCTAGTACGATGGATGTCTTATGAATGCTTCAGTTGCTTTAAATGGCATGTAAACTTATTTGAAATGTATGATGCTTATTGGTTCTTTTTAATGTCTTCAAGCATGCTTGTATGAAAGGCTCTACATGTGTAATTTGCTATGTATGAAAGATTGTCTAAATCCATGCTTGTATGTGTTTGAGTATGTTAAATCTAGGATGTATGTCTCTAGACTTTGTTTGATGGTTTTGTGTGCCTTTAGGGGTCCTATGGGACCTTCATACTTGTTGAAATACCCTTAAATCTGAATTTCAAAAGGCTGCAGACAGCCCGCGTTTCGAAACGGGCTGGGTCGTTCGGAACGGGTAAGGCTTCAGGGACCCCGTATCGGAACGCGTTTCGATACGGTATGGCCTTTGAAACCCCTGTTCCGATACGCGTTTCAGAACATTTTGGCTACTGGAATTCTGAGAAATTCACGAGATGAAGGTGTATCGAAACGGGTATAAGGGTTTCGAAACGGTCAAAATCTCGTTGACCACGAGAAGTTGACCGTTAAGGGCGTTTCGGAACGGTTGACCACCGTTTCGATACGGCCCCTTGTAGAGGCTCTGGGACAGTTGACCTGGTCAAGGCGTTTCGATACGCCTCAAGGGTGTTTCGAAACGGCCTGTTCAAAAGATTAAAAAGTGGGTTGTGTTTAATTGTTGTTTTGGGATCGAATGTTTGTCTCATGTATTTTATTCCGTCGTTTGATCACATAGGACTTAAATGGACTTTTAGACAAGATAAATAAAAGGAATTTTTCTAGGGTTGCTAACCGAGGTGGGACCTTAACGGGTTTCGCTTCGGTTTTCCCCGTGTGGCCCACTCGGACCGGTCATCCGGCCAGACCGGAACGAGGGGGTTACAGACAATGAAACCAAAAGAAACCATCCCATAAAAATTCATCCGGAAACAAACCTTGAAAATCAGAGACCCTTTTTGAAAGAAAAACATAAGTCAAAAAGAGAAAAAAAACAACACCCCCTCCTTTTTCTTTTCGAACCCAAGTCGAAACCCTAAGGAAGGAGTCACGTGATGACTCCGGTGGCTCACCCGACGGCTTCCGAAGTGGAAACCAAGGGCTTGTTGCCGACGGCACCAGAAAAATCAGAAGGAGAAAGTTTTTTGAAAGGTAAAAAGAAACTGCTTAATCTTTATTTTTGTATGCATGATAATGAGTTGCTGAGATTTGAGTACCTCTGAAAATATTTGTTTTTCTATTGCTTTCTGAAAATCCTCCTCTTTTCGCTTAAGAAGGAGGGTTACAAAAATTCTCGGGCTACTCTTATACCCGGGTTACATAGAGGGAAAAACAAAACAAAAAACATCCTCTCTCTCCCTATGATTTTTTCATGTCATGTTGACATTTCCTTTTTTTGTCTTGGTTTACATTTTTGGTCGTCTGAATCTTTGTTTTCCACTGTTGCACGACGAACCCTCCCAAAATGGTGTTAGCGTACACCGGGTCAGGGGCGGAAGAGGTGCGCGGCGGGGACAGAAGGTCAGAGGCGTGCAGACGAGGGGTCACGGGACCGAGTTACGCGCGCGTGGAGGGGTTTGGGTCGTTATGGACGCGCGCGTGGAACACGAACAGACGCCCGGTGTAGAGCACGCGCCAATCTGGTCCGTTAGATCAGATCTTGATCTAACGGTGGGGGAGGCGTGCGGCGCGGATCAACAACACCCTCGTTAGGGTTTCCTTCAGACACGATCTGGGCCGTTGATCTCGCCCAGATCGAACGGTAGTGGGCGTGCGGCGCGAGGGATAAGGAGAGCCTCTCTAGGGTTTGTCTTCCGGGCTTCATCTGGACCATCCATCTTCTCTCCCATCCGACGGCTGAGGTGTGGCGGCGCTGGAGTAAGGATGACACCCTCCTTAGGGTTTATTTTGCGGGCGCGATCTGAACCGTTGGATCGCGGCCAAATCCAACGGTCACAGATGAGTGGCGGCTGCAGCTGCAATCCAAAGACAAATAGGATTTTTTTTTGAATGTTGGGCTTTTTATTGGGCTGTTATAAATTATGTATAATTTGGACTCATTGTATTTTTGGACTCTTATTTATTTTTGATCAAAGTTTAGATTTTATTTATTTATGTTTATTTTTAATTATGATACTAATACTAGTAATATCCGATGATAATAATGTAATATAATAACAGAATATTAATAATAATAATAAAGATAATACTATTGAAAACAAGTGATAATCGAAAACAATAAATATTATAAGAATAATAGTATAAATATATTAACAAGAAGAATAAATGTTATATAATAATAACTAGAATAGTGGTAGTAGTAGAATAATAATAATAATAATAATAATAATAATAATAATAATAATAATAATAATAATAATAAGGTCTCAATGAACATGATTATGTCAAAATAATAATATAAGGTAATAATAGTAGTAAATGAGTAAAGAATAATAACAACAATAATTAAACAAGTTATACTATATATATTTTTTTCTTTTTTCTTTTTTTTAGTCTCAATAGCCCAATATGAGTCCAGATTAACAAAAACTTAAAGCGGTTAAAGGTTCGGACAAAATTAGTGATTACACTCATCAGTACTCGTCATTAATGGTGCTCGTCGAGCGTGGCAGACTCATCCGTAAGTTAAGTTAGTCTGGTTAATCTAGTGAGATAAAACGTTATGTCTTTTAAGTAAAATTTAAAGGTTAAATTATGGTAGTGAATGAAACAAATTAGGATACGAGAGTTATAAATTGTATACAGATAAACTTTTTAAAAAAACATAAATGCTAATAAAATTTTTTGGTAATTGATTTGTAAACATAAATGTTTATGATTTGAGTCCTTGTACAAAGCACTTTGGGGGTATTCTTTGAATTAGTCGACTAATAAACTGTATACAGATAAGCTTCTTAAAAAAACATAAATGCTAATAAATTTTTTTGGTAATTGACTTGTAAACATAAATGTTTATGATTTGAGTCCTTGTACAAAGCACTTTGGGGGTATTCTTTGAATTAGTCGACTAATAAACTGTATACAGATAAGCTTCTTAAAAAACATAAATGCTAATAAATTTTTTTGGTAATTGACTTGTAAACATAAATGTTTATGATTTGAGTTCTTGTTCAAAGCCCTTTGGAGATATTTTTTGAATTAATCGACTAATAAATTGTATACAGATAAACTTTTTTTTAAAGAAAAACATAAATGCTAATAAAATTTTTTGGTAATTGACTTGTAAACATAAATGTTTATGATTTGAGTCTTTGTTCAAAGCCCTTTGGGGTATTCTTTTTGACTTTGCTCCACATCCACACGTTGTTTTAATTTTATAAAATAAGCCACGACGTGACCACTAGGCCTTGTTTGGTAGTGTTAGATATTTATTTATTTTTGAAAATACATATTTTAATCTTACACCACTAACCCCCACATTAGTAGGATAATTAAGCCATGCCATACTTTAATAGATCCCTAGAAACAAAGCAAATTAGGCTTAATAATTCATCATAAAAGAGATTATTTTTTCTTTAATAGTTAATCTCGACCCAAAATATTTAAAAATAAAATTGATTAAATTCAATATCCTTAGAACTTAATTTAGTTACAAGAGAAATTTAATAGCAACTTGATAATTAGGATGGAAGTGGAGAGAATTTGAGAATTGATACTCCTTTACACTTCACTTTCACTAATATTAAGTAGAGTACATTACTACTTTTTATAATGCCTATGCAATTCAGTTGATTAAATATAATTAAATTATAAAATATTTATTTGGTATTCTTAATTCATTTGAATAAATAACCTAATTGTCAACTTCATTAGGTTGCTAATGAAAACTTCACTGAAACAAAAAGATTTATATATTTTGTGTTACTACCGAGATGGTAACTTATGTTTCTCTCAGTACATAGTTGGTCACCGATTTTGAAAAACGATCAGTAAGGTCACATACGTTTTCGGTGCCTAAATTTTTTGTCACCCATCCGTTTATTGTCGTTAAATGTTAACGAGAGGCTGATATGAGATAATAAAAAAGGATAAATTACCTAGACAGTCCCTAAATTATTGCTTCACTCTTATTTTGGCCACCGAAATAAAAATAATTTGTATAATTACACATTCAATCCTTCACATTTACATTTTTTATTTCTTCTCTCCTCTACCATCTTCCATATTCTTCTTTAGCTAACTCAATCTTTAATTTTCTATTATATTAATCCTCAATTTACACCGTATATTATAATCCATCGTCATATATATCCATGTTTCAAATAATGTTTGTAATTCTTAATATGGTTCAGTACAAAATAATGCTTAATTTATGTGCAACAATGTTTACATAGCATATTCGAAAGACTTAAATGAAAATAGGTGCCTAAAGTATAGATTCTTTGAACTTTAGGTGCCTAAAGTATTTTTTTTTTGTAAAAATAGGTGCCCAAAGTTTCAACCGTTAAAATTTTAGGTGTCATGCCGTTAAAGGGGTGTTAAAAAAATTATCAACCAATTAGTGCTCGACACGTGGAACTATTTTTATTTTTTAAAATCAATCTAATGAAAAAAACTCATAATTTTTAATCTGGAAATTTTACAATATAATCCTCAAATCTATAAAATTATCCAAACCCCAAATTGCCACCGCTGACTGCACCCCTTTGGTCGCCGGAGCATGACAATCATTTCCCTCAACACGGCGTCATCGGAAACGGTGAATGACGTGCCAGTTGAATGTCGATTTCCCGTTTGATGTTTAGTTGCACGTCATTCGTCATTTTCGGTGACGCCGTGTTGGGTGAAATGATCGTCGTGCTCCGACGACCAAAGGGGTGTAGTCAAGGGCGGCTATCAACGACGGAAGCGGTGACGAATTGAGTGTTTGGGTTTCGGTAATTTTAGGGATTTGAGGATTGCTTTGTAAAAT
Organism: Hibiscus tridactylites; assembly: GCA_958450335.1. Classification (NCBI taxonomy): domain Eukaryota; kingdom Viridiplantae; phylum Streptophyta; class Magnoliopsida; order Malvales; family Malvaceae; genus Hibiscus; species Hibiscus tridactylites. Next base: position 74,441,591 of record OY288281.1, read on the forward strand.
TTCCAAAATTTCGGGATTTTTTGAAAGATTAAAATTCTGAGTTGATGATTACAAACATTATTTGAAACTTGGATATATACGGTGATGGATTATAATATACGATGTGAATTGAGGATTAATATAGTAGAACATTAGAGATTGAGTTAGATGAAGAAGAAATAAAAAAAATTATAAATGTGGATGATTAAATGTGTGTAATTATACAAATTGTTTTTATTTCAGTGGTCAAAATAAGAGTGAAGTAATAGTTTAGGGACTGTCTAGGTAATTTATCTTTTTTTCTTGTTTCAAATCAACCTTTCGTCAAAGGTTAACGACAACAAACGGCTAGGTGACCAAAAGTTTACGCTCCGAAAACGTAAGTGACCTTACTGGTCGTTTTTCAGAATTGGTGACCAACTCTGTACTGGGGAAACATAAGTGACCATCATAGTAGTTAACCCATTTATTTTTTATAGCAACCGATATTCAATTTATTAGTCGATTAATTTAGATTATGTATTGCATAGTTCAATTATGAAGTTTTTTTTAATTCGATTCAGTTTATTCACAATGTTAGAATTCAAACCTTGACATTACTTAAAAAAATCTAGTACACGTCTCACTAGATAATAGAAAACTTTTGCCCCTTTTGGTGCCCCTATTTATGTCTCACACTAAAAAAATTAGGCTTATGGTTTAGGATTGAAGTTTAGGGCTAAAGTTTATGATTAGGGTTTAAGGAATTAGGGATATAGTATATTTTTAAGGTTTAGGATTTAAAATTTATGGTTATGGCTTAGAATTTAATTTTTAATGTTGGACATAGAAAAGGGCACTGAAAAAGAGCAGTAGATTTTTGTTCCTCACTAGACTAGCTGATTGTATGTGAAATAATTTTTCGTAAGATATTTCTCGGACAAAAAGGATTTAACCCTTTTAAATGTCTTTTTTTATGCCCTAACACTAAATGCGATTGTGTAGTCTTTAATAAGATGTGAATAATTTTTAGGGAAAACTACACCACTGACCACCAAACAAATTGGGATACCTATTTGGACCACCGAACTATAGAAATCGTCAACCAAACCACCGAACTTATAAAATCAACCTATTTTGACTACCGCCGTTAAAAATCTAACGGTGGAGTGACGGAACTACCACGTGGCAATTGACGTAAAAAATTAAAAATTACACATTTGGTCCATGTTATTTACATATTATTTCATTTTAATCCTAATGTTAAATTAATAAAATAATAAATTATTTAATTAAATGGTGACACGTGTCAATAGCTTATTGGAGGACTTTAGGGTTTAGGGTTTAATTTGAAATATTTAGCGTGAAATTAATTTGAAGTTTTAAGGGTTTAAGGTTTGGGTTTGGGGTTTATGGTTTAATTTGAAATATTTTGCATGAAATTAATTTAAAATGTTTAGAGTTTAGGGTTTAATTTAAAATAGTTAGCGTGTAATTAATTTGAAATGGTTAGGGTTTGGGGTTTAATTTGAAATATTTAGGGTTAGAGTTTAGGGTTTAGGATTTATATATGTGAAATTAGTGTTTAGAGTTTGAGCTTTTGGCTTATAAATGTAGAAACTAATAAGAGATATATATTATATCTGGAAAATTATAGTAGAAAATTGTGCTTGGTGCAGTGGCAAAGTCATTGGCTTTACACTTGATAGACAAGTTTAAATCTTGCTTAATGCAAGTGGAGAGAATTTTATTTTTCTCCTCTAAATTGGTGGTGACATGTGTCACCACCTGATTGAATGGAAAAAATAAATTAATAAAATCAAATATAAATAATTAAAGTCCTCTAATAAGGTGTTGACACGTGTCACCACTTAATTAAATAATTTATTATTTTATTAATTTAAAATTATGACTAAATTGAAAGAATGTGTAAATAACATAGATCAAATATGTAATTTTTAAATTTTTCCCTCAATTGTCACGTGGTAGTTCTGTCACCCCACTGTTAGATTTTTAACGGCAGTGGTCAAAATAGGTTGATCTTATAAGTTCGGCGGTTTGATTGACGATTTTTATAGTTCATTGATCTAAATAGGTATCCCAATGTGTTTGGTGTTCGGTGTAGTTTTTCCTAATTTTTATGAGATTTATTATAGAAAAAAAAATGAGAATCAATGAATCAACCAAACGATGCTGAAAGAGGCTCGAGGGTTGAAGGTGCCTTTGTGGCATCATGGGCAGGAAAGTTCCCCCATCCGTGGGAAACAAGGCGGTGGGCTGGCTGAGTTGAACGATCCCACCACCGTCTGAACAGGGCTGCGATGGCGTTCTTTGACCTGGTAAAGGCTCAAATGGACCAAATTCCCTTCCAATCCATCCCTATAAATACCCATTTGCCTCTCATTTCTTCCTTCATCAACCAAACAACACTTCAGTTCTAGCTTTACAAAAACAACCCTTCTTTGATTTGTTCTCTGTTCCTTCATTCATCAACAATGGTGCTTTCTAAGACAGCTTCTCAAACTGATGTCTCTATTCACTCAACTTTCGCCTCTCGTTATGTCCGAAACTCACTTCCAAGGTAACCCCGTGATTCTCCGGTTTTCAATTCATGTAAAAGGGTATGCTTTAATGGTGGAAACTGGAAAAAAAAGGTGGCTAATTTGTCCGTGTTGGGAAATATTTGCAGGTTCAAGATGCCGGAAGAGTCGATACCGAAAGAAGCTGCATATCAGATCATCAACGATGAACTGATGCTCGATGGTAACCCGAGGTTGAACCTTGCCTCTTTTGTCACCACCTGGATGGAACCTGAATGCGATAAGCTCATCATGGATGCTGTTAACAAGAACTACGTCGACATGGATGAATACCCCGTCACCACCGAGCTTCAGGTATCGGTCGGGTCGAGTCGAATCGAATCGAATGGTCTTTGCCTCTTTGGTAATAGTATCAAACATGATAAAAAAATTGTACTTATTCTTAATGCAGAATCGTTGTGTGAACATGATAGCACATTTGTTCAATGCACCACTCGGGGACTCGGAGACTGCAGTTGGAGTGGGAACGGTCGGGTCATCGGAAGCAATTATGTTGGCTGGCCTTGCCTTCAAGAGGAAATGGCAGAACAAGCGTAAAGCCGAAGGGAAACCGTATGACAAGCCAAACATCGTGACCGGAGCCAATGTTCAAGTGTGCTGGGAGAAATTCGCAAGGTACTTCGAAGTCGAGTTGAAGGAAGTGAAGCTGAGGGAAGGTTACTATGTAATGGACCCTGCCAAAGCTGTGGAAATGGTTGATGAAAACACCATATGTGTTGCAGCCATTCTCGGTTCCACCCTGAATGGAGAATTTGAAGATGTCAAGCTTTTGAATGATCTCTTGGTTGAAAAGAACAAGGAAACTGGGTAAATATCAAGACTTTTAATAAATTCGAGTAACTCGAAAGTCGAAACAACATCAAGTACTGAATTTGATCATTTTTTGACGCAGATGGGATACCCCGATTCATGTTGATGCAGCTAGTGGTGGGTTCATTGCACCATTTTTGTACCCTGAGCTTGAATGGGACTTTAGGCTTCCACTTGTGAAAAGCATCAATGTTAGTGGACATAAGTATGGTCTTGTCTATGCTGGTATTGGTTGGGTTATATGGAGAAACAAGGAAGATTTGCCTGAAGAACTTATTTTCCATATTAATTACCTTGGAGCTGATCAACCCACTTTCACTCTCAATTTCTCTAAAGGTTCAAGCCAAGTCATTGCTCAGTATTACCAGCTGATTCGATTGGGTTACGAGGTAAGAATATGAGAAAAACGATTGTACGAAACAGTTACGTCACGTTAGCATATGTCATTCGACTTACGATTCAATGGTGTTTGTTTGTCACAGGGATACAGGAATGTGATGGAGAACTGTCATGAAAACGCCATGGTACTGAAACGAGGATTGGAGAAAACAGGGCGGTTCCACATCGTGTCCAAGGACGAAGGGGTCCCCTTGGTGGCGTTTTCTCTCAAGGACAACAAGCGACACGATGAGTTCGAGATAGCCGAGATGCTGCGCCGGTTCGGCTGGATCGTGCCGGCCTACACCATGCCTGCCGATGCGCAACACATCACGGTGTTGCGCGTCGTCATCAGGGAAGACTTCTCCCGCACCCTGGCAGAGCGTCTCGTGATGGACATCGAGAAGGTGCTACATGAACTGGATATGCTCCCTGCAAAGGTGAGTGCCAAACTGGCCATGGCCGAGGAAGAGCACGGTAACAACGGCACCGTGAAGAAGACTGCCATTGAAACCCAGAGGGAAATCACTGCTTACTGGAAGAAATATGTGAGCGAGAGGAAGACTAACAAGAACAAAATATGTTAGAAATTTGTTCTAACACCAAGTTTTTTCCCCCCTATATTTTTAATCTTTAATTTACCACACTATGTTTCCACCAATTGTTTTTATTTTCAAGCTTAAGAAGCATATTGAGAAACTGAGTTGTTTTCTTTCTGAGTTGAACCATTAATGTAATGGATTATTTCATTTTGTGATTCAATGGATTCTGCAAGACCCTGTTTTCATAGCTCAATGATCCTTGAAACCCAGTAATCACCTTCGTTCAAACTTGGTATTATTTTTTGCTTGCCTAGGTTCGAGGGCTTTGTTATTATTAATTTGGATCGACCTGTGTCGAACACTTGATTTTAGTAGTAAGTCTTCCAACAAAATTTTTTTACATACACAATACCCTACACTTAAATTCTGTTTGAATGATATCAAGCTGCTTATTACTTTAACTAATCCGTTAGTTTAAAACTCGGTATTTAACCATTAATTGAATAAAGTAAAGAAATAAAATTAATATAATTTAGAGAAAAGAAAAGAAGATGGATGGAGAAGAATCAAAGCAATATATTAAAGCTTCAAACAGAATTTGATAATAATTTAAAATTAATTTATAATCATAAATGAAAGCCAAAATCAAAAACCAAAAGATACAACAACCTTTTTTATACACACAACATCATTGTGATATCACTATCAAGATGTGATTAGAAACTAGAAAGTGTGTCACATTAACTCATAATAGTATTAGTCTAAAGTAATAAAATAAAACCTTAAATACTCAATTAGACATTTTTAATTTAAATCATATTGAAAATTTAAATTCTCCATACTATTATTTCTTATTCTGGTCATTGATTGTTGGTGATCTTTTATATATATATTTTTTATTTCTGTTATTTATTTATGTTTTCAGTAAAAATCTCATCTATTTTGGATCCCTTCTTTTCACACATCTTACTCTTTTTTGTTTCAGAACTATTAACAGATCTACAAGATTGATTTTGTCATCATTTCTCTTACATCATTATTTAAACGTCTAGTTGGATAAGGACAATAAAATTTGTTTGTTGAATTTTTATAGATATCGGAAGATATTTCCAATAGAAGGTTTCGATTTGTTCTTTTCACGTATTTTTAATTTTCGTATTTTATTTCTTCTTTCTACTTGAGTTTATTATTTTTTTGATTAAATAGTGAGTATTACATTCCCATGCTCGGATTTGAACTTACAAAATAAGGTAAGATGAGCATCATTAGTCACTAGGCCAAATAATAGATCTCCTATTAGAGATTATTTTGATAGACATGGTTGTCAAATTTCTTTTTATATTTTACGAATGGGTGTTAGTTCAAGTGGTAACCAACTTGATATCACTTAAGTAGATTTCAAGTTTGAAGCTTTGTGTATGCAGAAAATTTTTACAATGAAACTCATCTACCAAAATCACATGTGCGACATAAGTTAATCTAAATTAATCAGGACAAAGTCTTAAAAATTGAGAAGAAAACTTAAAAAATTCTCTTTATATTTTGAAAGCGTTTTGTTGCACATCATTAATTTTTTGTATAGGAACTAATTAATAAATGATTTATAATTATAATGATAGATCATGATATGTATTATGATTGTAATATGCGATTATTTCGGTTCATGCTTAATAAATGCATGCCACGTATACTTGTAACATAGGAGTACTTGATGAATACCTCTATCGTAGTGGACCACATCATTGAATGTCTCCAAAGCATGCCAAAAAAATAACTAACCCAGATTTCACCTACCTAAACTCTTGCTGCATGTTCACATTGTCATCTACCCTAATGTTTATTAATTCGAATGGTGAAAAATTCGATATTCTTTAAGTAAAGTATTAAACTCGAATTTTATACATAAAAATATTTTTTTAGTTTAAGTTCATACTTAATTCGACTCTCGATATATATGGATGAAACATGTTTGGAGAACGTGCTAGAAACAAAAAATAAAAATAAAAAAGGAATTAGCATTCTATATATGAACCAAAATCTAGAGAAGTAACTTGTAAGGGAGGGTGAAATATTTAGGAGTTTTGTACAACTTATTAAAATGTAACTTTTAAATTAAAAAATATATGTTTGTTGACTTGTGTGCGTGGTAGACTAACTTTTGAATAAAAAATTAAGTATGATAGGACTCAAAATCTATGAAGTACAATTACATTAAAATTTTCTCATATATTTTACTTCTAATTTATAACTAATCTATTGTTTCTCCATTGTAAGCATTTAGCTTAATCATTTTAAAATTTAACTTTCGAAATTTCAAAATCTTGTACGATCACCCCTATTAAATATGTCGATAACCACTAGATAAAAGTGATGGATCCTTTCAATGGGAACATTGAACTAATGGTCCAAATATTATTACATCTTGAATAATCAAAGGGGAAGAGGAATCCACCAAATTCTTACACGTAAGTTCCCCACAACCACCGCACTCAGCACAAATTCCACCTCCTCACGGCCCAAAAACACCCTTACCTTTTTGTCACCTATAAATATGCATAGTTCTGGGTCAGCAAAATGCAAGTGTCGAGCAAAGAGTGATTATAGCAGAGACCAGACAGAGATGGCTTTCAGCTCAAAACCTTATTGCTTTGTTCTTCTGTTTGTGTTTTTAGTAAGTTTCAATGCACTGATTTGGGATGTCGGGGCGGCTGGTGCGTGCGGGAAGACCCCGATTCGGTCCGCTGCTGCGAGTTTAAGCCCGTGCCTAGGTGCAGCTCGGAATGCGAGGGCTAAAGTCCCGCCGGCTTGCTGCGCCAAGGTTGGTGCTCTGATCCGAACTTCCCCGAGGTGTCTTTGTACCATCTTGTTATCGCCATTGGCAAAGCAGTCCGGGATCATGCCCGGGGTTGCCATTGCCATTCCCAAACGATGCAACATTAGGAACAGGCAAGCTGGCAAGAAATGTGGAAGTAAGTGTTCTTTGCTCATTATTATCGTATCGGTATCCGATCATTGACCGATGTATAACAATGTACCCAAGGCTAACTATTATTTTTTTTCTTTCACTTTACAGGGTACACAGTCCCATAAGAGAGCAAACATGGAGGAAAATGAGGTATTTCTGCTAATAAATAAAGCATTGCTACTGTATTACTGCATTACTGGGTGATTCACCCATTAATTAAGGCAGTTTCTTCATAATATATATATATATATATATATATATATATATATATATGAATTTTAATGTAATCTTGAGAGCTTATGTTAGATCTTTCGAGGTAATAATTTCCACCATGTTTGTTTGTATGTATGTTCTCCTTTATATTTACAGTAATGACTAATAAGTGTTCTAATTATAATCTTTTCCCTCCATGCATGCATGCAAAACAATGCATATTAAAAAACATTGTAATAACCAACGGGTTGGTCTAAAAGGTAAGTAATTTTGTATCGCTAAAGCATGTCTCGAGTTCGAGGTCTTGTGTATGCAGAAAATCCTCGTTGAGAGACTCACCCACCAAAAGTAAGTGTGCGACGCATCTTGGTCCGGATCAGTTATGACAAAACCTTGGAACGGGAAGGGCAACAAAAAAAATATTGTAATAAAAAATAAATTACACTTATTAAAATGTCCTTTTTAGCTTCTTAATCCTACTGTTTTGGGTAACATAAAACTTTAATAACCGATAGTTAATTAATTGCCCTTGGAGCATTTTATTTATTGGACCGATTAATTGAATGGATCGTTTGAGTCTGGTCAATTTGGTTCAAATCTTTCTGAATTGAGATAGTATTATCAATTTCAATTTCAAATTCGAGATGAGAAATAACGAGTTATGCTGATTTTGAGTTTAAATCATTTGCGGGTTCAAATCACGCATGTTTAAGTTGTTGACTTAATCAAGCTAAATTGAGTTGAATTTAAATTAAATTTGATTAAATTGAAAATTTTAAATTCTGGTAAAAATTGAAAAACTTACTGTTTATGAAAACAAACAATATTTTCGACAAAATTATTAAATCACTGATATAATGAATTAATGATAAATGACTTTTAAGTCTGATCTTTAATGAAATCAAGTTTCAAGTTCAAATTGTAACAAGAATGAAGAAAAATACTTAGCATTGTGTTCTTTAGATTATGTAAGTATTGTTTAATTTGATAAAAAAAATATTTTTTAAATTTACTAACGACTGAATGGTAAAAATATTTATGTTGCTCCTATTTTATACAGATTTGAGTCTCGACATTTAACTAAGAATATAGTTAGACCTGGCAAACTTGACCCGAGAGCCGAAACCCGAACCGAACCGAACCGAACCGAAACCGATTTTGACCCGAACATGATGATCAGAAGTTGATCCGAAACCCGAACCGAATCGAACTGAACCGAACCGAACCGAAATTTTTTGTTGAACCGAAATGGACCCGAACCGAAATGGACCCGAACCGAATGGACCCGAACCGATTTGACCCGAACCGAATGCTACCCGAACCGAAAGCTGAACCGAATATCGACCCGATTTTAACCCGATTTTGACCCGATTTTGACCCGATTTTGACCCGATTTTGACCCGAATATCTATTTTTAACAATATAATAAATGATAAAAAGAAGTATATTTTATTATCTTTTTATACTATATCATGGAAGAGACTGTTCCTCTTATCAAAGTTGTGGTATAATAATATTTTATGTTATTTTACGTTTCAATATTAATTAAATAAACTAATTTTTAAATTTAGAGTTTCAATGTACTATTTTCTCTCCTAATATTTAATCTTACATTTACAAAGAAAAAAATGTCAAAAGATTGCATTAAAAGAAATGGATACATAATAGACCAATTCATTGGGGCAACCTTTAATTGCATCACTAGTCCATGCATTAAAAAAACTAGTTGTCTTTTCCCTCTTTATTTTGTCATTTCTCTCTCTATTTTTTCTAATTGTCTTTTTCTTTTTTTTTTCAATCTAGCTTAAAAAATTGGTGGCTTATTTCCCTCCAAATTTTTGTCTTTTCCCTCTTTATTTTTACCAATTGTCTTTCTCTTTTTTCTTTTTTTTAATTTAATTGAGTTTTAATTTAGATTAATTTAATTGAAATTTCACATTTAGTTTTAGAATTATTTTAATTATGTCCTTGATTTATGCTTTTAGATTTTAGTTAGCTCAATTAGATCATAAGTTTAATAAATTAATTCATTTCAGAAATTATTATTATTATTATTATTATTATTATTATTATTATTATTATTATTATTATTATTATTATTATTACATATAATAAACTTTGATTTAATATAATTTTACAAAAAATTTTGATATGGATACATGAAGCTTTGATTTAAATATTTAATCAAATTCAAATGCATAGATTAACAAGTTGAATCAGAATTAATTTCATACACCAATAACTCTAAACTAAACCATAAATATTAAACCTCAAACCTTTAATTCAACTCAAATCGAATTGACCCAAAAATTTAAATGTTGACCTGACCCGAAATTGACCCGAAATCGACCCGATTTTGACCCGACCCGAAAGCGACCCGAACGACCCGATTTTGACCCGAACCGAAAGGGACCGATCCGATATTAACCCGACCCGAAAACAACCGATCCGATTCTGACCCGATCCAATACCCGAACCGAATCCGACTCATCACAAACCCGAATCAGACCCGAACCCGAACCGAACCGACCCGAACCGAATCTAAACCGATTCTAGATAGACCCGAAATGACCCGAACCGAAACGACCCGAACCGAACCCGAACCGAATGACCCGATTGCCACCTCTAAATATAGTATTGTCAATTTTTTTTTAAAATTTTTACATTAATTGTTGGGCTCAAGACTGGCAAATGGCAATGGCCAAGGTGCATGTTTGCTTTTTTGCTTTGGGGGCTTGGATTTTAAAGATTAATGGAATCAGCCTCAAGTAATTGGTACGAGCTTTTGCAGTACCAATACGTGTTGAAACTTTCCTGGATACACAGTCCCATAAGAAAGCAAGCATGAACGAGGAGCTATAAGAATTCAACTAAAAAAAATTAAACCTTTTAATTTGACCTAAAAAATTAAATGGAGTTTAAATTATAAAACAAGGCTCGAATAACATAAAATTTTTAGTAATTAGTAAATCGATTTTTAACTTCTAGTTGTGTCCTCTAATTTTGTCTGATATATGTATATCACATATGAAGAAATATATATGTATATAGTATATTATTATAGAAAATCGTTTAAATTGGTACCATAACATTATAAATATTTACAATTAAATTTAAACATAAACTCAAACAACCCGACTCGACAAAAAGATTTAAATAAAATTTAAGTTATAAATATGACTCGTCAACTCGACTAACTCAAAATTTTTTTACTCGACTTGATCAAATATTCAGTCATATTTATCATCCCAATTTTTTTATTTAATTACTTCTTTCAATATCTATCAGTTTTAAAATTAATCGCATGGGGGGCGGTCAAGGTAGGGTGCTGGGGGTTGTTGAGTTGCTTCGTTTGTTTTTTCCGATTGCATGCACACGCCGTACTCTTTTCCTCCATTTAGGACGTAGGGAGGTTTTTAATGAGGCGCGTGTCGATGCGTATTGTATGATTTCACCTAAATAAAATCATACATTTTCGATAAAAAAAATTAATCATATCCTAATACTCCATTTTTTGTTTAAAATACTGATTAATTTCTTGTAAATTTTGAAATTAAACAAATTAATTTCTGAAATTTGATTTAAATATTACTTAAATTGTTATCAAATTCAAAGTTGGACAATTTAACTACCCTAATGTATTATCCTTGTTCAGTCACTAATTCTAACTTTTATGTATTACTCAGAAAAAAGAAGACATGAAAGAGACATTTCACACACAAAATACAATGTGGGTAACACTAACACTAACACACATACCGGACAGAATTTTTGGACCATCGAAAGTCCATGGAGTGAAAAAGGTTTTGTCCCACATCCCCACCTCTCATCAATCGGTCATCTTGTATGTATGAATGAATGATGTACATTTTCAATGGACCCCACAAGCATGCAAATATGTGGACCCTATCGCCACCTATTACAAAAAGGAAATTCCACCTACAAAGATTTTAGGATAAACTACAAAAATGTCACCAAACTTTTAGGGTAAACTACATAAATGGTCACTGAACTTTTAGGATAAACTACATAAATGGTCACCGAACTTTTAGAGTAAATTCATTTTGGTCACCATACTTTTAAAATATTTGATAACGTCACCCAACTTTTAGTTCAATTTCGATACGATCCCTCTCATTACCTTCCGTTAAAAGTGGACGTTCCTTAATAAAAAATGGGTAAAGTACACCAATCATCACTCAACTTTCTTCTCACACCTAATTTGGTTGCTAGAGTTTGACAATTTTCAATTTAATAACTTAACTTTCGAATTGTTCATATTTTGGCCAATCTCAAATGACATGGTTATACAAATAAAAAAAATTATTAATCTTTTAAAAATTGGGTAATGATTTTTTAACTTTGCTTTATTAAATATACTATATTGCCATATTTGATATTTTAATAAGCAAAATAAAAAAATTATTACCCGAATCAACTATTACAATTAATCGGTCAATCGATTATCTGATTTAATTGGTACAATATAAGATCGATAATTGAATAATTTGAATCTAGCAATTAACCAAAATAATTTTTTAAGGATTAATCGAACTCAATTTCGGTACAAATTTTTAAAATAAATTATTTCGATTCGGTTACGGTTCATAGTTTTAAGCAAAATTGATTAATCGATCTGATCTATTATATATAAAATATTTCTAAATTTTATGCATTACAATATCTTATAGTCTAGTGATTTTGATATCCTTCTGATTTTTTAAAAAAAAAAGTTTTGGCTATGTATAGGATTAATAGGTGTGAACTTTCAATTTTTGACTTTCTAGTTGTTTTTACACTTTTATCACAACTGGACAATTATTAAATTTACTATATTATCATATTTGATATTTTAATAAATAAAGTAAAAAAATCATTTCCAGAATCAAATATTTCGATTAACTAGTTCATCAATTATCTAATTTAATTGGTACAATATAAGATCGAGAATTGAAAAATCTAAATTTACCAATTAACCAAATACTTTTTAAGGATTAATCGATTTTTTCTATCTGTATAAACATGTCATTTGAGAGAGGCCCAGATATGAACAATTAGAAAGTTAAGTTATTAAATTGAAAATATTTAAACTCTAGTGACCAAAATAGGAATGAGAATAAAGTTGAGTGATGATTGGTGTAATTTACTCATTTTTATTAAGGAAAAACAAAAACTAACGAAAGGTAATGAGAGGGACAATATTGAAGGCGAACTAAAAGTTTGGTCACAATATTAAAATCTAATCATCTTTAGAATATCACATCTGAAACAAGTTTTCTCTCATCTCTCAAAGCTTTCTCTCCTAGGACTCTCAGCAAGCTTGCTGGACCAGGGTGGTGTGAAGTTCTTTGGTTAGGTTTGGTTTTTAGCCTCTGTTTCATCTCCTCTTTTATTTTACATCCCAAGATCTTTGTTCACCTAAAGATTTTATTTCACCCGCACCACCTTTCAACCGCCCTCTTGGTTTTCTGTTCCTGAGATGAGTCAGAAACACGGTGCATTTACTTCCAACCCTCTGAAAATGACCCAACCCTCCTTCTTAAGCTTAGGAGTTGTCAACAACGGATATCCCCTAAATCCCACCAACCCATCTCTTTATAGCCAGGAGTTCATTGATGAACTGGAGCTTAATGAAGATGGGGAAGTGAACTTCACGCTGAAAAATCAGTCCCTTGTGGGAAAACTCCTGACAACCACACCCATTAAAACGTTGGCTCTAGCGGCGATTCTGTGAAAGGCTTGGAAGAGCGACAAGCTGGAATGCCACGACCTTGGCCGAAATTTCTTTATTTTCATTTTCCCGTCGACGGAAGAACGCCATTGGGTCCTCGAAAAAAACCTTAGTCAGTGCAAGATTCTTTGCTCATCTTGAAAGAGTGGCAGCCGGAAAAAACGCTTGAGTAAATCAACTTCTCCCTCGAGGAATTTTGGGTGCAAGTTCATAACCTCCCCATCGGTTTGATCACATCGGACAATGTTAGAAGGATCGGTAAGCTTTTCCCCATTTTCTACGGCTCCTCCATGGATGACGACAACAAGACACACTGGTATGGATCGGTTAGTCTGAGAGTCACCGTTAGGGTCGAAGATCCCTTGAAAACCGGATTCATCTTAAACCGGAAGAAGGATAGGCCGCTTGAAGTGGCTTTCAAGTATGAATGCTTACCTAAATTCTGCTTCCGTTGCGGCAAAATCAGGCATGTTGAAAGGGAATGTCGTTGCGACACCTCCTTATTCAGACTCGCCGACAGATTTGGACCCTGGCTTCGCACTTCATACGGCAGAAATTTACGCTCCCCTCTACGTTCTCCACTCCACTGCACGTCCGGTGAGCTACGATGGGAGAGCCATGTAGAAAACGACAATAGTTTGACCAAGGCCTGTGGAAAAGACAAAGCAGCGAGAACCCCAAGGGATTTGAAATGCTTAGACTATCCCGAGATAGGGGCCACCTCGGTTAAGGAAAACTCACCCGTCACTTCACACCCCTCCAAAGTCAATGAGTTAGTTCCCCTTTTGGAAATGAGACAGCCTGGTGGTTTCCATGGGCCACAGGGAGATAGCAACAAAAGGGAATACTCTTATGTGACATATCATGGATCAAATCTATGCAGCAAGATTATACCTGGTACCTCCGATAAGAAGGTTCCTCAACAAACACTAGAACCTATGACATCTAGCTTGTTTGCGAAGCCAGCTACTGGGACCTCCACAGAAACTATTTTCGGCAATCAACCTGTGCCAAACGCTTCTGCAAATCCATTTCTCACCCCTCATCTAGTACCATCGAAAGCCACTTGGAGAAATATACTGGCAGAAGGATTTGATAGAATGGTGGTGTCCAAGGGCAAAAAACGAAAGCGAGAGGTTGAAGATGGAGAATATTTCAGCCAAATCAAACGAAGGGAATTATGGGAACAAATTTCTAACTCAATCATCCAAGTTGGACCACGCAACTGGTGCATCTCAGAGAGAGGAATCGCGGCTAATGAAGATGCTCTAAAGGCTGCTTTCTTTCCCTCATCATTTATAAATTCATCAACGATCATCCATGAAATTGAGAGGAAGAAAAAAAGGGAAGACATTCGGTACCAAGCGACTCACACTTATCAGGAAAGCTACGAGACAAAAGTTTTCGATAGAATGCACACGCATGATGGTGGACGAGGCTGGATTGATCGAACTCGGGATCGATCCTTTTGGAAAGAACATAACTAATGTGCCTTCGATGTGCGTCGATGATAATTTTTCCCTTAACGAGGAAATCCTAATTAGCGACGAAGAAGAACCTGGACCATCTTCGGCACCCAGATCACCCATCGACTATGAGCCAGATAACTCCTACGAGAGTTATCCGGATACCCCATGATTGGCATTGGCAAAGATGCCCTTGAAAGGAAGGCTCAAAGGCATCTTCTCTGTTATTTGCCTTCCTGGCTAACGTTTTACCATATCCTATCTATGGTTTTATTTAGGTTTCGCTGCTTTTATTTTCTCAGTTTCGGGGTTTTTGAGTTTGTCATTGGTTCGCAACATGGAATGGGTAAGGGTCCCGGTGCACACCCTAGTTTTTTGCCGTGGTTCAACACGACATCCGCCTTGATAAGGGCCATTATTTCGGTAATGGAAGCCTGCCTCTGGGTAGAGCTCTCAGGCGATGCCATGGTGAGTTATCTTCATCCTAGAACGGGGAAGGCACGTTTTGTCCCTAGCCACGATTCTCCATGTCTGCTGCAGTTTGCCGACCGTTTCCACGACAAGGTCGATGGTCGCGGCTGTTCTTCCTCTTCACGAGGTGGTGATGTTTGTCTCTTCGCAGATTTTGTTTGTAATGCTCGTTTGTATGGCTTTGTTACTTGTTTAGGTTTGATCACTGTTGAATGCTGTCTTGGGTGGCATTTGTATGTGTCTTGTTTGTTTCGGTCCCTGTACATGTTTGGTCCTTGGCTTTGTATTTTGTTTGGTCCCTGGGATCAAGCTTGCCGATGGCTGTTTGGGTCTTGTTTTGGTCTTTCTGTTTTCACGATAGCTTTGCATGGCCTGATCGTGTTTTGGTGTTGTTGTGTATGGCTCCAGCATGGTTGTGGGGCCACATTTTGGATGGTTTTCGTTTTTAGGGTTAATGGAAAGTTATGTTTGAACAAAAAAATATCAAAATCTAATTAAAAGTTGAGTGACCTTATCGAATATTTTAAAAGTGTGATAGCCAAAATAAATTTACCCTAAAAGTTCAGTGACCATTTATGTAGTTTACCCAAGATTTTAATAAGCGGGTCAACGATGGAAAATAACTCTAATAAACTAGACACTATATTGTTTATATCGATAAAATTAACTCGAATATTCTCAAATTAATTTAAGATATATGTTTGTGAGGGATGGGATTTGTGTTTTGTCCATTAATACAAAGGCCACGCAAATGATTTTTTAATAGTTTTACTGTAAATACAAGTTATTATCTATTTATATATTCTTTAACTCTTTCACGATGCACATTTTTTATAGACAAAACGATTAGAACTCAGATCTCTTAAGATGAACATTATTCATTTTTTCACTTGGACTACTTAAATTCAAGCCACACGAATGATTCTAATGTAACATAAATGTTCAATATTTTATATGCGACTATAATGTAAAAAATAACGAAAACACGATACGTAGGGACAGAACTATGTGGGGGGCAGGGAGGGGCGATTGTCCCCCAAGAATTTTTTCACTTGTCTCCTTATTTAATTTAAAATAAAATTATTTTATTTATGAATTTGCCCTTACTTTTAAATATTTATAATTTACTTCTCTAACCTCAAATTCTAACTTCGTCCGTGACGGTACGAATGTATAAATTATAATAATAATAATTATACAGAACGAACCCCACATTGGAGAGAATGTGCGATGGTAAAATTAAATGGAAAAGTTGCCAATAGGAGAAACGGTTGGTAATCTATCAGAAGGATTTGGAGCACACACAAAAAGCTGAAATTTGAATTATGGCTACACCCATCGTTCTCTTCTGTTTTTTTTTTTTTATATTAAATGTTCTTTTTATGATTTATGTTTGAGATTTGTAATTTTTTCTCTTAATAGTGTTGTTTTTAAAGTTCAAACCTGAATTTTTTTATTGGAAGAATAATGTGCCTTGTTATTGCACTCAACCCTTGATGGTTAAACGTTTTATGTTATTCAGATTGTGTTTGCATCTATTCGAACTCAAATATTTGGAAACTAGGATTACTCCTCAAAGATTTTTTTCTTCATATTTTGTAATCTTCAAACCAGGGACCGACTTACATAAGTGTGAGGGGTAATTGTCTCCCAAATTTAATAGTTTAATTGCACTTTAGATCACGATAGGTTTGAAAAAATTACAATTAAGTCTAAATCTCTCCAATTTTTTTAATTTATATTTTTTACGACACTGTCACTTAAAATTAATGAAACTATGCTTGTATATCTCATTATTTTGATTTAATTATTTTTTTAATACATATTAATTTTAAAACTAATAATTCACTTATTTTTAAAATGATTTATTTTAAAATTAATCTATTTATCTTCTCATAATTCAACCCTGATTCAAACAATCCTTTACTTTTACATGAAAAACAACAGCATATGATATCATAACTTTTGCAATTATTTAGTCCCCCATATACCAAACCCCACATTTATGATTAAAATTCCAATCCCCACAATTTGCAGAGAGAACAGGATATACTTGGAAATCATATTAAGTCGAGTAACGCGCCGTCACGCGCCAAAATCCTTTTCCCTCCCGAAAATCCCAGGGCTTCGCTTGGGTTGGTTTGCTGCTCCCTGCCGGCAGGTGGCCTGGAGTTTTCCTCGGTGTGGTGCTCTCTTCTCTCGTCGGGTGGCCTCTCCTCCGTCAGTGCCGGTCTTTGTGGGCGCTCCACTAAGCGGGTGGTTTCCCCGGTGGATCTGGTTTTCGCGGCTGGTTCGGAACGGGTTCTTTGGAGTCGTGAAGCGCGGCGGTTTTATAAAGGCTTCGGTTGCCGGCATCAAACCCTCCTCACCGGACCGCTGAGTGGGGATCTTGCCGTTTTGATCAGGTTCTATTGACTTCCTCTACTATCCCTGACTGTTTTTTTCCCCCGACTCTGGTTGCTCGCTCCTTTTCTTCCCCGTATTTTCCCCGCCTCTGGTATCTTAATCCCTTTCTTCCCCGCACCTGCCCCGTTTTCTGGTGGATTTCCCCGTTCTGTTTTTGGTTGCTTGCTGTAAATAGTGGATTTGCCGTGTTTGCTGTGAAACGGTCCTGCCGTTTTTCCGGTTTGCTCTCTTGTCTCTGGTTCTTTCCGACGGTTTCTTTCCGAAGGTTTTCCCGGGTTTCTTGAAGGAGAGGGTCTCTGTTGATATGGCTGTTCTTGCTTGGAATGTGCGGGGACTGGGAACAAAGGAAACCGTTCGATCGCTACGGGACTCTATTTTCAAAATCAAACCGATAATAGTATTCCTAAGCGAAACAAAGCAGAAAAAGACATATTTGGAGAAGATTAGAATGAAGATGAAAATGGAACATGCTTTCTACGTCGATCCACGGGGGATTGCAGGAGGCCTTGCTTTATGGTGGTCAGAAGAAGTAATCTTAAATATTCTGCGTTTTGACAGCAGCTACATTGATACTGAAATATCTATGGAGGGAGGCGAATCATGGTTCAGTACCTTTATCTATGGCCCCCCGTATCGTGAAGAGCGGAAGGTTTTTTGGGAAAATCTATCAAGCCTTAGAGAGCCCGGTCAGGACAAATGGATGATCATGGGAGACTCAAATGTGGTAGCAAGACAAGAGGAAAAAGAAGGTGGGAATCCAGTAAACTCAAATGATTCTATTTGTTTCGAGGAGTTTGTCAACAATTCATGTCTTATTGAAATGCCTATCAAAGGAGGAAAGTTCACCTGGTTCAACCAGAGAAGTGGAGATCAATCCATTCTTGAAAAACTCGATCGAATTTTATGCTCTGCAGAATGGAGTCTAAGCTTTCCCAAGGCACTAGGCATAATGGAAGTTGCTATTGCCTCTGATCATGCCCCGATTGTTCTATTCACTGAGGGGCTTCCAAAGGCACATAAGAAGGAGTTTAAGTTTGAGACCAAATGGTTGCTTGAAGAGGAATGCGCTCAAACAATCTCAAAAGGCTGGAATATTTCCTTGGGAGAAAGAGTGTGTTCTAGATTCAGGAGAAAAATCCGCAACACTAGATCAGCCCTTCTGAAATGGAATAAAGAGAAGATGAAAGCAAAGCATGAAAAGAAACAAAAGATAATGAGAAGAATTTCGGAGTTCCAAGGTAGAAAGCTCACTGACGCGGAGTTGGATGAACTCAAAGGTCTCCAAAGACTAATCGATAAAGAGTGGGAAAGCGAGGAAAGATACTGGCACCAGCGATCCAGAGTTAACTGGCTAAAATGGGGAGATAAAAACACAAAATTCTTTCATGCTACTACCATCCAGCACCGGAGGGTGAACTCAATTGTGAAGATCAAAAAAGACGGTGGAGAATGGCTGGAAGACACGACGGAAATTGCTGACCACCTTCTTCAGCATTTTCAGACAGTTTTTAAAAGGGACCCGTCGGTAAACCCTACTCTCCTCCGGGAGTATATTCCCAACATTATTACTCGAACCATGAATGAGGCCCTTAACAAAGAAGTGGGGGAGGAAGAAATTACAAGGGCGGTTTTTGATATGGGAGCAACAAAGGCTCCGGGCCCAGATGGTTTTCCTGGATGTTTCTATCATAACTTCTGGGACACTGTGAAAACTGATGTGATCGATATGGTGGTTAATTTCTTTCGTAATGGAGAGCTGGATCCCAATCTGAATAAAACTAATATAGTGCTCATCCCGAAAAAGCCAAATCCCACCGAAGTTTCACATTTAAGACCTATCAGCTTATGTAATTTCTCTATGAAGGTTATAACCAAAATTCTGGCTTCTCGTCTAAAGCCTTTTCTCCCTGAGATTATTCCGCCACAACAATCAGCTTTTGTAAAAGGAAGAGCAATACATGACAACATCATTCTGGCAAATGAAGCTTTCCATGCTATAAAACGGACAAGAAAAGGAAAAACAGGGAAGATGGCTTTGAAAATTGATCTGGAAAAAGCTTACGACAAAGTTGATTGGGATGTCCTTCGTTATGTTATGGAGAATATGGGCTTTTGCGAGTGGTGGATTAACAGGGTCATGATATGTATCACTACTGTATCCTTTTCCCTTATGCTGAATGGAGAACGTATTGGGGAATTCAGAGCGGGGAGGGGGTTGAGACAGGGAGACCCTTTATCCCCTTTCCTCTTCACTCTCATCTCAAGTTCTCTGTCATGGATAATTGAAAAGGAAAGCAATGAGCAGAAGTTCCAGGGCCTCAGAATAAAACGTAGTTGCCCAATTCTGAGTCACCTGTTGTTTGCTGATGATTGCCTTGTGTTCTCAGATGCCAATGTTGCAAATGGTGAAGGCATCTTGAATATTCTCCGGTTGTTCCAATCAGCTACAGGTCAGACAGTAAGTACAGGAAAATCGTCTGTTTTCTTCTCCCCAAATATGAGTAACAGGAAAAAGGATCATCTCAAAAATGTCCTGGGTTTCCGATTAATGGGGGATGATGCTCGATATCTTGGACTCCCTTCTTTCTGGGGAAGAAGTAAGAAAGAAGCTCTGGCTTATATAAAAGAACGAGTCCAAAACCGGCTGAAGGGGTGGAAAGCTAGATTCTTAAGCAACGCCGGGAAAGAAATCCTTATCAAAGCTGTGGTTCAAGCCATTCCGACTTATGTTATGCAATGCTTCCTCCTTCCGGTTACGTTCTGCGATGAAATAAGCTCAATGATTGCCAAGTTTTGGTGGAACACAAATGCTGAGAAAGAGAGAAGTATTCATTGGATAAATTGGAAAGATCTCTGCAGACCGAAGGATAAGGGAGGTATGGGTTTCCGGGATCTTCGAATGTTCAATAGGGCCCTTGTTACCAAACTTGCTTGGAAGATGATTAAAGAACCTGAATCTCTCATCTCTAAGGTTCTTCGGGGAATCTACGTTCCAAATGGTAATTTTCTCGACACTCCAAAATGTTCAAATCCCTCCTGGGCATGGTCAGGGATTCGCGAGGGACTCAAAATTATTAAGAATGGAGGCCTTTGGAGAGTCGGTAATGGCAGAAGGATTTCTACTTGGTTCGATAACTGGGTTCCTCAGCTCCAGAACCTCAAACCAGCAACCGTTAACCCAGCACCTGTCTCAGCACTCTCGGTTAGTTCCTTGTTAAATACTGATCAAAGGACGTGGAACGAACAGAAGATCTATAGTACTTTCTCTCAGGAGGAGGCTGAAGCGATCATGAAAGTACCGATTGGGGGCCCTGACACACAAGACTCCTTTATTTGGGCTGAGAATAAGAATGGGGAATACACGGCAAAATTTGGATACCGTTTTTTGGAGGAGGAGTCACATTCCACTGCTAATCCGTCTTCAAGCGATGACCCCAGGACTAAAAAGGAACTGTGGAACTCTATTTGGAAGCTGGAAGTTCCCTCCAAAATCCGATCTTTCCTGTGGCGTTTATGCCATAACATTGTGCCATCGAAGAGTACTCTGAAAAGAAGGATGCATGGCCTGTTAAGAGAACCCGATCTGTGTCCCAGATGTGGATGCTTGGGGGAATCGGTGGAACATATTTTATTTCTTTGTCCGTTTGCTCAAGCAGTTTGGAAAGCATCTAATTTCAGTTACTCTCCCTCAGATAGAGGCTTCCCGGGTTTCCCTAAGTGGTGGATTAAGTTAATTGAGCTTAAGGCATCTCCTCAATTCGGCAACGGATGTGAGCATATTGCCTTCCTTCTTTGGTCTATCTGGAAATCAAGAAACAATCTGGTCTTCGAAGGTAGGAAGGATTCCCCTTGGGAAGTTTGGTTGAAAGCTGACTATCATTTCACGGAGTTTTCCCAAACTACGAATTCAGAAGTGATCGCCAAGCAGAGTAAGGCAAAGAAGGTAACGAGATGGACTCCACCACCACTTGGTATGGTAAAAGTGAATTGCGATGCGACTTTCGATAGAAGTACTGGCAAAAGTTCCCTTGCGGCAATTGTCAGGGATAGTTCAGGATCCCCTCTTATTGGCTTCTCCGCCCCTTGTTTGGCGCCGAATGTGTCAGTGGCGGAAGCACTCGCCATCAGAATGGGGCTTTCAATGGCAATTAGCCATGGTTACAACAATATCATTGTTGAAGCGGATAACCAAGCAGTTATCCAAAGTTTGAACTCAAAGTCTTCCGGATGCTGGGAGACTTCAGCGATTGAGGACGACATCAAGAGATCTGCCCTCTTCCTCTTGTTTTGTTGTTTCGATTTTGTGCCCAAGTTGTGTAATCAGGCAGCCGATTGGCTCGCCAAGTTTGCAAAGAATCAGCAAGGCCCGATGTCGTGGACCCCTGATATCTTTCCTTCGGAACTTTTAGTGTAACCTTTCGTTTTGTGGTTTATTAATGAAGTTTATTGGATCAAAAAAAAAATTTTGCAGAGAGAACAGAAACCCAAAAATCAAAATCAAAAAATAAAGTCTCATATCCCAAGAAAAAAAACACACTTTTGTTTTCCTCTCTCATTGCCGTTCGCGTTGACTGATCATGTAAATTTTCACCCCTTTCTCTTTTCTCATTACAACAACCCAATCAAACCATTACAAATTTACAGTAACATGGAACCATGGGTGTAGCCGTGTAGGTGTATTTTTAAAGTAATAAAGTTCAAAAATACCTTTGAATAAATATTTTAATCTTTATTTTTTTTTTGAAATAAATGAACCCTTAACGTTTTAATTTTGTTTAAACAATCTCTCCGTAGATGAAAATTATTAGTGCATGCTAACGTGAAAGTGTCATATAGACGAAAGTGTTAATTTAAAGAATGTTGTATCAGTCAAAAAATAATTTTATAAAATTATATAAAATATAAAATTAATTTTTCTGTTGATGTATTATTATATCAAGCCATTTTCAAGCTGTTAACTATTAGTTAACTAATAATTTTCATTCGCACAAAAAGGTCATGTTAACTCAAAATAAAACGTTGAGGTTAAATTAAAAAAATATTATTCACTCAAAGTGTTTTTGGCTTTATATATTTTTAAATGTTTTTTTATCTATTTAAGAGAGACCTTCACCGCCAACAAACATGAGTGAGATTTGTGTTCAACTCCATGGCTTATTACACTGCTAGCAGCAACATCATCCATGGCAGTTCCCTAGGTTGGGATCTTCAAAACCTTGGAGTTCTCAACGCAGACATGTCTTTAGGTACAAAAAAAACACTCTCTTTTCCTTTCTTTCCACTGTAGTTTTTGCTTGATGATGTGTTTTTTTAAAGTCATGTTCTTCTAGTTTAAATGTTGAGTCTCTGTGCATGTGAATGCACTATGCAGTAATGGATGGAACTGGAACAGCCCCATGGTTTCCACATCCAGATTTGTCTTCTGGGTATCTTGAAGATGCTTTGCATGAATTCACCGGACGGTCCAAACGAAGACGACTGTTGTTGTACAACGATGATCATGATCAAAATCAAATCAACGGTTTCAATGATCTTATGCAGCAACAATACTGGAATTATAGCTGCAACTGGGGCCACTCTGATGATTTCACCTACATCACCCAGTTAACAACAAGCATTAATGGCGTTTCAGGTAATTATCATAAGAATTTTCACCAATCATATGCAGAATCAGTTAGTATGCGTTCAGTCCTTTAGGTAAGTTCAGTGTTCGAATTCTGACGTTGCTAACGAAAAAAAATTGATTTGAGAGGGTCTTACTTCTCCAATATTAAGTCTAAACTCGATCTGGAATAGTAGGGTCAATGAGTCAGATATCAGTGATCAAATGCTTTTTTAAGATGATTTTTTTTAGATGAACCAATGAGCACATCCATGAGCAGCGAGGAACCAAACATTATTGCAGAGATAAAAACACCAGAAGAAGCTTATGATTCACCGTCTTCTTCATACAAACTCTCGGCAGTTAAAACCAAGTCATTTTCTTCTGGTAAATAACAAAAGATCATGTTTTTACAATGTTAAAGATAAGTACATTTAGCAGTTTGCTGATTCTTGTTGTTTTTGTTCGATGTGTTTAAGGAAGCGATGTTAAGACAAAGAAGAAAAGGGTGGTAACGAGGGTTGTTTATCCATTCGCATTGGTTAAGCCCGGCGGCATCGAAGGCGATATGACGCTAAACGACATTAATGAACGGATTCTAATGCGGCCGACGAGGCCGGTAAGGCACCCGGTGGGGGACTTCGCTTGTCAGCCATGCGTGTCTGCCGACGGTCCTGGCCTTTCTGGGAAAGCTGTTGTGGCCCTCACCAAAATACACACTCAAGGGAGAGGCACCATCACTATTATTCGAACCAAAGGTTAAGGAAACACAATTCTTTTCGGCATAGCTCATGCTTTTGTTTGAAAATTTGTATAGGAGAGGAAACAATAGGGGGTTGTATGAATGATGAATGTAAAATATCATATTATCACCCATTTAATTTCTGGGTTCAAGTAGCTTATCTGCATGATGTGTACACGTTATGAAATGGCTAAAATTAATAAACATAGATTATTTTATAATCACACCAGCATGCTCAAAAATTTATTAAAATTTTATACTTGAACTTGTTTTGCTGCAACAACAACGGTGCTAATTGAACTAAGATTCGATCAGTTTCGTGTTAAGTTTAGAATCAAATGGAACGTGAAGAAGAAGCAAGAAGAAAGAAAAGATGGGGTAAAAAAGAAGGGAAAAGGAAAAGCTAATGGAATGATCGTTTTCCACATTTTGTTTTGACAAAGACACCAAACCAAAGGGAACCCTAGCTTTTGTCCCTTTGGTGTCTGAAACCATATCATGAACCTTGACCATATGTCATATGTGAAGCCAGCTGTGCTTGCCCATTTTCAGTTTCAACTTTCAATAACTTCAAACAAATTCACCTGAGAAAGGTTAGAAGCTCGAGCAGAAGTTACCCATTCTCGAATTCAAATACTAATGAATACTCAATTAAAGAATTAGGGTTTAATTTCGAAGAATGAGCTTGAGAAGCAGGTCAACACCTCTAATTATGAAATATGAATGCCCCGACTGTCTTTGTTAATTATTATATTCTGATTTCGAAGACCAACACAATAGAATCGAAATCCTATTATCTCATGCTAATGTATACAAGCGTAGGTCTACTTTGAGCACGCTAATTTCTTCAAAGTAACAACGTCGGAAGAACAACTTATCCAATTAAGATAGGAGCGCATCGTTGACAACAGGGACAAACAAACCAAAACTCACCGTTAAACAAACCAACCGATCCATCTCTAAATTCAATTACTAATTTTTTAACTGCAATAACTTAAATATATTTCTACTGCATGAAACAATAGGGTAGGAAATGAGTAAGAATCCATTGATTTCATTGCCAATGAGCAATAAGCACTAGTAGATTCTCAGGAACAAAAAGGAAAATGGGTATCTGATATAAGTTTATAAAATTCATGAATATGCTCCAATCATCAGTCTAATATCTGCCATTTTGATATATTTATTATTACAATGGCTTGGGATTTGTCTTGTTCTGGTAAGGTCAATACTCAATAGTCAATACCCACCATTTACCTGCAGACAGGAATAATAAAAAGCTTGGGACCCCAGAAGCAAACCTAATATGTTGCCCACCATAGCTTTGTTGTCACCTGCACCTGAAATCAACACCGTTCATTTTCTTTGACTTCTCAATTGGGGGATTATCATGCAAATCCAACGGTTCTGACTTCTGATGAGAGGGATGGCGATTTAGGGTTTTGTCTCTTTGAAACATAAACATCATATATTTGTTTAGGTGAAGAGGATTTTGACCTTTTTTGATGATGTATACCTATCCTCTTTACAATATCATTTTGGATAGGCCCCATTCAGATTTGTTGTAATTATTTTAATAATTTGAATTTTAAACTTAATTTATAATAATGGCCATTAATTATAAATAAAACGATAATAATGCATTTAACTTTCACTTTTCCAAAAAAAATGTCCATACATGTAGATGTAGTTAAGTTGTTTATGCAAATCTACATCAAAGGGAATTTTATCTGTAATGAAATCATGTAATTTTATCAAAAAAAAATTATGCAAAAACGAAAGTTTTATGTTGTCAACTATATTTTACTTAGACCAATAACTGAATATACGAGATATATATGATTCAAACACAACAAAATTCATATTGCTTTTTAAAATTAATTTTTTTATCATTTCAATGACATTATATGATATCAAAGTGTCACAACATTAAAAATAACAAACAATAAAAAAATTACCAAGTTCATAAATAAACGTAGATAAGAAGATATTCAATGACCCATATAAAAAATTTATCGAGTTCCGTGACTAAAAGTTATCTTATCCCAAATGAGTTTTATTTTTCTTAAAATAATTTAAGCCAAGCGCCCAAGCACTTTTGTATATTGTATTCATCTTTGAATCAAAAAGGTTAAAATGTTAATTTCGAATTCAACAAAGATAAAAAGTAAATATAAAAATGATTGAATAAAACTTAATGTCACGGTCCTATTCGCGTGATGCTCGAGACCGTGACAGGATGCTTGCTGGTTGTATTTAATGCGAGATGCGGGATAGCAACAAGGGTGTAGTACGTGCCGTACAGCCGTTCTGTCCTTTGAGACGGGCTTGCTGGTTAGGCACCACACTGGTCGGGAGCTGTCTCTGCTTCCCTGATGAGCCCATGGGAGGGCGAAACCAGTAAACATCGAGTGGAAAAAGCTGAGCCCCGGGCTGGTACGAGCCCTGGGTTGCCGCACGGGGGCTATGTCCCTGCGCCAAGACTCTGACCCCGTGACAGATGGTATCAGAGCCAGTCTGTGTGCTAGCTGTGAGCTAGCTGTGAGCTTACCAAGCGCTCCATGTGCTGCGTAGCGAGTCAAAGTGGACGAGCGTTTGTCTCACACCCGGTAAAGGGGTGTTCGCGAGTGGGGCCTCTAGAGATGAGGTCGGGTAGGAAGGAAGCCGCAGCGAAAGTTCGCAAAGCACTCGTGCCTCCAACGAAGAGGGCGAGCAGGCAGGGAATTGCACACTAGATCCGGGCTAATTAAAAAGAAGAGGGTAAAGAGCTTTCTCCCCATACACGAGGGCGTGCATGAATCAAGTGGGGGAGTTTGTCACGGTCCTATTCGCGTGATGCTCGAGACCGTGACAGGATGCTTGCTGGTTGTGCTTAATGCGGGATGCGGGATAGCAATAAGGGTGTAGTACGTGCCGTACAATCGTTCTGTCCTTTGGGACGGGCGTGCTGGTTAGGCACCACACTGGTCGGGAGCTGTCCCCGCTTCCTTGATGAGCCCATGGGAGGGCGAAACCAGTAAGCATCGAGTGGAAAAGGCTGAGCCCCGGGCTGGTACGAGCCCTGAGTTTCCGCATGGGGGCTATGTCCCTGCGCCAAGACTCTGACCCCGTGACATTAACAAATCCCTATAAACAGGATAATTTATAATTTAAATCACTAAATTTAACATGAACTTTCATTTACATCACCAACTTTTAATTTGATCAAATTACATCATTCAACTTTTATCATTAATAAACTAAATCACTTGTACTAATATCGTTAACTAATTCTAACAAAAAAATTAAAATTGACACTTTTACTTAACATATTTTTACAAATCATGATCAAATAATGTTTAATTGATAATTTTAATATTTTTATAGGAATTTTCTAAAACATTTCATTTAAATAAATTCAAAGAAAAATAACTAAATTTCCTATTAATCCTAACAAAAATGTTTAAATTTTCAATAGAATATTATTTATTGATGATATGCGAAAAATATGTTGAATAAAAGTGCCAATTTCAATTTTTTTCATTAAAATTATTTAATTGTATCAATATAAGTGACTTAATTTATAAATAATAAAAGTTGAATGATGTAATTTGATCAAATTAAAGGTTTGTGATGTAAATGAAAGTGGATGTTAAGTTTAGTGATCTAAAATGTAAACCACTCCTATAAACATTATTTAACCTATTCTTTTAATTCATTTTTTATTAAATATAAAGTATTACATTCTCATGCCAGAATTTGAACTCATAATTTTCATCCTTTTACTTTTCTTATTAGTTGTTATTCTTCTTTATTTTAGAAAAGGGGGGAAATATGAATATAAAAAGAAAATTCTAGGTAGACGTGAGAATATATATCTTGCTTTTCTGACTTTTCTTTTCTTTTCCCAAATCCAAATTGCGAGAATATTTAATCGAGAATATCTTTGTATCAAATTCTTTATTAAAAAATTAATACATTTTTATTAAAAAATACATAAAATTTGGAATGATAATTTACTCGTGATATTTACATATAATGATTAAAATGAACTTACTTTACCATATGGTTGGTCCAAGTGGATAGTAATTTAGTATCGATTTAGCATGTCTTTAGTTTGAGATGTTGTGTATGTAAATAATATTCGTTGAAAAATTTATCCATTAAAATTAAATGTGCGACACAAATTAATCTGTATTAATAAGAGAAAAGTCCTCCAAAATTGGAAGGGTAACAAAAAAAAATATACTAGAACTATTTCTTAATTAAGTGATTATGAAGATAGATAGTTCACCTAAAAATAAGAAAATAAATTGTAAATTATAGTACATATTTATTGACTTGTACGGATATAATACGGTGTAATGACGCTATAAAGAATACCTGGTGACGTAGAATCCAACTTTGGCAGGCAAGCATGCTCGAGAACAGTTCTTTTTATTCAATTAAACATTTTTTGTTTTTTATTTAATTAATTTTAGAATAATTATGAATTTCTATCAAAATTGTTTTTAATTGCATTAGAATAATTTTTAATTAGATTATTTATTGATGCAAGTTCTTGTTGAATATCTTTTATGCATATTAAGTTTAAGACATGGGAGGCTTTTCTTAATTTTATTCTAATTTAAATTTTGATATATTTTTTCTATATGAGACATATTCGAATATATTTTAATTATTAGTTTAATTTATTTTAAAGATTATTTTAGTTCTGATTTTAATTTATTAAGATGTACTATTATGATAACGTCATAAAATTGCAACTTATAGCAGAACTATAAATAATTTTTTTTGAATGGAAACTTTATTAGATAATAGGATTTAACAAGATTACGAGCCTCATTAAAAAATTCCCCTAGGCCTAAGTGGAGAAAAATAGTGCATCGTAATCTTGCTTATACACCGAGACTTAGGTACAACCCATTAGTTTAACAACAATTACACATGCTTACGTGAACACTCGAGTCATAACTTCTCCTGATGAAGCTTCAATAGTAGTGGCTTGTCTGCTCAGGTTTCAGTACTTCCTAAAGGTGTGTATGCCTTATGTTCTCATTTTCCTGCTTAATGAACCTATATTCAGATTTCCTAGCAATACCTTTTTTGCTAGTTTGTCGGTTGTGCAGTTAAACTCTCTTGGCACGAAATGGATGCTCAAGTCCACTTCTTTACACAAGTCTCTACAAGAGAATATAAGGGGATTGAAATTTTTTGGGCATTTTTGTGGATGTTTGAGCCAATCTACAACCATCTTGTTATCATTCTCGATCAGTAGTTTGAAGGTCTTGGCCTATTTGGAGTTTCTGAAAAGATTTAGAGCTTCATAGATTACTGTTAATTCCGCGGTGGTTGGGTCAGAGACTCCGATTGACTTAGAGAAAGAAATTAGACATCTAGCGTGGCTGTTCTTAAGACAACCACCAACACCTGCTTCTCCAAAACTACCGGAGACTGCTCCATCTGTATTAAATTTTACACTGTTCAACGGGGGAGGTGTCCACAAATTCTGATTCTGCATTCTTTTTGTCTCTGTGAAGAAGCCGAAATTTGCAGGATTGTTCAACAGGTCGATGATGGGTATGGCAGCTTCCGGCCAAATTGCTTTGCACCAGTGGCTCAAGCGTAAGGTGCATGTGTCAAACAACTCCATAGTTTTCGATTTGGACTTTCTGAAGAGAATCTCATTTCTGTATAACCATGTGGACCACACGAAACAATGAAAGCTTAGGAACTATACCTTAGGAAGTATTGATTTTGGGATACTCGAGAACCACAGTTGTATCCAATCCGGAAAGGAGTTTAGAATTATCAGGTAAACTCCCCAAAGCTTGTACCATTTCTGCCAGTTTAACCAAACCGCACTACAATGGCATAGAAGGTGATTTACCGTTTCCTGGGCTTGATTACATAAAGGGCAGTGCGTCGAATCTTGAGGAAGGCATCCTCATTTAGACAATTCAGATTTTGTTGGGATCCTACCTATGATGGCTTTTCATAGGAAGGCATCCACTTTTGGTGGAGCTAAACCAAACCAAAAAAGTTTCTAAATATTGTCTTTGTGTTGTTGTGCATCTATGTCGACGTTGTTACACGATTTCACTGTGAAGATCCCATTGGAGTTGGCGGTCTACGTTGTTACAGTCTCACATTCAAACAAATTTCTTCGAGTAGGAATCTTCCAATGCCAAGTGCCTTCAATGTTCTTGCCAAAATCAGCCACCACCCCAACTTTTTGGATAGCTAAGTCATGGATGGTGGGAAAATCATGTATAAGGGGAGCTGAGCCAACCCAGTGGTCACTCTAAAATTGGGTTCTTTTTCCGTCTCCAATGTTTATGCGAGTATGTTGTAGGAACTGAACTTCATTGGTACGGAAGTTAGTAGAGATACTTCGCCAGACCTAGGATTTATTATTTGGTCTCAGATTTCTCGGCAAAATGGATCCAGAGTTCCTATCGTACCGAGCTTCAATCACTTTTCGCCATAGTCTGTTTGGTTCTGAACCATATCTCCATATCCATTTCAGCAGAAGAGCTTGGTTTTTAGCTTTGAAGTCCACAAGTCATAGTCCACCACAAGCTTTTGGAAGGTATAACATTTCCCATTTTACCCAATGTATTGTTCTTCCTTCCTTTGAGCCCCAGAGGAAATTAGCAATCACCTTTAATAGTTCTTTGCTAATTCTAGAAGGCATCGGGAAGATAAAGATATAATAAATCGACAGATTAGATAATACCGATTTGATTAGTGTTAATCTTCCGCCAAATGATAGTGATTTCGCCTTCCATCCTGTCAGTTTTATTTTAACTCTATCGATTACTGGGGACCAGATCAGGGGACTGTTTTTGCAATGTCCTAAGGGGAGCCCCAGATACGTGCTAGGTAAGTTTTCTCTTTTGCAAGATAGTAATGAAGCCCATCGATCTATAAGCTCGTACTTAATATTAATACCCGACAGTTTAGATTTGCTGATGTTTAGCTTTAGTCCTGAGGCGAGTTCAAATCTCCTTAATATGCGGACAATATTTTTATACCTCTTTCGCTAGCTCCAGTAAAAATAATGAGGTCGTCTGCGAATTGAATATGCGATATGATCTTCGGACAACTGCCAATGCGAATACCATCAAATAGACTCAAATTTGCAACTTTGTACAATAATTGGGAGAGAGCTTAAGCTATAATGTTGAAGAGGAGTGGAGAGAGGGGACACCCTTGTCTCAATCTCCTGCTGATTACAAAAGTTTTAGTAGGAGATCCGTTCACCAAAATGGAAATTGAGGTTGTCGATATACAGTTGTTAATCCAAAAACACCATTTACTACCAAACCCCATTTTTTCCTTGATGAGTAGTAAAAATTCCCAGTCGACCGAATCGTAGCCTTTGTGAAAGTCAGCCTTGAATATTACCCCTTGTAAGTCTCTTTTCTTGGTGTAATCTATCACTTCATTCGCGATGAGGACGCAGTCAAGTATGGCAAATTGGGATTCACTGATGATTTCTTTGAATACTCCATTGAGTCGTAATTCTAACACCTTGGCCAACAAATGAGTGATCTGCCATAGTTTTCGGATTATTTGTTTTTGGAATTAGTACCACAAATGAGTGGTTAAAAGTAACATCACTAGGTTCTCCACTATAGAAAGCCTCGAAGAAGGATTTAATTTTTTATTTTAAACTTTGCCACAAATTCTTCAAGAATCCTACATTAAATTCGTCTGGTCTCGGAGCTTTCGAACCCTCCATTGCAGAAAGAGCATAGTATATCTCATCCAAAGTAAAAGATTTTTCAGATTGGACGCTGAAGCCGAATCAATTGATTTCAGGTTGCATTCAAGGCTAGATACTGGTAGTGTCTTCGACAGGTTGTAAGATGTTTTGAAGTGGTCTTCTACTGCTTGTTTGATTTTGCTTGGTTTATGGATGCTTTGACCATTGACTTCCAAGCTATGGATAATGTTTCTTCTTTGTCTCTCCGTGGTAACCAAATGGAAGTATTTGGTATTTTTATCGCCTGCTTTGAACCATTGCACTCTAGACTTTTGTAACCATTCACGTTCTTTCATTCTGATTCGATTCCATAGATTGGCTCTGAGTAACTTTAGTTCTTTGACTCTATCTGAATCTGTTGGGTTCTTGGACAATTTTTTTTCAATTTCGTGACATTGTAACTCGATCTCGTTGATGGATTATTTTTTACTTCTTTGTTTTTCTCTTTTCCCATCTTCTGAAGGTTGTTTTGTAATTTCACAGCATGGTTATGATCCCTTTGCCCCTGTCTATAACGCACGAATTTTGTATGTTGTTCACCAAGTCTTTATTCTCAAGCCAATGGTCAAACCATTTGAATGGTTTAGGACCCCACTGTGTTGTATTTGTGCATAGCAAAACTGGATTGTGATCCGATATATCTCTTGTAAAGATTTTCTGACTAAGGTTTGGCCAGGAAGTTGCAAACTCTATTGAAACTAGAAACCTATCCAATCTGCTGAATGTTGGTTTTTCTCGAAGATTGGTCCAAGTAAACACTCCTTCAAGAGCGGGAAGATCTATCAGGCCTGAATCGTCGATGAAAGTTGAAAAGGTTTTCATTGCTCTTTTGTTCATGAATATGCCAATTTTCTCTTCAGGGGATTTAACAATATTGAAATCTCCTCCCAGTAAAACTGGGCAATTTGAGGCTTTGATCAGTAGATTGATGCTCTGAAATAGCTCTTGTCTTTTGGGTGGGTCATTTGGAGCGTAGACATTTATAAGTAGGCACTTGAAGTTCAAATCAGGTAATTACCAAACATCGCGATATAATTCGGTTCTGTTGTGTAATTCTCCAACTGAAAAAAGCTTGCTTCCCAAATATTTACCAGGCCTCCAGATAAGCCGATTGCAGCAGAGAATAGGAAATTGAAGTTATCCTTTCGCCCCACTAGCCTTCTAATTGTACTATAATCAAATTCTTTCATTTTTGTTTTCTGTAAAAATAGCATTCTCGATTTGGAGGTGTTTAGGAGCTTTTTAACTGCTGCTTTTTTTCTCGAAAGATCCCAGCCTTCTAATGTTTGATGTAGCAAATAAACCAGTTGTAGACATGAGAAAAGAGGATCACGAATTTAAGGTAGCGGAAAGCTAACTCATTAAACTTTCCCTGAAATAATTTGAACTAGCCGACTGCAGACAAGATCACCATTGACTTCAAAATTGAGCCCTACCATTTTACAAACTTCCAGAGTGGCTTGGGCTTCTTTTATAATGTTTGAATTGGGGGCAGGCAACTCAGGATTTCATTGATGAGCAACTGCTGAGATTTTCGGAAGAACCTCTTTTTCTTTGCTTTGAGGAGTGTTTAAAGAAGGGTTAATAGTTTTGGTCGTGGTTTTTTTGGTGTTTGGTTTTGAGCCTAGGAAAGTATTATCTGTTTTTGCTCTGAAGGAAAAAGAGTTCAGGCTTTTTTGAGCTTTTAAGTATTTGGGTCGGATAAAGAATAAGCCTGTTGAGGTGTCTAGAATTTCTAAATATTTCAACTTTAGCTATAAAATGTGTTTTTTAATTTAAATTAATCCCTAAATTTTTGAATATTTCATATTTACCCCCAAAACTACCACCCTAATTCTAAACTGGTCCCAAACTTTTAAATGTTTTAATTTTATTATCAAATTATATTTATACCGCATCATATTATTACACAATTTACATTAATGTTTAAATGGAAATCAACCATTTTCATAACGGTGTTTTCAACATGGGATATTAGTAACACATACATTGATAATTGAGAGATGAAATTAAAACGTTTAAAAGTTTAGAGACCAATTTAAAATGAAACACATAGTTTGAAAATTAATTTTAAATAATTAAAAGTTTGAAATTAATTTAGAACAAGAGTTATAGTTTGGCAAGGGAGTAATTAACTCATTATTAAATCAAAATTGCAAAACGGCAAAAACTTATGATAGTTGATAATGGGTTTAAGGCATGGGTTGATATTTGAGTAAAACTTAATGGGCTCATATGAATATTAGGTAAAGGCCTGATGACTTTGGGTTCTAGGCATGATAATTATGTAAACCTTGTTTAATAAAGAGACATGGATACAGATCCATTAATTAGTTGAGTGATCAAGAGTATATATATTATATCATTTAGTATGTGTTCGAATCACAATATTAATTTAGTAATGTGATTATTTCTTTATTTAATAAAAAAGGCGTGGAAAGAGTTAGTTAGACGTAGTATTTACCCAAGGTAAGACTTGAATTTAAGAATTAGAGGTTAATTTACATTTTAAATCATTAAACTTAACATTTACTTTCATTTAGATCATAAGCATGTAATTTAATCAAAGTACATAATTCAACTTTTAATATTAATAAATTAAGTCACTTGTACTAACATCGTTAAATAATTCTAACTAAAAAACTAAATCTGACACTTTTACTTAATATATTTTCACATGTCATCATCAAATAATGTTTACTCGATAATTAAAATAACTTTTTTATGTGAAATTTCTCAAACATTTCATTTAAAATAAATTCTAAGAAAAAATATTTAAATGCCTTAATACACTTTCCCCCTAAACTTTATATGTTTTCTCAATTTGCCCCCTAAAGTTCATTTTGATCACTTTTGCCCCTAATATTTTCGACGTTACCTATATTACCCAAAAACTAACACCATTAAAAAAAATCTGTCCTGACCAATTAGAACGCGCCAAGTCACCTAATTATTATTTTCTGTTGAACATATTAAAATATACACTAAATTGATTTTTTAAACCAAAACTACCCTTATCCCCTTCCTAAACCCCATTCCCTCATCCTCTTCCCCTTAAACCCCATTTTTGCTCTCAAATCTATATGGTCATTGCTTGAAATTGGGTTTTGCGTTTGATATATTTTTGGGTAATGCTTTGATTTGATAATGTCAAATTAGCAATGTGCATCTTTGACGAGAGCCTAGATGTTGTTTCATGGACGGTTATGATTTTTGAGTATGGAAAAATGGGTGATATTGACACTGCTAGATTGCTTTTTTATGAGGCTCCAGTAAAGGATACAGAAATTTTGGGGGCCATGATTTCTGGGTATGTAAAAAATAATTTGCTTTAAAGTGGGTCTTTAATCTTTATATGTTCAGGCTAATGCAAATGAGTGATATAAAAGCCTAATGAAGTTATATTTGTAAGTATTGTTAGTGCCTGTGCTAATTTTGGTGCTTTAGATTCATAAATATATGAATCAACAAAAATTTCCATTGATTCTTCGTTTCAGTATGCAAAATGTGAGAATTTGGATATTGCTAAAAGGTTGTTTGATGAAATGCATCAAAACTGAGGGTGTTTTGAATAAGTATGTTCAGGCGAAAGTTGTTAAAGAAAATTGGGGGAAGAAGATGGGGTATTTTAATATATTATTTTATTTATTTTTATTTTAAAATTTAAAAATAAATAATAATGACGTGACACGTTTTGATTAGTCGAGATAAATCCTTTTTAACAATAGGGGGCAATATGGGTAATGTCGAAAACGTTAGAGTGTAAAAGTGATCAAAATGAACTTTAGGGAGCGAATTGGAAAAACAAGTAAAGTTTATGAAAAAAAAGTGTATTAAGCCTATTTAAATTCTCAATTAAACATTATTTGAAGATGATATGTGAAAACTATGTGAAGTAAAAATGACACTTTCAATTTATTTTTCGTATTTAATGATGTTAAGAGAAGTGACTTAATTTGTTAAGGCTTAATACACTTCCTCCTAAATTTTACCCGTTTTCTCAACTTGCCCCTAAAGTTTCTTTTGACCATTTTTGTCTCTTAACGTTTTTGACGTTACTCATATTGCCTCCTACCGTTAAAAAAATCTATCTTGACCAATCCGAACGCGCTAAGTCGTTTTTATTTATTTTTAAATTTTAAAATAAAATAAAATAAAAATATTAAAATACCCAAAACACCCTCATCTTCTTCTCCAATTTTTCTAACTCTCCTCTATGTTCGTGTATTGATGTTTGGTTCTCCATTAATAGTTTTTTCTTAAAATATAATTATTTACAAAGAACAAGGCCGATTGAACTTATCATAAGATGATAATCCAACATGTATGATTAAAGATAAAATTTGTAGAACTAATGTTTTGATATAATAATTGAAAAATGTTTTGGACTGATTTAAAAGAATTCAAAATTATTTCCAAAGTCCAAATAACTTGAAACTATGTTTAGGGGATGTTTTTAAAGGTTTTTACATGTTTTTCAAAGCCAAACTAAACAAAACCATCCAGGTGTATCGAAACACCCTTAGGCGTTTCGATACGGGGTCTTCCAGTGTCAAAACGTTTCGATACGGGTCTTTTCTAGATGAGGTTTTTGCCCAGCGTTTCAATACGGGTTATGCCGTTTCGATACGCCTACGTGGCATCGATCACAACGGTCATAAACCCTAACGACTATTTCCAACTAACATTTAAATGCAGATCGTTTCAATACGGGGCTAGATGTTTCGATACAGGCGTTTCGATATGGCCAACAGCGTTTCGATACGGGTGTTGCAACGGCTCTTTCTACTTGAAGAGCGTATCGAAACGGGTTCGAGCGTTTCGATACGGTTAGCAGCAGAACAACATTAATGAAGGGAAATAAAGTCCTCAACGGCTCCAATTCATCCCCAACGGCTAGTAACGGCTACAAACTCAATAAGGAGTATAAAAGGGACCTCCAAGCATCAAGTAATGGTTAATGCTTCAATTGTCAATCAACAAATGATCAAGAATTGTCTTTGTACTTAAATTGTCATTTCTTTGTATAGACAAATACTAGTGAGCCAAAATTGTCAAATTTGCTCAAGTGTTTTAGGTTTTGGGTGAGAGCAAAATTGTGCAAACAAATATCTATTAAAGGGATTTAAGTTTGCTTATCTTTTCTCTTTTGTAAAAGGGTTTGATCAAGGCTTTGTGTAGAAAACTTGATCGGTGTATAAGGGTTTCCTCCTAAGCCTAGAAAAGGGGACGAATCAATAGCGGATTGATTGGAAATCTTTAGTGGGAAGCTAAGGTAGTGGATGTAGACCTTGGTTAGAAGGTTGAACCACTCTAAAATCATTGTGTCATTTATCTTTTAGCTTCCACACCACACCCACCCAAAATTTCACCTCTCCACCACTTGGTGAACAAGATCGGTTGAAAGAATCGAGCACCTTAAAACTCAACAATTGGTATCAGAGCTTGGCTCAATCGAAGATGATTAACATCCTATTGAGAAGATCCGACAAGCACGATCATCATTTCAAACAACCGACTCAATGGCGTAATCCATCGACAAACCGCCCTTCTTCGACGGAACTCACTATGCCCATTGGAAGACAAAGATGAAGTTCTTCATTAAGTTAAGAGACTACAAGCTATGAGACATAGTTGAAGATGGTCCGTTCGTGCCTCAACGAAGCAAAGCGGAGTGGAGTGCCGACGATCGCAAGAAGATGGAGCTAAATTGCAAAGCCTTGCACATCCTCTTTTGTGCATTTTGTCCAACCATCTATGAGAAGATGTCTTCTTGTGAGAGTGCCAAGGAGGTATGAGACAAGCTTGAAGTCACATACGAGGGAACCAATGAAGTTAAGGAGACCAAGATTGGGCTCCTCACCTTAAAGTATGAGAACTTCAAGATGGACCCGGAAGAAAACATCGAGAATATGTTTGATAGGTTCTCCACTATCACTAATGGTCTCAAAGGCTATGGAGAAGCCATCCCGGAAGAAAAGCTTGTCCGAAAGCTCATCTACTCACTTCTCAAGTCATGGGACTCAAAGAGGACCGCCATCATCGAAGCTAAGAATTTGAAGCTTGATGAACTCATTGGGTCACTTCTTACTCATCAAATCATGAAGAAGAACAAAGAAGATGAGAAAAAGAGGGAAGAAATTAGAGTTATGAGAGAGAAGAAGCTCAAGGGGCTTGACATCAACACCAATGCCATTGCTCTCAAATCCTCCACTTGCCATCATGTTGATTCAAGTGAAGAGGAAGATGAAGAAGAAGAGATAGTTCATCTCTTCAAGAAGTGTGCCTCATTCATGAAGAAAGCTTTGAGAGAGCTTGAACGAGAATCCATGAAAAAGAAGAGGGTAAGCACTTCAAGCCATAAGAAGAAGGCATATGTGGCTACTTGGAGCGATGAGGACTCCACCGACGATGATCAAGTCAACATTTGCCTTATGGCCATCGAAGAAGATTCAAGTGTAACTTCTAATTCATCTACTTCATGTTCTTACTCTTTTGATGAATTACAAGATACCTACGATGATTTGGTTTTAGAGTTGTACATGAAAACGTGTGTATAAGCGGACATGGCAATGTACGGAAAGTAGGAGTAAGATATGGTTTAATACCATTGAACATGTAAACCTTTGACTGAAAATCACCGTGTCAAACTTTGACGACGCAAGGTCAACAAAATGACGGCAGTAATAATTAAGGAGATTAAATGAAAAATAAATGCCTAAACTACTTATTTTGTGAATTTTCGGTAAAATTATAGCAATGACTAATTCTCTCGTCACGAGTAATTTTACTAAGAGATGAACGATTGATCGTAGATTATACTATATCCTCATGAATTGAAATTAAATCCTGATCTCATGGTTAAAAGATGAATAACCACCATCTTATGATTATCGTTAAATTAATATATTGTACGGTTAAATCCTTAAAATCTTTTATTGTTATACAAAACCATGGCAGTGTGGATGGAGCAGAGCAGATTATTCCCCTGTTTTTGCAGTTATTTGTTTGTTTTTAAAACTTATGGAATTATAACATCAAACCCTACATTACAATCATTATGAAAAGGTGGGGAAATATACACATGGATTCCATGTCCACTCATCTCCCAACTCAAAAACCTAAACATATGTATGAAAGAAACTATATAACTTCGTCTAATGCATCGAGTTCGAGTGTGGTGGATGAAAAAACACTTCTTTCGGGCTTAATGTGCTAAAACGAAGAAAAGGGTATCTAGAAAAGCCAATAGCAACAAATGAAATGCAGTCAAAGGAAGAAATCAAGAAGGAAACAGCAGTGATTTGGTGTTTGGTCTTGGGGAAGTAAAGCTGCAGCCACTGGAAGAGAGTAGAAGCTTGAGGAGTCTCCTCAGGACTTGGCCACGTAAAGGAATCCAACGAGGCGCTTTGCCAGTTGCTTGGTATCTGAGCGCAGCCATAATTGGCGACTAGTAAGACATATAAAGCGTGGGCAAACCCTGTTGCTGTCTCCCTAATCCCTATTCCCTATACACCATTCTATTCCTTTCCAATTCTTTCCCTCTCTATCAACTTAAATTCGGTAAAACTCAATTATTTTTATACAATTTTTGGATCGTTGGATGATGATAATTAATGACTCAAATTATTTTCTCAAGTGATAATCTTCAATTTTTTACTGTTAATCTCATTCATCCATTTCTCTTATTCAATAATTCTAAATTAGTATAAAACTTAACTTGATCCTATCGCTATATATATATAATGTAAATGAACCCGATCAGGGTTCGGTTTAAGTCCGAAACATATGAACCATACTATTTTGAGAGTTGCGTTGATCTTACCTTCAAAACTAAAAAGCAATTGTATCACCCTATTTTCTTCAAATACTGCTATCTTTCTCAGTATTGTAGGTGATTAAAATTGAAGTTTTAAGATCAAGTCAAACTCTATTTCTGTTCATCTTTCTTTTTAAGAAAAGACAAGCTTTCACTTCTAAAAAGGATAAAGATAATCGAATTTGGAGTTTTTGAACTTGGATTCAGATTTTGAATATTCTATTTGTATAGGACTCAAATTTTTAGTCGACACTTGACCCCTTCTAAGGGTTGCGGTTTTAATTGCGTAAGTGTATTATAATAGTGTTTTTAAAGTTTTTAGGTCTTTGTTTGGAGCAATTTTTACTTAAGGGAAAAGAAATTTGTTCATAATGAGTTTTGAACCCACAACTTAAGGAAGAGGAGAGAGGGTGTCAATTGAAAATTTTAACCACTTGTTATAGAGATTATTTAAACCTCTAAGGTTGATGGCATTGTTTTGGTCAAATTCTGGTTTTAACTTTATTATATTTAAATTTAAGATTTAATCTTTATCTTTTTACTTAGTATCGTTTGGTAGTTCATATAATTAAATATCATTGACTATTTTGATTAAAATATTAATAATTTTTTCTTAAAAATAATAAGCTTAGATAAAGGCTTTGTAACATGAAGTATTATGTTTATGTTGCTTTTATATGCATCGAGTCTTATAAAGTTCATATAATTTTTTTATTAAATAAAAATGTATTACATGCCCATACTAGTATTCGATTATGTACAAGAAGAAATAATATGAACATCTTTACTCACTAGACTAATTTGTGGATCTTAGATTTATATAAATTTTTATATATTAAAAATTCATTTTATATAGATATTGATAAACCTTTATATCATATTGGCTTCATGATATTACTTTGCTTTTTCATTAAGTTTTAATTATATATTTTTCATGGATGGAAATCGTTTGTCTCTTATTTTGCTCCTTTTATGCCCCCACTTTTAAATAGTGAATTTAAGGTTTAGAATTTAAGGCTAAGGGTTGGGGTTAGGGTTTAAGGAATTAGGGGTAGGGTGTATTTTTTAGGGTGTAGGATATGAAAATTAAGGTTATGATTTAGAATTTAATTTTTAAATAATATTTAGTGTGGGGAATAGAAGGGGGCATAATAGGGGTTGAGGATTTTAGGGTTCATGCCATATCTTATTTTATCTCATATTTAAACAAATACAAAAAGAGTAAACCATTATTTGAACAAATACAAAAAGAGTAAACCATTATTTAACTATTTTAAAAGATTGGGTCATTATTTGAACAATCCCGAGAAACACAAGCCCTTATTAGCGTATTTAGCCTAAAAATGCTTAACATGGTGACTGGTCAAAATAACACTTTATTTAACAAAAAAGTGCTTCGAAGTTTTGACTTCAAATTTGTCGTTTAATAAAAATTTCCAATCTTTTGATCTTCATTTTCTACAAGAGAAGGTGACATCCATTATGTGAATATTTTTCATTAAAAAAATTAAAATAAGTAATTTCAATATATATACGAATATATTTTTAAAAATAACGTGAAATAAAAATACAACATAAAAATCTCTTAATCTTATAGATTTTATTATTTTAATAATTATTATTAAATTTTATTCGTGAAAAAAATAGTTTCAGTATTATTGTATTAGGTCATTATTTACGTGGCCCGCATTGAATATTCAAAATGGAGAAATTGTTTTTGAAGTAAAATGGAGGATTCTTTAAATTTTGGAAAAATCTATTTCATTGGCACAAATAAGCATATACATGACTAAATTAGCTCATTTAATCTTTGTTTCTTGTTTTTAATACGGATAAAAATTATATGCCCTCTTTATGCCACAACACTAAAAAAAATCAAATTCTAAGTCTTAACCTTAAATTCTAAAACTTGAAAAATACATCCTACCCCTAATTCCCTAAATTATAATCATAAACTCTAACATTAAACTTTAACTCTAAACTTAATTTTTTTAGAGTGAGACATACACAAAGACAAAATTTCTATTCTTTTTACTACACTTCCAAATTCTGATAAGTTTATTTTGATAAATATGTCAAATTGTAAAATATGAAGTCATTTTTTGAAATAAAGTTGATGTCTGTTATCTTGTAAATTTTGGTACATGAACTAGTCTACAAATTTGGAGAAGTCGTTTTCTCTTTCCTTCTTTAATTTAGCAAATTATTACATTTATGTCTCATGACATATTTTGGCCTATATTTGTTGTAGATTTATATTTATTGATAATTTTTTCACGACGTTTGATTTTAATTTGCAGTTTTCAGTGCTCTTTTAGTAGTTTGATATTTTTTTTGTAATTCATTTGTCGATGCAATCAGATCTATTTTGCGACGTAGCCTGCATGATTGTTGGTTTCGCTAACCGCTACTACTCCAATCCTTAAGCGTGTAAATAGATAGAGATAAATAGTTTTGTTTCATGCTTCCTTTCTCCAATGTTTCATCTTATTTTCGTCGTTGCAGCTCACTAGACGTAAGTTTTGCTGGTCTAATGTTTCATTTTCTATTTTTTTCAA
Organism: Hibiscus tridactylites; assembly: GCA_958450335.1. Taxonomy (NCBI): domain Eukaryota; kingdom Viridiplantae; phylum Streptophyta; class Magnoliopsida; order Malvales; family Malvaceae; genus Hibiscus; species Hibiscus tridactylites. The sequence continues at coordinate 74,483,602 of OY288281.1, forward strand.
TTTAATTTTACTTTGTTTTGTTATTTTTCTATTATATTTTTATTTCATTTGGAATGTTTCTCTATTTTATTTTCTAATATATTCAACAGACACATTGTTAAAAAATTATCCCATTCAAATTTTTACATTAGAAAAAACAACAATTTTTAAAAGTCATATATATGTCCCGTTTTATTTTTTCTTAGTTTTCCACTAAAAGTAAAATTTAGATTAAATTTTCATTTTAATTATTTTATATCACATGTTTTATTGATTTTTTTTGAAATAACTTAAAAAATAACATGTGATAAAATAAGCGGAATAGAAGAAATATAATTTAAGGACGTCCCATATTTGCATGACATAACTCTTTATTTGATCCAATTCAAGAAGGTTAATTCCTTATTTGACCATTTTAAAACGTCAACCGCTGATATGAGCCATCTCTAAAAGATCAACCTTAATTTGAACATTTAACCTATTAAACAATTATCTTTATTTTAGAACTACTATATGATATAACAATGGTGAAATTATTTTCCACAACCAACTTTAATCTACTATCAATATATTTAAACAAGTAATTAAATACACATAATGAGAAAAAAAATTTCAATCATTGGATTAAATGTTAGATTCCTTAAGTAAGGTTAGGGAGGGTTTGAATGCTTACATTGAAAATGAAGAAAACTGGATTGAGAGAATTACTACCATATTAAACCTATACAAAACTCAATTCAAATTAATCGTCTAATAAGTTAGAGACAAGTGATTAAACTAACTTTTGTCTCCAACTAAACTTCATTTTCACGGCTTAAAGACATTTTTAGGACCATTAGGTTCTATTTTTACCAAAGTAGGACCCAAAATTCTATATTTCCTAGACTAGCACCATTACAGTGAATTCGTTGTAGAAGTACGGCGAGTTCGAATAAAAAATAATTTTTTTAAAAAAAATTGAAACTCGTCGTAGAACCATGGGCAAGTTCCGAAAATTTTCAAATTTTTTCGTGTTTTAACTTATTTAACCGCATTAACGAATGATTAGCAAATCCTAATTGGAACTTGACGTGCATGCTAGACGAGTTTATTTTTTTTTTCCATTTTCGTCATTTAGTAAAAAAAATTTGATTTTAAAAACTTTAATTGAAACTCGCCCTGCATACACGACGAGTTCTAATTAGGATTTGCTAATCATCCGTTAATGCGATTAATTAAGTTAAAGTACAAATTTTTTGAAAAATTTTGGAACTTATTGTGGTTGTACGGCGAATTTCAAAAAATATATATTTTGTTTGAACTCACCGTACTTTTAAGTGTAATGGTGCTAGTGTGGGAAATATAAAACTTTTATTAGTTTAGTAATATTAGGATGTACTGTTGTTAGTTTTGTCTTTATGCCCATTTTCACTCTTTTAAGTCTTTCACCAAATTCATGCATTATTATATGAAAAACCTTTTTTAATAGTTATTTACGAAAATGACCCTCAGCCAAAATGACCCCCAAATTGTTTACGTAAGGTGACATCGCGTTCTGCGAAACACGCACCATAACCTTGCGTTGTACACATAGCGAAGTCCGTCCGACGTGGGCTGCCTTTTTTATATTCTGTAATTTAAAATTGCTGGATAAGACATCGCGGTTTCCAAAACGCGAGGTCCACGAGATTTTGAAGAGGCACATTAATTTGTCGCGGTAATCACTGCAAAGATCTGGCGTTTGGCACATAGCGAGGTCCAAAAGGAAAATAAATTTATGCGATTTTAAACGGATTTTCATGTGATCGTCGCGCTTATTACAGCGGACCTCGCGTTTTCCAATTATTGCGATCTGTTGGTATAAGTAGTTGAATTTATACCGTGACTACATTATTTTGGTCGATTAATAATATTGGCGATATGTGCCTTCCGTGTTTTGGTTGAAGCACTACGAAAAATTGCAATATCAGGGAATGAGTGGTTCAAGACCATTACATGTAACGTTGTTGGAGATATATGTGTCGTGGATGATGCTGATTATCGGGTACTCACGAAATCCGTGAATCTAGTCCTCGACTGCCTACATCGTGGACGAAGGTTTAGGGCTCCAACAACTTGGACGATCTATGACGTCATTTGTCTACATTTTAGGGCTCCAATAATTTTTTTCTTCATTTTTTTGTATTTATTTCAAATTAATAATTTCACCGTGATTTATAATTACAAATACTGCGCGACTAAAATTATTAGCTTCTTATTTTTTTAATTATAATTCTTTTTAATTACAATTATACGCCTCTGGTATTACGCCTCTAAGCTTAAGGATTACGCGAATGCGACGATTAACTTCCTGGATAAACCCATCAAACATGATTCTCAAGGTATTTTATCTTTTTATTCATGCCCAAAACCAAGCTTTGGAACCATTTTCAGGGCCATTTTTATACCGTTTAAAATGTCTGTTATGTGCCAATATCAGTCTCAAATGAAAGATAAGTTCCAATACTAGGTCTCTAACCTAAAATATTACGAAGATTATTCTAATAATAACCCGAGAAAACACCTCCAACATGCCTACCAAGCCATTTCAACTTTTTATTCTTGGACAAAAACTAGCGTTCGAACCATTTTCAACGCGCTTTTTATACAACGTGCAATGTCTCGTACGTGCCAATATCGGTCTCAAATGGAAGATAAGTTCTAATAATACGTCTCTAAGCTATGTGTAAAGCGCGAGGTCCATACAGTAATTACCGCGATACATAAATGCGTCTTTTCAAAATCTCGTGGACTTCACACTTTGGAAACCGTAGGATTTTATCCAGTAATTTTAAATTACAGAATATGTATAGGCGGTCCATGTTACACGAACCTCGTTACGTGTATAACGCGAGACCATGGTGCGCAACGCAAAGTCGTTTTATGTGGACGATTTAAAGGTCATTTTTCTAAATAATGCTGGCTGAAAGTCATTTTTATAAATAACTGTTAAAAAGGTTTTGCATATAATAATACCCCAAATTCACTTTTTCAAGTCTTCCACGAAACCCCAAAATTCCAAATCAGTACACATACGTCACGTCCTGGCTGGTTGTAACAAACTAATTCAATCATGCATCATTCTACTTATTCGATGGCTTAATAAATGGGTAAGTAGAGGAACACTTTATTTAGACTTTATTCTAAAAATGACGAAAAAGTTATTCTGATGAAAGATTTATCAGAATAACCTTTCAACGTTTTAAGATGAGAATATGATTCATTAGAATAACAAAATTAATATGATACTAGACATTTTATTATTTTAACAGCGGAAACTAATTTAATTTGACACTACATATTAATTTAGGCAATGATTATACCAATACAAGGATGAACTATTTTAACAATGATGCATAGCTTAATAATCTCCCTTAACACTATTCAATCCTCACTATAATTATGTAGCCCATTTTTTGAAAATTTAAGAATAATGTTTGAAATCGAGATAAAAACGTGTTAATGTTACTTAACCACTAGGATGGTGAGACTATTGACATATACATGTATTATATATTATATAGGTTTAAAAACTTTTTGAACCCAACAAGTGTCTCACTGAAAAAGCGGATGATATTCATCTTAAGAAACACGAGTTCAAATCGTTTTGTTTACGAAGTGTATGCACATTGTCAAAGGTTAATAATATATATGAATAGATACTACATTGTAATTACTTTAGACCATTCAAAAAAAACTTTTTTAACCTCCAATTTATATTAAACTCGTTTAAGAAAAAAACCTAGTCGCTCTTCCTTTTTCCTCCAAACCGTTGTAACCTTTTCTTTGTTTTTAATTTTTTATGTGGCCGTTGGCGGTATTAGTTTTAGTGCTCGTTGCTGACTGTCGGTAGTGTTTTTTTGTTTCTTTTTTTTTATGTTCTAATTTTTAAATCCAATCATTTTGTCCTTGTGACGTGTTTTTCTCGACCTTTTGGTACGTATCTTTTTAATTTTTTTCTCTTAATCAGTCGCTTGGCCGCTTCTTTTTCATTTTTTTATCAGGGTTTGATTTAATGTCGTCACGACTGACCAAAATGTAACTCTTTTTATTATCCTTTTGATCTCACTGTTTTGGACCCTCGAACCGGATTTGGATACGAGCTCACAATCACCACTCTAGTTCGCGATTGAGTTGTGGTAATGACCGTGTTGTCAACATGTCTTATTATTGTAATATGCATTTTTTAATGTTGTTTGTTGTTGGCTTTTACCTTTCATCATTGAGCTTTGGTAATGTTTGTATCATTTTGTTTCGAGCCTTTGAGTTAGTGTTTTTACCTTTTTCCTTCGTATGGTCTTGTTTATGATATGGAAACGTCAAATTTTTAGAAATATGTCCGGATCAAATTTATTCACATGAGTTATTGACCTAGGGTTTTCAACTCTTTTAATCGTTTTCAGGGTTTGTTTATTTGGGGAATTTAGAAAACTGAATATAAAAGTAACGTGTTTTTTTAAACCTATTATTACAAACGCCACTAAAGTGCTAAACACTTGTGGTGTTCTTACAAACGAACGCCGCTAAAGTAATGTATAATTGCATCATTTACAACAAAACACCACTGAATGTAACACATATTGCGGCATTTTTGAGACAAACACCACTACAATGCGAGTATTTGTGGCGTTTCAATCAAAAGACTATTATATATAAATCCTATTGCGACGTTTGTTTAACAAATGCAACTAAAGTACGCGTCTATAGCGGCTTTTTTCCATAAATGCCATTAGAGCAAAATTTTTCTTATTTGATTAAATTCGTTGTATCAAATTAAAATTAGCAAAACTCAATTTGATTTAATAAAGTAAATTTTTTACTTGATTTGAATTTATAAATTCTATTTGATTTGACTCAATTCAAAATTCATACACTCCACTACATTCGAAATAATTTTAAATAAAATTTAAATAATCAAATAATAGTCATCAATTCGAATAACTCAAATTTTTTAGTCATTAGTGGATCGATTTAGAGTTAGAGTCGAATATCTTAAATCTTCATTATTTCTTAAATTCTCATTCGTTTTAATTTTTTTGACCTAATTCGAACCACATGCTCTTCTTTTAAAAAACATATTTTAATTCTAAAAATAAAAATTTTATTTTATTTTAATTCAATCACTCAATTTTTTCATTTTATTTAACTTAATCCTTTAACTATAACTCATTGCAAATTCTTTATTTCCAATAATTCCGACTTCTTTATTTTTTTATCCAAACATGTATGATTCTTATTAAAGAAGAACATCATACAATGTATTACCGAACGCCTCATTAAAAACCTCCCTAAACCTATTTGGAGGAAAATAGTACCCCAAGTAACATGACAAGAGATAGCACTACACAAAATCAACACAAAACAATGGGACAATAAACTCCACATAGGCAAAACAAGTTACCTACACAACTGAAACAAAACTAAGGCAACAACTCAATCCAAAACCCCCTCCCACTCCAAAACCACATCCACGACAAAATCATGACCGCATAGCACAAACTAACATACATCTCGAAACCATGAATGGCGATCAACACCCCCTTGGCCAACTCATCTGCCATTCCATTCGCCTCCCGAAACACGTGACTAAAACACACGCATGATAGTTGTCGACAAGCCACATCTATCTGATTAAACCAATGCCACAACCGCCATGAACGATACGACGAATGCAACACCCAACCTATTCCAACCTGCGAGTCAGACTCAATAACTATCGACGAACTAGCACTCCAATTAGAATTGACCACCATGTCCAACGCATACGTTATCGCCCTCACCTCGACATCATTTGAATCTATCACCCCAAAGAACCTAAAAACATGGCCAACACCGTACCGTCCGCATCACGCAAAACCCCACCACACCCTGCAGTGCTTCCCATATAAGAACAATCCCACCCGATCGACCCATTGAATGAGAAAAAAGAAATTCAAAATTATCTGACGGTCATACCTTACGAATTATATGTGGTGTAACATCCTCCAATTTAGTCTCCTGAATGAAAATCATCTCGCATTTGTGTTGCCGTAACAAATCCTTAATGACTTTTCGCTTCGTCGATGACCCTAAACCCCTAACGTTCCACAACAACACCCTCATCGTACCACCTATTTATCGCGTTCCCTTTCTTCAATTAACCGTGCAATATCCTGAACAACCTCTTTCTCATTACCTAAAATTTTTGCACCAAGCAACTCTCTTAACTTCACCGTCTCTTTTATCTCTCACGAGAGATCTTGTTCTCGTAGTATAGAATCCAAATCTGATGAAGTCTCACTCGACACCCCTTTCCGGCAGAACCTTGAAACGCGCTTCTTTCCCAACTGTTGTGTCTCGTCCAGTAGTTCCTTTGGCAACACAGACTCTACTATCAAATTAGAACAATTATTTACGTCATTGTTTACACTCTGTTTCTTAATGCTAGCGGTTCCACATCACAAGGCCCAAATAAGTCATCATTCATCGAAACTTGGCCCACAAGACAATCGACTAATCCACACCTGCTAGCATCAAAAGGACACCAAACTCTCGGACTCGCAATTTCATCCCTTTGTACCATCCCTACCTCATCATCACTAAGTCTATCATTAGATAATAGAGGCAACTCCTCTATCCGACCTCCCTCGCCACAAGTCTCTTCCCATAAAACATTCTGCTGCCAATGATTATTTATAACACCCTCATTTGTCGCAAAAGTTTCCCCTTCCCTTTGTTAATCTCCCTATCATCATTGGATTGTGCCTCCCTATTTTCCCCCTTTTTCAGCTCACATTCCTCCATATCCGTCTCTATAGATTCTGTGACGTTGATATCATCACAACCACAACCTGCCCCTTGTTCACGTCCAATCTCCATTTCACACACTCGGATAAAGAATTTGTCATCATTCACTTGCAGATCAAGAAATTCATCAATTCAACGCACTTGATCCGTCTCGACCAACATTCGCCCCCCTATGGAAGGATTCTACTTCCAATGTCCCATCTTCCAGATAGACAAGCTTCCCCCACATTACGGCCACATTCTCAAAAGCACCTATACACCACGCATGTAGCGGCAAACCACATACCACCAACCAAACCCATCTATTTCCCTTATCTACTTCCGATGACCAGTCAACCAATTTTTCAAAACATTGATCCCATCGTCCCTTGCTAACCGCTTCTCGTCTCGCTTCATCACTCTTTAACATCAGAAGTAATCTCGCCCCCGAAATACGCATAATGGAACACCCTTGGAAACCCAAGTCTTCCAATTCTTTTGCCACCATTGGAATTCCTAATGGCCGCCGACACTAGTTTATAGCGCAATGTTGAAGCGTCGCAATTTTGTCTTCATCCACATAACCCTGCACCACTCTCCTCTATGATTGTTTATGCAGCATCCTAGTTTCGTATGCAACAGTATCTGATTTCCCTCGCCCCTCATCCTTACGTCTCCAATAGGATATATGTCTTTCCATCCTTGCCAATGACACTTTAATCTTCGATCCATAGAGCCAAAAACCGTCCAGACATTCTATTTCCCTCCTTGCATCAGTTTTCGATTGCATATGTACAAATCCAAATCGCGCTCCATCCCATGCTCGTTTGATCGGAACAAACACATCCACTACTTCTCCGTGTCGATCAAAACATTGCCATACCACTTTCCAATGGAGGGACTAAAAAATATTATGAATGTAGAGGGTCCAAACTCGTCTTTCTCCTTCCGCCGCCTTTACTGTTTTCCCCGTCGTGCTTACCTATTAAATAAAAAATATATTGAAATCAATTCCTTTAATATTTATCTATGTGGATGTCTATCATGATAAGAACTTTATCATGGAGATTTGACTTACTTTATCATTAGGAATATTATCTACATTAATTAGAGTTTAATGTATTATTTACTTTTTATGCCTATAAATAGATGATTTACTGAAGGCATTGTAAACACAATTCTATATTTGAGAATAATACAAATCTTCCTCTTTCTCTCATCTCTTTGTTCTTCTTGTTCTCCGTTTTTATTCTTGTTCTTCTTTATTTTATTCATAACACGTTATCAGCACGAGACTCTAACCAACTGAGGTGTTTGTCGTTCAAATCCTAAAAGAGTTTGCCAAAAAGAATTTGATTCTAGTATGAATCAAAGATAAGTTCTTCTCCCTCAATTATATTTTAATTATCGATTATCTTTCTCTCTTAATCTTTAACTTGATTTTTAATTTTTGAAAAATCATTGGTTGCTCGTGTTAGTGTAGCTAGAGAGTGACATTATTTTTTTTTAAAAATAATACGTTTATTAGTATTATTCTATTTTATCTTGATAATGTTGAAAGTTATATTTTTTATAGGGATATTTATGTACTCTTACTTTTCATGGATTGACTCTCTTAAATCATCACGCGAAAATATTGGATTAAAGTAAATAATACTTTGCACATATTGATGCGGTGTTCGCAAGAAACTGTGGTTGTAAATGCTACTGTAAGATTTATATGTATAGGGCTGAAAGGTATGTGTATATTTCTCTATCTCTCCCGTATTAAAAAATAATGCCTAATTGCTTAATCCCATGCGCATGCTTTAAAGAGAAAGGTAAAATTTCATCTTAGATTCACTATAGTTTCTATTCTATTTACTTTAATCACTACATACTTTCTTTAATCCTATTTTATTCCAAAACAGTTTATTATTTACGTCATTCTAAATTAATTTTTAACCATGTTTTGAGTTTTACATGGGTTTAAATGGCTTGGAAAGAGACATGACATTATGAGAAGCTGCATTGGTTCATTTGCTACGTCCCCATTGTCTTCGAGACGAAAATCAATATCGGTAAACTCTATTTTTATTTTTATCCTTTAGAATACAATTTTAAAGTGCGATAAATCATGATGATTTTGAATCTACAAGAAGATTGTTATAAAGTCCATATTTGCTCAAAAGCAATCATTCTTCATTGTCGAAAAATCGACTATAGACTTCTCCTAAGTTCAAGTTACTAAAAAGTTGTCTTGATCCAAAAAACTTTATGGGAGGCATTCCCTGAAGTGAATGCAAGCATGATGTTTACTCCATGCAATTATTGGATCCATTTCAATCTCTGAAGAGAATGCAAACATGGTAAATCATTATTTAATTGGTAACATAACTTCGATATAATCCAAGTATATTGGTTGGACATCCCGTTCTGTGAGGCTATTAATCTCAAATGAGGTTTTTAAAATACATTGTGGACTGGTTTAACAATGCTGCGTACGATGATTAAATCTTTATTCTCTGTGATAAGGATATGTAAAAAAGGTTTCAAAGGCCCAGTGGCTCTACTCCATTCCCTGAAGTGAATGTGAGATTATATTATGGAAATAATAAAAGTCATATTAGAAGTTGTTTCATGATTGAAACCATGAATATAGACATGAAAAATATGTTCATTTTAAGGATACTTCTACCCACCGGTAGTGAGGTTATAAGAATGACAAGAGTGATAAAGATCATTCTAATGAAGTAAAATCTTTTTTATTACCAATGCGATGTTATAAATCATTGGTCTTGTACTTGTTGTACGTTGAAATATCAACAATCATTGAATGATAAAAGGAAGAAAATAGAAGTAAATTTTGTTTGCGAAAAATTACGAAGATGATATTAGTCCAACTTTATTTGGACATTGTTGGTCTAACTCATTTGGGCGTTGTTGATTTTCTTATAACCCTCGAAGGGAATAAATCATCTTCTAATTATTCTCATAACTTTGAAGAAAATTATTTATCTTTTTATTTATTTATCTTTATGTTTATTTACTTTACACACATTAATTATTTACGTTTTATATTTATATTTATATATTATGATATTTATTTATTTTGTTTAACATGATTACTTGTCAAATACAATCTATGGTGACGATTTATGCTCAACATAAGCATAAGATATATTTTCCCATTTAAATGCAAGGAAACAATATAAATATTATATCTCAAAGTACTGAAAATATTGATGCTCTAGAAGAGCAATAAATTCTTGAGAGAAAGCACATTATGAAAAGTGCAAAATTGCGAATATTGCAATAATTACCGCAAATGCTAATAATATCGTCACCACTAGAAGTGGAAATTTTAAGAGAGCAATATGAGTTCGCAAAATATCCCTTTGGGAATTATAGATAACATATCAATTGGCATTTGAAATAAGTCAATGTGGATATAAGTTCTGGTAGCCAAAAAGTCAGTTGAAAGCTCTAGAAGAGCTATATATTGCTACCAAAAGATAATTTCAATTGAAAGCTCCGAAAGAGCTAAATATATTCATATTCAAAAGAACAATTTTGATGGTCGTACTAGACATGTATGAGTGAGATTGAATTACATGTTACGGTAAACAAGAAGTTTACAAATTCACACACACACACACACACACACACACACATATATAGTTGACATGATTGGTTAGACCATCCTGATCAATAATGGTGCAGAAATTATTGAGATTTACATGCACATGTATTAAAAGAGCATGAAGTTCTTGTGGTGCTTATTCTCAAAAGAATTGATTAAATTCCACTTATTAAAGAACATGAAGTTCTTGTGTTGCTTAAAGGAACTGATTAAATTCTACTTACTAAAAGAACCTGAAGTTCTTGTGTTGTTTGTTTTCAAAGGATATAGTTGATTTCACTTACCAAAAGAATTAGTACTTGAAGTTCTTGTACTAAAGTTGAGAATGCATGTCTTGCATATCTAAACGAAATATGAGCCCATATATCCACAAATGTGATAAGTTTTATATGATTTTAGTAGATGCATCCACATTGTTTTATCAGCTTACAACCAGAAGTTTGTGAGATTGATTCTAAAAGGATTCAGATTATGCAATTAGACTATTTGTTTTGCAAAAGCTTGTGGGTTTATATTTTAGGCTATATCAATCGTTACAAAGCCTATTGGTTATGAAAAATACAGTTTATCAAACTTTTAATTGGATGCCTCCTCTTTAATAGCTAAAATATGAGAACAAAATAATTAATTTTCATATGGTATTTCACATATAGCAACATTTATACGCATCAAGCCAACGAGTTATAATAAACTCCCCATTTATGTTTGACTTTTGGTCAGAAGTCATATTTTCTATTTTAGAATTTTGAATGTGCGATATATTGTTGAATTGCTCCACCACAACACACAAAATGGGTAAATAAAAGGGTTGTGAATATATATTAAGTATGAGTCTCCTTTTTATGTTTAAATTCTTAAACATTAATTGGAAAATCATTTATGAAATAATTTTTCTCAACATCAGGGGAAAGAATAATCAGTTGGATAAAGAAGGAAATGAATTATCATTATCTAGATCCTCGAATATGAACTAAAAGTTCATAAGATAATTCAAATTATTATATGTCAACTGCCAAACATATTTACTAACCTAATGAGAGTAATCAAGTCTCATATACCAGCTGAAAATGCTCTAAGTTTATGGTGGGAAATAAAAGCTCCAACGACTCTAATTCAACCCCAACGGTCCTCAATGACTATAAACTCAATTAGGAGTATAAAAGGGATCTCCAAGCATCAAGAGACGGTTAATGCTTCTATTGTCAACAACATTATGATGAAAGATTATCTTTAGAGCTTATTGTACATTTCTTGTATAGACAATACTTGTGAGCTAAACAATGTCAAATTTGCTCAAGTGTTTAGGTTTTGGGTGAGGGCTTACTTGTGCAAACAAATACCTATTAGAGGGATTTCTAGTTTGCTTTGAATTCTCTTTTGTACAAGAGTGTCTTGGTTAATCTTTGGGTAGAAAGATTAACCGGTTTGTAAAGGTTGCCTCCTTAGCCTAGAAAGAGGGAAAAATTCTTAGTGAATTGGTGAAATCCTTAGTGGTGTGCTAAGGTTATGGATGTAGGCTTTGGGTTAGAAAGCTGAAGCACTCTAAATCTCGTGTCAACTTTTCTTATCTTTTGCCACCACCATACACACCCTAAAATCAACCTTCTCCACCACTTGACAAGCACCTCGGTTGTGACCATCGAGCTCAACAATAACTAATTATAAAACTCTAGAAGAGTTTCAGGTACCTGAAATAAAGATTGAAATCTTGAAAAGATATAGATGTGTTATGTCACTACGAGAATGGAACTAAAATAGAAAAGTTGTAGACGACGATTTTGCAAATAATTTTACATAGAATACTTCTATAGAAGTAAAGAAAGAAAACGAGGATCTTGTATAGGAATATATAGATGTTGAAATGATTGGCCAATATAGAAAGACGCTTTGAACTTCTAAAAGAGAAGTGTTTGGACCAACGGTCTAAACACCTAAAGGTGCAATGCAAGTGAGGCACAAATAAGTAGTCGTAAATACGACTTGAATTATGATTTATGAAGAGTTTTTGGTGGATGCAATTACTTTGCAGTTATGAAATATTTTATATGCGTCTAATCATTTTGTGGATCCCTATAAAAGGAAAGTTATCCTTGATGGATTTAAAATGCTAGAAGCATTTGGAAATATCCAAAGAAATTTATTTAAACATGCCATATTGAATATTTTGGCGCATTTGGTATAATCGCCTTAATGATTACTAATTGAGGAAATATTGTAAGAATGATAAGATTTTCTTATGTATTTTTATAAAGGAGTTTTGGATCAAGATCCATTATGATAAATTGAATTTCATTAGAACTCCTAAAGAGCTTCAAATTGGAAACTCATGAAGTGCTTTCAATGCATTTAATAAAATTATTTGAGAAAAAGAATCTTGACATCAAGTTTTATCTCGACCTAGAGATCGAGCATTTAAATATCTCGTTGTCTATGAATAGACATCAACTGAAAGAATCTTAAAGAATATTCAATATGGATAAAGCATATCTATTGAGTATCCTTATGATTGCAAGATTATTGGGTGTGAATAAATTTATCTTCGAAAGAAAGATAAATAAATAATTCGTTTGGAAGCATCATACATTAGTTGGTCAAGAAATATCCATGGATATACAAAGATCATTACCTCTAAATCTTCAAACATTCGTCGATGCCTCCTCAAATCTTGTAGAAATAATTGTTATGCACGAGGCAAGCAAAAAATGTTTTTGGCTAAGACCATTGACCCAACATATCCAAAAGATATGTGGATTTACTTTCACAAGATATGATACAAAGCTATCTTGTGTAGAGATAATGCAAGATGTATATCTCAATTGAAATGTGGATATGTCATGGAACATATTACTCCAAAGTTTCATCCCTCACAATCTTTATAAAATAGTATTCAATATTGAATTATGAATATTTAAAGACCTTCTGTGGTGTTTTCATGAGGGGGAGTAAATACGCGTTGCACTCTTTTTCCCTTGACCGAGGTTTTGTCCCATTGGGTTTTCCTAGTAAGGTTTTTAACGAGGCAACATGTTATGCGTATCAAATATGTGTGTACTCTTTTTCGTTCACTAAAGATTTTTTTCCTATTGAGTTTTTATCTTAGTAAGGTTTTAACGAGGCACATTATCTTCATAGACATCCAAGGGGAGTGTTATAAATATTTATCTATGTGGATGACGATCATGATAAGAACTTTATCATGGAGATTTGACTTACTTTATCATTAGGAATATTATCTACATTAATTAGAGTTTAATGTATTATGTACTTCTTATGCCTATAAATAGATGATTTACTGAAGGCATTGTAAACACAATTTTATATTTGAGAATAATACAAATCTCCCTCTTTCTCTCATCTCTTTGTTCTTCTTGTTCTTCGTTCTTATTCTTGTTCTTCTTTGTTTTATTCACAACAATAAATATATTATATACTTTTAAATAGGGTAATTATTTGCTGCACTGCTAGTAGAAAAACTTTTTCTACAAGCGGGATTTTAAAGCTGTCACATGTACCTTTTAGGGACCTAAATCCCAATCCCTAAATTCTAAACACTAAACTTTAAACCACAAAATATAGTCACAAACCTTAAAATTTAAACCATAACCTTTAAAATCTAAAATCTGAACGCTTGTGGAGAACAAATTTTCCACCGTTAGTGTTAGCTATAGTGCCCTAGGGCCTATTATATGGACATTGTATTTTGATTATTGAATTTATAAATTTGCATGCTTTTGTTTTCTTGAATATTATTATTCAAAACATCCCTAATCAGTTATTATTGTGGGAACAATAATAAAAATTAGTATGAAGTTTGATAGATATTCATTAGATGAATATTTGAATGAGATTCAAATCAAATTCATATATGTATTTGTTGAGAACAAATATTAGGATCGACTCATCTTAAGATTAATACATAGATTAAAATTATATATTAATCTTAAAATAGTTGTGATATTTAATCCTTAGACCTGAAATTACTAGTGTTCTCAACATGATGACTATTATGTTTTGACATAATCAAACACCATTTTTAACCAGACGATTATAACGGTTATGCTTGAACATAATAAAGAATCATGTAGTGAGATGCGAGTAATTAAGATGGAATTTATCCCTCTTAACATAAGAGAGATATCTCTGGACCCCTCGATTATTGAGACTGAGAAATGCATGGTCGTGCTCAAATGAATTGATAGAGATCAATGTCATTCGTTTAATCAGTTCAATTGGGCATCGAGAAACTAAAGATATAACAATATAAGGTTAGCATTTTCCATGTCTTATATTCTATCAAGATATCGTGAGATAAAATGATTATGACATAAACTAAATTAAAGGTTGTCTCGGATTATGAGCTTTTCATTTAACTTGGGTAGTCATAATGTCTTGCTAGAGACCACTTATGACTTGTAGAATAAAACACGATTTTATCTACTGCCAACGTAAATTGAACCTATATGGTCGCACACCAAGAATGGATAAGAATGATTATGGTTATTACTTTCAATAATAAATTTAAGATAATACGATTATTTTAAATTATATTGTTAGAGATTATTTATTCGAATTTAAAAAAGTTAAATTCGTATAGAATATTTATTTGTTTTAATATTTTCAAAAAATATTATTAAATAAATAATATTATTAAATAATCATATTATCTGATTGAATTTAAATTCCTTATTTAATAAGAAATTTGTTTTAAAATATATTATTTTTTTTATCTTAAATAAATATTATATATGTATGTATGCCTAAGGTTAGATTTATGTGATTTTCGAAAACACCTAAAAACCACATAAACTCAATTTTTTCGAAAACTAGAAGGGAACTAGCATTCAGATAGCTATCATACTTGCAGAGGGCGATCGTCTTTCAGAAAGACAGCGCCTCAGCACAACGTGATTACAGAATCTTTTATCGAGGCAACTTTTATAATCATGTCTATCATTCGTTAATATGATTGCTATCATTCGTTAATATGACTGCGTGAGATCTTTAAAAATTTCGTAGGATTCTTTTCCGTTGCATTTTCTACATGATTAGATCTGTTTGATTTCATACGAAACCTTCAGTTAGCATATATAATAATTTTCTTTTAAAATAATATTCAACCTATTATATAATGTTATACATAGGGGTGTAAACGAGCCGAGTCGAGCTCGAGTAGTGCTGAGCTCAACTCGAATCGTTAAGATTTCGAGTGGAGTTCGAGCTTGACTCGAGCTTGAGTATGTTGAGCTCGACACGACTCGTTAAGAACTCGAGCCGAGTTCAATCGAGTTGAGTATTAATCAAACTTTGATTGAGTCGAACTCGAGTAGCTTGCAATCTGTCTCGTTTCATTTATAAGCATGTTTATTATTATTATTATTATTATTATTATTATTATTATTATTATGTTGATGATGATGATGATGCATGATTTTATTGTAAATAGAATCACACAAAAAAAAATATTTTAACGTGACTCTTTAAAAACCTCTAATCCTAATAAGAGAAAAAAAATACACATAAACATATATAGAAAGTTGAACTAAAAATTAAACTAACATAATATAACAATAAAAAACATCTGGCCTACATTTTAGTTCATTTTAATTTTAAAAATTAAAAAATAGTTTAATGTATTTTCGAGTAGCTCGCGAGTTTTTCGAGTCGAGTATCAAGTAGCTCGACTCGACTCGTTAAAAACTCGAGCCGAATTCGAGTCGAGTTCAATCGAATCTAGTGTTAGCCAAGCTTTAACCGAGTCGAATTCGAGTAGCTCGCCATTTGTATCGTCTTATCTACGGGCCCTAGTTACACGTCATAAAACCTCTGCTGATCATACCATTGGGCCCTGGACCTTATATATATATTTTACATGTATGGTTGTCCACGGATTCTGGTATACAACAAAAGCGCCAAAACTGGGTTGTTCACCATAATGGAAACACAGTCGGCGGCGGCCGTTGCTCTACCTGAACTTGTTATTGATTCCGGTTCGGACACCACTCATTACTTCGACTCACTTCACTTCCCGCACGACAACGCCACCGATACACTAGTCCTTCAGTCTTCCGATAACAAGGTAGTTTTTTTTTTCTTACACACCACTTCTCATGTTCTTCCAAATATCCGGTGAATTCTTACTTGTTTCCAACTTCAAGATTCTGGGTTGGATTTAAAACTCTGGGTTTTGAATTCCAATGGATTTGAAACCAAATTTGTGCATATTTTTGACTTAATTGTCTTGAAAATCAGGAGAGTAGTAAATGGAGCAATCTGCTCCATGCATACAAGACTCTAGGAGTTGTATTTGGAGGGCTGGTGACATCCCCGCTGTATGTTTATCCGTCAATGCATTTGAATTCTCCAACTGAAGAAGATTACCTGGGGATTTATAGCATCATGTTTTGGACTCTTACTCTCATTGGGGTTGTCAAGTATGCCTGTATAGCTCTTAAGGCAGATGATCATGGTGAAGGTATGGATGTAATAAATTTGTGTTGTTAAACTTTTTGGAATCCATGTGATTGTAAGCTGGCCTCCTGGGCTTGTTTCTGTGTGTTTTCTTTTCCAAGATCTGTGCTTTAATGAGTAGTTGTTTTAAATTCGATGTTCTCGTTTCGCTTCCCGGGTTTTAAGTGCTTATGGTTAGTAGTAGACTTAGTTTCTTGGATGTGCTAATGCTTGCCCTGACATTTTCATTTACCCAAAAACTGATTGGATGCAGGTGGAACTTTTGCCTTGTATTCTTTACTTTGTAGACATATGAATATCAGAGTACTTTCTTCAAAACATTCCGATTTTAATTCAAATCAATCACGTTCTGTACTTAATGAGGACGACAGCCAGAAAAGTAGGCTTGGAAAAGTTTTTGAAAGAAGCATTGTTGCTAGAAGGGTGTTGCTTTTCATTGCTATGTTAGGCACATGTATGCTAATCGGTGATGGTATTCTTACTCCCGCAATCTCAGGTATGTGTCCTGATTTGTTTCTTTTGTTCCTCTTTTCTTTGTAAGTATTTGAGTAGTTTGTACTTGACTTGAAAATATTTTGTTAGTGTTGTCGGCAATGGATGGACTTAGAGCACCATTTCCTTCTGTCAGCAAATGTGAGTATTTAAGCTTTCTAAAAGCATAAATTGTTAAATTTCTCATGACTTGATAATTTTGTGAGCATTCATCCTCTTGCTTTACAAGTTGCTGATCTGTGAATTGCAGCTTTAGTCGAAACTCTTTCTGCTGTGGTTCTTTTTATTCTGTTCTTGCTGCAGAAATTCGGAACTTCCCGAGTGAGTTTTTTGTTTTCCCCTATCATGGGTGCATGGACCTTGAGCACTCCTCTTGTTGGAATTTATAGTATTATACATCACTACCCCGGCATATTCAAGGCTTTATCACCGCACTACATTTTCCATTTCTTTCGGAGAAATGGAAAAGAAGGCTGGCTGATGCTTGGTGGTACCATCCTCTGCATCACAGGTAATTCTTTGATACTTAAGTTACCAATTCATCCTTGGTAAATAAGTTACTGGTCCGCTTCTATCACGCATGTTTATTGTACGTTACTTGCTCAATTTCCAAGCATTGCAAACACAAACCACTATCTGCACATTGCTATATTAGATTATAAACCTTTAATATCACTTATTTGCATCAGTTAAGATATTTTTCTATGTCCCACTTAAAATTGATTTCAATACCCTTATATAGGTTCTGAAGCATTATTTGCAGACCTGGGTCATTTTAACCGAAGTTCCATTCAGGTAAATTACGTGTATAGCTTTTATCACCTCTTAGACTTCCTTTTCCATGTCTGAAATGGCTTTCTCACTCCTTTCCAACAGATAGCTTTCTTATTTACAATATATCCGTCGTTGATTCTGACATACGCGGGACAAACAGCGTATTTGATTAGGAACCCCAATGATCATATTGATGGATTTTACAAGTTTATACCGAAAACAATTTACTGGCCAATATTTATCATAGCCACATCGGCTGCAGTTGTGGCGAGCCAGTCACTAATATCGGCCACCTTTTCTGTCATCAAGCAATCTGTCGTACTGGATTACTTTCCTCGGGTCAAGGTGGTGCACACGTCTTCCAACAAAGAGGGAGAAGTTTACTCTCCGGAAGTCAATTACATCCTTATGATTCTCTGTGTTGCAGTTATACTTGTATTTGGAGATGGACAAGATATCGGCAATGCTTTTGGTATGGTAAAATAACCTTCAGCCTTTCCCGGTTAAGCAAGCTAGTAAACATTTTCTTACAAAACAAGCTAATGTATAAGATCTTTCTTTTTCAGGTGTTGTTGTTAGTCTAGTCATGCTCATCACAACTATATTGTTGACGCTGGTCATGATCATCATATGGAGAACACCACTGTTACTGGTTGCAATGTACTTCATTGTCTTTTTTACAATGGAAGGTGTCTACGTGAGTGCGGTTTTGACTAAAATTCCCGAAGGTGGATGGATTCCATTTGCCATATCCTTTATTCTTGCCTTCATTATGTTCGGTTGGTACTACGGGAGACAGAGGAAGATACAATATGAACTAACTCACAAGATTGACTTGGGAAGACTTGGAGTGCTATTATCAGACCCGAGCGTGCAAAGGGTTCCTGGATTGTGTTTCTTTTACTCGAACATACAGAATGGACTGACTCCCATCCTCGGACATTATATTAAAAACATGAGATCACTTCATAAGGTGACTATTTTTACAACACTTAGATATTTACTGGTTCCTAAAGTTGCTCCACAGGAGAGGATAGTGGTGAAAAAGTTGGGCCTTAAAGGAGTTTATGCATGTGTGATTCAATATGGTTATGCCGATTCTCTAAACCTCGAGGGAGATGACTTTGTTAGCCAAATTATGGATAGCTTGGAAGTGCATATCGAAAACAGCTCCGGTTGTTTACCTTCGGATCTCACACAGGGTGAGGAAGAGATTTCGGAACTGAGAGAGGCTAAAATTGCCGGCGTAATTCATGTTCGAGGAAAAGCAAGGTTTTACATAGGCAAGAGCACAAGCTTGTTTGATAGATTAATGCTTGCC
Organism: Hibiscus tridactylites; assembly: GCA_958450335.1. Lineage (NCBI taxonomy): Eukaryota > Viridiplantae > Streptophyta > Magnoliopsida > Malvales > Malvaceae > Hibiscus > Hibiscus tridactylites. The sequence goes on from OY288281.1 coordinate 74,503,041, forward strand.
TTCTATGAAGTGTTGCACAACAACTGCAGGTCTGCACTGCCTGCTCTCGGGGTGCCGCTACCGCAGCGTCTGGAGGTCGGGATGTTTTACGAGGCTTGATCAGGCCATTTCAGCTCAAGTCAGTTTGAAGCTCATATACTACATTTTTATGTATTTGATATGTATTCTACGGTAACGTAGACTTTTTTCATAAATTGCAACGTTATAATTTTGCTTGTGGAAATGGAAAGTTTTCAAAAGGAAAAGAAAACCAAGTGGCTTAAGTAAAGATTGTTTTTTTATTCTCCATATAATTAAGCTAAAAGGAAATGAAAATGCCATTTCTCTCCATATATATAATGTGATATACCCAACTGTCTTCTCTCTCTTCATGCTCTTCATTCATATATATATATATATATATATATAGTCCCTGCATTGCCAATTTTCACGCTTCCCTTCACACCTCTTCCATTTCCACTCCTTATCCCGACTCAGAATGAAAAACATCGGCGCCAATTGTCCGGCGGTTTTAATCCTCGGAGTTTTGGTCCTCTGTTGTCTTTCCCATGTTAGATCCGACGCCTCCGACCACCGTTACAAAGAAGGTGACCCTGTTCCTCTCTACGCCAACAAGGTCGGCCCTTTCCACAACCCCAGGTGATTAACACTTTCATTTGCCTTTCTTCTTCACTGGATCTGAAAGTTATTTGCTTTCCGATCCAATGCCTTCATTCCCATTTCATAACACCCACGTTTCAAACATTTAGAGCTCGAATCTCATTACATTTAGCGTTTTGTTTTGTTTGTTTGTTTGATTGCAGTGAAACCTATCGCTACTTTGATCTGCCCTTTTGTTCCCCAGGTTCTTTTTTTTTCCTTAATTAGATCTTTAGCAGTTTGATTTAGATTGTTAATAAAATGGTGGTTGCTTTTTAATGTATAATTTAGATCTTGTAAAGGAGAAGAAAGAAGCGTTAGGCGAGGTATTGAATGGAGATCGACTCGTGAGTGCGCCTTATAAGCTGAATTTTAGAGAGGAAAAAGATTCATCTGTTGTATGTAAGAAGAAGCTTTCCAAGGATGAGGTTGTGTTTTTCCGAAAGGCGGTCGAAAAAGATTATTACTTCCAAATGTACTATGATGATTTGCCTATATGGGGTTTTATTGGCAAAGTTGATAAGGAAGGGAAAGCCGATCCCGGCGAGTACAAGTATTACCTTTACAAGCATATCCAGTTTGATGTGCTTTATAACAAGGATCGCGTTATCGAGGTCAGCGCGAGGATGGATCCTCATTCGCTCGTGGACTTGACCGAGGATAAGGAAGTTGATGCTGAGTTTATGTACACTGTGAAATGGAAGGAAACGGATACACCCTTTGAGAAGAGGATGGAGAAGTACTCCATGTCTTCTTCTCTGCCACATCATTTGGAGATTCATTGGTTCTCGATTATTAACTCTTGTGTGACTGTCCTGCTTTTGACTGGATTCCTTGCAACGATTCTCATGCGGGTCTTGAAGAACGATTTCATCAAGTGAGATCCATTATATCTTTTATATACATATTTTCATTTCTTTCGTTTTGGTTGTTGGTTGCTCTAACTATTTGATTTGTTATGAAAGGTATGGTCAAGATGAAGAAGCAGTCGATGACCAAGAAGAGACCGGATGGAAGTATATTCATGGAGACGTATTCCGTTTCCCAAAGTTCAAATCTCTCTTCGCTGCTGCTCTCGGATCTGGAACACAGCTTTTCACTTTGTAAGAATCCCATTTGTGAAGCAAAATTTAATGCATTAAGATCTATATGTCAATTTCGATGCTCCTCTCTCCCATTTATTTGAACCTTTGCATGTCTCGTAGAACGGTCTTCATTTTTATGCTTGCATTGGTTGGTGTCTTTTATCCGTACAACCGAGGAGCTCTGTTTACTGCCCTAGTCGTCATATATGCTCTCACGTCTGGGATTGCAGGATACGTAGCAACTTCTTTCTACTGTCAGCTTGAAGGGACGAACTGGGTATGTCTAGATGGTTTTTTCTGTACGAAATGTCGACTAATTTAGGTTTCTAAGTCGACTAATTTATTAACCTTATTTCTCTTTTTAACAGGTTAGGAATCTGTTATTGACTGGATGCCTTTTCTGCGGACCCTTGTTTCTTACATTCTGCTTCCTCAATACTGTTGCTATCGCATACAGTGCAACTGCCGCGCTACCTTTCGGGACGATTGTAGTAATAGTCCTCATATGGACACTTGTGACATCTCCGTTGCTTGTTCTGGGTGGCATTGCTGGCAAAAATAGCAAGGCCGAGTTCCAAGCTCCTTGCCGAACCACAAAGTATCCCAGAGAGATTCCACAGCTGCCTTGGTACAGGAGTGCCATTCCTCAGATGGCAATGGCCGGATTCCTTCCGTTCAGCGCTATCTACATCGAGCTTTACTACATATTTGCCAGTGTCTGGGGCCACAGGATCTATACCATATACAGCATCTTGTTTATTGTCTTCATAATCCTTCTGATTGTCACTGCTTTTATAACTGTTGCTTTGACATATTTCCAACTCGCTGCCGAAGATCATGAATGGTGGTGGAGGTACATAAACTCGATTTTCCTACATTTGTCCCCCTATCACTTTTCGCTCTGCGATTTTGACATAGTCTCGTGTTCTTAATTTGTAACAGGTCTTTCCTCTGTGGTGGATCGACTGGGATCTTTATCTATGCCTACTGCCTGTATTACTACTATGCTCGATCCGACATGTCCGGTTTTATGCAAACCTCGTTCTTCTTCGGCTACATGGCCTGCATCTGCTACGGATTCTTCCTCATGCTCGGGACGGTGGGCTTCCGTGCCTCACTGCTCTTCGTTCGTCACATATACCGGTCTATCAAGTGCGAGTAGCGGGTTTTGTTACCCCTTGCCATTTTCCCACCGTCGTAGAAAAAATTCTATGATTTTTGTTAGAAAATTAACTGGAAGAGTGCCCTGATCGTTGTTAGGTAGCAAATGAGACATGCTTTGATCATGCCTAATGGGAGATCTACAAAATCATGTGTTTATTATATTTGGATTGTATGTAATTAGCGATGGAACTAAACATTTCATTTTCAATTATTGAAATTATTTTTAGCAGCAACATTATCTATTAAAGCACGTATGTTTATATGTGTTTTCATGAAATAAATGTAGGTCTATTTTAAATAGAAATTCTTTACTCTTTTTCAGTACTTTTATTTATGTTTCTACATTAAAAACTTAAGTTTAGAGTTAATGTTTAAAGTTAGGGTTTAGGATAAAAATTTAAGGAATTGGAGTATGGTATATTTTTTAAAGTTTAAAATTTAAGATTAACATTTAAAATTTGATTTTTTGGTGTTAAGTCATAATAAAGAGCATAAAAGTAAACAAATTTTGTGGAGTCTATGCTTTTTGAAAAGATGATGAAATGAAACTATATGGACTAAGCAGGTTAGTAGAAATTTGTCATTTTTAAAGTAAAGTTGATTGCAGTCATTGCACCATACTTCCTAAACTGTCTTTTTTTTTATTGGCCCTTAAATCTTTAAACATTCTAATTTCATCCTAAACTATAAACCTTTTAAGATAGATATATATTCGATGGATGATTTAATTAATTTAAATCAAATTCGAAGGATAAAATTTGATTTTAATACAAATTCTGAATGACTTTACATTTACAGTCTCCTTTAAGATGCATAATAATTAACATTGTTCTTTACAGTAATAGAAATGTCAGAAATCTGGTATATACCCACTTTTGAGAAGAAAGCTTACACACAAATTAGGGTGTACATGGTAGGTTAATCATACTGTTTAGCTTAAACAGTTGGTTAATTGTTATACCGGTTATTAACCGTAACTTAATTGTTAATAAAATAGTTAATTGATAATTTTTTAAAAGGTTAATCATTATAGTGGTTAACTGTTAAGAAACGATTCAGTTAAAGATTAACCTATAACCTATTGCAATTTTATTTTCAAATGTTCATTATTTTCTTTTACAATAATAAATCTATTTTTTCGATAAATATTGTATTAATTTAAAAAAAAAAAACTTAAATGGAGAGAATTTAGACACAAACTTCATACTTAGTTTTAAAAAATACATATAAGTTAACTATTAATCATATTTTTTAGCGGTTCGGTTAACTGAAACCGTATAACATTTAATGATTAGGTCAATTAACCTTTAAAATGAACGGTTACACCGATTAACAGTTACGATTAACGGTTACGTTTTATTTCGTACATCATACCACAAATTACATCCAAAACAGTAAAACTTTGACATTTATAGGTGTTGAGCTTCAAATTGATACGTACTTTCATAAACCCTAATTTCATCTATCTTTTAATTTCTTTTTATTTTTAAACTTTTGATTGCCCTCCTAATTTTAGAGTTTTGTCACGACTAATCTGAATCAATCTGCGTCGCACACTTAATTTTAGTAGGTGAGTTTCCTAACGAAAATTTTCTGCATATACAAATAGGGATGGTCTTACGTGTAAGGCGGGAGGGGCAATCCCCCAAAATTGATGGGTTAATTACATTTTAGGTCCAAATAGTTTTAAAACTATTGCAATTAAATCCTAGCCCCTCCCAATATTTTTTAGTTTATTATTCTTTTAGGACCCTATCATTTAAAATTCATAAAATTAAACATTGACCCCTATTTTTTGATTTAATTGCTTTTTAAGACCTTTCAATTTTAAAACTCATAAAATTAAACCTAAACTCCCTTAATTTTCATGGTTTAATTACTTTTTAAGACCCTATTCATTTCAGAGTTATTTGATATGCCCCCCTCGTAGTTCAATCTTGGCTCTGTCCCTGTATACAAAGTCTCAAACTCGAGACTTGCTTAAGAGATACCAAGTTACTTACCACTTGAACTAACCCTGATGGTTTTTTTAAATATATTTTACATTTTTTATTCAAATACTAACGTCGAAAATTTTTAATTATCATTTTTCAGCACATAAAACTGTGGCGGGAGGGACCATAAAGATTAAATTACGGCGTTAAAACTTTAGGAAATAATATAAATTTTAAAATAAGATGTCAAAATTTTAGAAAGTGATGTAACTATTCTTTCATAAGGATATTAAGTTTATTTTTAATAATTTTTAAACACAACCTCTATTATAAAAATAATTTTCTAAACAAATTAGGTGTCGGTTGACACCTCAAATAGATTTTACGACTTTTAAATTAAACGTACGAAGAATGAACTTACCTAAATTTATAGATGTAAGCAATAGACGGAAATTATTATATACATACAAACTATATTTCAGAGTCAAGACCGATTTAAACATACTTTTAAAACCGAATTTTATGACTTTTATAGTTATGTGATTTTTGAATAATTATATAATTTTTATTAGACCGACAAGTAGGGTGATAATCAGGTGAATACGAAAACCGTGGGATTAGAATCAGTGGATATAGGAAATAACTAAAATTTCCGCCCAGAGGAATAGAAGCAATAAGAATTTTATCATCGAAGCTCAAATAGGCAAAGGAACGAAGATTGTCATATTCAAAACGTTGGATAATTGAACCGTACCGATATAAATTACCGTGAGAATTCTCGAAAAAATCCGCATAGATCCATGATATTTTATAATATTTTATAAAGTTAGATGACCATAAGGGTAATTTTCTTATTTTCCAACAAAAATCTAATTTCTCATAACTTGAGTATGACTGGCCGGAGTAAATTTGAAAATTATCAGTAAATTCCGTAAAAACAATTAGAAAGTGATTAATACATCGTTGTAAACGCGATTCAGTCTAGTTTTGTTTAAAACACACGGTGGTCGATTTCGATATGTATTTAAAAATGGATAATTATTTGATACACCGGCGGTGGAAACTTTTAGTTTCCACAAATGGCTTAGTTTTAAGGTTTAGAGACTTAGTTTAGGGTATAGAGTTTAGGGGTTTTTTATATTTAGTAGTTTAGAATTTATAGTTTACGGTTAGAATTTAGGGTTTATAGGTTAAAACCCAATTTCTCAACATATTACCCTAAACCCTAAACCATAACCTCTAAATCTTAACCTTAACACCTAAATTCTAAACTCCTACACCCAAACCCCTAATTTGTACACCCTAAACCGAGTCTCTAAACCCTAAAACTAAGGCGCTTGTGAAGCCTAAAAGTTTCCATCGCCAGTGTATTAGATATAAATATTTTTAAAATATATGAATATTTGAATGTTAAAAGGTCATAAAAATTTAATAGCATATTTCTTAGAACACAATTTTAGAAGTGATTTTGAAAGATCATCAAAAGTTCTACAAGATAGTTCAAAAAGCGAGCCTTATATTTCTATAATCATACGAAAGTCTAGATTCGTTTAAAACAAATAACTCTTCATTTCAATTTATATATCATGAGTTATTATTTATTAATTTTTGAGTGAACAAACATCAGAAGAAAAGATAATAGATTGTTTCCCAAAACAACATCGACAATGACTTTAGAATTTTGCCATAAATCGTACGAGTAAAATTAAAAGAGATAATTTATATGGTTGGAAAGATTATCGAATATAGTTCCTTTTAGAACAAACGAATTATGATTTGAAAGTATAGATTATTAGTTAAATTTTTTTCTTTTAAAGGTAATGCATACTACCATGTTTCACTAGTTAATATTTTAATCATGTTTTATTGTTTTGAAATGGTTTGCTTGTTGTTGGCAAAAACTAAATTTATAATTTATATTTGTAATTTCAGAGTGTTAAGTATGGCTCATATACTGTTAAAGAACAGATGCTAGAGCGGAGACGAGTGAGCGAGAGCATCTGTCCCATAAAGGAATTCTCGAGTTGGTATGCGGGCTTGGACTAAGTGGGTTGGGGGTGCTGGGGAGAAGCCCCTGCGGTATGATACGAGGTATTTTGGTAAATGTACCGTGAAGGGTTACTTATATATATGCCTATTATTTGTAACATAATTTGATTGATTGAATTAATAAGAAAAAATGGCCGCTCTTGCTCCCGAGGACGTAAGCACATTGCTGAACCTTGTTAATCTATTGTGTTCTTGCTTGTTTATTTTTTTGTTCGTTTGCCTTATTTCAAAACAATTAGTATCAGAGAGCCAGGTTGAGATGGTTATGTCTAGTGCGAAATTCGAACTGACAAAATTCAATGGTGAGGGTAACTTCGGATTGTGGCAGACGAGGGTAAAAGATCTATTAGCGAATGAAAGGATTTTAAAGGCTTTGCGATCTGAAAAACCAACATCGATGGATGATAAAGATTGAGAAGAACTGTAGGAGCGAGCGACTGAAACCATACGGTTATGTTTGGCAGATGATGTTATGCATCACGTAATGAATTTGTCGTCTCCATCAGAAATATGGAAGAAATTGGAGAGTCAGATCATGTCCAAATCTCTAACAAATAAACTTTATCTAAAGCAGAGGTTGTATGGGCTGAAGATGCAGGAAGGCCATTATTTGGCACAATATGTGAACATCTTCAATCAAATAATCACTGATTTGACTCAACTTGATGTGAAGATTGAGGATGAAAACAGAGCAATGATTTTGTTGCGTTCGTTGCCTCTTTCTTATGAATAGATGGTGTCTACTCTTACATATAAGAAAAAAACAATCAAAGTTGAAGAGATTACTTTATCTTTGTTGGCTCACAATCAGTGGAAGCAGAATACAAGTGAAAGTTTTCATGCTGATGGTTTATATGTTAAGGGTAATCAAGACCGTGGAAGGAAGTCGGAGAAAGAAGGTTATGGAAAACGAAATTCTAGATCAAAGTATAGAGGCAAGAAGACGATTCATTGCTACAAGTGCAAGGAGCCAGGACATATGAAGCGAGACGGTCCAAAGTTAAAAAGGCAGACAGATGATAAACATGACGCATCATTCAAAACTGTGAATGTGGTGCAGAATGACAATTCAGATTGCAGTGATTGTGATATGCTTTCTATTTCGACAACTCAGTTCACGGAAGCATGAATTCTTAATTCAAGATGCTCTTATCATATAACGCTTAACAGGGAGTGATTTTCGACTTATATGTTTGTTAATTCTGGTTCTGTCTATTTAGGCGATGATAGATGTTGCAATATTGTTGGTATTGGTGAAGTCAGAATTAAGATGTATGATGGTACTGTTAGAACATTATGTGATGTTAGACATATACTATATTTGAAAAAGAATTTAATTTCCTTGGGCATTTTGCATAAGAATGATTTTATTCCTAAAACAGATGAGGATAGGGAAACCATTAGAATTGTTAGAGGCTCATTGATTGTGATGAAAGGAAAGATAACTGCAGGGAATATCTATAAACTGTTAGAGAGTACAGTTGTAGGTGGAGCTCATTTTGTTGAGTCATATGATGATAATACAAAATTGTGGACATGCATCTTGGTCATCTTAGTGAACGTGGAATGGTTGAGTTGCATAAAAAAATTTATTGCATGGTGTTAAAAGTTGCAAGCTTTATCTTTGTGAGTTTTGTGTTCTTGGTAAACAAACAAAAGTTTGTTTTGCGACTGGAAAGCACAAAACTGAAGGGGTTCTTGATTATGTGCATTCTGATGTATGGGGGCCTACCAGGGACTCATCATTGGGTGGATCTATATACTATATTATTTTTTGACGATTTTCTAAGAAATTTTAAGTGTATTTTTTGAAACAAAAATCTAAAGTTTTTTGTAATCCCATCGTCCTAGCCTAGCCAACAGACCGGACCGAACGAGTTATACGAGAAAAACCGAAGCAAAACCCGCTAAGGCCTCACTCCGATTAGCAACCCTATTTTTTCATTTATATTTATCTTGTCTAGATGTCACAATTAACCCTAGAGGTGAAGGCGACATCGAAAAAGCGAAAACGAATACAATCCAAGCAGAGCATACGACAACTTAAATTACCAAGTAGCTTAATTGATCAAGTTCCATGCACACGGGGCAAAACCATCATAAAGGATACATATAAACTCAATTAGGGAGCATACAAGCCATATAGACTAAAATGTAATGTTCAGGAACCTTTGAAGATGCCATTTAATCGATTTAACTCCCTGCGTTTCGAAACATGCTTGCACATTCCGAAACGCGGGCTCCATTTAAATAGTAAGACCAAGCCATTTCGAAACGGTCCCACCTTGTTCCGGAACGGGAGTCTACAGTGGCAAAACGTATCAGAACGGGGGCTCACAATGGAAAATCGTATCGAAACATGTTTCGAAACGGGGGCTCACAGTGGCAAATCGTATCGAAACGGAACCACCCTCGTTCCGATACGAGTACCCCTGGAGCTGTCGACTGTTCCGAAACCATATCGAGCGTTTCGAAATGCCGACACACAGTTTGGCCCGAAATCATACTTTGACACTTCCAAACGTCCCCAAACTTGTCCCGAATCATCAAAAACCACATAGCAACATATCATACATATATTCTAAATGCAAAGTATCCTAATCACATCATCAGATATGCATTCGAGCAATAAAGTGGATTTCAAGTCCAAAGCTCACAAAGACACTTAGATTTAAAAACACTAATATGCCAAAACACAAAGCAATTCGTACATGGCCACATTAACCTCAACATAACATAGTACCATCATTTAAAGTATGCTAGAAACATAAACAAAGCCAAGTACATTAGTTTGAACACCATCTCTCTAACAACAAGCCTAGCAATCCCATTGTCTAAGTGTTATTACAAACTAATGAAACCATACTTTGACCCACCTGAGAATTCTGAGAAACTCCTCCCTTGCCTACTTGCCTCCCAAAGCCTCTAACGATCTGCATTGTTGGAAAACGAGAGAGCGTAAGCTTAATGCTTAGTGAGCGGAGCTCAAAAACACAACAACAATGCAGTTTTAAACCATATTATTGGATTTAAAGCAAAACCATTTAAGGAAAGATGTAAGGAAACACAAACATCAACAGTACATGGTATGCACATGCATAACCAATACCCGGTGGGACTACACATCATCGTTCACAACAACTAGTAGTTTTCCGATGGGACTACACATCATCGTACTCTTCTACTAGTCACTACCGGTGGGACTACATATCGCCGTAGCAACGACAACCATCACGTGAGGCTCGACACCAACAACGACTACACAACAACATTAAATAGAGAGTAAAAACAATCCAAAACCACACAACAACACACATAATCGAGAACGCCCATAATAAACTAAACAAGCGAGAGTAGATAAACTTATACTCGGGTCTAAGTCAGTCTCTAAGACGCCACCCAAACCCCAAAAACCTTCATTGAATGCATTTAAAGTCTCAAAACAGTTTCCACTCACCGGTAGAGCCAAACGAAAGCCGAAACACCGATCTCAAGCCTTCGTAGCACCCGGTATCGCACCCGAAGTACCCGAATCAATATCCGATGCTTCAAGACAACCCAAAACAAACTATTAGGGTGCTAAAATACTTGTAAACCCACAACAACCCGGAAATCTACCCCTTGCAACCAAAATACATTGATTCAAACCCAAATTTCATCCAAACTTCACCATTTTCATTCTAGACAAACCCCACACTGAATCCAGGCATTTCAACCACCAAGACACATCCAAAGTCATCTAGAAATATCCCCCAACATCAAAGGAACCACCAACCACGTTTTCGACCCAAAACTCAACCTTTTTAACACAAAAATCCCATTTTTATACCAATTTTGAGTTTCCCACCATTTGCAATCTTTTTAACATTTTTAAGACACCCAACCATGATTAAAAACACCCTTAAACATTACATTAGAATACCCACACGAAAATCCTTCTATTTTACCATTTTTCAAACTCAAAGCATTTTGAAATAACATCAAAATAATGGATTTTTAAGGAAGATCTAACTAGTGACAACTTAGGGGAAGAAGAATTAAAACAATTGAATGCTTACCTCGAAAAACTTGCTTGAAAGAGGGATTTGGGCAATGAAATAGTGGTTTAGGGTTTAAGAGAGGTTTTGTGGTAAAAGAGGTTTTTCTTTTGGAGAAGATGACATTTTTTTTCAAACTTCTTTAGTCTTTTTACTCAAATTCCCATCTACAAATTCATTAATGGCATTTTTTGTAATTTATGGCAACTTTTATAAAATCATCATTTAAATCTAATTTTAACCCGTACTAATCCTAGATCAACACCGATAAACTCTCGGGCCCTAAACCGAGGCTTTACATTTTTGTCAAGTTCAAGGTGTAGAAAGTTGAAGTGGAGAACCAAAGTGGTAGAAAGATCAAATACTTAAGGTCAGATAATGGCATAGAGTACACAGATTCACAATTTCAAAAATTTTATGAGGAGCATGGGATTCAGAGACATTTTTCAGTGCGCAAGACACCAAACAGAATGGTGTTGTTGAAAGGATGAACATGTCATTAACTGAAAGGGCTCGATGCTTGAGACTGAATGCAAGGCTTCCTAAAAGCTTCTAGGCAGAGGCTGTGATTATGGAATGCTTTCTCATTAACAGGTCACCACATGCATCTTTGGGTGGCAAAGTAGTTGATTTTTCACACTTGCAGATTTTTGGTTGTCCTACTTATGTGCATGTATCTGGTGATGAAAGATCAAAACTTGATGGAAAATCGAAGAAGTGCATCTTTCTGGGCTACAAGAAATGTGTCAAAAGTTACAAGTTTTGGGATCCTATTGCAAGGAAAAAAGTGATCAGTAGAGATGCAATTTTTGACGAGCAGTTCATGTTGCAGCAGAACCGAGACAAGGTGCTGGTAGATTTCGAACAGTATCCATGAGTAGTTGATAAAGGTGTAACAACTAAGAAAGGTGAAAGTTCTAATTCAACATCTGGTGATTCTAATACAATTCGTTTGCATAATTATAATTTAGCCAGAGATAGAGAGAAACACGCCAATATAAAGGCTCCATGCAGATTGGGTTGTGAAGACATGGTGTCTTTTGCACTTCACATTAGCAATGATGATCTGGATACTTTTTAGGGGGCAATTACTAGTCCAGAGAAAGGCAAATGGATGGCTGCAATGGTTGAGAAGATGAAGTCTTTGCAGAAAAATCATACATGTGAGCTAGTTAGGCTTCCTGAGAGAAAAAAGGCTATTGGTTGAATGAGTGTATAAAAGAAAACTAACAATATCAGAAAAAGAGGGGGAAAGTTCAAGGCTCGATTGGTAGCAAAAGGTTTTTCACAGCAGAAAGAAGTTGATTATGATGAAATTTTTTCTTCTATGGTTAGGCATACTTCAATCAGGGCAATACTTGCACTCATAGCTAGTTCAAATTTGCATTTAGAGCAGAAGGATGTTAAAACTACCTTTTTGCATGGTGATCTAAAGGGGCAGATTTATATGCAGCAACCAGAAGGGTTCCCTCAATCTGGAGATGAGCATCTGATTTGCAGGTTAAAGAAATCTTTGTACGAGTTGAAGCAGTCTTCAAGACAATGGTACAAACGATTCGACTCCTACATGATTCAAATTGACTACAAGCGATGTGAGTATGATTGTTGTGTTTATGTTAAGAGCCTTGCTGATGGTTCTTTTATTTTTCTTCTTTGTATGTTGATGATATGTTGTTGGCTGCGAAGAATATGCATGATGTTGTTGGTTTGAAAGCTTTCTTGAGCCAGGAGTTTGAAATGAAAGGCTTAGGAGCTGCAAAGAAAATTCTTGGAATGAAGATTCACAGAGATGCAAGCTCAAGGAAACTGTGGTTATCTCAGCAAAGGTATGTTTAGAAAGTGTTAGACATGTTTGGAATGAGCAATGCAAAGCCCGTGAGCACTCCATTGGTGAATCATTTTAAGCTTTCTTTAGAATAGTTCCCGAAGACAAATAAGAAAATTTAAGAGATGACAAAGGTTCCATATGCCAATGCTGTTGGTTATCCGATGTATGCAATGGTATGTACTCACCCTAATTTAGCTCATGTTGTTGGTCAAGTCTGTAAATACATGTGTAAACCAGGAAGATCATATTAGGAAGCAGTCAAGTGGATTTTCAGGTATTTGAAGGGTACTGTGGGACATGGAATTGTTTTTGGTAGTAAACAACATGATCCTTTGTGTTGAGTTTTTAGGGGCTCGATTCCTTCAACCGTTCTTGCTCGCCAAGTGGTGGAGAAGTGGAAATTTGGGAGATTGTGGTGTGGAAGCTAAAAAGATTAATAACACAATGATTTATAGTGGTTCAACCTTCTAACCAAGGACTACATTCACTACCTTAGCTTCCCACTAAGGATTTCCAATCAATCCACTATTGATTCATCCCATTTTTTAGGCTTAGGAGGAAACCCTTATACACCGATCAAGCTTCCTACCCAAAGCCTTAATCAAACCCTCTTTACAAGAGAAAAGATTAGCAAACACAAATCCCTCAAATAGGTGTTTGTTTGCACAATTAAGCTCTCACCCAAAACCTAAAACACTTGAGAAAATCTAACAATTTTGGCTCACTAGTGTTTGTCTATACAAAGAAATGATAATTTAAGTACAAAGACAATTCTTTATCATTTGTTGATTGACAATTGAAGCATTAACCATTACTTGATGCTTGGAGGTCCCTTTTATACTCATTTTTGAGTTTGTAGCCGTTACTAGCCGTTAGGGATGAATTGGAGCCATTGAGGACTTTATTTCCCACCATTAATGTTATTCTGCAGCCTTCCGTATCGATACACATGGACCCGTATCGGTACGACCTTCACCAGAAACTAGTCGTTGGGCTGTTGCCAGCCTAGGCGTATCGATACGCTTGAGGGTGTATCAGTACGGTATGACATTTAAAAGACCGTTGGGAAAATAGCTGTTGGGTTGTTAAATGGGGATCGGTACGCTTACCAGGCGTATCGAAACGATCCCTTACCGTATCGAAACGGCCAAGCCTATTTCGATACGGGTTTGGGTAGTGACCAAACTTGGGCAAAAAGGTATCGATACGGGTTGGACCGTATCGATAAGGACAGCTTGAAAAGTCAAGTTTGGCTATTTAAAATCAATAAAAATAATGCCAAAAACCTTTTTAAATACCTCAAATATATATTCAAGTTGTTTGGACTTAAAACCAAGTTTTAAATTCTTTTCAAATTAGTCCAAAACATTTTTTAATTATTATATCAAAACATTATTTCTACAATCTCCTTTTTTTTGATATAATAAAACCAATTTGAAAAATTGTTTGGGATTTCTCCCCCTTTGTGAAATACATTTTGAATAAGAGAATTAAAATACAAAATCGATAAAAGCTCCCCCTTATTCATTTGAAAAATCAATTTTTCAAACCATTTCTCCCCCTTTTTGTTATATAAAAAGGAATTTAAAATACATTTAAGTTCAAAATAACAATAGAGGTAAAAAATGACAAAATTTAGAATTTTGGTTTTAAAATGGCTCCCCCTTACTCAAAGCATCATTAAGATATTAGTCCAACATATATGATCATCTAGTTGACATAAATGAAAATAAATCAAATAAAAGCAAAAGCAACTAGATTTTACAACACTTGAACACAAGGGAGGATGTGAAACCTTCCTTCTTCAAGTGTCTTTCTTGTGTGCATGGAGCTCCCCCTCAATGTTTGACGTGTTGATCACTCTCCATCACACCTAGCAAAAGACAATCAAGTAATTTTTGGTATCCAAATTGCTTTGGATCCATAGACGTTAGTAGCACAAAATTTAGTCCCCTTAGGAATCCACTTTTCAATTTCATCCCTTTTAGTTGAAGTGGTTAGTCTTTTTGGGACCTAAACACTTCTAAAACATTTACCGTTTACAAATCTAGAGGCACTAGATTGTCTTATATAAAAGTTTGATTTTCCAAAATTATTTTTCTTTTCAAGCTCTTTGGAAATCAAATCTTTTTCTTCTTGAACCTTCTGAAGCAAATTTTGTAAATCAAAACACTTTTGTTCAAACTCTTCGAGTTTTGCTTCAAGTTCAAGTTTGGTTTTAGAAATCAAATCATTTTGAATTTTCAACTTTGAAATCAATTTATTGTTTTTCAAAATGTGATTTTTAAACTCTAAAACCAAATCATCATAATCATCTTGTAATTCATCAAAAGAATAAGAGCATCACGTAGATGAATTAGAAGTTACCCTTGAATCTTCTTCGATGGCCATAAGGAAAAGGTTGGCTTGCTCATCGTCGGTGGAGTCCTCATCACTCTAAGTATCCACATATGCCTTCTTTTTATGGCTTGAAGTGTTTGCCCTCTTCTTTTCCATGGATTCATGTTCAAGCTCTCTCAAGGCTTTCTTCATGAATGGGGCACACTTATTGAAGAGATGAACTATCTCTTCTTCATCATCCTCCTCTTCACTTGAATCTACATGGTGGCAAGTGGAGGATTTGAGAGCAATGGCATTTGTGTTGATGCCAAGCCTTTTGAGCTTCTTCTCCCCTATAGCTCTAATTTCTTCTATATTCTTCTCATCTTCTTTGTTTTTCTTCATTATTTGATGAGTGAGAAGTGACCCCATATGTTCATCAAGCTTCAAGGTCTTCAAATTTTTAGCTTCGATGATGTCGGTCCTTTTTGAGTCCCATGACTCGGGAAGTGATTAGATGAGCTTTTGGAAAAGCTTCTCTTCTGGGATGACTTCTTCATAGCCTTTGAGACCATTGGTGATAGTGGAGAACCTATCAAACATCTTCTCGATGTTCTCTTCCGGATCCATCTTGAAGTTTTCATACTCTAAGCTGAGGAGCCCGATCTTAGTCTTCTTTACTTCATTCATTCCCTCGTATGTGACTTCAAGCTTGTCCCATACCTCCTTGGCACTCTCACAAGAAGACATTTTCTCATAGATAGTTGGGCCAAAAGCACAAAAGAGGATGTGCAAGGCTTTGCAATTAAGCTCCATCTTCTTGCGATCTTCGGCACTCCATTCCGCTTTACTTCGTTGAGGCACGAATGGACCATCTTCTACTATGTCCCATAGCTTGTAGTCCCTTGACTTTATGAAGAACTTCATCTTTGTCTTCCAATAGGCATAGTGAGTTCCGTCGAAGAAGGGCGATTTGTCGATGGATTGCGCCATTGAGCCGGTTGTGTGAAATGATGATCGAGCTTGCCGGATCTTCTCAATAAGTTGTTAATCCTCTTCGATTGAGCCAAGCTCTGATACCAATTGTTGAGTTTTTAGGGGCTCGATTCCTTCAACCGTTCTTGCTCGCCAAGTGGTGGAGAAGTGGAAATTTGGGAGATAGTGGTGTGGAAGCTAAAGAGATTAATGACAATGATTTATAGTGGTTCAACCTTCTAACCAAGGTCTACATCCACTACCTTAGCTTCCCACTAAGGATTTCAAATCAACCCACTATTGATTCGTCCCTTTTTCTAGGCTTAGGAAGAAACCCTTATATACCGATCAAGCTTTCTATCCAAAGCCTTGATCAAACCCTCTTTACAAGAGAAAAGATTAGCAAACACAAATCCCTCTAATAGGTGTTTGTTTGCAAAATTAAGCTCTCACCCAAAACCTAAAACACTTGAGCAAATCTAACAATTTTGGCTTACTAGTGTTTGTCTATACAAAGAAATGACAATTTAAGTACAAAGACAATTCTTGATCATTTGTTGATTGACAATTGAAGCACTAACCATTACTTGATGCTTGGAGGTCCCTTTTATACTCCTCTTTGAGTTTGTAGCTGTTACTAGCCGTTGGGGATGAATTGGAGCCGTTGAAGACTTTATTTTCCACCATTAATGTTGTTATGCAACCTTCCGTATCGATACGCGTGGACCCGTATCGGTACGACCTTCACCAGAAACTAGTCGTTGGGCTCTTGCCAGCCTAGGCGTATCGATACGCTTGAGGGCGTATCGGTACGGTATGGCATTTAAAAGACCGTTGGAAAATAGCCGTTGGGGTTGTTAAATGGGGATCGATACGCTTACCAGGCGTATCGAAACGATCATTTACCGTATCGAAACGACCAAGCCTGTTTCGATACGGGTTTGGGCAGTGACCAAACTTGGGCAAAAAGGTATCGATACGGGTTAGACCGTATCGGTACGGATAGCTTGAAAAGTTAAGTTTGGCTATTTAAAATCAATAAAAACAATGCCAAAAACCTTTTTAAATACCTCAAATATATATTCAAGTTGTTTGGACTTAAAACCAAATTTTAAATTCTTTTCAAATTAGTCCAAAACATTTTTTAATTATTATATCAAAACATTATTTCTACACTTTGATTGTAGGATACGTAGATTTAGACTATGCAGGTCATTTGGATGATAGAAGGTCTACAACTGAGTAGATTTTTACTCTTGGTGGAGGGCCTATATGTTGGAAGTTAATTGTTCAGTCTATTGTAGCCTTATCAACAACTGAAGCTGAGTACATGGCAGTAGCTGAAGCTGCAAAAGAAGCCTTATGGTTCACTAAGCTAGTGAAGGAATTGGGTATTCAGCAAAGTAAAGTTCAATTGCATTGTGATAGCCAAAGTACTATTCATTTGGCTAAGAATCAGGTGTATCATGCTTGAACTAAGCATATTGATGTGAGGTTTCACAAGATTAGAGAGTTGATTGCATCTGGTGAGATATTGTTACAGAAGGTGCATACCATAGATAATGTAGCTGATATGTTGACCAAGTCTGTTACTACTGACAAGTTCATGCATTGTTTGGACTTGTTGAATGTTTGCAAATGCTAGAGAAACATGGTAGCCCAACCCACTTTGATGTGTGAGAAACTTCAGGTTTATCTCCTAAAGGGTATGATATTCGTCAAGGTGGAGATTTATTAAGTATGGCTCATATACTGTTAAAGGACAAATGCTAGAGTGGAGACGAAGTAAGCGAGAATGTACCGTGGAGGGTTACTTATATATATGTCTATTATTTTTAACCTAATTTGATTGAATCAATAAAAAATAGCCACTCTTGCTCCCGAGGACGTAAGCACATTGTTGAACCTCGTTAATCTCTTGTGTTCTTGCTTGTTTATTTTCTTGTTCGTTTGCCTTATTTCACAACATAGAGATTTAATGTTGAGTAGTTGTTTTAATGTATTAAGTTTTGTTTATTTTGTTATGAAAACTAACCGAAACCTCCGAAAATCCGTAAGAGATGAATATGACTTATAAAGATGAAAATATCCCCGCACATTTAACGAAAATTACTTAAAATTGTACCTGCAAATATTGAAGATAGAGTAAAAAATACCATCCCCAACCCATCGAGTTGCCACCCCTACTAACAAGCTGTAAAGATATTAATTCATTCTCACGAGCTTCAGAAATCTCGATGAAACAGTCGTACTAAGCAATGCACAAGCATTAATCATGTCATTAAGTATGGTAAAAATATATCAAAGTTTTTGTTTAATCGTAGATCATGTTATGTTTTAACTTAAATTCTAATTAGTAATTAAGTTGAGTTTTACTGTAGTTCTAGTGGTCGAAGATTACTTGATAATTAAGGTTTATTTTAATAATTAAATATCTATAACATGTAAGAGATCTTATTGAATAAAGTTTCTTGGTGACCAAGTATTTGAGTCTATAAATATAGACTAAATTTAACCTTTTGAATTATGTGAGAGAGAATTACTCTAGAGGGATGTAACCATTTTTAAGACTTCTGCAACAATAATGACTATGTTATAAAGATGAGTACTGTAGAGATGTTGAGAAGAGTGTTTTGGTTATACCAAGTTTTGGATATGTATACCGGGTAATGAGATTAATTAGTTATCATGTATTTGTAATCTTCGCGTTCTCTACGTTGATAGTGAATTATTCGTTTCTCTCGTCTGTGGAGGTGGGCAATGCTGAACCACGTTAAATCTCATCTTTTGCGCATGTCTTATTCTATGTCGTTATTGTTTTCATTATTTTGCCGCATATCAAATTCTTAACAGATCATATACCATTTTCATTGTTTACTGATACTTAAAGGTCTTTTATTTTCGAATCCAACGAGTGGTCCTAGCGGAAAAGTGAATGACATCCTAGGAGATTCGGGGTTTTGTTCTTTGACCGACGTTGATCGTTAAAGTACTAACATGACAGTTAACGGTGCTGATGTGGCGGTCCACTATGCTGATGTAGTAGTCCACGATGCTGACGTGGTCGTACACATGTGATAATGATGTGGCAAAGGGTTGGATTGATTTTTTAACTAACTTTGAGGGCATAATTGATTATTTTGTCGAGTTTAGTGACATAATTATTTTTAATTGAATGTTCGATAGCTTATTTAATATTTAAGATAAAAAATGATAATTTAAGAAATTATTAAAATGTTAAAAATAGATAAATAATTTGTTTAAAATTCAAATTAATTTAATCAATTTATTTCGTTTTTGAATAAAATTTGATAAATAATTTGATACTTTTAGTTGAACTTTTACAAACGGAATATATGAAAAATCGATTAACAAATTTGGGTAAATATCCTTTGGTCCTTGATAATTTTAAAAATAAGAAAAGTGAGAACTCTGACAAAAAATCAAAAAAAAATATTTTTTTAATTTTTTAAAGTGAGAACTCTCACAATTTCATCGAAGAATTCTTCGACTTTGTCAGTAGGAGTATTATCATTCGTTAAAACAATTTCGGTGGAACCATCCTTGTATTAGAGCAACAATAAACTCAAATTTTCTTTTGTTTTTCTACATCAAATTGATGCTCATTAATTTTTGATGTAGAAAACAAAGGAGATTTTTTGTTTTATTACTACTCTAATGGAAGGATGATTCAATTGAAAATTTGTTCAATAAAATATTAGTATGCTTAGCACAAACAGAAACAATCGAATACTTTTTCGATAATTTTTATAAATATTTTGATTTTTTTATATTTATAACTTTCGATATTTTAAATTTTATGTTTTGTACTTATTTTTTAAAAATTCATTATAGTGTTTTTATTTTTTATATTTTATGATTATTTAAATATTTTTAAAAATTAATAGTTTCTTATTTTTAGCTTTAATATTAAATAAGTTATCGAACATTCAATTAAAATCAATTATGCCTTTAAACTCGGTAAAATAATCAATTATGTTATCAAATTCGGTTAAAAAATCAATTTAGCCCCTCTGTCACATCATCATCACATGTGTACAACCACGTCAGCATTGTGAACTACCACATCAACACAGTAGACAATCACGTCAGCACCTTTAATTGTCATGTCAGCACTTTAATAGTCACCGACGAAGGGGAAAATTGATGCAATTGAATGACTTCGAGGGTAAAATTGCTGCAAAAAAAAGTAGAAAAAAACATTGTTGATTTAGGTTTAGTATAGGAGAAAATTTGACCCTTTAGCTAAAATTTTGAATTTTTTTAATTAAATACACTTCTAATTTTTTTAAAAAAATTCTCATGAATTTTTTTTAAAAAAATAGTTAAACATATTTTTTGAATATTTAAAACTAAATCTTCAAAAAAATATATAAAAATTTTAAATTTTAAATTTTTTTTACAATTTTTTTTGAATATTTATGAATTAATTTAGCAAATCGATTGTGCCAAACTCGACATCCCATTCCAGTTGTTGCCTTCTAACAAAAATTTCATTTTTCTTCTATAAGAGCAACTCATCACGTTTGTTTAAACATGCAAAATGTATAAGCATGTAACACTCGGGTTTAGGGGTTAGGTGAAAATAATATTTTAATATTATTTGGGCTCGGTTTTATAATTTAAATAATATCTCAGGTTTTGTTTTCAAATTAATTAATTTGGGTTGACCATGTTTTAAGATTAAACCCCATTTAGCCATGGATTTCCCTTCCTTGTGAATAGCCCAATTCATTAAGGACAAAGTGGTCTTTAGCCCCCCAATTTTAAACAAACATAAAGAAAGATTTTTAGCTCATCTTCTACCTCTCTCCACCCTCTCATTTCAACGACAAAACAAGACCCCCTCCACAATCTACTATTCCATTTCAAAGCTCCCTCATTTCAACTTCATTTTGAAAGGTAATGACGTTTTTGACTTCCCCTCAACTCCCTCTCTTAAAAAGTACCTTTTATTTTCATTTTCATGGAGGTTTTAGAAAATGGAATTTTTGAAGGTTTGGATTAAAAATAGAAACTTTATGATGTTAAGTGAAGTGTTTTGATTTAATATGTTTAGTTATGGTGTATAGAGGTCAAATGATATAATATATGTGAATTTAAAATGATTTTGAGAAATTTTCGGATTTGGGTAAACATGGGGTTTTTGGAGGGTTTTGGGTGAGTTTTGGGGGTTGTTTTAGGTGGGTTTTGATAGGCTATTGATATTACTATGGATAGGGGTTGAATTGGGATCATTTGTGGGTGTAATGGAAGTTGAAAACATGGTTTTTGGACATGGTTTTGGGGCTGTCCGAGTTGGTGAAAAATGAGAATTGTTCATGCTTGCAACTTGATAAATTGTGGTTGAATTGTATTCCGGGTTAGTTCCGATGATCAGTTATTGATTGTGGATGTTTTGTTTGTGTTTGGGATTGATTAGAATCGAGGTTGGACATCGGTGAAGCATCGGAAGTAAATCCGGGAAATTGAAGGTGGTCGCTTGCTTGGTCTTTAAGCTTGGGAGCTTAGGTGAGTGGTTAATTGTTTTACTCGGTTTTTAAATGGTTGGTTCGAGTATATGGACTAGGTTGGGCTTGGTAGACCCACCTAGAGTTAGGATTAGGGTGGTAGCCTAATCCTAAACTTGATCTAGAGCCTTTGGATGAACTCATATATGTGGATGTGTATGTCTCGTATGAAATGTGATATGAATGCTTATGTATATTGTGTTATACATGTGAGATGAGGCATGATTTGTGATGCTTGAGACATGCATGATGATGGTTTACGGTGAGTACGTGCTAAGCAAGGAATTGATTGAAATGAGTAATGTGAAAAGAGTAAAATGTTGGCACTAGTATGCTTGAGTACAAATGATCGATCATTAGGATGTTAGTGTGTACACATGAGTCAAAAGTCGCGTGTGGCCTTGGTGGCGTTGAGTCACCAAGGAGGAGTACGGGTTCGCCCGGAAATTGTATTTACATATAGTCGGTGATGAGTGGAATCCCATCGACGGGGCGTGAGGATGAGTGGAATCCCCTCCGTGAGACCGGTGATGAGTGTAATTCCACCGTGAGGTAATGTGGTTGTTGGATGTGAGTTCCAACGTGTCTATCCGCGTATTCGGGTCATAGCTAGGTGCCAATGTTGATTGATAAGGGTACCAATGTGTTGAGATATATGATCTTTAATTGGATGCTTAAATGTGATTACATGCATTGTGGAATTGAGCTTATGATCATGGCATTTATATTGAATAGTGCTCATGCATCCTTATCTTGTGGCTTTTGTGGATCCTTGGTATATATGTGTAATGCCTTGGCTAGATCGTGCTCGGACCCTGCAATGTTGAGGTTTGTTTTTAAGAGCTTACCCTCACTAAGCATCATTGCTTACGCTCTCTTTGTTCAACATTGCAAATCCTTAGTTCGTGGGTTGCTTGAGCAAGTGGAGGGCCTCCAAGTGTGGTTGTTGGCTTGAGTACATCAAGTATGAGTTTTTAACGTTGAACATGTAGTAGTTAAGCAATGGGACATGCGTTATTTTGATGGATGATTGTGGGTTGTTTAGGAGCTTGCTTAGACTCCTTGTTATGTTGTTTTTGTATGGCTTGTGTTGCCATGATTGAATTGTAATCCATGCCTAAATTGCTTATCATGAATGTTGGCCATGTGCCTTTGAGGTTGCCTTTATGTTTGAATGTTGAAGTATGAGCTTTGGATGCTTAAATGTCATCTTTGATTCAATTGCATGTTTTCCTTAATGTATGTACATGTTGGATGTTTGTATGACTCGATAATGACCTGAAAATGTTGTATGAGTGCTTGTTTGGGTCTAGGGAAGTCCTGGATTGCATCTAGATCCGAGTCTTGTTCATTTTAGTTGAGTTTGGAAGTTTTGCAGTGCAGGGGTATCGATACGGTTGGCCCCGTATCGATACGGCCTTCTTGTTTCAGGCCTTGCGTTTCGAAACGCGAGGGGGCGTATCGATACCATTTTGGTCACTGAAGTTACTGTCCACTTCGGTATCGATACGGGTCCTTGGCATTTCGATACGGTCATCTTAGCGTTGACCGTGAGAAGTCAACCGTTGGGGAGGGTATCGATACACTCCTTGGGTGTATCGATACGGTCTCTACGGGTTGACCCTGACCTGTTGACCTAGTTAAGGGGTATCGATACACCCCTTAGGTGTATCGATACCGCCTGCAGTTTAAGTTTAAAATTGGGCTGTAACATGTTAGTTTGAGTTTGTTTGAGTGTTTCGTAAATGTTGTTCCGCTGTATGATCACTTAGGATTTAATACTCATCTAGACAAGAGTTAAAATGAAAAAAAAATTAGGGTTGCAAACCGAGGGGGAATCCTTAAGGTGGTTTTCACTCGGTTTTCCCCGTGTGGCCCACTCGGACCGGTCATCCGGCCAGACCGGGACGAGGGGGTTACACTTGTTGGTATCAGAGCCTAAGGTTACCGAGACCTTGGGTAGGTAAGTGAGGTAAGTTTAAGTTTTGAATTGATTTGCACGGTATTTGCTTGCTTTGTAAGTATGATTGCTTGTGTGATAAGTATGTTGATTGTTTTATTCAAAGCATGTGTGTAAGTGTCCCATTGCTACTATTACAGTGGAAAAAGGATTTTTAAGTGAGGGAACGTACTTGAACACTTGGAAGCCTTGCCTTGCTAACCCAACTTTGTATGTTTTGTTGTTGTGATTGTAGTTAATATCTGTGAGAGCGATGTCTAGACCGAGAGGTAGGCCGAGGGTGGTTCGTCAGGAACCACGAGTTGCGGCTCCTGTTGAGCCGGCAGTTGGTGTGGAGGCTCACTTAGAAGGGCCGGTGGCCGCGGGAGTTGGCACTCCTCCACCACTTCCACCACCACCACCTCCACCACCACCACCTCCTCCGCCTGGAGTTGGGGGCGAGGATGGAGCCGGAGGAGATGGACCTCAAGGTGGCCAAGGTCCAGCTGGAATTGATATGACTCCGCTAGTGCAAGCGATAGCGGGAGCATTTCAGGCCGCAGTTGCGGGAGCTCAGGCTGCAGCTCAGCCTAGGTGTGACGATGCCAGTCTACCTTTGGAGAGGCTCCGTAGCTTGGGGGCCGAGGAGTTTAGAGGATCTACTCCGGAGAGGTCGGAGTTATGGTTGGAGAAGACAGTTCGTATTTTGGCTCAGAAGGGTTGTGCGGGCGCACGTAGATTGGGTTGTGTGATCTCGTTGCTTCAGGGTGATGCCTACACCTGGTGGGTCACCATTACTACTGGGGTTCCAGAGGCAGAGATAGATTGGAATTTCTTTGAGACCGCTTTCCGGAGGAGGTACTTGGGACCGAGGTACTTAGATGAGAAGAAGCGAGAGTTTATGGCTCTTACTCAGGGAGATGCTTCTGTGACTGATTATGAGATCCGCTTTGTTCGCTTGAGTCAATATGCTCCAGAGTTGGTTCCTACTGAAGTGGAACGCTGCAACCGTTTCCGTTATAGATTGAATGAAGAGATTAAGAGGTACACGCTAGCTTCTGACTACTCAGACTTTGATGTGTTGGTCGCGAGGGCCAAGGACTTAGAGCATAGTTTGGGTTCGGCCAAACGATCTGGTGGTTCCAGTTCTGGCAAGAGGCATAACCACTTTGATGGTAGAGATGCCAAGAGGCACAGAGGTGGCGGACATCAGTTTGACCATAGACGTGGCGGTGGCCACCATGGTAGGGGCCATCAGGGCCATAGAGGAGGAGGGCGTTTACCCGAGTGTACCCGTTGTGGGAGACAGCAGGCTGGTGAGTGTTGGGGTAACTTCCATTCTTGTTGGAACTGTGGTTCGAGGGACCACTTTAGGAGGGATTGTCCACATCAGGCGGCACAGGCACCAAACATTGCTCAGGCTCCTGCGAGGGCGAATGATTTTCAGAGAGGCCGTGGGCGTGGTCGTGGCTACTTCCAGCCTAGGGCTGATGCACCTAGGGTAGATGCTCCGAGGAACCTTGCTCATGTTGTGGCAGTGCAGCCAGAGGCGGGAGGACCAGCGAGAGTTTATGCTCAGAGAGAGGCCGAGAACGACACTGATGTGATAGCAGGTAATTTCGAGTTACAGTCTATGTCTTTGCTTTCTTTGGTTGATTCGGGTTCTACACATTCCTACATTTTGAGTGAGCATGCACAGAAGTTAGATATCCCTGTTGAGATCTTAGATGTAGGTATGCATGTTACTAGTTCTTTTGGTGAGACAGTTGTGGTTAGACGTATGTATAGGAGATGTCCACTGAAGATTCAGGGTCATGTGTTTTCAGTTGATATGATGGAACTTCCTTTCTATGGTTTCGATATAATTTTGGGTATGGACTGGTTAGTTGAGCACCGAGCAAGTGTGGATTTTGAGACAAAGAGAATTTCTTTGAAACTTTCTGATGACTACGAGGTAGTAGTAGTAGGCGAGAACATTAAGTTCTTGTCTAATGTGGTGTCAGCTTTAGAGGCTCATAGGTTGATGGACTCTGGATGTGGGGCTTATTTAGCTTATGTTATGAATCCGGATATGAGTGAAGCTAGACCGAAAGATATCAGAACAGTGTGTGACTTTCCATATGTGTTTCCTGAAGAGTTGCCGGGTTTGCCTCCTGACAGAGATGTTGAGTTTGTGATTGAGACTGTTTCAGGGTCTAATATAGTTTCGATAGCTCCGTATCGCATGGCTCCGAAAGAGTTGAAAGAATTGAAGAGTCAGTTGCAAGAATTATTAGACCGTGGTTTCATTAGGCCTAGTAGTTCTCCGTGGGGTGCTCCCGTGTTGTTTGTGAAAAAGAAAGATGGTAGTATGCGCATGTGTATTGACTATAGACAGTTGAATCAGTTGACTGTGAAGAACAAGTATTCGTTGCCTCGTATAGATGATTTGTTTGATCAGTTGAGAGGTGCTTCAGTATTCTCGAAGATAGATTTGAGATCCGGGTATTATCAGTTGAAGGTAAAGGAGTGTGACGTTTCGAAGACAGCTTTTAGGACTAGATATGGTCACTATGAGTTTCTTGTGATGCCGTTTGGGCTCACAAATGCACCTGAAGCATTCATAGACATGATGAACAGAATTTTTAGAGACTATGTAGACCGTTTTGTAGTTGTTTTCATTGATGACATACTTGTGTACTCGAAGACAGAAGAAGAGCATGATGAGCACTTGATATTTGTTTTACAGAGATTGTTGAGCAATCAGTTGTATGCGAACCTTGGTAAATGTGAGTTCTGGATTCGAGAGGTTGTGTTTCTTGGCCATGTTGTTTCAGCCGAAGGTATCCGAGTTGATCCATCGAAGATTGAGGTGATTGTTGAGTGGAAACAACCTAAGTCCGTGACCGAGATTAGGAGTTTCCTAGGATTAGCCGGTTATTATAGGAGATTTGTTGATGGTTTCTCCAGAGTAGCTGCTCCTTTGACTAAATTGTTGCAAAAAGGAGTTAAGTTTGAATGGTCAGATGCAAGACAGAAGGCCTTTGAGAAATTGAAGGAAGCTTTGACAAATGCTCCAGTGTTAGTGCAACCTGTTTCAGGTAAGGAGTTTGTGATTTACAGTGATGCTTCCTACGTAGGATTAGGATGTGTTTTGATGCAAGAGAGAAGAGTGGTTGCTTATGCTTCTAGACAGTTAAAGATTCATGAGAAGAACTATCCTACTCATAATATAGAGCTAGCCGCAGTTGTGTTTGCATTGAAGATTTGGCGTCATTATTTGTATGGTGAGAAGTGTATAGTTTACACCGATCACAAGAGCTTGAAGTATCTGATGACACAGAAAGAGTTGAACTTGATACAAAGAAGATGGTTAGAGTTGCTAAAGGATTATGATTTGACCATTGAGTACCATCCGGGTAAAGCAAATGTAGTAGCCGATGCTTTGAGTAGAAAAGTGGCCGTTGAGTTGAGAGCTATGTTTGCTAGATTGAGTGTGTCCAATGATGGTGGTTTGATCACCGAGTTGCAAGTGAAGCCTTCTTTGATTCAGTTGATTAGAGAGAAGCAGTTGCAAGATGTGAGTTTAGTTCCTCATGTTCAGGACATAGCCGAAGGAAGATCGACCGACTACAGTTTCAGTGGTGAGAGCTTGTTGTGCTTTAGAGATAGAATTGTTGTACCGGAAGATGTCGAGTTGAGACGTCAGATTCTGAGCAAAGCACATTCGAGTCCCTTTTCTATGCATCCGGGTAGTACCAAAATGTACCGAGATTTGAAGAATGATTACTTCTGGGTTGGTTTGAAGAGAGATGTAGCCGAGTATGTGAGCCGTTGTATGGTTTGTCAGAGAGTGGAGGCAGAACATCAGGTTCCTTCAGATTTGTTACAGCCTTTGAAGATTCCGGAATGGAAATGGGAGAGGATCACTATGGATTTTGTGTCGGGGTTGCCTTTGTCTCCTTCGAAGAAGAACTCTGTTTGGGTGATTGTTGATAGGTTCACTAAGTGTGCTCACTTCTTAGCAGTGAACACTACGGATTCCTTAGACAAGTTGGCAAACTTGTACATCCGTGAGATTGTGAGACTTCATGGAGTTCCGAAGTCTATTGTGTCAGACAGAGATCCTAGATTTACTTCGAGGTTCTGGGGTTGCTTGCATAGTGCTCTAGGTAGCCGTTTTCATTTCAGCACGTCTTATCATCCTCAGTCCAATGGGCAGTCAGAGCGAGTGATACAGATTCTAGAGGATATGCTTCGTTGTTGTGTGATTGACTTCCAGGGCTCTTGGGAGAAGCACTTACCGTTGGTTGAGTTTGCTTACAACAATAGTTATCAGTCTAGTATTCAGATGGCACCCTATGAGGCTTTGTATGGTAGACGATGTAGGACCTCGATCTGTTGGGCTGAAACAGTTCAGAGATTGTTACCTATGCCAGATTTTCTTAAGGGGACTACCGACAAGGTGAAGTTGATTTGTGATCGTCTGAAAGCAGCTTCCGATCGTCAGAAGTCTTATGCAGATTTGAAGAGGAAAAAGATTGAGTACTCAGTGGGTGAGAAAGTGTTTCTGAAAGTATCCCCGTGGAAGAAGGTAATGAGATTTGGCCGAAAGGGCAAGTTGAGTCCGAGGTTCATTGGTCCGTATGAGATAGTTGAGCGGATTGGGCCTGTAGCTTATCGTTTGAGGTTACCTTCTGAGTTAGAAAAGATCCATGATGTCTTTCATGTGTCTATGCTTAGGAGATATAGATCGGATCCTTCTCATGTGATGCCCATTGAGGAGATAAAGTTAAATCCGAATTTGTCCTATAATGAAGAGCCCGTTGAGATACTTGCTTCTGATAGCAAGGTGTTGCGTGGCAAGACCATATAGTTGGTCAAGGTGTTGTGGAGACATAGAGGTGTGGAAGAGGCCACGTGGGAGAGGAAAGCGGATATGGTTGAGCAGTTTCCGTATCTGTTTCTGCTAGGTAATTTCGGGGACGAAATTCCTTAAGTGGGGGAGAGTTGTAACACCCGGGTTTAGGGGTTAGGTGAAAATAATATTTTAATATTATTTGGGCTCGGTTTATAATTTAAATAATATTTCAGGTTTTGTTTTCAAATTAATTAATTTGGGTTGACCATGTTTTAAGATTAAACCCCATTTAGCCATGGATTTCCCTTCCTTGTGAATAGCCCAATTCATTAAGGGCAAAGTGGTCTTTAGCCCCCCAATTTTAAACAAACATAAAGAAAGATTTTTAGCTCATCTTCTACCTCTCTCCACCCTCTCATTTCAACGACAAAACAAGACCCCCTCCCCAATCTACTATTCCATTTCAAAGCTCCCTCATTTCAACTTCATTTTGAAAGGTAATGACGTTTTTGACTTCCTCTCAACTCCCTCTCTTTAAAAGTACCTTTTATTTTCATTTTCATGGAGGTTTTAGAAAATGGAAATTTTGAAGGTTTGGATTAAAAATAGAAACTTTATGATGTTAAGTGAAGTGTGTTTGATTTAATATGTTTAGTTATGGTGTATAGAGGTCAAATGGTATAACATATGTGAATTTCAAATGATTTTGAGAAATTTTCGGATTTGGGTAAACATGGGGTTTTTGGAGGGTTTTGGGTGAGTTTTGGGGGTTGTTTTAGGTGGGTTTTGATAGGCTATTGATAGTACTATGGATAGGGGTTGAATTGGGATCATTTGTGGGTGTAATGGAAGTTGAAAACATGGTTTTTGGACATGGTTTTGGGGCTGTCCGAGTTGGTGAAAAATGAGAATTGTTCATGCTTGCAACTTGGTAAATTGTGGTTGAATTGTATTCCGGGTTAGTTCCGACGATGAGTTATTGATTGTGGATGTTTTGTTTGTGTTTGGGATTGATTAGAATCGAGGTTGTACATCGGTGAAGCATCGGAAGTAAATCCGGGAAATTGAAGGTGGTCGCTTGCTTGGTCTTTAAGCTTGGGAGCTTAGGTGAGTGGTTAATTGTTTTACTCGGTTTTTAAATGGTTGGTTCGAGTATATGGACTAAGTTGGGCTTGGTAGACCCACCTAGAGTTAGGATTAGGGTGGTAGCCTAATCCTAAACTTGATCTAGAGCCTTTTGATGAACTCATATATGTGGATGTGTATGTCTCGTATGAAATGTGATATGAATGCTTATGTATATTGTGTTATACATGTGAGATGAGGCATGATTTGTGATGCTTGAGACATGCATGATGATGGTTTACGGTGAGTACGTGCTAAGCACGGAATTTATTGAAATGAGTAATGTGAAATGAGTAAAATGTTGGCACTAGTATGCTTGAGTACAAATGATCGATCATTAGGATGTTAGTGTGTACACATGAGTCAAAAGTCGTGCGTGGCCTTGGTGGCGTTGAGTCACCAAGGAGGAGTACGGGTTCGCACGGAAATTGTATTTACATATAGTCAGTGATGAGTGGAATCCCATCGACGGGGCGTGAGGATGAGTGGAATCCCCTCCGCGAGACCGGTGATGAGTGTAATCCCACCGTGAGGTAATGTGGTTGTTGGATGTGAGTTCCAACGTGTCTATCCGCGTATTCGGGTCATAGCTAGGTGCCAATGTTGATTGATAAGGGTACCAATGTGTTGAGATATATGATCTTTAATTGGATGCTTAAATGTGATTACATGCATTGTGGAATTGAGCTTATGATCATGGCATTTATATTGAATAGTGCTCATGCATCCTTATCTTGTGGCTTTTGTGGATCCTTGGTATATATGTGTAATGCCTTGGCTAGATCGTGCTCGGACCCTGCAATGTTGAGGTTTGTTTTTAAGAGCTTACCCTCACTAAGCATCATTGCTTACGCTCTCTTTGTTCAACATTGCAGATCCTTAGTTCGTGGGTTGCTTGAGCAAGTGGAGGGCCTCCAAGTGTGGTTGTTGGCTTGAGTACATCAAGTATGAGTTTTTAACGTTGAACATGTAGTAGTTAAGCAATGGGACATGCGTTATTTTGATGGATGATTGTGGGTTGTTTAGGAGCTTGCTTAGACTCCTTGTTATGTTGCTTTTGTATGGCTTGTGTTGCCATGATTGAATTGTAATCCATGCCTAAATTGCTTATCATGAATGTTGGCCATGTGCCTTTGAGGTTGCCTTTATGTTTGAATGTTGAAGTATGAGCTTTGGATGCTTAAATGTCATCTTTGATTCAATTGCATGTTTTCCTTAATGTATGTACATGTTGGATGTTTGTATGACTCGATAATGACCTGAAAATGTTGTATGAGTGCTTGTTTGGGTCTAGGGAAGTCTTGGATTGCATCTAGGTCCGAGTCTTGTTCATTTTAGTTGAGTTTGGAAGTTTTGCAGTGCAGGGGTATCGATACGGTTGGCCCCGTATCGATACGGCCTTCTTGTTTCAGGCCTTGCATTTCGAAACGCGAGGGGGCGTATCGATACCATTTTGGTCACTGAAGTTACTGTCCACTTCGGTATCGATACGGGTCCCTGGCGTTTCGATACGGTCATCTTAGCGTTGACCGTGAGAAGTCAACCGTTGGGGAGGGTATCGATACACTCCTTGGGTGTATCGATACGGTCTCTACGGGTTGACCCTGACCTGTTGACCTAGTTAAGGGGTATCGATACACCCCTTAGGTGTATCGATACCGCCTGCAGTTTAAGTTTAAAATTGGGCTGTAACATGTTAGTTTGAGTTCGTTTGAGTGTTTCGTAAATGTTGTTCCGCTGTATGATCACTTAGGATTTAATACTCATCTAGACAAGAGTTAAAATGAAAAAAAATAGGGTTGCTAACCGAGGGGGAATCCTTAAGGGGGTTTTCACTCGGTTTTCCCCGTGTGGCCCACTCGGACCGGTCATCCGGCCAGACCGGGACGAGGGGGTTACAAAGCACCATTTCAATAATTCATTTTTTACTTGTAAAAACCAAATGTATAATTTGAGTTTTTTTTAACAAAAATTTCATTAAAATAAGGACAAAATTCGTAAATCATCACTGAATTTTACTCTTTGAATTATTTTTACTACTGAATTTTCAAAATGTTCAATTTACTCACTGAACTTTATACATTGATTTTTTTATCATTCCTCCATAAACTCTCTAACACCTTTACGACACGAAATAGAAAAATAATAAAAATTAATGGGTAAAATACATAAATCATCACTAAACTTTGCTCTCTAACCTATTTTGGTCATTGAAGTTTCATATGTTATGGCTCATGTCATAACGTGTTAGAGGGTTAACGGAGGGGTAATAAAAAATCAATGTATAAAGTTCAGTGAGTAAATTGAACGCTTTAAAACTCCAGTGATCAAAATAGATCAGAGAGCAAGATCCAGTGATGATTTCGGTATATTACCCTTATTCAAGTTCATATCCATGTTCATACCTAGTTTCATAAGATTTAACATAAGCTTTCATTGTTTTCCTTATTCAAAATCCATTCTTATAAGTTCATAGTCATTATCATAATTATTCCTTTGTTTTTACTTGGATCACAAGTACACATAAGGGTACAAGAATTTCCAACCAACTGTCACAAATAAATTGAGAAACTAAGAATAGGATCGTAGTCCTTTAACAGAGAATGGTCAACCCTCCAACTGTCATCAATGACCAAATACCACATCCCTCCTACTATCGCCAATAAAGATAGTAATCCATTGGGTCGTAACTCACCCTACACATGAGCTCAATAAATTCTATGACATGTTAATTGTACCAAAAGTCAATATGTGTCCAAAGTTGCCTTTAATCATTCCTTGTTTTATAAATGAGCTTATAGCTCCCATAGTATTATAACATAGTTTCAAAATATCATAAAGCTTTAAAGTTCATATCATAATTTCATAGTGAGCTAGAAATTCCAAAGTGTCATAACTTAATCCCATAATGTCATATTTCATAGCTTCCCATAATATTTTTCCATTACTTATCATTTTATCATGATTCATAATTTATATCCATAGTTAAACATATCATTCTACTTGGCCATTAGAAATAATTCATGTCCGTAATTTAACTTATTAACATAGTTTCATTTATAATAAATCACATCAAAACTAAAGCATTCATACTTACAAAACAAAGTTCAAAAGTTAAGCTTACCAAGCTTATCATCTTGCCACACCATGTCATCCAAAATGCTCTAATTGAGCTTTCAAACAATCACACAACGTGTCATATACAATTAAAGGATTAAAGGTCCCAAACCATTTTCAAAACTCGTAACTATACGCATTGATATACTGAATCTACGGAACAAATCGAAATGCTAGAGCGAACTTTGTCCTCCTTCGTTTTTATTGCTGAAATGAAGATTCCATAATTATAGCTTGATCGAATATGTATTTAATTTGTAGAATTGATGGCCAAATTGTAAGGAATAAAAATTCAAGAATTTAAGCATATTAACTTCCAACCGTGGCGTGAAGAATTGGGGATGAAGAATGTTGGAAAATTATGATAAATTGAAAATTTTGAGGCA
Source organism: Hibiscus tridactylites (assembly GCA_958450335.1). Lineage (NCBI taxonomy): Eukaryota > Viridiplantae > Streptophyta > Magnoliopsida > Malvales > Malvaceae > Hibiscus > Hibiscus tridactylites. The sequence goes on from OY288281.1 coordinate 74,536,009, forward strand.
TATTTTCTATGGGTAAAGATGAAGATTCGAATGATGAATCTATAGGTTCGTATTCTACTCCACGAGGTCTTTATAATGATATCTCATATGTTCAAAATGGCTGAGTGATGAATAAGAAATTGATGCTCAAAGTAGGGTACTTATGAATTGTGTGTAAGGAAAATGAATAACCCATATCCACATTGGTAGAATATCAAGTATGGGAAGTGTTTATATACATTAACCCACTTGCTTGTCATTGAAATACTTGAGTTGAGAGTGTGCCTTGTGCGCAGGCATAGAGGGTGTGAATTGAAGCTCGTTGAACCCATTCAGGTTGGGGGTATACTTTTCATCTTTGCAAAAATAGTCATTGGTTTCTTAAATCTTCCAAACTAAACTCAATCAACTTAAAATTTAAAAAATTGATTTCTGTCATTGAAAACCAAAATACTACTAAGCCGATTTTTGGGTGCTACATAATCACCATATGAACGTCAAACTACCACAAAGGTAGATGAGAATCGAGATAAGGCAGACGAAAAATAATTTGTTATATGGATAATACTTGATAAACAATTTGTGTAAATTAAAGTTTATACAAGTTTATCGATTTTAGGGTCTAGAAGTTTAGTTTAGGGTTTAGGTTCTATGTGTTAGAATTTAAGATTTAGGATAGAGTTTAGGATTTTTATAGTTTAAAAAATAACGGTTGTGTACCAACAACTAGTTGGTCTGGCGGGATGAGGCGCTAGGTCCCTTAACCAAGGTAAGGAGTTCAAATATTGATGTTGTGAATGGAAAAAAAATTAGGTTGGGATGGTCAACCCCATATTAGACTTTTGTAAAACACGGTCCAGATTAGTCGACAATAAGTTTGATACCGGTGGTTAAAAAAATAGGAATGACAATACTTATTTAATAAAAAATTGGTATAATCATCACTGTTCAATTTAATCGATTTAAATCATATCATATACTATAGAGTCTCGTTATGTGAACAATTCTTCCAATTCAATTTACTTCATCCATTTTTTGTTTTAAGAGTTAACGAATCAAACCACTCCTTTTATTTTCTCTGCAGCGGTTACAAAAAGTTTGCAAGTTCTTCATCTTTTTCGTTGATCTTCTTCTTCACCGGCAACGGCCTTTTGCCGTTTTGCTGGTTTTGTATATAAATAACTTTCATCTTTGGTGATGAATGTTTTACTTTTATGTTTTTCTTGTTTTTTCTTGCTTTGCCCATTTTATATCTGTTGAGTGTGTAAAAGTTCTATCATTTACACCTTTTTAAACCCATATTTCTGCTGCATTCAAGCATCATTGCATTGCATTTAGGTTAGTTTTTAATAAAACATCACAATTATATAAAAGGCACGGATTCTACTGAAAGATGGCTATTTTTGCAGGTATCTGTCACAGTAGATGTCGAAGGCAGGCGCAGGGCAGATAAGCAAGAGAGCTAAACTAGACAAGTAGCTGAAGAAGACGAACCTGTCATGGACCTGTCGTGACAGCATGGTGACAGCAGATTTATGAAGAGGAAAAGTGAAGTGGACCTCGATAGATAGAGAAAAATCTGCTCGTCTGTCGTGTGGAAGCCGAATATTTTTCCAAGCCCCGGATCAAAAGATATGTCAAGCCAAAGCTCAAGGAGAGGAATTTCCATGAAACAAGGAGGCGGCTGAAAAGTAGGAATCCTTAGAGATTTAGTCTTTATTAGAATCTTACTTTTAATTAAAGTTGTAATCCTTGTTACCTTAGATAACTTGAGCCCAAAGCTTATATAAAGGGCATAAATTAAACCTAGGGCATGACCGACTACCCCATAACCGAAACCTAAACCCTACCGTTTACCTGTCACCGATATGTTCTAAATTCCCCCTAGGGCTACGGGTTGTTTTGTAAAGTAGTTGCAAGGGTTGCTTTGTTTTAGGATTTTTCAAGTTCAATAAAATAAACTTCAAGTTCTTTTATCTTGGTTTTAATATCTTGCAAGAGCATCGGGAGAGCATTGTGAGGTTATCTATTTACTTAGCATCGGGAGAGTTAAGTATACGAAAGAGGTAAAAGCGCGTTCTCTAGTTTATAGTTGAACCATCTCGTGCTTAGGGATAAGGCGAGGTTAAGTGGCTAAGGAAGAATTCATACACATCGGTGTTCATCCTTCGATTCACGCCGGGAGGTATCATCAAAGACGTGATCATCGACAGACTTGTGCCTAGGGATAGGGCAAGGCAGATCAGGGATTCTTGCCAAGCTTGAAGTACGGAGTTAGTGTTCGCTGCCGCGACAGCTAACGGACAGACGCCGCGACAGGTGCTGTCGGCGACGGGTGCGACGACAGAACTGGAGATCCTAAGCAATTCAATACCTACACTACTGAGCAACTCAATACCAGCCCATTCTCTCTATCTTGATATCTCAATCTTTTATTTACGTTTTTACTTTAATATTCGTGACAATTCTCTTAAATATTTCTCTTTACTTCGTGCAGTGAATTTAGGTGGAGTCATTAGCCCAATCCCTGTGGAGACGATATCCGATACTTAGTATCACTTTACTACTTGCGTCGTGTATACTTGCACTAAATTTGCGATAGACTATTTTACACGCAACAAGTTTTTGGCGCCGTTGCCGGGGATTGGCAACATAACTACACCTTTCTTTCCTTGCATTTTTTTTGTTTTTGTTTTTATTTTTATTTTCTTTAATTTTTCTTTTGTGTTTTAAACTCTTGCTTTTCACAAGGTTTTCCTGTTTATGCGCAGATCTAAAAGAGGCGAAGATCCTGAGTATAAATTAGATCCGAAGATCGAACGTTCCTTCAATCTCAAGAAACAGATTCGCCACCTTTTAGACCGGAACGAGTACCTTGAAGAACAGCTAGAGCAGATGGCCCGTAATCAGCCTGCCGGTGAAGAAATCCCGCCTGTCGGTGACCCGCCCGCGGCAGGTGGACGACGGTCATGTCGTGACTACATGCTGAATGATCATGTAGTGCTGGAGACCACGTTGCCGGATATTGATGTTGACAACTTCGAGCTTAAACCTGTCATGTTTAGTATGATCAACAACGCCGGACAGTTTAGTGGTTCTGCGACAGAAGATGCCAGGGAGCATCTCAAAACGTTCCAGGAGATCTGTGGTTCGTTTAGACTACCAGGAGTTAGTCCGGAGATACTGAGGCTTCGGTTATTTCCCCATTCATTGAGGGACAGAGCTAAAACTTGGTGGAATAAACTTACACCGGGTTCTATTATGACTTGGGCAGATTTAACTCGTGAATTTTTGTCTCGTTTTAATCCTTCACATTTAGCTGAGCGATTACGTAATGAAATTGCTACTTTTCAACAGGAAGATGACGAGCCAATGCACGAGGCCTGGGACAGATTCACAACTCTTCTTCGAAACTGCCCAATGCATGGATTCCCCGTCTGGAATCAGGTAACTAAGTTTTATAATGCTGCTAACTTACAAACTCGCATTCGAATTGATTCTGCAGCGAATGGACTATTATTGGATAAAGATCCGGACGAGGCCCTGCAAGTTTTGAAACATCTGGCTAAAAATGAGGAGCAGTTTCCAACCGCTAGAAGAGGAGGTAAACGGGTACTTGCTGTCAAGGATTATGAGGCCGACAGCACTATGAAATCACAGGTAGCATTCCTCACCAAAGCCATGAAACACTTATTGAGTGAAGAGGAAGTACGAGGGTTTGCTGTCGAGGAAGTTTGTGCTACATGTGAGGGAAATCATAGTAGGGATGAGTGCCCTATAAATATAGAAGAAGGAAAATATGTTGGGAATTACAAGCCAAACTACAATTCCAACAACTACAACCCTAATTGGAGGAAAGATCCCAAATTTTCCTGGAGTAACCCTAACAATACCCTAAATCCACAAGCATATAATCAGAATCAGGGGGGTCCTAGATTGTTGACGCGACAGCAGCCGCAGCCGCAGAACCTGCCGCAGAACCTGCCGCCTCAGCAACAACAGCAGCCACCACCTGCCACGAGTAGTATATTGGAGCAGACTCTGGCCACCTTTATGTCTCAGACTGGTACGTATATGGAGAACATCAATAAGTTTGTCAAGAAAACGGAAGACTTTATGGATGAAACCAAGATGAGAATGACAAACCATGAGGCCACCTTGAAATCTCTAGAGACACAAATGGGTCAAGTGTCACAGCATATTAAGCCGAGGCAGAATGGAGGTTTCCCTAGCAATACTGAAAATGCTAGACCGCCCCCACACGAACAATGTAAGGCGATTACTACTAGGAGTGGGAAAAAGTTACCAGGGCCGGAAAAAGAAGCTGAAACAGAAAAGGAACCTGCTTTGGATAAGCCTGCCGAGGAAGCTGCCTCGACAGGTGATAAACAGGCTGCTGCCGATGAGCCTGTTACGACAGCAGAAGCGATAGAGGAGAAAAAAGATGAGTATCGTCCTCAGATTCGCATGCAGTGGGAAGGACGCATTGCTGATTACCGCCCTCCACCACCTTTTCCTCAACGGATACAGCAAGCTAAGCATGAATCTCAACTTAAAAAGATTTATGATATTTTTAAACAGGTTCATATCAATATTCCGTTGTTAGATGTTGTTAGGGAGATGCCCGGTTATGCTAAATTTCTCAAGGATGTCATGTCTAAAAAATCTAAACTTGGGGAATTTGAAACGGTAAGGATGCAAGAAGGTTGCATGAGTATTCTTCATCGGCAACCACCCCAGAAAAAGAAGGATCCGGGGAGCTTCCTCATACCTTGCGTAATCGGCGACAGATTTGTGGGTAAGGCATTATGTGATCTTGGTGCTAGTGTTAATCTAATGCCTAAATCTGTTTTTCAGAAACTAGGTATTGGCAAGGCGCGGCCCACGACAGTTACCCTACAGCTAGCCGATCGCTCTTACGTTCACCCCGAAGGAAAAATTGAAGATATTTTGGTAAGAGTGGATAAGCTTATATTTCCTGCTGACTTTCTTATTTTAGATTGTGAGGCAGATGAGAACGCACCAGTCATCCTAGGGCGACCCTTTTTAGCCACAGGAAGATCATTGATTGATGTGGAGAAAGGAGAACTCACCATGCGCGTAAACGATCAAGAAATTAAGTTGAATGTTCTCCAAGCAATGAAACATGCTGATGTGGATGAGGAATGCAAGGCCATCATTGAGGTGACCTTTGATCAACCCTGCATCAGGTCGGGCTGTCGTGATATAAAATTTGGTCACTGCTGCGATAGCCATCTACAGACCTGTCACGACAGCAATGACGACAGTAATAACGACAGCACCGACGACAGCGACTCCTCTGAATCCAATACATCTGATACTGAAGGTCATGAGGAGGTAAACTGGTTAGACCATCGTCCAGGTAAGTTATTCGAACCCTTGAATTACACTTCGGATAACCATTTAATCCAAAAGCCCTCTACTGTTGAACCACCTGTCTTAGAACTTAAGCCCCTGCCAGGGCAGCTTAAATATGCTTATCTTGGTTGTGATAACACACTGCCCGTAATCATCTCTGCTAAGCTGCCGCAGGAACAGGAACGACAGCTGATCGACATGTTGAGGCAGCATAAAAGGGCGATAGGATGGACAATAGCAGACATTCAGGGCATTAGTCCGGCAATCTGTATGCACAAAGTCCTCCTAGAGGAAGATCATAAGCCGACTATTGATGCCCAAAGGCGGTTAAACCTTGCAATGAAGGAGGTAGTGCGTAAAGAAATAATTAAATGGTTAGATGCTGGTATTATTTACGCCATCTCCGATAGCAAATGGGTAAGCCCGGTGCAATGTGTTCCCAAGAAAGGAGGCATGACCATGATAACCAACGAAAACAATGAATTAATCCCAACCAGGACTGTGACCGGTTGGAGGGTTTGTATGGACTACCGGAAGCTCAACAAAGCTACCCGAAAAGACCACTTTCCTTTACCCTTTATTGATCAAATGCTTGATAGATTAGCGGGTAAACCTTACTATTGTTTTCTTGATGGTTATTCAGGTTATAATCAAATTGCTATTGCACCGGAGGACCAAGAGAAAACGACTTTCACATGCCCTTACGGAACATACGCATTTAGGAGGATGCCGTTCGGCCTATGTAACGCACCTGCCACCTTCCAAAGGTGCATGATGGCAGTATTCTCCGACATGGTAGAGGACTTCCTCGAAATTTTCATGGATGATTTTTCCGTCTTTGGAGACGATTTTGAGAGCTGCCTCGGCAACCTTAAAAAGGTACTTGAAAGATGTGAAAAAGCTAATCTTGTTCTTAATTGGGAAAAATGCCATTTTATGGTAGATGAAGGGATAGTTTTAGGCCATAAGATTAGCTGTCGTGGGATAGAGGTCGACAGGGCAAAGATTGAAGTCATAGAGAAGCTGCCGCCGCCAACCACAGTCAAGGGCATTAGGAGTTTTTTAGGGCATGCTGGTTTTTATAGGAGATTTATTGCAAACTTCTCAAAAATCACGAAGCCCCTATGTCATCTCTTAGAGCAGAACCGACCCTTTGACTTTAATGAAGAATGTACTGAAGCATTCAAGGTTCTGAAGGAAAAGCTAGTGACAGCCCCCATAGTACAGCCACCAGACTGGACGCAACCGTTTGAAATTATGTGTGATGCTAGTGACTATGCTGTCGGGGCAGCACTTGGGCAGCGCAAGGACAGGCTGTTTCATGTCATATATTATGCCAGCAAAACATTGAATGATGCCCAAGTGAATTATACCACCACAGAAAAGGAGCTGTTGGCTGTGGTGTTCTCCATCGACAAGTTTCGTTCTTATATACTTGGAACGAAGGTAATAGTGCACACCGATCATTCTGCCCTTAAGTACTTGTTCGCAAAGAAGGATGCAAAGCCTAGGTTGATACGATGGATCCTGCTATTACAAGAATTCGACCTTGAAATCAAAGACAAAAAGGGGACAGAAAATCAGGTGGCAGATCACTTGTCGAGATTGGAGATGGGACAAAGTCTACCTGTAGATGAGACACACATACTAGAGACCTTCCCAGATGAGCAGCTCTTTGCTGCCGCAATAGCTGTCGCGACAGCCATGGCGGCAGGTAAGTCTTCTAACCTTCCCTGGTATGCTGATTTCGTTAATTTTATAGTTAGCGGAATATTACCTTCTGATCTTACTTATCAAGCCAGGAAGAGGTTTCAAAATGATGTTAAACATTATTATTGGGACGAATCTCTTCTTTTCAAAATGTGCGCAGATCAGGTTATAAGGAGATGTGTACCACAAGAAGAACAAGAAGACATTCTCCATCACTGTCATGCTTCACAATATGGAGGACACTTAGGAGGCAATAAAACTACTGCCAAGGTGCTGCAGTCAGGGTTCTACTGGCCGACACTGTATAAGGACGCACAGGAATTTTACAAAAACTGTGACAGGTGCCAGCGGACAGGTAATATCTCGAGGAGAAACGAGATGCCACTGCAGAATATTTTAGAAGTCGAAATCTTCGACGTTTGGGGGATTGATTTTATGGGACCTTTTCCATCGTCGTGTGGAAATCTTTACATCCTCCTAGCAGTAGATTATGTCTCCAAGTGGGTAGAAGCAATCGCAACTCAAAAGAATGATGCCAAAACGGTCCAAAAGTTTTTGCACAAAAACATCTTTTCTAGATTTGGCATCCCTAGGGCGATTATCAGTGATGAAGGGAGACATTTTGACAACAGGGTAATTGCTGCCGCCCTGAGAAAATATGGTGTCAAGCACAAGATCGCGACAGCATACCACCCACAGACCAATGGACAGGCTGAGATTTCCAACAGGGAAGTGAAGAACATTCTTGAAAAGATGGTTAAACCAACTAGGAAAGATTGGTCTCTACTTCTGAATGATGCACTATGGGCATACAGGACAGCTTTCAAAACTCCATTGGGCATGTCTCCATTCCGATTGATCTATGGGAAAACCTGCCACCTGCCTGTCGAGATAGAGCACAAGGCATATTGGGCAATCAAGGCAGTAAACATGGACTTGGACAAAGCAGGCCAGAAAAGGCTGTTAGATTTGAATGAGATCGATGAAATACGGACGATGGCCTACGACAACGCAAGAATATACAAGGAGAAAACAAAGAAGTGGCATGACAAAAAGTTGCTGCCACGACAGTTCTGCCCAGGGCAGCTTGTATTGTTGTTTAATTCTAGATTGAAACTCTTCCCAGGGAAGCTTAAATCTAGATGGTCTGGTCCGTTCCAAGTGATTCAAGTTTTCCCCCATGGTGCCATTACAATTCAATCATTAAAGGACGGGCACCAATTCAAAGTCAATGGACAACGCCTCAAGCATTATCAGGGGACTGAAGCCCCAGGAATACAGGAAGTGGTTACCTTAGGTGATGCCCCACAAGGCATCCCTAATTTAACCTAATTTTTATTTTATTTTATTATTTATTAGGAATTAGATTTATTTTATTCGAATAATGTTTTGTTTTTAATTTCAGTTTTTAGGAAATAAAGGAGTCAAGTGAGAAAGAAGAAGTGGCCCAAGCCCACCGCTCATCCACCAGCCCAATAAAGCCCATTTATGGTAACATGTCGTTTCGGCTGCCGGCGCAGACGGATTTGACAGGCTGTCAACAGACGCACAGCAGACGAAGAAGCGTGCGGCAGACGCACAGCAGACGCATTAATGCGTGTCAGACGCGTCAGACACGCAATATCCAATCTGCCGCCCCGTTTTTCCCGCCTGCCGTTGCGGCATTAAATGGGCAGCTACTCGACCGCTATATAAACCCCTTCCCCTTTTCATTTTTCATCACTTCTGATTTTCTCTCTTGTTATTCCCTTCTAGTTTTATCTACTTTCTTTCTCTTTTTTCAGCCCTTGCAACCAAAATGTCTTCACGACAAACCCGTCAGAATGCTGCTGCCGCTTCTTCTTTAGCAGCAGCATCTCCGTTCGCTAACAAAGAACTATGGGAGGAACGGAGCTTCATCTATAACAGAGATGCCCCTCTTTTTGGACTCCGGCCGTTCATTATGAAGGCCATTACGGCACAACTTTGGGAAGACTTTGCCGAGCAGCCGGCAGAGCTTAACGACACTCTGGTCAGGGAATTTTATGAGGTGATCGAAAGTAAGACGGCGACATCTGTCATCGTCCGAGGAGTGACAGTTCCTTTCACCGCCAGCAGCATCAACCATGTATTCGGCCTCTTCTTTGGCCCCACTGACGATGCTCATCAACAGTTTTGGGACACCCTCGATGCTGCCGGACATGATGCTGTCATGAGGGAGTTGACAGAGGCAGGCACAACCTGGAGCACCAGCAAGAAAAACCCCAACTCCGTCAACAGGGCAGAGCTACTCCCCGAGGCAAAATTATGGAAGGCTTTTATTAAAAAGCGTATCCTGCCCTCGTCCCACCATACGACAGTCAACAGGCAGCGGTTGGCCCTCATCCACTCTATCATGCATGACAAGCCCATCAATGTGGGCAGGTACATGCGAGACAGCATTCTCGATTGTGCCTTCCGATCAGATTCACGACTATGCCTGCCCTTCACTATTACTGCCCTCTGCCGCTGCGCTGCCGTACCGGAGGACCCTTCAGACAAAATCAAGAAGGGCAGCGGCTGGACAGACAGCAACATCTCCAGCCTCATGGAGATCATCGCCGTATCGCCCCTCAACGCCTTCGATCCAAACGCCCCTCCTGCTGAGTCTGATGATGAGCCTGCTACCGAACCTGCCCCCGAAGCTGCCACCAACACCGCTCCGGCAGATCATAACTCCCACATCCTTGCTGCCATCTTGAGGATAGAGGAGCGCCAGATGGGTTTGATGACATTCATCCGCGACTTCTCCAATGCAACGGTAAATTTCATTACCAATACTTTGAATTTTCCGGATGTCATTTTCCCCACCTTCCCCGCCCATTATTTCAATATCCCCTCCCCCACTCCCACACCACATGTCTCTCCCCACGAAGAATCTGCCTCCTCCACACCTTCCCCGACAGCAGCCGGCAGCCCACCGGCGGACACTTCCCCTAGAGGCACCAAGCGAGCTGCCACTGATGACAGCCCTCTTGTCCGGAGGAACTTGGACAGCGCTTTCACGCGGGTGAAAAGAATTAAGCATGTGGCCAACAAGAGGATGTTGTCCAAAGCCATCACGAGTAACAGCTGGGACAGCAGCAGCAATTCTGATGTCCGACTAGTGGAGCCACCTGCCATTCAACCTGCTGACGACCTTGTCCCCCAACCGGAGGAAGAACCTGCACCTCAACAGGCTGATGAACCTGTTGATCAACCTGCTCAGGAACCTGCCCAGCCACCTCCCCAACGCAGACGCTACCATCAGATCCGCGTCAGCAGCAGCAGCGAGGACAGCGCATAAAATTTAAGTTTTTATTTCTTTTACTCCTCTTATTGCTGCCTGCCCTTATATATTTGTGATGTACTTTTATTTTTCGTGTTTTTCTTTATTTGTTTATGTGTCATTTTGCATCGAGGGCAATGCAACCCTTGAGTTTGGGGGTGGCAACCCTCCATATTTAATGGAGTCTTTAGCACATCTTTTGTTTAATTGTTGTGTCTTTTTAGTTACTTAAGTTCTTTTAAAAAAAAATCAGAAAAATAAGAAAATCTAAACTGTTGGCTTAAAACTGTGAAGTTAATTTACCTGTCATGACGGCTCTGTCGTGGCAGCATCTTTAGGACAGGTTAAGGAAAAGTTTAGAGCCTTTCTATAGTTCTAAAAACTTAAACACTTTTGTGACTGCTATATTGCTTAGATTCCTTTTAGCCAAACTAGAATAGGAAGCTTAGAACTTGGATAGCCCCTAGAGGTGCCTAACACTGGCTCTAGGAAAGAAGTTTAGCAAAAGAAAATCAAAAACCTAGAGGTGCCCGAAACCGGCTCTAGGAAGCTAACTAGAGGTGCCCAAAACTGGCTCTAAAAAATCTTAGCTTGAAAATAGAAGAAAAAGAAGCATAAAAATGTGCCTTCTTAAAAAAAATAAACTTTGGCATAAAAATTCAAGTTAAGAACTTGAATATTCTAGTGAAACTAAGAGAGTCTTAGCATATAACTGTTCACAAGCATGCACACACTGCACGAGAGCTATAGAGAAATTCCGGACAGATCCTAACCCTTCCAACAGGTTGCTGCCGCCATAGAGAATGAGCGACAGGTAAGGGACAGTTCACTGTTTGAAGGCCAACACAAAAATTTTCAGTTTTCTTTTAAGTCTTCATTGCTTGAGGGCAAGCAAAAACTTGAGTTTGGGGGTGTGTTGAGTGTGTAAAAGTTCTATCATTTACACCTTTTTAAACCCATATTTCTGCTGCATTCAAGCATCATTGCATTGCATTTAGGTTAGTTTTTAATAAAACATCACAATTATATAAAAGGCACGGATTCTACTGAAAGATGGCTATTTTTGCAGGTATCTGTCACAGTAGATGTCGAAGGCAGGCGCAGGGCAGATAAGCAGGAGAGCTAAACTGGACAAGTAGCTGAAGAAGACGAACCTGTCATGGACCTGTCGTGACAGCATGGTGACAGCAGATTTATGAAGAGGAAAAGTGAAGTGGACCTCGATAGATAGAGAAAAATCTGCTCGTCTGTCGTGTGGAAGCCGAATATTTTTCCAAGCCCCGGATCAAAAGATATGTCAAGCCAAAGCTCAAGGAAAGGAATTTCCATGAAACAAGGAGGCGGCTGAAAAGTAGGAATCCTTAGAGATTTAGTCTTTATTAGAATCTTACTTTTAATTAAAGTTGTAATCCTTGTTACCTTAGATAACTTGAGCCCAAAGCTTATATAAAGGGCATAAATTAAACCTAGGGCATGACCGACTACCCCATAACCGAAACCTAAACCCTGCCGTTTACCTGTCACCGATATGTTCTAAATTCCCCCTAGGGCTACGGGTTGTTTTGTAAAGTAGTTGCAAGGGTTGCTTTGTTTTAGGATTTTTCAAGTTCAATAAAATAAACTTCAAGTTCTTTTATCTTGGTTTTAATATCTTGCAAGAGCATCGGGAGAGCATTGTGAGGTTATCTATTTACTTAGCATCGGGAGAGTTAAGTATACGAAAGAGGTAAAAGCGCGTTCTCTAGTTTATAGTTGAACCATCTCGTGCTTAGGGATAAGGCGAGGTTAAGTGGCTAAGGAAGAATTCATACACATCGGTGTTCATCCTTCGATTCACGCCGGGAGGTATCATCAAAGACGTGATCATCGACAGACTTGTGCCTAGGGATAGGGCAAGGAAGATCAGGGATTCTTGCCAAGCTTGAAGTACGGAGTTAGTGTTCGCTGCCGCGACAGCTAACGGACAGACGCCGCGACAGGTGCTGTCGGCGACGGGTGCGACGACAGAACTGGAGATCCTAAGCAATTCAATACCTACACTACTGAGCAACTCAATACCAGCCCATTCTCTCTATCTTGATATCTCAATCTTTTATTTACGTTTTTACTTTAATATTCGTGACAATTCTCTTAAATATTTCTCTTTACTTCGTGCAGTGAATTTAGGTGGAGTCATTAGCCCAATCCCTGTGGAGACGATATCCGATACTTAGTATCACTTTACTACTTGCGTCGTGTATACTTGCACTAAATTTGCGATAGACTATTTTACACGCAACAATATCAAATCTGCTTTCATGGCAGTTCTTTTGTCTTCTTCTATGACAGTTCTTTCGTCTGCCTTTATTACAGTTTTAGTTTATCTTTTGATAGTATAGCGTTCGAATGACGAAATTTTAGTGAGTGTTTTTCAGCGAAGGAGGCCGATCTATCATAAACTGTGGTTGTGTCGATATGCCAAGAACAAGTAGCGAAAGAATTTGTTGTCTTCATAGAGCACTCTGATTAAAGCTATAGTTTCCTGAATTTCTTTCAGAAGTTGCTTCAAGTCCTTCTGAAAGTGATAGGTTTATTCTTTAATGTCTTTCATACCCTTAGGTTTTATTGTATTTATCTTTATACATTAAATTTTCAATGTTTGGGTGTGATCCTTTGTAATCCTATCACTTTTAATATAATTCAATTTGTTTCAAAAAAAATTTACTTCATCCATAATATTAGGTTTCAAACATCTAACCTTATTTAAAAAATCTGACGTCTTAACTCGTTAAATCAATTAATAATTATTTTATTTAATAAGAATAACAAATAATAACACAAATAAAATAAGGGTAAAGTACACAGATGGTCACTGAACTTTGGTAAAAAAAATAAAATGGTAACCAAACTTTTAAAAATCACAAAATGGCAATTAAACTTTATGTTTTATAACAAAATGGTAACTAGACGTTAAATGACGTTAAGTGACTGTTATAAACTTTGGCATAATTACACATTTAGTCATTCATATTTATACATTCAATCAATTTAATCCTAATTCGAAACAATTCACTAAATTTAGCCCTCGTTATTTACGCATTCTTTCAATTTGGTCCTTAAAGCAAAATTCCAAAGTAGGGTAACATGATAAATAATTACAATTAATTTTTTATAGGAACTCGAAAACTCGACTCAAATCGAAAAAATTTTAAATAAAGTTTGAGTTGTAAAATATGACGCGTCAACTCGAATAACTTAAATTTTTTTGATTCGACTCGATCGAACGCCCATCTCTATCTTAAGATATGACGCGTCAACTCGAATAACTCTATATTCGAATATTTTAAATCATTTTTTCTTTTAAATCGAATATTTTTTAAAATAGAATATTTAATATTTTCATATTTAAATCACATTGATTATTTAATAACAACTTTAAATATTCGATTTAAAAGAAAAAATGATTTAAAATATTCGAATATTTAATTAAATTTTTATAGGAACTCGAAAACTCGACTCGAATCGAATCGAAAAAATTTCAAATAAAGTTTGAGTTGTAAAATATGACGCGTAAACTTGAATAACTCGAATTTTGTTTACTCGACTCGATCGAACGCTCACCTCTGTCTTAAGATATGACGCGTCAACTCGAATAACTCGAAATATTCGAATATTTTAAATGATTTTTTTCTTTTAAATCGAATATTTTTTAAAATAGAATATTTAATATTATCATATTCAAATCACATCGAATATTTAATAACTAATTTAAATATTCAATTTAATTTAAAAATATTCAATTTAAAAGAAAAAAAATTGATTTAAAATATTCGAATATTTAATTGAATTTTTATAGGAAATCGAAAACTTGACTCGACTCGAATCGAAAAAATTTCAAATAAAGTTTGAGTTGTAAAATATAATGCATCAACTCGAATAACTCGAAATTTTTTGGCTCGACTCGATCAAACGCTCACCTCTATCTTAAGATATGACGCGTCAACTCGAAATATTCGAATATTTAAATCATTTTTTCTTTTAAATCTCATCGAATATTTAATAACTACTTTAAATATTCGATTTAATTTAAAAATATTCGATTTAAAATATTCTAATATTTAATAAATATTTAAAGTAGTTATTAAATATTTGAATATTTAAAAGAAAAATATTTAAAATAGTTATTAAATATTCGAATATTTTCAATCATTTTTTCTTTTAAATCGAATATTTTTAAATTGAATTGAATATTTAAAGTAGTTATTAAATATTTGATGTGATTTAAATATTCTATTTTAAAAAATATTCGATTTAAAAGGAAAAAATGATTTAAAATATTTGAATATTTCGAGTTATTCGTGTTGACGCGTCATATCTTAAGATAGAGATGAGCGTTCGATCGGGTCGAGTCAAAAAATTTCGAGTTATTCGAGTTGCCGCGTCATATTTTACAACTCAAACTTTATTTGAAATTTTTTTGATTCGAGTCGAGTCGAGTTTTTGAGTTCCCTTAAAAATTTAATTGTAATTACTTATCATGTTACCATACTTTGGAATTTTTCTTTAAGACCAAATTGAAAGAATGCGTAAATAACGAGGGCTAAATTTAGTGAATTGTTTCGAATTAGGACTAAATTGATTAAATGTATAAATATGAAGGACCAAATATGTTATTATACCAAAGTTTATAACAGCCACTTAACGACATTTAACGTCTAGTTACCATTTTGTTATAAAACATAAAGTTTAATTGCCATTTTGTAATTTTTTGAAAGTTTGGTTATCATTTTATTTTTTTACCAAAGTTCAGTGACCGTCTGTGTACTTTACCCATAAAATAATGTTAAACAAAAATAGAAAACCCTATCTTATAATATTATTAGTTGAAGTGCTGTGAGATTATCGATTTTGGGACCATGTGACAGGATCTCTAGGCGGACTTTTTTATACAAATATTTTTTAATAATTAATTAAAAAATAACCTCCAATTCAATTATTTTAAAAAATATCTCTTTCAATCCACATAAGCCGAACTTTGGCTTTTACACAATCTACATCTTGTACTTAGCGAGTTTAATCCTACGTAAATAGAAAAATTTGCTCACGTAAGACTGAACTCGTTAAGTGCAAAACGTGAGTTTAAAAATAACTGTGGAGAATGTGAAATCCTTATGTGGGTTAATAAAATGTTATTTTTATATAATAAATTTAAGATTGTTTTTTTAATTAATTAATAAAAAATGAATATTTGTATAAATTTGCCCTCTAGGCCGGGCTGATGACATAAAACACAATTTTATCTCAATTAAAATATTAAATAGTCGAATCTCAATAAAATCATTTTATCAAAAAGGAATGTCAAAAACTTCTAAAATATTTATAAGCCAATTAACGAAATCAAATCAAATCGAATCTAATTTTATTATGCCTTCACTCGGAATGATTCAATAGCTAAAATTATGTTAAATTTTATATTGAATGAGTCTACTACGTGCGACGAACACCGATGAATACCACTAATGATGAACATTGTTGAATACCATTAAATTAATTAATAAAGATTTAAAATTTCAAGGACCCATCAAATAATTAATAATTACTTTAAAAAATTCAATTAAATTACTTTTTATATATATTAAAATTTTATTTTTTTAATAAGGGTAAACTATATATTTAGTACCTCACCTATTTTAATATTTTTATTGAACCCTTATTATTTAAATATTATTTCAATTTGACCTTATTCTTTATAAAAAATAATTTAACCCTCAACCTAAAACCCTAAACTATTAAACCTTAAACCCTTAAACTCTTAAACATATACCCTAAACCATATACCCTTAAAAATAATTTTATTTAAGAAAAGAGACTTGTTGATTACATATACATAAACCTAACAACTTTTTACACACTTCTGTTAGAAAATAAACGTTAATCCAAGAATAAATAATAAAATAAATAATATTATTTAAACGAACATTACAAAATTAAGAACAATACAACAATATATAAATCAAACCGATTTGGAACCAAAAGAAACGTGTTGAGGCCTGCACGAACGCAGTTTCCTTAAGACAGATTTTCGGCCACTCCTATGGTGCTCGAGTTCATTGGTCGTCTGTCTCCCAGGATACAACAACATAAGATCAACCACAATTGCACTACTGTGGAGATCACGAACTGACCCTTGCCTTCGCCTATCACCGAAAACCACTTGTAAAATCCACAGAGTAAAACAATAAAAAAATTTTGTGATTTTTGAGTTGTGTAAAACTTAGAAGGTTTACTCCCCATTTATAGGAGTGTCATGAGGGTATAAGTGGAAATTTTGACCTAATGGAGCATTCAATATTGAGAATCAATTGATTCTCCTATAAAGCAATTTCCAAAATTATTATCTGAATTAAAGGTAACTTCTAATATTTATCCTTTTAATTTCAAGATAAAATTTGGCAAATTTATGCTTTTATTTGAGGAAAATTCATTTTAAATTTGGGTCAAAATATCTGCAAGCCCACGAAGGACCAGACCGGTTCAGACATTTGTGTTACCCACGTCGTGCACGTCTGCACATTTACGAACCAACAATTGGTTCCACATTTTCCTCAACAACATTTGAATCAATTTCTTATTCAAAGCTCCAAAATTATCAAATTTTTCCAACAATCCCCCACATGAATGAAATTGATTTAATCAAAAACATTTTGACTCGATGTGGTGATAGATTCTACGATCGATAGCTGCATAGGATAGGCAGGTGTCCACCCTTGAACCTTCCCTTGTGAAAGTATATTTACTTTACTAGCTGACCAGTAGACGTGATGTCCTTGAACTGTTCTGCCGTTTGTGTAAACGATGATATACTTCACACAACTACCTCTCTGACAAGAGTATTAATTCTCATGGGTATGTCCATATGGCCGTGGACATCGCCTGGTTCTGCAAGAGTTTGAAAAAACTATGCCCAATAGTCTCATTGAAGCGGCCCCACTTCACTCTCACATAGGTGACTTATGTTGCTTGACTCACAAAAGCACACAATGGTCATTAAAAGCATTGCTTAGCCTAAACCACTTTGATCACCGTTTACATCATAGGAATGGACTTGGGGATAAGAGCCCCTACAGTGACCGCACAGGTCTATGCAATTAGGTTGTCCCTTTGAACCTAGATCTTGGGATCTCCAGTCAACTAGGTAGGGTTTTCCTTCACATAGCACCTTAAATTTACATGGGCTTTAGTCTCATTCCTTTAGATGTTTTCTCAACTTGATCTCAATTTAACCCTTTGGTTAATGGATTCACAACGTTATTCTTTGATTTCAAAAAATCAATAGAGATAATTTCATTTGAGATCAGTTGTCTAACGGTATTATGTCGACAACGCATATGTCTCGACTTACCATTATACACAAAGCTCTATGTCCTACCTATTGTGGGCATTGGCTTTGGTCGTTCAGGAATATCCTCCAAGAAATTTCTAAAGTCATTCGACTTCTTTTCTATTATGGATTTGATTATAACCATTTTTCTTGAGGATTTCCATGACACGGTTCCTCTTCCCAAAGTGAAGACATATCCACTTATGCCTTTGATATCTTGAATATCAGATATCCAATCGCATCAGAGTATCCTTCTAAATAGAAGAATCTCTGGAATAATGCAATTCATAATCTCGAGTATATCTAAGATATCTCAATGCCCTCACAATTGCTTTCCAGTGATTTTCACTTGAATTGCTTGTGAATCTACTTGAACTGCTCACAGTAGAAACAATATCTGGTCTATTGAATCTACTTGGTCAACACTTTGGTCTTTGTTCTTGGACAAAAGTTGGCATGTATTTATTGGAGTTCTGGCTATGCCGGAAACATCTTTGCCAAACTTCTCTTGTCCGCGTAGTGTGACTACGTCAATATGAGACCTTCAAGTGATCGTTTGATTTGGATGCCCAAACTCAAATATGTTAATCTCATATTTTTCATGTCAATCTTGAATTTGACAAGTCTTTGGTACGTTTACCATTTTATTGTTGCTTCCAACAATGAATATGTTATTAACATACAAACATAGAATAATATATCCAATGTTAGTAGTTTTGATATATACACAATTGTCACACTCATTTATCTTGAAGTCGTTTGTCATCATGAGATTATGTATCGAAATAGTCTAGGCATTCGGTAACCTTTTATTACCAATCTGGCCTTATACTTATCAATTGTTCCATCTACTTTCATTTTCCGTTTGAAAATTCATTCAAAACTTAGTGGTTTAATTTACAAAGAAAGATCCACTAATTCCCACGTATGGTTTTGCATGATGGAATCAATTTCACTCTTAATGACATCCTTCCATAAGATGCTTTCAGATGAATGTATAACATCATTATACGTTTGAGATTCAACCTCTAACATAAAGTTTAGAAAAATGATCCAAAGAATTTTTCTACCCTTGCTCATTTACTTCTTTGCGGCTCTATTTCAAGCTCAAACCATTGTTGATCATTTGAGTCATCTTTATCGATAATCTTCGAAGTTCGTTTTATTGAACTTTGACCAACTTCCCTAGCTTTACAAGGGAATACATCTTCCATTATCGTATGCTTGTGAATCTCAAGGTTCTTCGATTCATACACAAGAAATCGATATACATTGCTATGTTCTATATAGCCAATACAATCCACAATTTTTAGGGATCTATTCTCAGTTGCTTTAGTAATGGGTCATTACTTTTGCAAGACACCCTCACATTTTCAAGTAGTTGTAGGAAGGTTTAATTACCTTTCATAACTTATATGGTGTCTAGTCTCTTTAATTACGGGGAATCTTGTTTAAAAGGTAATTAGCTTATAGAACAACTTCCCCCACATGTTAGGCACATTATAGTACCAACGTTACTCATATAGAGCTTCTCCTCATCTTAAACCTTTAATTAAGTTTGGGATTCAACATCATGCTCATAGAGAACAATTTTCACTATAGCTTCATCTTTACATTATTTTTGTGCTATCATCAATGAAGGTGATAAACATATTTCTTCAACCAATATGTTGTCATATCAATTGTTATGGCAATAACATTGCCCTCGTTTGAAAGTCTATAGTCTGAAGACTTGTTCCTCATCTTATGGCAATTGAAGCATTTTTTCCATGAAATTTTGCTTCTTGAACACACCGTCCAATTTACGGTTTGAAGTCGTTTTTGACTTCTACTACGTTTGCCATGATAATATTTATCTTAGCAATATTTACCTTAGTAACATTTGAAGGTGGTAACAATATTTATCTTATCCTCTCTAATAATAGGAGGATCATCCTTCAGATATTTAACTAGGTTTATCATGGTCAATTATGCAACATCCTTTGTTGCAATGTATGAAATTTTTTTCTAATAAATTTCTCTGATTTTTTTATTGTGTTACGTAGACACAATCTAGAACAAAAAATTATGAATCTGTTAAACGTTAGGAATTTAGTCAAAGACTAAAACCAGAAACAGAAACATAATTTCTAACTTTTGTTAGACGACGGAGATTTAGTAAACTAAACCCCAAACAAAAGTTCACACGGTATTAATAGAAAGAACAATAATAAACAGTGCACCAGGTAGGTAACT
This sequence comes from Hibiscus tridactylites, assembly GCA_958450335.1. NCBI lineage: Eukaryota > Viridiplantae > Streptophyta > Magnoliopsida > Malvales > Malvaceae > Hibiscus > Hibiscus tridactylites. The sequence continues at coordinate 74,555,958 of OY288281.1, forward strand.
TATGAAAGAGAGGTGGTGCACTAGGCACGCTTAAATACCAAGTCTCTCAAAGAACCAATCCTAGACATGCATTTTTAAATTTTCTTTCAATCACCGTTTATGGATTTTATTCTTGAAATCATTCCAAGCATGGATGATCAATCGGAATCACTACCTTTGATTCACAACAATTTAGAATCTTCCATTTATGGTCCAACGACCCTCTCGATTCTTTAGCCATTTTTAAACACTGTGCACTTCATAGCATGCATCAGAATAGGCTTTAAGAATTTAATTTTGACATAGAGAATCAAGTTCTTCTATGCTTTGATTCGAGACCTCAGTCAGAATCAACGCTCTAAATTTGGTAACCAATGTTACTTTCCGAAATAAATTCACCAATTTATTTCCAAAATAAAATCATACTTGATAATAAATTTGAGTTATTTTTTTTTTCAAAATAAATTCACCAATTTATTTCAAGGTTGAATCATTCTAGATTCTCACGAAATTAAATCCAACGATTTATTTCCCTTAACAAGTTAGAATCAACACATGATTCTAGTATAGAAAATAAATTTAATAATTTATTTCCTTTTACACAAATTTAATCATATTTGATTTTTACGGAAATAAATTCGATGATTTATATTTCTTGACAAGTTAGAATCAACGCATGATTCTAGCATAGAAATAAATTTAATGATTTATTTCCTTTTACAAAAATTGAATCATACTTGATTCTTACGGAAATAAATCCAATGATTTATTTTCCTTACAACGTTAGAATCATACAAGATTCTCTTGAAAATAAATCCAATGATTTATCTTCCTTTTCCAAAATTAGAATCAACACAAGATTCTAACGAAGAAATAAATTCAGTGATTTATTTCTCATATATCTTTTGTTAAATATTGGGATTAGTAGCACTAAAACCCAAACCAAAGATATCAAGGCAATAAAATCAAAGGAAGTGATCCTTTAATTTTTTTTATTCTTATTTTAGAAAGATCACGTAAATCCGTTAAAACGGCAGAAATTAATTTCTGAAACGAATTAGTTACGAGATCTTTGTTTCCAAAACAAATCAAGATTTCGTCTGAATATCCTGTTCGTCTCTATAAAATTTCTCAAAAGAAATTATTAGTACAAAAATAAATAATCCACAATATTTCCATAAATGACATAAGATATCCTTTATTCATGCCATATTTACTATTTAATATTAAAGCCAAAATTGTATGGTAATAAAATAATAAATAATACCTTGATTTAAGGCGTTAACATCACCATAAAAATATCTTAATGATATTTTGACCAAACCTTATTAAGGAATGTTAAAAATTACCTTAATACCATAATAAAAGTACCATGAATATTACCATAAAGATGTAAAAAATATATATAAGGATTACCTTTATTAGGTAATAAAACCATAATAATATTTGCAACATAATAATGATTTTAATATTGCCATAAAATATGCACACATGATTAATAAGTTAATATACCATATATTTAAAGATTTAAAATTACCTTATACCAAAACATCTTTCCAATAAAACATGCACAATGAGTTGTCCGTCATTGTACCACATGATTAGAGTTAGCAGTAGCTCAATCTTCTCACCTCATTAACGCAAATTTGGTCATGCTTTTAAGCATGATGTTCGTCTTGGATTCAAACTTTAGAAGAATCTGTCTTAAGATTGTTAGAAAATAAACGTTAATCCAAGAATAAATAATAAAATAAATAATATTATTTAAACGAACATTACAAAATTAAGAACAATACAACAATATATAAATCAAACCGATTTGGAACCAAAAGAAACGTGTTGAGGCCTGCACGAACGCAGTTTCCTTAAGACAGATTTTCGGCCACTCCTATGGTGCTCGAGTTCATTGGTCGTATGTCTCCCAAGATACAACAACATAAGATCAACCACAATTGCACTACTGTGGAGATCACGAACTGACCCTTGTCTTCGCCTATCACCGAAAACCACTTGTAAAATCCACAGAGTAAAACAATAAAAATTTTCTGTGATTTTTGAGTTGTGTAAAACTTAGAAGGTTTACTCCCTATTTATAGGAGTGTCATGAGGGTATAAGTGAAAATTTTGACCTAATGGAGCATTCAATATTGAGAATCAATTGATTCTCCTATAAAGCAATTTCCAAAATTATTATCTGAATAAAAGGTAACTTCTAATATTTATCCTTTTAATTTCAAGATAAAATTTGGCAAATTTATGCTTTTATTTGAGGAAAATTCATTTTAAATTTGGGTCAAAATATCTGCAAGCCCACGAAGGACCAGACCGGTTCAGACATTTGCGTTACCCACGTCGTGCACGTCTGCACATTTACGAACCAACAATTGGTTCCATATTTTCCTCAAAAACATTTGAATCAATTTCTTATTCAAAGCTCCAAAATTATCAAATTTTTCCAACAACTTCTTCGCCGGCTTCTTCTTTGTCACCTCCACCTTAACTTTTTTCTCTCTTTTACCTTCTGTAGCAGTGGATTTGACCTTTTTGTCAGCTTTGGAGAGCTTGTAAGAGGCCTTCACTTTTATCAGTTTGCCTCTAGCAGCTGAGTTCTTAAGCGGAAAAACTAAGATTTTTTTAAAATTGGCTGAAAGCAACGCCTTGTGCTTCTCTTCCATGTACTTGGCTATAGCGTATTTATAAAGATTAATTGTATTTATGATTCCTTAATCATTTGTACAATAATCCACCGTTAATCGACTAATTAAAAGGAAAAAGGCCAAAAAAACAAAGATCAAAGGGATAAGAAAATACCTGGAAATAAGGAGGATGAGCAGCGGATTTGGATTGTTTAGGCCTTTTCTCTTTCGAAACCTTTGGTTTCTTAATAAAAATTATTTTTAAGGTATATGGTTTAGGGTATAGGTTTAATAGTTTAGGGTTTTAGGTTGAGGGTTAAATTATTTTTTTATAAAGAATATAGTCAAATTGAAATAATATTTAAATAATGAGGGTTCAATAGAAATATGGAAATAAATGAGGTACTAAATATATCGTTTACCCTTATTAAAAAAATAAAATTTTAATATATATAAAAATAATTTAATTGAATTTTTTAAAGTAATTATTAATTATTTAGTGGGTCCTTAAAATTATAAATCTTTATTAATTAATTTAATAGTGTTCATCGGTGTTCATCGTTAGTGGTGTTCATCAATGTTCGTCGCCCGTTGTAGAATTTTCCTTTATTAGATATAAAATATAAACAATATGAATCAATTATAAGAACTAAAAATAATTGAACTAACAAGTGTCCCGGTAAAAAAGCGAATGATGTTCATTCTACGAGACACGAGTTCAAAACGTTTTGTCTACAAGGTGTATGCGCATTATCAAAGGCTTAAGAATATGTATGAGCAGATATTACCTTGTAATCACCTTTAAACCATTTAAAAAATTAAAAATAGTTAAATTAAGAGCATAAATTAAATTTGCAATAAAAACATACAACATGTACAAAAAGATTTTATATTAGTGGAGATGAGCTTATAAAATTTTAAAGGCGAATTTATAAAATTTTACGGGTGGGAGAAATAAAATTTTAATAGCAAATACATATAAAATTTTTATTTTTAAAAAATATCATATATGAATTTTAAATTTTTAGAAGCGACTGCTCTTCCTACCCCTCGGTCCATCCCTATCATCCGATCCTACAGCTAGCATGATGCTCAACTCATCACGTTGTTTTAGACGTGCAAAATGGATAAGCACTCGTTCAATAATTCATTGTTTACTTGTAGAAATCAAATGTATAATTTGAGTTTTTTTTTATAAAAAAAAACATTAAAATAAAGAAAGGTGTGTTGGAACTTATTATACATATGCAATCCCTTACAAACTCGCCTGAAACACAGTGCCGCGCGACACCCCTTCCCGAGCTAAGTCATTCGCTAAATTATTCGTTTCTCGGAAAATATATAGTTTAGGATTTAGGAGTTTAAATTTTATAATTTAAGGTTAAAATTTAGAGTTTATAATTTTAGGGTTAGTGATTTAAATTTGTAGTTTAAATAGGAATGACCGTGTAATTTATTATACATATGTTATGTATCAAAATGTAGCTCTTTATGAGATCGACTAATTGATCAATTGCTCAAAGATACTAATATTGTCTCATCTTTTGTGTTCGAATCTTACCATTTGCCTAATAAAAGTAATATCAGAAATAAAATATATGTTATCTCACTAAATCAAATAATGATTATTTTATTTAATAAAAAAATAACAATTAATAACACAAATAAAATAATGTTCAACAAGAATAGAAAATCATATATTGGCAGGGCTGATGACATCAACAAAAACTGTAAATTATAACAAACGAAGATAATTAAAACCATAATGTTATTTTATGATCAAGTCAAACACATTTTTATTTCAATTAAAATATTAAAAAGTCCACTCTCAATAAAATTATTTTATAAAAAGAATCTCAAAAAGGTTTTAATATATTTATAAACGAATCAACGAAATCAAATGGAATCTGATTTTATTAGGCCTTCACTCGAAATGATTCTACAGCTAAAATTTTTGTTCAAGATTTGTCATTAATCTTTGTATTATATCTAAATTATAAATTTAAAGTTATGTTAAATTTTATATTAGTCTTTTTATGTAAATTATAAATAATATGACTTAATTACAGAGACTAAAAATAATTAATTGATAGCTTAAATTAAATCTACAGTTTATACATAACATGTGACTAATGGTAAAATCTAACTTAATAAATTATTTAATTTATATCCTAGATCACTAAACTGAACTTCAACTTTTTATTTAAGCCACAAACCTTTAATTTACGTTATTCAATTTTTATTATTAAAATTTAAGTCACTTATATCATTTAAATAATTTAAAAGTGATATATTTGGAATACATTCTAATAAAAAATATTTAAATTATTAATTAAATATTAATTGATAATGATATGAGAAAAATATATTAAGTAAAAATGTCAGTTTTATTTTTTTTCATTGTAATAATTTAACGGTGTTGGTATAAGTGACTTACTTGATTAATAATAAAAGTTGAATGATGCACCTCGATTAAATTAAAAGTTTTTGATCTTAATGAAATTGAAAGTTAAGTTCAGTGATTTAGAATGCAAATTACCCTAATAAGGGTAATGATTGTTGTCTAGGATAAGACCAAATTTTCAAAATTTAAAAAGTATAGGGACCAACACTGACCAGATTAGAGTATAAGGACTAAACCTATAATTTAAGCATAGTATAAGGACTAAAAGAATAACTTGACCTAAAATTATTGTTCTAAGATGAAATTAGGTTTAAATATGTCAAATAGTATAAGGACTAAAAGAATAACTTGACCTAAAATTATTGTTCTAAGATGAAATTAGGTTTAAATATGTCAAAATTCCTACACTATTTCAAAATTTAGTCCCTAATATATTATATTTTTAGTTATCGAGTCCATGTATATTATTTTATTTGAAAATCTTGGTATGCTTCTTAATTTTATTCAATTTTACCATTAATTGTTGATTAATGGATATAAAAATGGAAAATTAATTTTTATCCCCAACATTTATAATCTCTATCAAATTGACTCTTATAAAACTGTAAATGTTGATGATTGGAAAACTGTACTCTCAATTAATGAAAATTTTACTCATTTTTAAAGATTAAAACTCAAATTGATAAAATTATAAATATATGAGACTACATATATTTTTTACTATATGTCAACAGACAATAAAATTAAACAGTTGTTAAGAAATAATTTTTTAAAAAATACAAAGACTCAATTTCAAAAAAAAATATGGAGTAGCATATAAACTAAGTTTTAAATTTAAAAATAGTAATTAGACCTCTTTAACATATTTAATTCCTAAAATGTCTTAATAGATACGTTTTAACGGTTATTATTTTAGGTGCCTGACCGTTAACGGCCGTTTTAAAAGATTTTTTTAACCAATCAAAACATGACTTGTGGTTTTTTTTTGTTTTTTTTTTTGTTTTTATCTTATATTTTTTAAATCTTTAAATTTCTCAAAATTCACAAAATAACCCTAAAATCACTAGATTCCCAAATTCGACTATTATCGTCGTCGTTCATCACCAGCCGACGACGGAATGAAGGCCCCTCCGCTCGTTGCAAGACTCACACACCGTTAGTTGTCTTATCGGCCATCGTTGGCCCGCATCGTTTGTTTTTCCTTCTCTCGGCGTTCGGCTTTGTTTCGACGTTAGGCATGTCGATCGTTGACTTTCAGCGACGAAAAAATGGAGAAATGATCATTAGGGCTCGACGACAAAAGTGGTGGGCAAATGCAAAAGCTGGAATCTAGATTTGGGACATGAATTTTGGGACTATTTTGAGATTTTTTTTTAAATTTTTAGGGTATTTTGAAAATTTTATTTTAAAAAATAAAACAAAGCATTCCACATGTCATGATTTTATTGGCTAACGAAATTTTTAAATGGCCATTAAAAATAAGGCACCTAAAATAGTAAATGTGAAAAAAAATGTTAGACACCTATTTGAGCCGAAAAATACTTTCGACACCTATTTGGAAAACTATCAACCTTTTCCTGTTTTGGTTACCCAACTAATTTTTTTCATCAAAACCGTCACTAACATTGTGTTTCGTTATCGTTTTGGTCACCGGCCGTTAACTATTTAACGGAGATTGTGACATTGCATAGTTTAATAACAATTTTAGTCCCTAAAATTATTATACTCTATCAATTTAATCCTAATACGAGATAACTCATCAAATATTTGGACTAAACCCCAAATTATTATACTCTATCAGTTTAATAATTGTTGTAGAGGAAGAAGAAAGGGATGAGGAATTTGGGGTTTAGTCTAAATATTTGATGAGTTATTTCGTATTAGGATTAAATTGATAGGATGTGATAATTTTAGGGACTAAGATTGTTATTAAACCATGCAATGCCACAATCTCTGTTAAATATTTTACGGCTGGTGACCAAAACGATAACGGAACGAAACGTTAGTGACAATTTTGATGAAAAAATTAGTTGGGTGACCAAAACAAGAAAAGAATAATAGTTGGGTGACCACTAGTGTATTTCCCAAATAAAATAGAGTGGGGACCGGGGAGTGTAGACGTCACGTGAAACCGACTAAGGCATTTATTTATTTTTAATTAGATATTTTTAAGGAAAAAAAAAGTGAACAAAAATAGCTAAAATCTAAATACGTGTGGATACTACGGCGAGGTAAAAGATGAGGTGAAGAGCCATGGATGTTCATGTTCATTGAAACTTTATATATACATATACACAGACACCAGAGTTGTTGAGAGAGAAGGAAGTTGTTCACCAAAATGGAGTCGAAGAAGAAGGAAACAAGGGCAGAGCTAAGCATCCCAAGTTTCCCTCTTGGTTCAAACCGCATTCCCCTACTAGGCTTCGGCACAGCTGAATTCCCTTTCGGTGCTACTTCCAATGATGCCCTGAAACACACCATCATCGAAGCTATCCGACTCGGTTACCGCCACTTCGACACCGCTACAATCTACCAAACCGAGCAGCCTCTAGGTGAAGCAGTGGCCGATGCTCTTCGTCTGGGATTAATCAAATCCCGGGATGAACTCTTCATCACTTCCAAGCTCTGGTGCACCGATGCTCACCGTGATCGTGTCGTCTCTGCTCTTCGGAAAACACTCCAGTTAGTATCGATATTCGATATCCCTTTGCTTCATTCATGTGTTCTATGTTCATTGTGTTCATGTTGTTGGTTTGCTAATGGTTTGTTGGTTTGAATAGGAATATGAAGCTGGAATATCTTGATCTGTATCTGATTCACTGGCCACTGAGCTTGAAGCCGGGTAAATACGAATTCCCTTTCGAGGAGGAGGACATCGTTCCTACAGATCTAAGCTCTGTATGGGAAGGAATGGAGGAATGTAAAAATCTTGGCCTAACCAAATCTATAGGAGTATGCAATTTATCCTGCAAGAAGCTGCACACCATCCTTTCCACTGCCAAAATTCCACCTTCTGTGAACCAAGTAAGAATCATTTCGATTCATCGATGATGGATTCGTATACGAATTGATGTATGTGGTGAATCTTGAAAGGTGGAGATGAACCCTATGTGGCAACAAAAGAAACTGAGGGACTTCTGCAAGGAGAAGGGCATACTTGTGGAGGCTTACTCTCCTTTGGGGGGCAGAGGAACGGCGTGGGGAACCGATCAGGTGATGGAATCCGGTGTACTCAAAGAAATTGCTCAAGCCAAGGGGAAATCACTTGCTCAGGTTTTTTTTTCTCATTAGGAAAGAAAATGGACACTAATGATATATAAAAGTTATGGCAGCTTAGTTTGGAATGAAATTGAACAGGTTTGCTTGAGATGGGCATATGAACAAGGAGTATGTGTAATTGTGAAGAGCTTCAACAAGGAAAGGATGAAACAAAACCTTGATATCTTTGATTGGGAGCTCAGTGATGATGATTTGCATAAAATCAGCCAACTTCCACAATGCAAAGGATATGCAGCTCAACATTTTCTGTCAGATAATGGTCCTTACAGGTCTCTTCAAGACTTCTGGGATGGAGAGATTTGAAGTTCATTCTGAAATCGATCTGTTGTTCGAGTTCTTTGGTTTGAAACTTTTTCAAAATAATAAGTGAAATGAAACATGTTGGATTTTCTTCTGCAATATGAATTGTCTCTGGAGTTGTTTCCATCTATACTATAAACTCTTGTAGTTTGCATAAGCAAAATATTACAAGCTTTTATATTCTTACATTAACCATAATGATCAAATAAAACAACACATTATTCAAGCACTGTTACTGCTTCCATTGGTTGATCCAGGCATCAGCTCCCTTAGCAATGCCACCACCTGCAACATGTTTGGCCTTTTCGAAGGGAAGTCGTCCACACATTGCAATGTTATCTCCAAGTACCTCATCATCTCTTTAACTTCTTCTGCTTCGGCTTCATCGGTTCCTTTGGTTGCCAACAGTATTTCAGGGTCTATCACTTCCATGTGTTTTTGTTCCCTCACCTTCATTTTTACCCACCCCACCAAGTTGGTGTCCCCAAAGTCCTCTTTATCGGTCGGGCGCTTTCCGGTCAAGAGTTCCAGGAGGACAACTCCGAACGAATAGACGTCGCCCTTGGCCGTGCATCGGAAACTTTGATAGTATTCTGGTGGGACATAACCGGGTGTGCCTGCAAGTGTGCTCACACTTAAGTGAGTGTCAAGGGCACTTATGAGCCTTGCCATTCCGAAATCTGAGACCCTGGCTTCCATTTCATGGTCTAATAACACATTGCTTGACTTCATATCTCTATGAATAATGTGAGGGATGCAATTGTGGTGGAGGAAACAGAGTCCTTTAGCCGCACCTCGGGCAATCTTTTTCCGTTCTTCCCATGTTAGTATCGGTCGATTTCTCGCCTTCGCTTTTCCGTGGAGCATTTCTTCGAGACTGCCGTACTCCATGAACTCATACACTAGCAGCCTTTCCTCTCCAATCATGCAGTATCCCAACAATGGCACCAGATTCTTGTGCTTTATCTTCCCTAACGTTTCCATTTCAGCCATGAATTCTCGATCGCCTTGGCAGCTCAATCGAACGAGCTTCTTGATCGCGACACTCGAACCGTCCTTCAAAGTGGCTTTGAACACTTCTCCGAACCCACCGCTACCTATGAGACTTGCTGCTGAGAAACCATTTGTAGCCTCAATGAGTGTGGAGAACTTGAGCTTCCTTAACTGTCTCTGAAACGTTGCGACATTGATGCTGAGCGGTTCCTTCTCTTTCTCGATCTTCCATGTCGTAGCGGCATGAACTGCTTGCAATCTATTAAGCAGCTTGACTTCCTCCGCTTCCCTCCGCCTGGCGCGCATCGCAATCGCCCATACAATCAAAATGCATATAGATGCAATGGAGATAAGTATCCCAAGGACAATGCTATTAGCCCATGAAACAGCAGCAGGCTTCCTACTTCTTTTGCCATCTAAATCTGAGCTTGTAGGAGCTTGATTGTTTCCATTTCGACATTCAGGCAATGGAACTCCGCAAAGTCCCGGATTATTAGCATACTGAGTTGCTGGAAGTGTACTCAGCTGACCCCTTTGGGGAATGGGTCCGGTTAATTCATTATAGGACAAATCAATCTGCACCAGAAAAGATAAGTTGGAAAATGACTCTGGGATTTGGCCCTGCAACCTGTTATGTGATGCATCAAACACGCCTAAATTCCTCAACCGGCCTAGCGACGAAGGAATCTCTCCGGATAGCTGATTATGTGCTAATTCAAGAACTTGTAAAGCCACCATTTCGCCGATTTCGTCCGGGATTTTCCCACGAAGCTGGTTGTAGGAGAGATCCAAATACTCCAGCGTCTGGTATTGTGTGAAAAGACTCAACACTGCCCCAGAATACATCCTTGTAAAATCACAGCTTTTCAAGTTTGGGATCTGCAACAGTCTTTCAGGCCTTATACCGGCAAACTCCAACAACCCTCCAACGCCTTTACACGAATTCCCGACGTTCCTTACGAACACCAGAGTGTTGCCTGAAAGGATTCCACTCAAGGATTTAGCCCCGAGCTGCCGGCCCAGTCTCGGTGGGATTTCTCCGGTGAGCTTGTTGCTGTTTATATCTAACCAAACCAAGCTACTGCAGTTTCCTAGCTCTCCTGGTATTTCACCACTCAAGCTGTTGTTTGCCAGCTGAAGAACGGCTAACCTTGACAACATGCCGAATTCTCGTGGGATCGAGCCGGTGAGTTCGTTTCGAGTGAGTGATATCCATTCCAGATTGCTGCAGTTGAATAACTCAACAGGAATCTCACCACTGAGTCTATTGTTGTTAAGGATCAGATCTTTCAATTTACTGCATTTTCCCAATTCTTTCGGTATTTGTCCCTCCAAGTCATTAAACCATGCTATCAGCTGCTCAAGATTCTCAAGAGCCCCAAACTCGGCCGGGATCGATCCGTTGAGATAGTTTAAACTGAAATCAACCGTCCTCAAAAGGGGACATTGTGACAGTTGACTTGGGATCTGTCCTGTTACAAGGTTGTCCGGGATCTTCAGCTCTTCAAGTGCTGCAGCTCCAGGACATATATCAGGTGGAATGCTCCCAAAGAATTTATTCGAACTCAAATCCACAATTCGCAAGCTCTTACAATACGAAATCGAAGACGGAAACGTCCCGAAGATGATGTTATTACTCAACAACAATGCCTCTAATGCACTGAGGTTCTGAAGGATAGAATCCGGGAAAGGACCCGTTATGTTGTTATTAGACAAATCAAGAAGCTGCAGATAAGAACATGAAGACAATGAACCTGGAACAGGACCAGACAAGTTGTTGTAAGAAAGCCTGAGTTCCAAAAGTGAGTCACATGCATTCCCCAACTCGGAAGGTATCCAACCGGTGAGATGGTTAGAAGAAAGGTCGAGCCTCTGTAAGCTTTTAAGCTCTCCGAAAGAGCTAGGGATCTCCCCGGTGAGAGAATTCGATGAAAGATTCAATGCGGTGAGCTTCGTGCAATTTGAGAGACGAACAGGGATCGAATCGACGATACGGTTCCGGGACAAATCAAGGACCAACAATGAATTGCATGCGTTCTCCAATTTCAGCCTTGAAATGGACCCTGTTAAGTTGTTAAATGAAAGATCAAGAACCTGCAACTTATCAGGGTTCGATAACAAAAGATCATCAGGCAATGACCCTGTTAGATTACTATGGGACAAATCGACATATTCGAGATTCCGAAGCTTGGAGAAGACGGTATCAGGGAACGGACCAAAGAGACCGGTGTCGGACAACTCGAGTCGCTTCAATCCGTATGGTAGGAACATCAAAGTGGTTGAATTTACAGTGAACATGTTCCCGGACAAAACCAAAGCAGACAACATGTTTAATGTAGCCAAAGGATTAAAAGATATAGTCCCATAGAGGCTACATTGGTTAAGTTCAAGCTGAACAACTCTTCCTAATGAACATTTAACTCCATACCATACGCATGGACTCGACTCGAGCTTCCAACCAGATAAAACTCCGGTCGGATCGTTATCGATCATCTTTTTGAAGGCGAGAAGAGCCGCTGCATCGGTTCTGATCGACGGAACCACCGCAGAAACCGAAATGTAGAATGTAAAAATAAGTAGCAGGGGGAGGTGATGGGAAAGTTGAACTGGTTTGATCTCCATTGATGAAAAACACAATTGAGAGGAAGAAAGGAGTGGTGAATATGAATATGATGAGCAATTGTTGCGGATGCAAAGTAGAAGAGAAGCTTTAGAAAAGGAGGTTGCTTTTCTAATATAAAAAAGAAATTAAAATTCATGTAACATCGAATTCTTTATGATATACAGATTTGTTTTGATTGATGGATACGTTCATACTCTCAGGCTGCTGGGGAAGTACTAGAAAACGTAGAGGACAAAACATTAAAAATATCAAAGCATTGATTAGACAGATGGTCAAAAGGAGAGGACCCACAGACAAGGTCTGTCATAAGATCGGCTGCTTTTTATTACAGAGAAAAGAGAAATGTTAAATTTGGAGAGAATGTTTTTTTGTTTCATATATGATCAGATGAGGAAGAAGATAATTCAGTTCCATTGTAATTGACTGTTTTTGTTCCATTTTTGTTTAACCATCGCTATGTCACTCAGTGCCGGATTTTAGTGCGAAAGTTTGGGGGTTTAAATCAAAATTTTTAAAAATTTTGGAGGTCTAGTCAAAAATTTTGAGAATTTTATGAGAATTTTTTAGAAAAAAAAAAAGATCTAGTTAAAAATTTTGAGAGATTTAATGAAAAAGTTAACAATTTGTGAAATTTAATTAAAAATATTCAAAAAAATTTAAAATTTAATGAGAATTTCTAACAAACTTGAGGGGCCTAATTAAAATTTTAAAATATTTTAGGGGTACAATTCAAATTTCTCTAAACCTTGGGGTGTCAAGGGTCCCTCTAGCTTGGCTTATCATCCGCCCGTGATCTCACTCATTAGTTGACTAATTCGGATCAAGTTTTATAAGACTTAATATGGTGAGTTGGTGACTACTCTTTCAATCCAGTTTTCTCCATTCACAACGTTAATATTCGAACATGTGACTTTGTTTAAGGGACTTAACACCTAATTTCGTTAGACTAATTGTTTGTCGGTATTTTTTTTTTTTCATTTCTCATTCTAACGGTTTCGTTTTGATGTGATTTCTTTTTACTTTCTTGGCAACAAGTGATTTCCAAATTTGGCTTCAATTCGATCTTTGGGTCAATCTATTAAATTCAATTTTTAGAATATATTTGGACTTAAATTAAGATGATTTTGAATAAAATCGAGGTTTAAATGAAAATAAATCAAATATGGTGAGATACAAATGATTATATTTCAACCTTTGTCGTTAGACTTAAGCCTCGATTTTAGGATTTCAGAATTAAATATTTTAATTACGATATACGGTGAATTCGGTCTGAATGTGAATATTAATCGTCTGATACCCACTATTCAAACCCATATTATTAACCCTTGTATGCCCATTATTCGTATTGATTTTTTTTTTAAAAATTGTGCTTACCAAAAGTAGATATTTAATTGATTCAAACATTCAACATTACAAAAGGCATAATACTCAAATAAATGCCTAAACTATCTATAGTTTTTTAAATAAGTATTTAAAATATTTTTTGATCTAAACAGGTGCTTAACATTTTATTATGTAGCTCTTATAAAGTTTCTTTGCGACAGACAACAAAATATTTTTGTTATCCAATAAAAACGCGTTACATGGAATGTTTATGTTATCTTCTTTGATTTTTATTTTTAAAAAATCAAAAAATATTAATTTTATTAAATACCCTAAAATATTTAATTAAAAAAACTCTCAAACCCTAACCCTAAATCATTAAACCCTTAAATTCATCTCCTACGACCATCGATTCAACCACCACCAGTGACTCCTTCCTTCACTAGCCCTCCACGATTGATATCCCTAACCTTTCCGTCGTCAGAAATCAACGAACAAGCAGCCAAACGAACCACGAACGTCGAACGTGAAATTTTCAACCGAACAACGGATGGATGAACGATGAACTAGGCCTTGCAGCTTGTGCAGCAAGAGGAGGAGAGCCACTTCGACGACGACGACGTGGTGTTCGACGATGATGGAGGGGGATTTAGTAACCCCTCAACCTGGCCTAAGCGATAGACCAAACCGTACGGATCACACGGAGAATATTGAAGTAAACCGGGAAGTTTACTCCAATAAACGACCCTATTTTTTGTTTTATCTTTTATAGATGCTTGTTATAATCCTAGGTGATAGACAACACAGCGGAACCATTTACAACTCATACAAACCATGTTTAGGGTTTCAGTTGCATATAAGCACAATTTAAGGACCATATTTACAAGAGATTTTTCTAATTTCAGATTATCTACCTTTAATTAATTACATTACATGCCACTCTGTCAAAAATCAGTTCTAAACATTATCCAAACTTGTTAATTTACATTCACAATCATCAGGGACTGAAATGTAGAGATTTAGAACAATCGAAGATACTTTTAACTACCCTAACAACCAACCTTATCGATACCTTAGAGACAATATCGATACACCCACGACAAGCATGTTCCCAGATTTAAATTCAACAAGATCGTATCGATGCCCTCTAAACCCGTATCGATACCCCAAAAACTAGTAGCATAAAATCGTATCGATAGGCCCTCGTGTATCGATACACCCCTTCAATTTTGCTTGGTTTGTATAGGTACCCTTACTACCGTACCGATACCCATGGACCTGTAATGTCATATTTTGCTAGTTTTTCATACTTTAATTCACTCTAAAGCACTCTAACAAACATCAAACATGCATACATCATACTTTAATAACAATCCTCAATCATATATGGCAATTTCATCAACTAGGCATAGAGATAAACAACATTTAAATCTATAGGCATGCTTCCTATATAAAAAGCCATTAAAGAGTCAAAATTCAAACCAAAGCAAAAATCATAAAACAAAGGCCATTTACAAGTCATAAAGGGCATCCCAAACTTGCCCAAAAATAGGGAGTTTCAAAACACTATCTCCCAAACACAAAGCATCCTTTCATTGCCAATTTATTACTAACGTGTAAACGTAAAGCCATACTTGAGTAAAGTGTCACTCCTTGATAATTCTTTCTTGCTTTCTTGTTGCCCCAAAAGTTATTTCTCTATATTGTTGGAAAAAGAGAACGTAAGCAATAATACTTAGTGATGGATGCTCAAAACAAATCAACAACAACAATGCATTTTAAAATCATTTCTCATTTAGAAATCTTTATCTCATCATGCTCTTTCTATCACATGCTTGAAATCATTTTCAAAGCAAAATTCACATTATTTAAACCACATGTACCATCTATCTCTTTAATACAGGGCATTTATAGTGGCCTAATTTGTCCATTATCTTCAATATGTAACTTTAGTGACCATTTAACCTATGATCCATTACACATTTGATTCTGAGTTTTTAGCCACTTTTAAACACATCTAATAACATTATTATCAAGTTTTAATAGCTTCAAAAATAGGGCATTAAGGTCCCTTAATTTATCATTTTTTCTAGATTAGTCCAACTAGTCATTTAACCTTATTATTGACTTTAAACACTAATTTCAAGTCATTAATCACCTTAAACATGATACTAATCATACATTCCTAAGTTCCCATGTTTCATAAAAAATTCTCCAAATTTTATAATCATCAAAATAACTCTTAAACATTTCCCAAATCCAATTTTAATCAGACAGTTTGCAGATTCATTTCGAAAGTGACCAGTTTACTTCTAAAAAACATTTCAATCATTCTAACATTATTTCCAGCCATGTAATACCTCTATCTTATAGTATTTTTCATCCTCTATAACTTTGGCATACATATATTTTTCTAATTCGAACTCTAACATGGCAAAAAATGTAGTTTTCTACAGGGCATTTTACATATTCGAATATAGGCAGATTTGAGTTCTAATTTAAATACATGCATATTTCCAGATTTTTTTAACACCAACATAAATCCAACAACATTTTAACATGATAAAGCATCCAACAATATTTTTCCACCAACAATTTCACAAAGAATTTATCAAAACAATCATATAAACTCAAAAACAAAATCGGTTACTACATGAACTTACTTGAATCTATAGATGAACATGCATGCAATTTCTAATGAATTTCCAGCCCTTTAAGTCTTCAAATTCTCAGCTCTCTCTCTCTCTCTCTCTCTCTCTCTCTCTATATATATATATATATATATATATATATATATATATATATATATATATATATTCCTCTAATTTTTCGGTGGAGTTTTTGTGAAGGAGAAAGATGATGAAGAAAATAAAAATGAAACAAGTGTTACCCTTGTTTCTATGCATGTCCAGTTCTTCATGGAGAAAGAGACACTTTGATAGGTCTCTCACCATGTATTTATCCACTCAAATCTCACTATGGCCTTATTATATTATATTTTAATTCCCATTAATAACTCATTTTCTTGGTTCTTTAACTTCTCAAGGTCGTTTCACATTTTAGGTTACAACCTCTTTTTGTACCATATTTCAGGTTACATTACATTCGCACCATATTTTAGGTTACAACCTATTTTTGCACTACATTTCAGGTTACACAATACTCGCACCACATTTTAGGTTACAACCTGTTTTTGCACTACATTTCAGGTTACACAATACTTGCACCACATCTTAGATTACAACCTATTTTTGCACTACATTTCAGGTTACACAATACTCATACCACATATTAGGTTACAACCTATTTTTGCACTACATTTCAGGTTACAACCTATTTTTACCTTCTTTATTAACTAACATAGGGATTTTCAACTAGGGTAGTTTTAGGGTGTCACAACCCTTACTACCGTACCGATAGCCATGGGCATGTAGTATCATATTTTGCTGGCTTTTCATACTTTAATCCACTCTAAAGCACTCTAACAAACATCAAACATGCATACACCATACTTTAATAACAATCCTCAATCATACATGGAAATTTCATCAACTAGGCATAGAGATAAGCAACACTTAAACATATAGTCATGCTTCCTATGCAAAAATCATTAAAGAATCAAAACTCAAACCAAAGCAAAAAAATCATAAAGCAAAGGCCATTTACAAGTCATAAAAAGCATCCCAAACTTGCCCAAAATAAGGAGTTCCAAAACACTATCTCCCAAACACAAAGCATCCTCACATTGCCAATTTATTACTAATGTGTAAACGTAAAACCATACTTGAGAAAAGTGTCACTCCTTGGTAATTTTTTCTTGCTTTCTTGATGTCCCAAAAGTTATTTCTCTGCATTGTTGGAAAAAGGGAGCGTAAGCAATGATGCTTAGTGAGGGATGCTCAAAACAAACCAACAACAACAACAATGCATTTTAAAACCATTTCTCATTTAGAAATCTCTATCTCATCATGCTCTTTCTATCTCATGCTTGAAATCATTTTCAAAGCAAATTCACATCATTTAAACCACATGTGCCATCTATCTCATACATTAACCCAAAATGCAAAGTCTCAAGGCAAAGTCTTACATGCTTGTTTCATCAAAAACATTTCTCAAGACATGATCTCATATGCATCTCATTTCATAAAAGCATTTATATCAAGGTACATGTGAATCTCATAATTAATCTCATATATTGGCATTTTAGCAACATTACTCGGATATGCGGATAGCTTGACGGACTCTCACATCGTCAAGTCCTACCCCGGTGGAATCTTACATCACCAGACTCTAAGAGCGGCATCTCACATTGCCACAAAGCTTGGGTGTTTCACCAAAACCTGCCGTGGTGGAATCTCTCATCACCACACTCTCACTTTGGAACAGGATGGCACTACCCCCATTGCCCGAACCAAAGAGCACGTATGAATTTTGTATATTATAGTGCACTTCTCATCCTATTGGTCGACCAATATCCGGTAACTATAATCTCATTTTATGTCAATATATAACATTTTAAACATCAAATACCCACTGTTTTCAATGCATCAACATAAAACAATTTCATCCCATATCAAATACATATTTAAAACATAGCATTTCCACAACAACTCTACCTCTTTGAAATCAACATTCTATCACTTTGGATTAATTAAGCCATCAAAACATTTCTCAAATCATGCATAAATAGTGGATTATCATCTATCTTTAAAACAAGAGAATGAACATGAAAATCAATGGGACATAAGTTAAGAATTGAGAGCGGAACAACTCAAACTTACTTCCGGGATTAGATTAGTGTTTCAAACTCAATCTAAACACCCAAACCTTGTTTCCAAGTCTTTGACAACACTTTAAAACCAATTCCACTCACCGATCACGCCTCGCTTGCTTTGCCGAAGCGAAATCAAGCTTTTGAAACTTCACCGATTGTGTCCGACACAAACTCCCCTGTTTATACCACACAAAAACAGAGAATTAATGCATCTCAGTGCATTAAAATCACCATCAACCAATGTTATCTCGCTGCTCTGCCCAAAAACACCAAATCGCCCATCCGAAACAACCGAAACACCTTCGATTACTTTCTAAACTCAACCCAACCAAAATCTAACGCTTCCATCCAATTTTAATCATCACTTACCATCTAAAAATAACCTAATTGCATCCATAAACTGTTGAGTTTTGAGGGGCTCGATTCCTTCAACCGTTCTTGCTCACCAAGTGGTGGAGAAGTGGAATTTTGGGTGAATGTGGTGTGGAAGCGTAAAGGATAAATGACACAATGATTTTAGAGTGGTTCAACCTTCTAACCAGGGTCTACATCCACTACCTTAGCTTCCCACTAAGGATTTCCAATCAATCCACTATTGATTCGTCCCCTTTTCTAGGCTTAGGAGGAAACCCTTATACACCGATCAAGCTTTCTACCCAAAGCCTTGATCAAACCCTCTTTACAAAGAGAAAAGATAAGCAAACTTAAATCCCTCTAATAGGTATTTGTTTGCACAATTTTGCTCTCATGCAAAACCTAAAACACTTGAGCAAATTTGACAATTTTGGCTCACTAGTGTTTGTCTATACAAAGAAATGACAATTTAAGTACAAAGATAATTCTTGATCATTTATTGATTGACAATTGAAGCATTAACCATTACTTGATGCTTGGACGTCCCTTTTATACTCCTTAATGAGTTTGTTGTCGTTACTAGCCGATGGGGTTGAATAGGATCCGTTGGAGACATAATTTCCCACCATAAATGCAGTTCTGCTGCTACCCGTATCGAAACGCTCGAACCCGTTTCGATACGCTCTTCAAGTAGAAAGAGCCGTTGCAGTCTGATGCAGCACTCGTATCGAAACGCCTTTCATCGTATCGAAACGATCTACATTTAAATGTTAGTTGGGAAATAGTCGTTGGGGTTTATGACTGTTGTGGTCGATGCCGCGTAGGCATATCGAAACGGCATAGCCCGTATCGAAACGCTTGGCAAAATCCTCTTCCAGAAAGGACCCGTTTCGAAACCCGTTTTGAAACGTTTTGACACTAGAAGACCCCGTATCGAAACACCTAGGGGTGTTTCGAAACGCCTGGAAGGTTTTGTTTAGTTTGGCTTTGAAAACATCCCCTAAACATAGTTTCAAGTTGTTTGGACTTTAGAAATAGTTTTGAATTCTTTTTAACTTAGTCCAAAACATTTTTCAATTATTATAACAAAACATTAGTTCTACAATCTCCCCCTTTTTGATATAATAAAACCAACTTGAAAAATTGTTTGGGATTCTCCCCTTTTAAGTTTAAAAATGTGAATAAGAGATTAAAGATATGAAATTAAATAAAACTCCCCCTTATTCAATTGAAAATTCAATTTTTCAAACCATTTCTCCCCCTTTTTGTTATATCAAAAAGAATTCAAAATACTTTTAAGTTCAAAATAACAATAGAGGTAAAAAAATGACAAAATTAAGAATTTTGGTTTTAAAATGACTCCCCCTTACTCAAAGCATCATAAGAATGTTAGTCCAACATATATGATCGTCTAGTTGAATTAAATGAAAAATAAATCAAATAAAGCAAAAACAACTAGTTTTTTTACCACACTTGAATCCAAGGGAGGATGTGAAGCTTTCCTTCTTCAAGTGTTCTTCCTTGTGTGCATGGAGCTCTCCCTCAAGGTTTGACTTGTTGATCACTCTCCATCACACCTAGCAAAAGACAATCAAGTGATTTTTGATATCCAAATTGCTTTGGATCCATAAACGTTAGTAGCAAAAAATCTTGTCCCCTTAAGAATCCATTTTTCAATGCCATCCTTTTTAGTTAAAGTGATTAGTCTTTTTAGGACCCAAACACTTCTAAAACATTTTCCATTTACAAATCTAGGGGCACTAGATTGTCTTACATGAAAATTTGATTTTCCAAATTTGTTTTTCTTTTCAATCTCTTTGGAAATCAAATCCTTTTCTTCTTGAACTTTTTGAAGCAAATTTTAAAAATCAAAACATTTTTGTTCAAACTCTTCGAGTTTTGCTTCAAGTTCAAGTTTGGTTTTAGAAATCAAATCGTTTTGAATTTTCAACTTTGAAATCATTTTATTGTTTTTTAAAATGTGATTTTTAAACTCTAAAACCAAATCGTCGTAGGCATCTTGTAATTCATCAAAAGAGTAAGAACATGAAGTAGATGAATTAGAAGTTACCCTTGAATCTTCTTCGATGGCCATAAGGCAGAGGTTGGCTTGTTCATCGTCAGTGGAGTCCTCATCACTCCAAGTAGCCACATATGCCCTCTTCTTATGGCTTGAAGTGCTTGCCCTCTCCTTTTTCATGGATTCTCGTTCAAGCTCTCTCAAGGCTTTTTTCATGAACGGGGCACACTTCTTGAAGAGATGAACTATCTCTTCTTCTTCATCCTCCTCTTCACTAGAATCAACATGATGGCATGTGGAGGATTTTAGAGCAATGGCATTAGTGTTGATGCCAAGCCCCTTGAGCTTCTTCTCCCCCATAGCTCTAATTTCTTCCCTCTTCTTCTCATCTTCTTTGTTCTTCTTCATGATTTGATGAGTGAGAAGTGACCCCATGAGTTCATCAAGCTTCAAGGTCTATAAATTCTTGGATTCGATGATGGCGGTCCTCTTTGAGTCTCAAGACTCGGAAAGTGAGTAGATGAGCTTTTAGACAAGATTTTCCTCCGGGATGGCTTCTTCATAGCCTTTGAGACCATTAGTGATAGTGGAGAACCTATCAAACATCTTCTCGATGTTTTCTTCCGGATCCATCTTGAAGTTCTCATACTCTAAGGTGAGGATCCCAATCTTGGTCTCCTTAACTTCGTTGGTTCCCTCGTATGTGACTTCAAGCTTGTCCCATACCTCCTTGGCACTCTCACAAGAAGACATCTTCTCGTAGATGGTTGGGCCAAAAGCACAAAACAAGATGTGCAAGGCTTTGCAATTTAGCTCCATCTTCTTGCGATCGTCGGCACTCCATTCTGCTTTGCTCCGTTGAGGCACGAACGGACCATCTTCTACTATGTCCCATAGCTTGTAGTCCCTTGACTTTATAAAGAACTTCATCTTTGTCTTCCAATAGGCATAGTGAGTTCTGTCGAAGAATGGCGGTTTGTCGATTGATTGTGCCATTGAGTCGGTTGAGTGAAGTAATGATCGAGCTTGCTGAATCTTCTCAATAGGATGTTAATCATCTTCGATTGAGCCAAGCTCTGATACCAATTGTTGAGTTTTGAGGGACTCGATTCCTTCAACCGTTCTTGCTCACCAAGTGGTGGAGAAGTGGAATTTTGGGTGAATGTGGTGAGGAAGCTAAAAGAATAAATGACAATGATTTTAGAGTGGTTCAACATTCTAACCAAGGTCTACATCCACTACCTTAACTTCCCACTAAGGATTTCCAATCAATCCACTATTGATTCGTCCCCTTTTCTAGGCTTAGGAGGAAACCCTTATACACCGATCAAGCTTTCTACCCAAAGCCTTGATCAAACCCTCTTTACAAAGAGAAAAGATAAGCAAACTTAAATCCCTCTAATAGGTATTTGTTTGCACAATTTTGCTCTCACCAAAAACCTAAAACACTTGAGCAAATTTGATAATTTTGGCTCACTAGTGTTTGTCTATACAAAGAAATGACAATTTAAGTACAAAGACAATTCTTGATCATTTGTTGATTGACAATTGAAGCATTAACCATTACTTGATGCTTGGAGGTCCCTTTTATACTCCTTAATGAGTTTGTAGTCGTTACTAGCCGTTGGGGTTGAATTGGAGCCGTTGGAGACATAATTTCCCACCATAAATACAGTCCTGCTGCTACCCGTATCGAAACGCTCGATCCCGTTTCGATACGCTCTTCAAGTAGAAAGAGTCGTTGCAGTCTGATGCAGCACCCGTATCAAAACGCCCTTGGCCGTTTCGGAACATCCGTATCGAAACGCCTTTCACCGTATCGAAACAATCTGCATTTAAAAGTTAGTTAGGAAATAGCCATTGGGGTTTATGACCATTGTGGTCGATGTCACGTAGGCGTATCGAAACGGCATAGCCCGTATCGAAACGCTTGGCAAAATCCTCTTCCAGAAATGACTCGTTTCGAAACTCGTTTCGAAACGTTTTGACACTGGAAGACCCCGTATCGAAACACCTAGGGGTGTTTCAAAACGCCTGGAAGGTTTTGTTTAGTTTGGCTTTGAAAACATGTAAAAACCTTTGAAAACATCCCCTAAACATAGTTTCAAGTTGTTTGGACTTTAGAAATAGTTTTGAATTCTTTTTAACTTAGTCTAAAATATTTTTCAATTATTATATCAAAACATTAGTTCTACATAAACTTCCAGCAACACCAAAACCACATTATCAAGCCAAAACCCAAATCTAGCAACCTAAACAACTAGAGATCTAATCTATTTCGCGATTGTTATGATAAAACCTTCATTTTAACATAATTTAACGTCCAAATCATGACTAAAATTAATATCAAACTAATCAAAATAGTACCCATATAGGGTTCTTGAGAAAACATCTTTTAAAGCTAGATTCATCAAATTTTCAACAATTAAAACTCAAAACATTGTTATTAAACATATCTAGAGAGCCAAAGACTTGAGAATTTTACTAAAGAACCTTGATTAGAGAAGTTGAACGAAATTTACCTTTAACCTTTGCCTTTTCCTTCAAATGACAAGATTTGATGAAAGTCCTTTAAAATTGCTTTGAGAGTAATGATGGAAAAGCTTAGGAAATCATTTGTAAAACAAAAAGAAGTTAAAATATGAAGATCTCTGAAAATTTAGAGAGAAAATAAAGTGTTTGGCTGTTTGGAAAATGAGAGAATGAAAATTACGTCAATTTGCCTTTTAGATAATTAAAATCCCTTTTTATTAAAATCTCATCTTTATTTCCTTTTTAATAAATCATTTAAAATGGTCAAATCAAAAGAAAATGTTCATTAATTAAATGGTTCTCCTTAAAGATTTTAAGTTTTGGCCCTCTTTCAAAACAGTCTTTAAAAACAGATTTTGTACTACTTACAAAATGGTCACTGAACTGAAATCTCGATCTTCCAAAAGTCATTTTCAAAAATTGCCTTTACCAAACCTTTCTATACATTTTTAGAAGATTTTAAGAATTTTTCTCATAATTTTATCATACCTCAAATTACGTTTTCCCTAAACCGCTCCTAAAAACTCGAATCTCTAATTTAGGTTCTACTAACTCCGAACCAACGCCAAAAGCTTCTAGGCCTAAAATACAGGCGTTACATATTTAGGGATTTGGGGTTGTTTTGAATAATATTAAAGCTTTGGGGGTTCTTTACAAAAGTTAATGATTTTTCGATATTTTTTAACAAAAATAAATTGAAAATTAAGAAATAGGCCATGTATCACGTTTTTATTGGATGACGAATTTTTTTTAACGGTTTTTGACAGAAAAACCTTAAAAGAATTACAGAATGAAACGTTAGGCACCTATTTGGACCGAGAAATAATTTAGACACCTATCTAAAAAATCAAGTATACTTTAGACTTAACAATCAAATAAGTGCCCAAACTATACATCTTTTCCAATAGGTACCTGAAATATATTTTGAACCAAATAGGTGCCTAACCTTTTCTTCCATGACTCATTTAAGACATTTTCGTCAACGTCCGTTAAAAAAATTTCGTCATCAATCAGGACAGGACACGTAGCCTATTTTTATATTTTAAATTTCTGAATTTCATTAAAAATCTCAAAATTTTAACTTCTTTTAATTAAACCTCAAATCACATCTCCCTCACCATTCGGCATCCCCTACAAGTCGGTGGTTTATTGTTCACCTCCCAAAGCGTCTTGTATCTTACCGTCCAACATCCGTCATCCTCTACCCGTAGGTGGGAACCCAATCGACCTCTTTTTCTTCATTGTTGGGTGTTCGTCGACGGTTTATTCATCGGTTTTTGACGACGAGATGATGTGGTTTTTAGTAGTGGGGTCTGATGAAGACAAGGGTGGTCAGTGGTGGTTGAATCGATGGTCGAACTGATGGGGTTTTCTTCATTAATATTTTTTATTTTTTATTTTTTATTTTTCTCATTTTTGAATTTTAATTTTAGAAAATGAGAAATCATGTCATGTGTTCGTATTTCATTGGATAACGGAAAAAATAACGTTCATCACGGAAGAACCTTAAATGGACCACAGAAGAAAACGTTAAGCACATATTTGACCCAAAATATAGTTCAGACACCTATTTTAAAAAATTGTATAATTTAGACACTTATTTAACCATTAAACTTATAATTTAAGTAATTATTTGAGTATAAAATTATATAATAAGCCTTTACAAAATTTAATATACTTAAAACGTACTATATCCATAATCTTCAAATCTTTCCAACAATAATCAATCAACATGTAACCTTTAGTTATACAAAAGAATTATAAACGTCCAACACAAAGCAACTTCAATCTCTCTCTATTCTCGAATTATAATTTGCTTTACATTGAAAAAGTTAAAAAGTTGTAAAAAACCAATGGAATCAAATACAGTAAAAGTTAAAAAAAATACTTTTAGATATATAGATATTGTTTTATACCTTTCAAAAAATTATTGTTTTATGGCATATTAAAAACTAATGAAGTAAAAGCATGGCTGATTAGGGGCCCCTTAGATAACATGGAATGTGAAGGGAATATAGATATATGATTATGGTCCACTTGAAAAGAAAACATTAATTATATCAATAATATGTTAGTTTAGTGGGATGAAATGTTAGATCCTTCAAAAAAAATTAGATATTCGATCTTGACATTGTAAATGAAGTAATTGGGTTGGGAGGGTTGCTCTCATATAACTCTTTGTAATACCTAATCCGAAGGACGGAGCTAGGATCAAATATTGGGAGGGACAATAGTCTATTAAGCCTTTAAATCTAAAAATTAGGAGGAACAAAAGTCTTACTTTACAGCTATTTAAACTAAAAATGACCTCAAATGCAATTATACCAAAAACTTTTGGGCTAAACATAACTCCGTCCTTGCTTAATTCGATTTAGTCCATGCCAATAAATTTGACTAAAAAAATAATTATAAAAAGTTTATTAGTCGTTTAAATTTATTTTTTTTAAAGAAATTAGTTTATTGTGAGAGAATAAAAATAAAGGCCCACAATGCAAACAACAATCAATTAGCTCTTGTGGTTAATGGCTGGACGAATATTAGGCATGAGAAGTGATGATGCCCTCATTTGCAATTGCTCCTTTCTTTATTTCTTTTTTCTCTCTGATTTTTCTGGCTAACCAAACAACTGGCTTAATCCTCTTTAATGCAATATATATGTGGTCTAAAAAAGTTTAGATTAAATTAAAGCATGTTTAAAATATATGGCGAAAAGCTAATAGTGTTTTATTCAATGGTAAGGTTGAGGATTTAGGTTTAAGTATTGTTATATTTGAATATTTTGTACAAATTTTAAGTTTAAATTTTATTTTGATTTAACTTTCACCATGTGAAAATTTTATCTAAATATATTACGGTTCTTAGTCCGATTGAAAAAAATAGTGGAAATTGTATTGTATTGAAAAGTAATACAGAGACGAAGGCGGAAATTATGTTTAGAAAATAGATGTTAATTTGAATTATTAATTTTTTAGAGCTAGATTGTAATTTTATCATTATACTGAATTATAATTTTATGATTTTTAAGAGATTAAAATATTATTTAATCATTTAAGGGTTTAAGGCCTGTCACAATGTTATCCACCCTTAGCTTCACTCATCGATAGAGCCAGCTCGATGAAATAGGTGTCGGTTGACACCTAAAATAATTTTAAAAAAATTTTGACGACCCTTAAAAGAAAATTAACCCTCACAATTTTTCTCCACCCACTTAAAAATCTCTTATGTATACACACACACACACACATATATATATATATATATATATATATATATATATATATATATATATATATATATATATATATATATATATATATATATATATTATAGCTCCGCCCCTAGCTTCACTTACGAAAGAAGAGTAAGAAAAGTTTTTGTATATCTACTACTCTTCAATTTATTAGTCGACTAATTTGAATTGGTAATGTAGATATTCATTATAAGCATGACATTCTCAATCTAATTCATTTCGTTTATAATATTAAGATTTAAACCTTAAATAAAAATAATAAGAATAACAATAAACCCTAAAATAATATGGTAAAAGCATTCATTAGCAAAATATACGTAAGCGTGGCTAATGAATAAAACCATATAATAAGGTTTCACGTCAATTTATAATTATACATTCATATGTTTAATATTAATTACTAATCCTAAATTTAGGGCAGCCCACCAAACCCTTCGAAAAAAATAGGTTGTACCCTAAAGTAATAAAGTAGGTCCATTTTTATATTTCACACTAAAAAATTAAATTTCAAACTCCAACTCTAAATTTTACATTTTAAACCTTAAATTATACATCCTAAAAATACATCTATCCCTAATTCTCTAAACCCTAAACATAAACCCTAACTTTAAACCATAAACTCTAAACCTACTATTTTAGAGTAAGACACCAAAAAATAACATAATTAAGGGGCATACGATTTCCATCCAAACCCTTATGGGAGACAAGGCAACATTCATAATCTTTTTGTCTATGTGAATCTCGCGTGAAAAAACATAAATATATTATAAGATGAGTCTGTCACGCTCGACGAGCATCGATGAGCACTATTAACGACGAGCACCGATGAGTACTATTAATTTAATTTATAAAGATTTAAAATCTAAAATACTTACCGTATAATTATAAATTATTGAAAATCAAAAAGGTAAATTAATTAAAATAATTTTTTTATGTTTTATTTTCTTTTAAACATTATTAAATCAAAATATCTATCCCCAAATTACAAAACTCTAATTATTTTTCTTTAAAAATTACGCGGTTGATAGCCACCGTTGTCGTTCACATTCGCACCTAAATCGGTGCTCTGCCGTCGAGGAAGCTCGCCAACCCTGCAAATTATAACAAAATTAACGAAACGGTAGCAACAATTAAAACTTGGGATGCGAACAGAATGAGCAGGCAAAGAAAAAACACATGAACATATTACAAATACATGAATTATTAAATCTATTTTATTCAAATGATAATCGATCATCAAATATACAAGCTCGCACTATAATTTTTCATTTTTTTTATTTTTTACAATATAAAAAGTTGTTCAATACTACATATTGTCATTATTATTTTATTATAAATATTGGCAGGATAATGTAGAATGTATAATGTTATTATTATTAACGTTGAATATACCATATAGTCCTACTTGGTGTAATTATTATAATATTCTCCATGGGGTCGCTTTGTTATTGTATTTAGCTAGGTTAATGCACGCTCCCTTCACGCGTGTAATATTTTAATAAAAAAATTATATATATACATGACTGGTTAAATTTTCAGATAAAGGTAGAATATTTAAAGCTTTTTTATACAATTTCAAATAAGAGTCTAATATTTTAGAAATTATTCAAATACAGTCACAATCTATCAAAATGGTTGATTAAGGCCTAACGTTTTCGACAACAATTTTTCGTTTATCATTTGAGTAAATTCAAAATTTTAGACCTTTATTTGAATAAATTTGAAAAAGGTTAAATCGTCTTGAAAAGTTAGGCCCTCATATGAGTAATTCCTAAAATGGTTCGTATTTAAGCATTTAACCTATATTCAATGGTGGAACGTTCATGGGTCTAGTATTTAAAAATTAAAATATTCTATGGTAAAATTATTTTTTTTTTCAACCCATATAAAATATTATAATTCATTATTGTCTCCCTCTAAATTTAAATTTTTTAAATGGTCTTTTTATTAAATAATATTAAGTTCCGCCCCTATATATTAATTGAGTATTAGTTTAGTTGACATCTTTACTATTGTAATAATTAAAAGGTCGTAGATATCAACTACCAATTGATCTAGCAGGGTGAGATGCTAGAACATTTAAACAAGGTCAGTGATTCGAACTGTGAGATTGCTAATAAAACAAATTAATTTGTGTTGTTTTCATAATAGATCTTTACAGTATCTAATATGATTTTTTTTCTAATTAATTGCACACGCGTGGATTAACCTAGGCCGTCATTTACAGTATATTTTGAACCTATTAATCCTATAATTAACTGCTAACTCTCACGAGTAATATGATTTTTTTATAGCATTCCAACAATTTTTGATAACTTCAATAAATTCCAGCATATAGAATCATATTGCTTGACTAAAAGAGTACTAAACAATTTCTTTCTCTTTTATTAAAAAAAACAATTTCTTTTTCCTTGATAAGAAACAATTTCTTTTTCTAAGTTTTATTTCACGTGAAAGATTAATTTTAATTTAATTAACGGGTGGGCCAATTGGTATGTAACTTGGTATAATTTAAGCGGGTCTCGAGTTTGAGACTATGTTTATGCAAAAAATTCTCGTTGTAAGACTCACCAGCAAAGTCAATTGTGCAACGTGAGTCAGTCTGGATTAGTAAGAGCAAAGCCTTGGGAAACCGGGAGGTCAACCCCAAAAAATTAATATTAAGGTTTAAGGGTGTAAGAAACCTTTGAAATTTTGAAGAAAAATCAATTAAGCTCCTGAATTATTTTTGCACCCAATTAATCCCTTAAACTAATAAATTAAATTTGACAATTTTGACCCTTAAATCTTGACAATTTTTTCTTTAAATATTACAATCGCATGATAACGCTACAGTTTTTTCATGTGGCATTACATTTTTTTTAAAAAAAATTTGTTTATGATTTTTATAAAGTTTTTAAAATTTTTAGTACTTTTAAATAATTTTTTAAATAAAATTAAAAAATTCAAGTGGCAACACTGTGACACGACGCGTTGTACCAACTGATCCAAAAAAAACTGTTAGATTCAACAATCAATGTTAGTCAAATAACTTAATTGATTCAAAATTTTAATTGGGTGCAAAAAAATTCAAGAACTTAATTAATTTTTTTTCAAAAGTTCAAAGACTTCTTACTCTCTTAAACCTTTAATTTATTATGAAATAACATAAATTAACAAATTAAAACACTTATTAACAAAAGAAAAACCTTTTATATTCTTTACGTAGAGAGTGATAACTAAAACATCTATTTTTTAAAAGGTAAATTGCACAGATCATCATTCAACAATCTTCTAACTCTTATTTTGGTCACTCAACTTTCAATTTTTTCCTATTTAATAAATGAACTTTATACATCAAACATTTTTTGTCACTCACGAATATTTTATTATTATTTTTAAATTTTTAATATTATTTAATATAAAAATAATTTAAATAAATAATAAAATTATTTAAATAATCGTCGTCGCTGTCATCACCCGTCGGCCACCATCGACCACCGTTGGCTGTTTGACCCCAAATTGCACTGGATGACTCGTTTTGACACGCTGAGTCCGAATCCGGTAGTTGTTTCACCGAAAAATATCATGAAACTCGCGAATCTCGATATAAACTTTTCAGTTTCCTCACTTTCGATCTCTTTTTCATGGATTTCGGAGAACTTTCTAGCAAAATGAAGGCCAGATTCAGACCCAGGAGAGTGAGACGAAGTAACTGGTGAAATATAGGACCGAACAACCACCATCTATGGCCGCCGCCGGCGGCGAATGGTGGCCGGCGTACAATATGATTTTTCTCTTTTTTTTTTAATTATTCTTATATTAAATAATATTAAAATAATAATAATAAAATATTCGTGAGTGACTAAAAACATTTGATGTATAAAGTTCAGTTATTAAATAGGAAAAATTGAAAGTTAAGTGACCAAAATAGGAGTGAGAAGATTATTGAGTGATGATATGTACAAGTTACCCTTTTAAAAAAAAGTATAGGATACCATTACAACTATAAATAATACATATATGAATAGATTTTTTTATAATTACTCTGTATTTGAGATATTGACCGATTAATCGTAATTCATGTATTAATATGGTTTATTATAGGGTAACCCTTCCTAACTTAATTTGTTTCATTTACAATGTTATAATTGGAGCTATGAATATTATTAACAAACTTAGTGTCACGTTATGTTAGATTACCTTGTAGTTGGTATATCCAAATAAATTGTAATCAACAATAAAAGTTACAAAACCCAGTTAGATTATATATTCGAAGTCAAACCAGAATAAATTTAAGAAATACCCTTCAAAGACCTCGTTAAGGCTAGACTATAGTTTTTCGGTCGTTTAAAATGTTTGAAGTTACAACTCATGGACGTGCTCAAAATATATCATTGAATTGGTCCTACCTAGATATTGTTAGAAATGGGAAATGAGGACCAAATTGTCGTTAATTGCACGCCAAAGGGACCAAAAAAGAACCGCTTCCCACTTATCTGATTTTTATCGGGGAATCCAAAATGATTGGTTGTCTGATAATTATTATATATATATATATTATTTATTATTTAAGTTTAATTTATATATATTAAATTATATCATTGCATTCATGTCATTTAACCCAATAATTTTCTTTTGCAATGTGTGTATATATGTAATATTAGAATCTAAATATTTATCTTTTATCTTTTTCGTGAATCTTTAGCTAAGAAATTTGAGAGAACAAATGAACAATGTGTGTTGTATATGTTCAATTTTAACTCTTCATAAAACTCACCCATACATTAGGAATAAAATTATCTGAATTCAAATTTCGTAGGGAGATCAACATTCTCTTTTTTATTATGAGTATCCTTTGAATTCTATCGTGTGTCTTTTCAAATGGGGAAGGATGATTCCCTTGGCGTGTAATTCTTTTTGGACTACTATTTATCTTTCACTACATCAAGGTTTGAATTATCGATCAAATATTAGTTTGGTCAATAATAATAATAAATAAAAAATAAAAAAATTAAATATGATAGATATTTCGTTTCTCCTGAGTTGACCCGGTAAAGAAAGGTGCGAGTGAGAGGTAATAATTAAAAACACTCAATTGGTTATGAGTGTAAAAGAAAGAGCAGTGAGTGAGTGAGTATTGGCAAATAAAAAGGAAGTATTCTGAAAGGGCTTTACAACAAAGATATGTTGGGATGAAGTGATGATGGTATTTCCACATGCCATACCCCACTCTCTTTTAAAGTAATTTTTTTTTTAAAAAAAAAAGCATCATTAACTTTGCTTTAATTGCAGTAAATTATTTTTTAAGATTACCCTATGGACCAGCCCAGGCCATCTCCGTCAGATCCTACAAAATAAAGGTAAGTAAAGATGGATACATAACTTTATATTAGAGAAGGTGAATCTATAAAATATTAAAAGGTAATCTTATAGACTTTTAGAAGGTAAAATAAATTTTCAATTAAAGAATATATAAAAAGAAAAATTAAAATTGTATACAGATTTCCAAATTTTTTTGAAGGAATTATCTGTCTTCTCTAGCCCCTCGGTCCATCTATGAAGGTAAATGATTAATTTTTTTTTTCACGGGTAGAGCTTGGAAATCTATCACGACTCAAATTTGTTTTAGATAACTAGTTTTATTCTTTATAATCGGATTCAAGTTGAGTCAGTTCAAGATAAGAGTTACTAGTGAAACCTTGATAATGTTAAGTTGATTTTATATTTTTTAAAAAATTATGTTTGTTAATCAAACTTGTGGTGTAATAATAATGAAAAGTTCAATTTTAGACAGCACTCACCTTAGGTAACCCTTGCACCCCCGCCGTCCTTCTTTCTTCGTTTTGAGTCTCCGATTTGTGTCGCTGGTGACCGGCGCCGCTAAAAGTTCGTGAAACCCTAGAATCTGGCTGTAAGAATGTTAGGGATGAGGGACCGAGCTGGGTAAACTATGTATGTGTTGTGGGTTGAGCCCACTGGAAATGGTTATGGCCTGCTAGTGGCCTGGAACCTATGAGCCCGCAGAGAGTCCAAAATTAAAGGCCATTCGAATGGCCAAAATGGGTGGCCCAATTGTGAACCAAATCGGGCTTTTGCTAACCGAACTGGATTAAGCCATTAGTTTTGAATCGAACCGGTCGATTGAACCAAACCGA
Source organism: Hibiscus tridactylites (assembly GCA_958450335.1). Taxonomy (NCBI): domain Eukaryota; kingdom Viridiplantae; phylum Streptophyta; class Magnoliopsida; order Malvales; family Malvaceae; genus Hibiscus; species Hibiscus tridactylites. The sequence continues at coordinate 74,588,562 of OY288281.1, forward strand.
CAGAAAATCGTTGTGACCCGTTGACCAGACCCGGATACGAACGTGACACGTTGACCCATATGACCCAAGAACTCTGCACGCGTTGATTGTTGACTTTAATACTTGACCGTTGACTTTTTCAACGGCCGAATTCGATGTCTTGAGTCCGAATTTGCAGCATGTTTCGCCTAATTCAAACCCGAAAACCTAGTTTTACTAATTGCAACTTATTTTGTATGTAGTAAATTTTTCTGAGATTGAGTATGAGATTTGATGTAGTTTATTGTGCAATTCAGACATCATCGACTCTCGGAATGCGAATTATCACCCCTTTTGTCTGTTCGATCTGATTATGCATGTACTTCTAGGTCTACACGTGGGTATTCTTTCAATTAACATTTATGCTTATATTTAGGTGACATAGTAATAGTGTTAATGTAGGATTATTCTCGTAGATTCCAATACAACTGGACTTAGTAGTTTTGATGTGGGAAACACATTATTAAATAGGTTGAGTTTGTTTTAGCTAAGGTGTGTTCTCTTTCTATACTATATATTTTGTGAAATAATATTTTACAACTTGAATGACTACCTTTTTGTGTTGAGATTATAATGAGTTTTGAGATACCATGCATATCATGTCAGACTAAGTTTTAATTAAACTATTAGAATTTTAAAACTGTGATCTTCGTATTAAGTACTATATAGTTGTGCTGTGATTTTGTTTTAAGAATCATTGTCATATTATTGTATGCATGGAAGGGATTGTACGAAGGTAGTAGTCACTTTCACCCTTTAAACAACTGATATAAAACTATATAGTGATTGATGAAATGTAGGTGAAGAGGTTTTAGAAACTACCTCCACTGTGGCCGGTTGACTTTGCCACTACTGTGATTGAAGTGAGTAGCTGGGTATTGTGTTGTGCTTGTGACATCATAACATTTTGTTATGATTTACCGTGCATTTATAAAAAAAATTCATAAAATTATTTTTAAGTTGAGTTTGTGATTTGCTTGCCCTTTAGAGATACACTTAGCCTCATAGCTTACTCTCCTATACTTTTCTCTTATATGTTATTTTGGACTTTACGCGACTTGGTACTCAGATGATATCTTTATTTTATTCGTGTATTTTATCATTCAGTATGAACTTTATTATTTATTTACATACTTTATTTATTATTTCTATTTTAATGGGACATTGATGTATTTTCAGGTTTAAAACTTATTTTTAGCATGCATTTTAGACTTTATATTCGGAATATATATTATTAAATTTTCAGTTATTATATCAACATTTGAGTTTTGACGAAGTATCAAGTATTTAATTATTTTTATATATAATAGCTTGAATTGGTTTTTTGAGGGTAAAATTGTTAATTATGATTTTTTTACGTTATGTATTTTCTTTTAGACCGGTTTAGGAATTATAACATTTGAGTAAATTTAATTAGAAAAATAAAAACATTTGAGATCTTAGAAAATGCAATAAAAGTTTAATGAATAAAATGACTAAATTAATAAGTTGAGGGGCAACAAGGCCCATGGAAAATTTTGGTTTTGAATACCATTAAAAACAAGTCCTATTGAAAAAAGGATAAATATTTTGGGATGAAGTTGGGCCTTCTTATAGAGTTATAATCCATTTGGTTTGATAATTGTATGTAACCGACTCAAATTGTGAAATTACCATCAATATTAACAAAAAAAAAAACAAAAAAAAAACAAATAGCTTTTTATTACTACTAATTTTAACAAAACAAATATCTGGAAAAAAACTACTCATATCTTATAAATATACATTTTTCATACAAAACAACTTTTCCACTCCAACTATAACTTATATATATATAACTTCTGATAGGGATGAGTCTGTCACGCTCGACGAGCATCAATGAGCACTACTAACGACGAGCACCATTAATTCAATTTATAAAGATTAAAAATCTAAAAATTCACCGTATAATTATAAATTATTTAAAAATTAAAAGGTAAATTAATTAAAATATATTATTTTATTTTTAATTTTTTTAAACATAGATCAAAATACATATTACGTTTATTTGAAATTTAAGCCGCCGCCATTGCTGCCCCGCCGCTGTTATAGTGAATGAAATTTAACAAATCCATGTTCGCCAATGACGACTAAAAGCAGGATGGCATATGTGAATTTTTGGTCCACTAAAGCAAATGTAGGTAACCCCGTTAAAAGAGAAATGCTACGCGCTCCCACGCGCCCTCTTCTTCTCCTCCTTAACCCCGGAGTCTAAGTTCTGTGATTTGACTCTCAGTGTCCGGTTCGTTGCTTGGTCGGAAGCACGGGCGGCTCCGCCTCCGTCCTTAGGCCATCGGGTACCGGAACATGTGAGGTTGACGCCGGCTGGTGGTTTACTTGCGGGGCAAAACGGTGGCAGATTAGGTGCGGGTGTACCTTCATTGAAGCATGTTTTAGCGACATGCCAATCGACGATAGGGAGGCCCACGACGGAGCAATCTACGGCCAGGGCAGTCGGAATCTCAAGCGAGGCCCATCTTGCTCAGATCACAGGCTGTCGCCGGGGTGTTGGAAGGACTTTAGAGTCTTCTCCGTGTCGTCGGTAGTTCTTGGGTGTAACACCCCAATTTTGGGCTTAGAAGTTTTGGGTTTGGACTGGGCCGGTCGGGTTGCGGTTCGAATATAAAGGGTGAATTTAGGAAAGCCTAGTTCGGGTTGCATTAAAAATATGGAAAAATATCTTAAAATCCTCTTTTATTATATATAAGAGAATGTTGAAACCAATTTTACAAAATGAGGTTTGGAAGAGTGACATTTTGGGTTAGTGACTAAAATGTAATTTTTGAAAACTAGGTGATTGTTTTAAAAAGGATTGAAACTTTGAATCTTTAAGGAGCTATTTACCCAATAAGAGTTTCTCCAGATTTTTCTTGATATTAATCAATTAATTAATGGTTTTAATAAAAGGTAAAAGGGGGGGAAGATATTTTGTCATTTTAACTAACTTTTCTCCAAATTTCTATTTTCTTTTCTCTCAACTTTTCTCTCAACCCAAACACATTTCTCCAGAAAAATTCCCTCTGATTTTGACAACTAAAGATGAGATTTCAACCTTCATTTGATCTCTAATCAATTCTTCAACAAAACCTTAGCATTTGCTTATTGGATTTTCAAGATCTTGGTTCCAAAAAGGGAGAAACTCAAGTTTAGAGGTATGAACGCCCTTCTCCTCTAAATTCTCAGTTCTTTACTGAAATTCCCAAGTTCTCAATCCTTGATTTGTGTTTTATTAAAGGTTTTACAATTGTATTCTTGATCTTGGCTTTAAAATGCAAGATTTGGTTAATTTTTGATGAAATTCGTATGGATTGATTGGGCACTGTTTTGAGGTGTCTTTTTTATGTTAAATGAATGTAAAATTGATGAGGAATTGAGGTTTAATCAATGCAATCCTAGATAGGTTAATTTTCCTAAGTTTTGCTTGAGTTTTTGGTGGTTTTTGGGGTGATCTTGATTATCTGCTATAGCTGGAGGTATAAGGACGTGATTAGATCATTTTTGGATGTTAATTGAGGTTTAAGAATGTTTGGAATTGATGGATCTTGGCTGGGTAGTGTTGTGGAGTTGTTTGGATGTGTTTTCGGTTGCGTTTGGTAGCCGAAAACGGAGTGTGGATGAGAGCAGCGAGTTTAGGTGCTTTCATTGAAGATATTAATGCATGATGATGGATTAATCCTCTGCTTTGATGTGTTTAAAACATGGGAGACATCTTCGGATCTTTGTGGTGGTGATCCAGAAGCTTGATCGGTGTTTCGGCAAGTTGCGAAACGGAATCAGTGAGTGGATTTTGGTTTTCAGCTTTGAAACCAATGTTTTGAAGGTTTGGGAGCTTAGTTTAAGTCTAAACAACTTTGCTAAGCTCAAGAGTAAGTTTTCAGGAAAACTCTCTTGTTGATGAACCATGAATTGGTTGAATGCAATGTGATTTGTTTGCATGGTTTAAATTCTGTTTTGAAAGCATATTTTAGCATGTTTATTTGCTGATTTTATAAGCCATATGTTGAAGGGTGCTCAAGGTAAGAGATCCTTGTTTTTGAACATGGTTAGATGTGGTATTGATGCATAACGATGCATGATGATTATGGCTTTGATAAATGCTTTAAAACAGTGGAATATTGTTGTTAAATGATGTATATTGGCAAGTGATGTCTTGAGAATGGTTAAGAACACTATGGTGGTTAAAAGTCCATAGGTGGTTCTTGTAATTAAGAACAACATGGTGGTTAAAAGTCCATGGTTGGTTCTTGTGCTAAGGTCACAAAGGTGGTTAAAAGTCCTTGTGTGAGCCTTGTGTATTTTAAGAACACCATGATGGTTAAAAGTCCATGGGTGATTCTTGTTAAGGTCACAAAGGTTGTTAAAAGTCCTTGTGTGAGCCTTGTGTATTTTAAGAACACCATGGTGGTTAAAAGTCCATGGGTGATTCTTGTTAAGGTCACAAAGGTGGTTAAAAGTCCTTTTGTGAGCCTTGTGTATTTTAAGAACACCATGGTGGTTAAAAGTCCATGGGTGATTCTTGTGCTAAGGACACAATGGTGGTTAAAAGTCCATGTGTGGTCCTTGTGAAGTGTAAGATCACAATGGTGGTTAAAAGTCCATGTGTGGATCTTGTGTTGATTGTACCTTGAGATGGAAAAAGATTATGATTATCACTTGTGGCCAATATGACATGTTAATAATTTGAAGCATGAAGTGCTTGTTTTAAATGCTTATGTGCATGTGTAAATGTAGTTTTGAACTAAGGTCTATAAAGGTGTTTTATAAATGCATTATTGAGTTGTTTTAAATGAGCATTCCTCACTAAGCTATTTGCTTACGCTCTCTCTTTTCTTGAACCAATAATGCAGAGCATTGAAGTGCTTATAAGGGCAGCAAGAGGTCAAGAATCCAAGTGAAGAACTAAGCTCATGTATGGTGAAAGTTTCTTAACACTATTAGCTTTTGGCACTTGGCAATGGGGAACCTATGTTGTTGATTTGGGGGATGTTTTGGACTCCCTAAGTTGGTTTTATGTTGTTGTTGATGATGGAACATGTAATTGGCCTTTGTGAAGTTGGTTTGGTATTGTGATGCTTGAATGGTTTTCTAAATAGGATGCATGCCTATAGAATTGGGGATTTGCTTAATTGATGCCATGTTTGAGTATGGTTGATGCAATTATGTTCCTTATGTATGTAATGACTTGCTGGTATAATTTGGTTGCCTTTGGAGCATGTTTGATGGGTCTATTGTGGTTTTAACCAGCAAAATTCTGCAAATCTGGGCAGGCCGTATCGGAACATGTGCTACCGTTTTGGAACGGGGGCCTGAAATGGCCTAGGCGTTTCGAAACGGGAGGAACCGTTCCGGAACGAAAATGCTACTGCCAAGCCCTGTTTCGATACTCGTTTCGAAACGGTCCCGCGTTTCGGAACGGACCATCCCCGTTTTGGAACACTCGACCGTTGGGCACTGAAATTGATGGTTATATGTTTTGAAATCTTTACGTTTTAGTCCTGAACCTTGTTTATGCAATTGAATGAGTTCGAGATGTCCGTTTGAGCTGAAATTTGGCAGAGAAGCATGAAAGATGATTAATTTCATATTGGTAACTTTTAATTGGGTTAAGTCCTTATAATTTTCAGATTTTGCAATTTGGTCCCTAAAGTCATAACTTGTGCAATTGAGTCCCTGAATGTTCTTTGATTGTTATGATCTTTGAGTATGCTATTCTTGTGAACATATCTAGGGTTAATGTGCATTTAGATAAGGCTTAAAATAAAAAAAGGGTCGTTAATCAAGGTTAACTTTGGTTTTCCCCGTGTAAACTTCTTAATTCGGTTCAACCGTCTGGGCCGGGTTAAGGGGGTTACATTTGGTGGTATCAGAGCTGAGTTCTCGAGTAATTGGGAACTGATGAATGGGTGTTAAGTGCTTGAATGCTTTGTATGCTTGTTGAGTGAAAGCATGATGTGTGAATTGTAAGCATGTTACAATTGTGGTGTATGCTGTGGTGAAAGCATGTTAGGGGGGACCCATTGCCAAATCAAAGCTAATGTAATGATTTGTTTTTAAGTGGAAATGAGCTTGAGTACTTGGATTGCTTACCTTGCTGAGCCTGACTTTGTTGTTGTATTATGATTGCATTGTTAGTGAATGGCACCTCGTAGAGAATTGAGGGTTAATACGCGAGCTATGGCTCAAAATGAGAATGAGGAGAATGCTGAAAATGCTGTGGATTTACCTCCTCCGCCTGGTGGTGGTGGTGCTGGGGGTGAAGAAGCTGATGTTGCAGCTGGTGCTGAGGTCGCTGGACCTGAAGCTGGTCAGGGGCAAGCTGTTCCTGACATGTCAATGTTGGTGCAAGCTATTGCTGGTGCTTTTCGAGCAGCGGTAGCTGGAGCTCAAGGAGCTGGGCATTAGGGAGATGCTGGTGTTAGACTACCCTTGGAACGTCTGCGCAGTCTGGGAGGGACTGAGTTCAGGGGTTTGTCTGCTGAAGGTTCGGAGTCTTGGTTGGAAAGTACCAAGAGAATCTTGAGTCAAATGAACTGTAATGAAGTTCAGAAGCTGGACTGTGTATTATCGTTGCTGCAGGACGATGCTTATACTTGGTGGATAACCACTATCTCTGGGATGGCGGATGCTGATGTAACTTGGACGTTCTTTCAGAATGTGTTCAAGAGAAGGTATCTGGGTGTGAGGTACCTAGATGAAAAGAAAAGGGAATTCATGTCTCTTACCCAAGGGAGCATGTCTGTAGCTGAGTACGAAGTTCAGTTTGTCCGACTCAGTCAGTACGCACCTGAGCTTGTCCCGGATGAGCGGGAGAGGTGTGAAAGGTTCCGTTATGGTTTGGTGACGGAAGTAAAGATGTATATGCTGGCTGCTGAGTATAATGATTTTGATGTGCTGGTTGGCCGAGCGAAGGACATTGAGATGAACTTGGGTTTATCTTCTAGAAGTGATGGTTCTGGTGCTGGTAAGCGAGTTGCTGAGTATAGTTCCGGTGGTGGACGGAACAAGAGGGGACGTGATCAGAAGTATCAGTCTTCAGCTAAGCGAGGTGGTGGTGCGCCTGCCCAGGGAGGCAAGGCAAGAGCTGATCCGAACGCATGTTGGACATGTGGATCGCGTGGCCATATGAAGCGTGATTGTCCTCGAGCTGCGAGGGAGGTGCAAGCTCCTGTTGTGGCGGCTGATAATTCGTGCTGGAACTGTGGATCTACGGACCACATGAGGAGAGAGTGTCCTATGTTGGCTGGTGGCCAAGGGCGTGCTCCTGTAGTTGTTGCACCACAGAGAGGTCGTGGGCGCGGCCGTGGTAACTTCCAGCGTAGGGAGGATGGTGGACGTAATGTGGCCCATGTTGTAGCTGTTCAGCCTGAGGGTGGCGGCCAGGCCAGAGTGTATGCCCAGAGGGAGGGGAGGAATGACACGGATGTGATCGCAGGTACTTTTACTTTGCAATCCTTGTCATTACTTTCCTTGATTGATTCTGGATCTACACACTCATACATATTGCGTGAGCATGCTGAATTGCTTGGTTTGCCTGTTGAGTCTTTGGATGTTGGTATGCGTGTCACTAGTTCTTTTGGTGAGACTGTTGTGACTCGAAAGCTTTATAGAAGATGTCCTTTGGTTGTGCAAGATCATGTTTTTCCTATTGATCTTATGGAGTTGCCTTTCTATGGTTTTGATGTAATCCTTGGTATGGATTGGCTTGTTGAGCATCGAGCTGTAGTAGATTGTGAGAATAAGCGAGTTTCGTTGAAGCTTGCGGATGATTATGAGGTTGTTGTGGTTGGTGAGAATGTGAAGTTTCTTGCGAATGTGGTGTCTACATTGGAGGCGAGCCGGATGCTGAGGCAAGGTTGTGAAGCTTACCTAGCTTTTGTGATGCATCCTAGTTCTAAGGAGTTGCGTGTGCGAGATATCAGGACTGTGCGAGAGTTCCCTGGTGTGTTTCCTGAGGAGTTGCCTGGGTTGCCTCCTAATCGTGAAGTGGAGTTTGGGATTGAGCTGTATGAGAACACAACTCTAGTGTCCATTACCCCTTATAGAATGGCACCTAAAGAGTTGAAGGAGCTGAAGACGCAATTGCAAGAGTTGCTTGATCGTGGGTTCATTCGGCCGAGTGTGTCACCTTGGGGTGCACCGGTCTTGTTTGTGAAGAAGAAGGATGGCACTATGAGAATGTGCATTGATTATCGTCAGCTTAACAAGTTGACTATCAAGAATCGGTATCCATTGCCGAGAATTGATGATCTCTTTGATCAATTTCGGGGAGCGGCTGTGTTCTCTAAGATTGACTTGAGGTTAGGGTATTACCAGTTGAAGGTGAAGGATGTGGATGTTCCAAAGACAGCTTTCAAGACGAGGTATGGGCATTATGAGTTCCTTGTGATGCCGTTTGGTTTGACAAATGCTCCTGCAGCTTTCATGGACATGATGAATCGAGTATTTCATGAATACTTGGATAAATTTGTTGTGGTGTTCATTGATGATATCCTCGTGTACTCGCGTACTGAGGAGGAGCATGAAGAGCATTTGAGAATTGTGTTGCAAGCTTTGTTGGAGAATCAGCTTTATGCCAAGTTGAGCAAGTGTGAGTTCTGGCTTAGGGAAGTGGTGTTTCTTGGTCATGTGGTTTCTGCTGAGGGGATTCGTGTTGATCCTCAGAAGATTGAGGCAGTGATGAATTGGAAGGTTCCTAAGTCTGTTCATGAGGTCCGTAGTTTCCTTGGTTTGGCGGGATACTACCGGAGGTTTGTGGATGGGTTTTCAAAGATTGCTGCACCTTTGACAAAGTTGTTGCAGAAGGATGTTAAGTATGAGTGGACGGAAGCGAGACAGCAGGCTTTTGAGAAGCTTAAGGCAGCCTTGACGCAAGCTCCTATCTTGGTTCAACCTGAATCAGGGAAAGAGTTTGTGGTGTATAGCGATGTGTCCTATGTTGGTTTGGGATGTGTGTTGATGCAAGAGGGTAAGGTGGTGGCTTATGCTTCACGGCAGTTGAAGGTGCATGAGCGCAATTATCCTACGCATGACATCGAGTTGGCTGCGGTGGTTTTTGCTTTGAAGATTTGGAGACATTATCTGTATGGTGAGAAGTGTACTGTGTACACTGATCACAAGAGTTTAAAGTATCTGATGTCTCAGAAGGAGTTGAATCTTAGACAGCGGCGTTGGGTGGAGTTACTCAAGGATTATGATTTGACGATTGAGTATCACCCTGGAAAAGCTAATGTTGTAGCGGATGCCTTGAGTAGAAAGGTAGCTGTTGAGTTGAGGGCTATGTTTGCCAGTTTGAGTATTTCGCGTGATGGTGGTCTTGTGGTTGAGTTGCAAGTGAAACCATCTTTGGTTCAGTTGATTAAGGAGAAGCAGTTGTTGGATGATTCCTTGGTACCGCGTGTTCAGGATATTGCGGAGGACAGGCCTTCGGATTTCTGTTTTAATGATGATGGAGTGTTATGTTTTGGGAGTCGGATAGTAGTGCCCAATGATGCTGAATTGAGGTGTGCTATTCTGACTGAAGGTCATAGTAGTCCTTTTGCTATGCACCCTGGTAGTACTAAGATGTATCGTGATCTTCGTGATGAGTGTTGCGTGTAAAATAGTCTATCGCAATTATAGTGCAAGTATACACGACGCAAGTAGTAAAGTGATACTAAGTATCGGATATCGTCTCCACAGGGATTGGGCTAATGACTCCACCTAAATTCACTGCACGAAGTAAAGAGAAATATTTAAGAGAATTGTCACGAATATTAAAGTAAAAACGTAAATAAAAGATTGAGATATCAAGATAGAGAGAATGGGCTGGTATTGAGTTGCTCAGTAGTGTAGGTATTGAATTGCTTAGGATCTCCAGTTCTGTCGTCGCACCCGTCGCCGACAGCACCTGTCGCGGCGTCTGTCCGTTAGCTGTCGCAGCAGCGAACACTAACTCCGTACCTCAAGCTTGGCAAGAATCCCTGATCTGCCTTGCCCTATCCCTAGGCACAAGTCTGTCGATGATCACGTCTTTGATGATACCTCCCGGCGTGAATCGAAGGATGAACACCGATGTGTATGAATTCTTCCTTAGCCACTTAACCTCGCCTTATCCCTAAGCACGAGATGGTTCAACTATAAACTAGAGAACGCGCTTTTACCTCTTTCGTATACTTAACTCTCCCGATGCTAAGTAAATAGATAACCTCACAATGCTCTCCCGATGCTCTTGCAAGATATTAAAACCAAGATAAAAGAACTTGAAGTTTATTTTATTGAACTTGAAAAATCCTAAAACAAAGCAACCCTTGCAACTACTTTACAAAACAACCCGTAGCCCTAGGGGGAATTTAGAACATATCGGTGACAGGTAAACGGCAGGGTTTTGGTTTCGGTTATGGGGTAGTCGGTCATGCCCTAGGTTTAATCTATGCCCTTTATATAAGCTTTGGGCTCAAGTTATCTAAGGTAACAAGGATTACAACTTTAATTAAAAGTAAGATTCTAATAAAGACTAAATCTCTAAGGATTCCTACTTTTCAGCCGCCTCCTTGTTTCATGGAAATTCCTCTCCTTGAGCTTTGGCTTGACATATCTTTTGATCCGGGGCTTGGAAAAATATTCGGCTTCCACACGACAGACGAGCAGATTTTTCTCTATCTATCGAGGTCCACTTCACTTTTCCTCTTCATAAATCTGCTGTCACCATGTTGTCACGACAGGTCTATGACAGGTTCGTCTTCTTCAGCTGCTTGTCCAGTTTAGCTCTCCTGCTTATCTGCCCTGCGCCTGCCTTCGACATCTACTGTGACAGATACCTGCAAAAATAGCCCTCTTTCAGTAGAATCCGTGCCTTTTATATAATTGTGATGTTTTATTAAAAACTAACCTAACTGCAATGCAATGATGCTTGAATGCAGCAGAAATGTGGGTTAAAAAGGGTGTAAATGATAGAACTTTTACACACTCAACACACCCCCAAACTCAAGTTTTTGCTTGCCCTCAAGCAATGAAGACTTAAAAGAAAACTGAAAATTTTTGTGTTGGCCTTCAAACAGTGAACTGTCCCTTACCTGTCGCTCATTCTCTATGGCGGCAGCAACCTGTTGGAAGGGTTAGGATCTGTCCGGAATTTCTCTATAGCTCTCGTGCAGTGTGTGCATGCTTGTGAACAGTTATATGCTAAGACTCTCTTAGTTTCACTAGAATATTCAACTTCTTAACTTGAATTTTTATGCCAAAGTTTATTTATTTTTTATTTTATTTTTTTTAAGAAGGCACATTTTCATGCTTCTTTTTCTTCTATTTTCAAGCTAAGTTTTTCTAGAGCCAGTTTTGGGCACCTCTAGTTAGCTTCCTAGAGCCGGTTTCGGGCACCTCTAGGTTTTTGATTTTCTTTTGCTAAACTTCTTTCCTAGAGCCAGTGTTAGGCACCTCTAGGGGCTATCCAAGTTCTAAGCTTCCTATTCTAGTTTGGCTAAAAGAAATCTAAGCAACATAACCGTCACAAAAGTGTTTAAGTTTTCAGAACTATAGAAAGGCTCTAAACTTTTCCTTAACCTGTCCTAAAGATGCTGCCACGACAGAGCCGTCATGACAGGTAAGTTAACTTCACAGTTTTAAGCCAACAGTTTAAATTTTCTGATTTTTCTGAATTTTTTTTAAAGATAAAAGAAAGAAAATAAATAACTTAATAAGACACAACAATTAATCAAAAGATGTGCTAAAGACTCCATTAAATATGGAGGGTTGCCACCCCCAAACTCGAGGGTTGCATTGCCCTCAATGCAAAATGACACAAAAATAAACAAAGAAAAAAACGATAAAGAAAAGTACATCACAAATATATAAGGGCAGGCAGCAATAAGAGGAGTAAAAGAAATAAAAACTTAAATTTTATGCGCTGTCCTCGCTTTTATGCGTTGGGGAGGTGGCTGGGCAGGTTCCGGAGCAGGTTGATCAACAGGTTCATCAGCCTGTTGAGGTGCAGGTTCTTCCTCCGGTTGGGGGACAGGGTCGTCAGCAGGTTGAAAGGCAGGTGGCTCCACTAGTCGGACATCAGAACTGCTGCTGCTGTCCCAGCTGCCACTCGTTATGGCTTTGGACAGCCTTCTCTTGTTGGCCACATGCTTAATACGTTTTACCCGCGTGAAGGCGCTGTCCAAATTCCTCCGGACAAGAGGGCTGTCATCAGTGGCAGCTCGCTTGGTGCCTCGAGGGGAGGTGTCTGCCGGTGGGCTGCCGGCTGCCGTCTGGGAAGGTGTGGAGGAGGCAGATTCTCCGTGGGGAGAGACAGATGGTGTGGGAGTGGGGGAGGGGATATTAAAATAATGGGCGGGGAAGGTGGGGAAAATGACATCCGGAAAATTCAAAGTATTGGTAATGAAATTTACCGTTGCATTGGAGAAGTCACAGATGAAAGTCATCAAACCCATCTGGCGCTCCTCTATCCTCAAGATGGCAGCAAGGATGTGGGCGTTCTGATCTGCCGGAGCGGTGTTGGTGGCAGCTTCTGGGACAGGTTCGGTGGCAGGTTCATCATCAGACTCAGCAGGAGGGGCGTTTGGATCGAAGGCGTTGAGGGGCGATACGACGACGATCTCCATAAGGCTGGAGATGTTGCTGTCTGTCCAGCCGCTGCCCTTCTTGATTTTGTCTAAAGGGTCCTCCGGTACGGCAGCGCAGCGGCAGAGGGCAGTGATGGTGAAAGGCAGGCAGAGTCGTGAATCTGATCGGAAGGCACAATTGAGAATGCTGTCCCGCATGTACCTGCCCACATTGATGGGCCTGTCATGCATGATAGAGTGAATGAGGGCCAACCGCTGTCTGTTGACTGTCGTATGGTGGGACGAGGGCAGGATACGCTTTTTGATAAAAGCATTCCATAGTTTTGCCTCGGGGAGTAGCTCTGCCCTATTGACGGAGTTGGGGTTCTTCTTGCTGGTGCTCCAGGTCGTGCCCGCCTCTGTCAACTCTCTCATGACAGCATCATGTCCGGCAGCGTCGAGGGTGTCCCAAAATTGTTGATGAGCATCGTCATTGGGGCCAAAGAAGAGCCCGAATACATGGTTGATGCTGCTGGCAGTGAAAGGAACTGTCACTCCTCGGACGATGACAGATGTCGCCGTCTTACTTTCGATTGCCGCATAAAATTCCCTGACCAGAGTGTCGTTAAGCTCTTCCGGCTGCTCGGCAAAGTCCTCCCAAAGTTGTGCTGCTATGGCCTTCATAATGAACGGCCGAAGTCCAAAAAGAGGAGCATCTCTGTTATAGATGAAGCTCCGTTCCTCCCATAGTTCCTTGTTAGCGAACAGAGATGCTGCTGCTGAAGAAGAAGCGGCAGCAGCATTCTGACGGGTTTGTCGTGAAGACATTTTGGTTGCAAGGGCTGAAAAAAAAAGAAAGAAAGTAGATAAAACCAGAAGGGATTAACAAGAGAGAAAATCAGAAGTGATGAAAAATGAAAAGGGGAAGGGGTTTATATAGCGGTCGAGTAGCTGCCCATTTAATGCCGCAACGGCAGGCGGGAAAAACGGGGCGGCAGATTGGATATTGCGTGTCTGACGCATCTGACACGCATTAATGCGTCTGCTGTGCGTCTGCCGCACGCTTCTTCGTCTGCTGTGCGTCTGTTGACAGCCTGTCAAATCCGTCTGCGCCGGCAGCCGAAACGACAGGTTACCATAAATGGGCTTTATTGGGCTGGTGGATGAGCGGTGGGCTTGGGCCACTTCTTCTTTCTCACTTGACTCCTTTATTTCCTAAAAACTGAAATTAAAAACAAAACATTATTAAAAAAAATCTAATTCCTAATAAATAATAATAATAAAATAAAATAAAAATAAAAACTAGGTTAAATTAGGGATGCCTTGTGGGGCATCACCTAAGGTAACCACTTCCTGTATTCCTGGGGCTTCAGTCCCCTGATAATGCTTGAGGCGTTGTCCATTGACTTTGAATTGGTGCCCGTCCTTTAATGATTGAATTGTAATGGCACCATGGGGGAAAACTTGAATCACTTGGAACGGACCAGACCATCTAGATTTAAGCTTCCCTGGGAAGAGTTTCAACCTAGAATTAAACAACAATACAAGCTGCCCTGGGCAGAACTGACGTGGCAGCAACTTTTTGTCATGCCACTTCTTTGTTTTCTCTTTGTATATTCTTGCGTTGTCGTAGGCCATCGTTCGTATTTCATCGATCTCATTCAAATCTAACAGCCTTTTCTGGCCTGCCTTGTCCAAGTCCATATTTACTGCCTTGATTGCCCAATATGCCTTGTGCTCTATCTCGACAGGCAGGTGGCAGGTTTTCCCATAGATCAATCAGAATGGAGACATGCCCAATGGAGTTTTGAAAGCTGTCCTGTATGCCCATAGTGCATCATTCAGAAGCAGAGACCAATCTTTCCTAGTTGGTTTAACCATCTTTTCAAGAATGTTCTTCACTTCCCTGTTGGAAATTTCAGCCTGTCCATTGGTCTGTGGGTGGTATGCTGTCGCGATCCTGTGCTTGACACCATATTTCTTCAAGGCGGCAGCAATTACCCTGTTATCGAAATGTCTCCCTTCATCACTGATAATCGCTCTAGGGATGCCAAATCTAGAAAAGATGTTTTTGTGCAAAAACTTTTGGACCGTTTTGGCATCATTCTTTTGAGTTGCGATTGCTTCTACCCACTTGGAGACATAGTCTACTGCTAGGAGGATGTAAAGATTTCCACACGAAGATGGAAAAGGTCCCATAAAATCAATCCCCCAAACGTCGAATATTTCGACTTCTAAGATATTCTGCAGTGGCATCTCGTTTCTCCTCGAGATGTTACCTGTCCGCTGGCACCTGTCACAGTTTTTGTAAAATTCCTGTGCGTCCTTATACAGTGTCGGCCAGTAGAACCCTGACTGCAGCACCTTGGCAGCAGTTTTATTGCCTCCTAAGTGTCCTCCATATTGTGAAGCATGACAGTGATGGAGAATGTCTTCTTGTTCTTCTTGTGGTACACATCTCCTTATAACCTGATCTGCGCACATTTTGAAAAGAAGAGGTTCGTCCCAATAATAATGTTTAACATCATTTTGAAACCTCTTCCTTGCTTGATAAGTAAGATCAGAAGGTAATATTCCGCTAACTATAAAATTAACGAAATCAGCATACCAGGGAAGGTTAGAAGACTTACCTGCCGCCATGGCTGTCGCGACAGCTATTGCGGCAGCAAAGAGCTGCTCATCTGGGAAGGTCTCTAGTATGTGTGTCTCATCTACAGGTAGACTCTGTCCCATCTCCAACCTCGACAAGTGATCTGCCACCTGATTTTCTGTCCCCTTTTTGTCTTTGATTTCAAGGTCGAATTCTTGTAATAGCAGGATCCATCGTATCAACCTAGGCTTTGCATCCTTCTTTGCGAACAAGTACTTAAGGGCAGAATGATCGGTGTGCACTATTACCTTCGTTCCAAGTATATAAGAACGAAACTTGTCGATGGAGAACACCACAGCCAACAGCTCCTTTTCTGTGGTGGTATAATTCACTTGGGCATCATTCAATGTTTTGCTGGCATAATATATGACATGAAACAGCCTGTCCTTGCGCTGCCCAAGTGCTGCCCCGACAGCATAGTCACTAGCATCACACATAATTTCAAACGGTTGCGTCCAGTCTGGTGGCTGTACTATGGGGGCTGTCACTAGCTTTTCCTTCAGAACCTTGAATGCTTCAGTACATTCTTCATTAAAGTCAAAGGGTCGGTTCTGCTCTAAGAGATGACATAGGGGCTTCGTGATTTTTGAGAAATTTGCAATAAATCTCCTATAAAAACCAGCATGCCCTAAAAAACTCCTAATGCCCTTGACTGTGGTTGGCGGCGGTAGCTTCTCTATGACTTCAATCTTTGCCCTGTCGACCTCTATCCCACGGCAGCTAATCTTATGGCCTAAAACTATCCCTTCATCTACCATAAAATGGCATTTTTCCCAATTAAGAACAAGATTAGCTTTTTCACATCTTTCAAGTACCTTTTTAAGGTTGTCGAGGCAGCTCTCAAAATCGTCTCCAAAGACGGAAAAATCATCCATGAAAATTTCGAGGAAGTCCTCTACCATGTCGGAGAATATTGCCATCATGCACCTTTGGAAGGTGGCAGGTGCGTTACATAGGCCGAACGGCATCCTCCTAAATGCGTATGTTCCGTAAGGGCATGTGAAGGTCGTTTTCTCTTGGTCCTCCGGTGCAATAGTAATTTGATTATAACCTGAATAACTATCAAGAAAACAATAGTAAGGTTTACCCGCTAATCTATCAAGCATTTGATCAATAAAGGGTAAAGGAAAGTGGTCTTTTCGGGTAGCTTTGTTAAGCTTCCGGTAGTCCATACAAACCCTCCAACCGGTCACAGTCCTGGTTGGGATTAATTCATTGTTTTCGTTGGTTATCACGGTCATGCCTCCTTTCTTGGGAACACATTGCACCGGGCTTACCCATTTGCTATCGGAGATGGCGTAAATAATACCAGCATCTAACCATTTAATTATTTCTTTACGCACTACCTCCTTCATTGCAAGGTTTAACCGCCTTTGGGCATCAATAGTCGGCTTATGATCTTCCTCTAGGAGGATTTTGTGCATACAGATTGCCGGACTAATGCCCTGAATGTCTGCTATCGTCCATCCTATCGCCCTTTTATGCTGCCTCAACATGTCGATCAGCTGTCGTTCCTGTTCCTGCGGCAGCTTAGCAGAGATGATTACGGGCAGTGTGTTATCACAACCAAGATAAGCATATTTAAGCTGCCCTGGCAGGGGCTTAAGTTCTAAGACAGGTGGTTCAACAGTAGATGGCTTTTGGATTAAATGGTTATCCGAAGTGTAGTTCAAAGGTTCGAATAACTTACCTGGACGATGATCTAACCAGTCTACCTCCTCATGACCTTCAGTATCAGATGTATCGGATTCAGAGGAGTCGCTGTCGTCGGTGCTGTCGTCATTGCTGTCGTGACAGGTCTGTAGATGGCTATCGCAGCAGTGACCAAATTTTATATCACGGCAGCCCGACCTGATGCAGGGTTGATCAAAGGTCACCTCAATGATGGCCTTGCATTCCTCATCCACATCATCATGTTTCATTGCTTGGAGAACATTCAACTTAATTTCTTGATCGTTTACGCGCATGGTGAGTTCTCCTTTCTCCACATCAATCAATGATCTTCCCGTGGCTAAGAAGGGTCGCCCTAGGATGACTGGTGCGTTCTCATCTGCCTCACAATCTAAAATAAGAAAGTCAGCAGGAAATATAAGCTTATCCACTCTTACCAAAATATCTTCAATTTTTCCTTCGGGGTGAACGTAAGAGCGGTTGGCTAGCTGTAGGGTAACTGTCGTGGGCCGCGCCTTGCCAATACCTAGTTTCTGAAAAACAGATTTGGGCATTAGATTAACACTAGCACCAAGATCACATAATGCCTTACCCACAAATCTGTCGCCGATTACGCAAGGTATGAGGAAGCTCCCTGGATCCTTCTTTTTCTGGGGTGGTTGCCGATGAAGAATACTCATGCAACCTTCTTGCATCCTTACCGTTTCGAATTCCCCAAGTTTAGATTTTTTAGACATGACATCCTTGAGAAATTTAGCATAACCGGGCATCTCCCTAACATCATCTAACAACGGAATATTGATATGAACATGTTTAAAAATATCATAAATCTTTTTAAGTTGAGATTCATGCTTAGCTTGCTGTATCCGTTGAGGAAAAGGTGGTGGAGGACGGTAATCAGCAATGCGTCCTTCCCACTGCATGCGAATCTGAGGACGATACTCATCTTTTTTCTCCTCTGTCGCTTCTGCTGTCGTGACAGGCTCATCGGCAGCAGTCTGTTTGTCACCTGTCGGGGCAGCTTCCTCGGCATGTTTATCCAAGGCATGTTCCTTTTCTATTTCAGCTTCTTTTTCTGGCCCTGGTAACTTTTTCCCACTCCTAGTAGTAATCGCCTTACATTGCTCGTGTGGGGGCGGTCTAGCATTTTCAGTATTGCTAGGGAAACCTCCATTCTGCCTCGGCTTAATATGCTGCGACACCTGACCCATTTGTGTCTCTAGAGATTTCAAGGTGGCCTCATGGTTTGTCATTCTCATCTTGGTTTCATCCATAAAGTCTTCCGTTTTCTTGACAAACTTATTGATGTTCTCCATATTCGTACCAGTCTGAGACATAAAGGTGGCCAGAGTCTGCTCCAATATACTACTCGTGGCAGGTGGTGGCTGCTGTTGTTGCTGAGGCGGCAGGTTCTGCGGCAGGTTCTGCGGCTGCGGCTGCTGTTGCGTCAACAATCTAGGACCCCCTGATTCTGATTATATGCTTGCGGATTTAGGGCATTGTTAGGGTTACTCCAGGAAAATTTGGGATCTTTCCTCCAATTAGGGTTGTAGTTGTTGGAATTGTAGTTTGGCTTGTAGTTCCCAACATATTTTCCTTCTTCTATATTTATAGGGCACTCATCCCTACTATGATTTCCCTCACATGTAGCACAAACTTCCTCGACAGCAAACCCTCGTACTTCCTCTTCACTCAATAAGTGTTTCATGGCTTTGGTGAGGAATGCTACCTGTGATTTCATAGTGCTGTCGGCCTCATAATCCTTGACAGCAAGTACCCGTTTACCTCCTCTTCTAGCGGTTGGAAACTGCTCCTCATTCTTAGCCAGATGTTTCAAAACTTGCAGGGCCTCGTCCGGATCTTTATCCAATAATAGTCCATTTGCTGCAGAATCAATTCGAATGCGAGTTTGTAAGTTAGCAGCATTATAAAATTTAGTTACCTGATTCCAGACGGGGAATCCATGCATTGGGCAGTTTCGAAGAAGAGTTGTGAATCTGTACCAGGCCTCGTGAATTGGCTCGGCATCTTCCTGTTGAAAAGTAGCAATTTCATTACGTAATCGCTCAGCTAAATGTGAAGGATTAAAACGAGACAAAAATTCACGAGTTAAATCTGCCCAAGTCATAATAGAACCCGGTGTAAGTTTATTCCACCAAGTTTTAGCTCTGTCCCTCAATGAATGGGGAAATAACCGAAGCCTCAGTATCTCCGGACTAACTCCTGGTAGTCTAAACGAACCACAGATCTCCTGGAACGTTTTGAGATGCTCCCTGGCATCTTCTGTCGCAGAACCACTGAACTGTCCGGCGTTGTTAATCATACTAAACATGACAGGTTTAAGCTCGAAGTTGTCAACATCAATATCCGGCAGCGTGGTCTCCAGCTCTACATGATCGTTCAGCATGTAGTCACGACATGACCGTCGTCCACCTGCCGCGGGCGGGTCACCGACAGGCGGTACATCATCACCAACAGGCTGATTACGGGCCATCTGCTCTAGCTGTTCTTCAAGGTATTCGTTTCGGTCTAAGAGGTGGCGAATCTGTTTCTTGAGATTAAAGGAACGTTCGATCTCCGGATCTAATTTATACTCAGGATCTTCACCTCTTTTCGATCTGCGTATAAACAGGAAAACCTTGTGAAAAGCAAGAGTTTAAAACACAAAAGAAAAATTAAAGAAAATAAAAACAAAAACAAAAACAAAAACGAAAATAAAAACAAAAAGTGCAAGGAAAGAAAGGTGTAGTTATGTTGCCAATCCCCGGCAACGGCGCCAAAAACTTGTTGCGTGTAAAATAGTCTATCGCAATTATAGTGCAAGTATACACGACGCAAGTAGTAAAGTGATACTAAGTATCGGATATCGTCTCCACAGGGATTGGGCTAATGACTCCACCTAAATTCACTGCACGAAGTAAAGAGAAATATTTAAGAGAATTGTCACGAATATTAAAGTAAAAACGTAAATAAAAGATTGAGATATCAAGATAGAGAGAATGGGCTGGTATTGAGTTGCTCAGTAGTGTAGGTATTGAATTGCTTAGGATCTCCAGTTCTGTCGTCGCACCCGTCGCCGACAGCACCTGTCGCGGCGTCTGTCCGTTAGCTGTCGCAGCAGCGAACACTAACTCCGTACCTCAAGCTTGGCAAGAATCCCTGATCTGCCTTGCCCTATCCCTAGGCACAAGTCTGTCGATGATCACGTCTTTGATGATACCTCCCGGCGTGAATCGAAGGATGAACACCGATGTGTATGAATTCTTCCTTAGCCACTTAACCTCGCCTTATCCCTAAGCACGAGATGGTTCAACTATAAACTAGAGAACGCGCTTTTACCTCTTTCGTATACTTAACTCTCCCGATGCTAAGTAAATAGATAACCTCACAATGCTCTCCCGATGCTCTTGCAAGATATTAAAACCAAGATAAAAGAACTTGAAGTTTATTTTATTGAACTTGAAAAATCCTAAAACAAAGCAACCCTTGCAACTACTTTACAAAACAACCCGTAGCCCTAGGGGGAATTTAGAACATATCGGTGACAGGTAAACGGCAGGGTTTTGGTTTCGGTTATGGGGTAGTCGGTCATGCCCTAGGTTTAATCTATGCCCTTTATATAAGCTTTGGGCTCAAGTTATCTAAGGTAACAAGGATTACAACTTTAATTAAAAGTAAGATTCTAATAAAGACTAAATCTCTAAGGATTCCTACTTTTCAGCCGCCTCCTTGTTTCATGGAAATTCCTCTCCTTGAGCTTTGGCTTGACATATCTTTTGATCCGGGGCTTGGAAAAATATTCGGCTTCCACACGACAGACGAGCAGATTTTTCTCTATCTATCGAGGTCCACTTCACTTTTCCTCTTCATAAATCTGCTGTCACCATGCTGTCACGACAGGTCCATGACAGGTTCGTCTTCTTCAGCTGCTTGTCCAGTTTAGCTCTCCTGCTTATCTGCCCTGCGCCTGCCTTCGACATCTACTGTGACAGATACCTGCAAAAATAGCCCTCTTTCAGTAGAATCCGTGCCTTTTATATAATTGTGATGTTTTATTAAAAACTAACCTAAATGCAATGCAATGATGCTTGAATGCAGCAGAAATGTGGGTTAAAAAGGGTGTAAATGATAGAACTTTTACACACTCAACAATGAGTACTATTGAGTGGGTTTAAAGAAAGATGTTGCTGAGTTTGTGAGCAAGTGCATGGTGTGTCAGCGAGTTAAGGCTGAGCATCAGTTTCCTTCAGGGTTGTTGCAACCGTTGAGAATTCCTGAATGGAAGTGGGAAAGGATTACCATGGATTTTGTGTCTGGTTTACCTTTGTCACCATCGAAGAAGAATTCGGTGTGGGTGATTGTGGATCGCCTGACGAAGTGTGCGCATTTCTTGCCTGTGCATACTACGTACTCTTTGGATAAGCTTGCGGAGCTGTACATTGCTGAGATTGTGCGGCTGCATGGTGTGCCTAAGTCGATTGTGTCGGATAGGGATCCGAGGTTTACATCGCGTTTCTGGCAGTGTTTGCATCAAGCTTTGGGTACACGGTTGAATTTCAGTACATCTTATCATCCTCAGTCGGATGGTCAGTCCGAGCGTGTTATCCAGGTTTTGGAGGATATGTTGAGGTGCTGTGTGATTGAGTTCCAGGGCTCTTGGGAGAAACATTTGCCTTTGGTGGAGTTTGCCTATAATAATAGTTATCAGGCAAGTATTCAAATGGCACCTTATGAGGCGTTGTACGGGAGGAAGTGTAGGACTCCTCTTTGTTGGGCTGAAACGGGTCAGAAGTTGGTTTCGATGCCAGCTTTGTTGAAAGGAACCACCGAGAAGGTGAAGCTCATTTGTGAGCGTTTGAAGGCAGCTTCTGATCGGCAAAAGTCTTACGCGGATTTGAAGCGTAAGGAAATTGAGTATGCGGTGGGTGACCGTGTGTTTTTGAAGGTTTCGCCTTGGAAAAAGGTGATGAGGTTTGGCCGAAAGGGTAAGTTGAGCCCTAGGTACATTGGACCATACGAGGTGATTGAGCGTGTGGGTCCTGTTGCGTACAAGTTGAGGTTACCTCAAGAGTTGGAAAAGATCCATGATGTGTTTCATGTTTCTATGCTTCGGAAGTATAGATCGGATCCTTCACATGTGATGCATGTGGAAGAAGTGGAATTGAATCCGGATTTGACCTATGATGAGGAACCGGTGAAGATTCTGGATTCGGATAGTAAGGTTCTTCGAGGCAAGACCATTGAGTTGGTAAAGGTGTTGTGGAAACATCGTGGTGTTGAAGAAGCCACGTGGGAGCGGAAGGATGACATGTTGAAGCAGTTTCCGTACCTCTTTCCTTCAGGTAAATTTCGAGGACGAAATTTCTTAAGGGGGGAGAGTTGTAACACCCCAATTTTGGGCTTAGAAGTTTTGGGTTTGGACTGGGCCGGTCGGGTTGCGGTTCGAATATAAAGGGTGAATTTAGGAAAGCCTAGTTCGGGTTGCATTAAAAATATGGAAAAATATCTTAAAATCCTCTTTTATTATATATAAGAGAATGGTGAAACCAATTTTACAAAATGAGGTTTGGAAGAGTGACATTTTGGGTTAGTGACTAAAATGTAATTTTTGAAAACTGGTGACTGTTTTAAAAAGGATTGAAACTTTAAATCTTTAAGGAGCTATTTACCCGATAAGAGTTTCTCCAGATTTTTCTTTATATTAATCAATTAATTAATGGTTTTAATAAAAGGTAAAAAGGGGGGGGGGGGAGATATTTTGTCATTTTAACTAACTTTTCTCCAAATTTCCATTTTCTTTTCTCTCAACTTTTCTCTCAACCCAAACACATTTCTCCAGCAAAATTCCCTCTGATTTTGACAACTAAAGATGAGATTTCAACCTTCATTTGATCTCTAATCAATTCTTCAACAAAACCTTAGCATTTGCTTATTGGATTTTCAAGATCTTGGTTCCAAAAAGGGAGAAACTCAAGTTTAGAGGTATGAACGTCCTTCTCCTCTAAATTCTCAGTTCTTTACTGAAATTCCCAAGTTCTCAATCCTTGATTTGTGTTTTATTAAAGGTTTTACAATTGTATTCTTGATCTTGGCTTTAAAATGCAAGATTTGGTTAATTTTTGATGAAATTCGTATGGATTGATTGGGCACTGTTTTGAGGTGTCTTTTTGATGTTAAATGAATGTAAAATTGATGAGGAATTGAGGTTTAATCAATGAAATCCCAGATAGGTTAATTTTCCTAAGTTTTGCTTGAGTTTTTGGTGGTTTTTGGGGTGATCTTGATGATCTGCTATAGCTGGAGGTATAAGGACGTGATTAGATCCTTTTTAGATGTTAATTGAGGTTTAAGAATGTTTGGAATTGATGGATCTTGGCTGGGTAGTGTTGTGGAGTTGTTTGGATGTGTTTTCGGTTGTGTTTGGTAGCCGAAAATGGAGTGTGGATGAGAGCAGCGAGTTTAGGTGCTTTCATTGAAGATATTAATGCATGATGATGCATTAATCCTCTTCTTTGATGTGTTTAAAACAGGGGAGACATCTTCGGATCTTTGTGGTGGTGATCCGAAAGCTTGATCGGTGTTTCGGCAAGTTGCAAAACGGAATCGGTGAGTGGATTTTGGTTTTCAGCTTTGAAACCAATGTTTTGAAGGTTTGGGAGCTTAGTTTAAGTCTAAACAACTTTTCTAAGCTCAAGAGTAAGTTTTCGGGAAAACTCTCTTGTTGATGAACCATGAGTTGGTTGAATGCAATGTGATTTGTTTGCATGGTTTAAATTCTGTTTTGAAAGCATATTTTAGCATGTTTATTTGCTGATTTTATAAGCCATGTGTTGAAGGGTGCTCAAGGTAAGAGATCCTTGTTTTTGAACATGGTTAGATGTGGTATTGATGCATAACGATGCATGATGATTATGGCTTTGATAAATGCTTTAAAACTGTGGAATATTGTTGTTAAATGATGTATATTGGCAAGTGATGTCTTGAGAATGGTTAAGAACACTATGGTGGTTAAAATTCCATAGGTGGTTCTTGTAATTAAGAACAACATGGTGGTTAAAAGTCCATGGTTGGTTCTTGTGCTAAGGTCACAAAGGTGGTTAAAAGTCCTTGTGTGAGCCTTGTGTATTTTAAGAACACCATGGTGGTTAAAAGTCCATGGGTGATTCTTGTTAAGGTCACAAAGGTGGTTAAAAGTCCATGGGTGATTCTTGTTAAGGTCACAAAGGTGGTTAAAAGTCCTTGTGTGAGCCTTGTGTATTTTAAGAACACCATGGTGGTTAAAAGTCCATGGGTGATTCTTGTGCTAAGGACACAATGGTGGTTAAAAGTCCATGTGTGGTCCTTGTGAAGTGTAAGATCACAATGGTGGTTAAAAGTCCATGTGTGGATCTTGTGTTGATTGTACCTTGATATGGAAAAAGATTATGATTATCACTTGTGGCCAATATGACATGTTAATAATTTGAAGCATGAAGTGCTTGTTTTAAATGCTTATGTGCATGTGTAAATGTAGTTTTGAACTAAAGTCTATAAAGGTGTTTTATAAATGCATTATTGAGTTGTTTTAAATGAGCATTCATCACTAAGCTATTTGCTTACACTCTCTCTTTTCTTGAACCAATAATGCAGAGCATTGAAGTGCTTATAAGGGCAGCAAGAGGTCAAGAATCCAAGTGAAGAACTAAGCTCATGTATGGTGAAAGTTTCTTAACACTATTAGCTTTTGGCATTTGGCAATGGGGAACCTATGTTGTTGATTTGGGGGATGTTTTGGACTCCCTAAGTTGGTTTTATGTTGTTGTTGATGATGGAACATGTAATTGGCCTTTGTGAAGTTGGTTTGGTATTGTGATGCTTGAATGGTTTTCTAAATAGGATGCATGCCTATAGAATTGGGGATTTGCTTAATTGATGCCATGTTTGAGTATGGTTGATGCAATTATGTTCCTTATGCATGTAATGACTTGCTGGTATAATTTGGTTGCCTTTGGAGCATGTTTGATGGGTCTATTGTGGTTTTAACCAGCAAAATTCTGCAAATCTGGGCAGGCCGTATCAGAACGGGTGCTACCGTTTCGGAACGGGGGCCTAAAATGGCCTAGGCGTTTCGAAACGGGAGGAACCGTTTCGGAACGAAAATGCTACTGCCAAGCCCTATTTCGATACTCATTTCGGAACGGTCCCGCGTTTCGGAACGGACCATCCCCGTTTCGGAACACTCGACCGTTGGGCACTGAAATTGACAGTTATATGTTTTGAAATCTTTGCGTTTTAGTCCTCAAACTTGTTTATGCAATTGAATGAGTTCGAGATGTCCGTTTGAGCTGAAATTTGGCAGAGAAGCATGAAAGATGATTAATTTCATATTGGTAACTTTTAATTGGGTTAAGTCCTAATAATTTTCAGAGTTTGCAATTTGGTCCCTAAAGTCATAACTTGTGCAATTGAGTCCCTGAATGTTCTTTGATTGTTATGATCTTTGAGTATGCTATTCTTGTGAACATATCTAGGGTTAATGTGCATTTAGATAAGGCTTAAAATAAAAAAAAGGGTCGTTAATCAAGGTTGACTTTGGTTTTCCCCGTGTAAACTTCTTAATTCGGTTCAACCGTCTGGGCCGGGTTAAGGGGGTTACATTGGGGCCCTGGGCTGTTGTGTTCTCGGCGGACAGGATGACGGCAAGGTGGTGGTTGCCGGAGTTTTTCGGGTAAATGAAGATCGGCCCGGTAGAAGAATCTAGTTAATTGGATGTGGCAGTGGTTTCTCCTCTCGTTCCCGATCCGGATATGAACTCAACTTTCCGTCTGAATGGTACCTGACCGGCTTCCGGTTGGTCTCTGGTGTGTTCGCAAAATCCAAATCGGAACCAAGTTTTCGGCAGAATTTGTGGAGTGTCGGTGAAGCCTCGATAGAGGCTCGTTTCTGTGTTCAACCCAAGGACAGTGGCAATTCAGTCCTTTCTTTAGGGATTTTCCTTATTTGTCCTTGGCCAGCTAAGAGATCCAATTTTTCCTATGTTAAGTCAAGCTTGTCCATTTGTCAAGGGATTTGAAAATCTTTCCATAAAAAGTTAGGCAGTCCCTTGTTTCAAGAGATTTGGAAATCCATTTAGATTTTGGGTCCTTTTCGGTTCCGAATTTTAAAGATTATTAGCTTTGGTTTGGATCTGGGGGGATTTATTGATTCATTGAAGATCCGATTGAAGTGGGCCTGCCTATCGGTTGATTGAGATTTCAGTTTTATCGTGGATTTGGTTCTGGACGGTTGTATCCCAGCTGCTGTGTTTCTTTCCAACTTGTCGTTGCCACAACGTAAGGGTTACGTTCCGCTTGCCTTGATAAGACCCATCTCGTTTGGAGTGGAAGCCTGCCTTTAGAGGGAGCTCTCAGGCGAGTTTCGAGCGCATCTCTATTGTCCCAAGCTTCGGAGGATCGTTGATCACTGTTGTATTTGCCGAATTTCGGTTGTTGTTTGAAGCTATCCCTGGTTGAACCAGTGGACGCTATTATTGTCCCAGCATTTCGTGTTTTTCTGGTTTTCGTTGTTGTCGTTTGGTTCCCGCCGAGGTTACGGCTGGTGGGATTGTTTGCTTGTCCCACTCGTGTTTGGGACCTTATGCCTTCGGTTGCTGTTTTCCTTCCTTTTGATTTGAATGAAAGTTATGGTTTGAAAAAAAAGAAGCAAATGTAGGTTGGTTGTCGCGGCGTGAGGGTTGTTGCCGACTCGAGAAATGCAAAATGCGTAGTCTTCGAATGGCTTGCTGATATTGTCAATCAAGGCAGGATCAACAATGCAGCCATTAAAGGAATAAGAGATGAGTAAGAAAATTATGTCCATGCAAGACAAGGATTTGAAGGAACCCAACATGGATTTGTCAGAATTCATTCATTGAAACAGCGGCAGGGCAACGACGACGAAAATAATTTAAATTTTAAATAAACAAAAATTAGGGTTGTGTAATTTAGCGGTAGATTGGTCTTTTGATCTATGTTTAAAAGAAAATTAAAAACAAAATAATATATTTTAATTAATTTACCTTCGAATTTTTAAATAATTTATAATTATACAACGAGTCCTTTAGATTTTTAATTTTTATAAATTGAATTAATGGTGCTCATCGGTGCTTGTCGTTAGTGGTGCTCATCGGTGCTCGTCGTTAGTGGTGCTCATCGGTGTTCGTCGAGCGTGGCAGAATTTTCCTATATAGAGGGTTAGGATCCACTTATATTATGTAAAACTCAATTACTTTTACACATTTTTGGACAGTTAGATGATGGCAATAAATGACTCAGATTTTTTTTCCAAGTGATAATCTTCACATTTTCTACTGTTAATCTTATTCATCCATTAACTTTCAAGTTTTATATAGTGTAACAAGATCTTATCCCCCATATATATATGGTTAGGATCCACTTCCACTGTGTAAAATTCAATTATTTTTACACTTATTTTGGATCGTTGGATAAAGGTAAATAAATGGTGAAGACTATTTTCTTATTTTTTCCTGTAATAGTCTTCTCATTTCCCACGGTTATTCTAAGGCATCCAATTTACATTTGTCCAACGGTCCAAAATAGGTGTAAAACTTTTAAATTTTACATGATGTAAGAGGGTCCAATCTCATATATAGATAAAGATCAATTTATGTCATTAGTCCTTGTACTAAGTATATATTGAAAATTTGATTTCTCAACTATAATTTGATCAATTTTAGTCCTTGTACTCTTTGAATTTTTAAACTTCAACCCTAACTCAAATAAAACAAAGACAATATGACTAGATATAGGGACTTAAATTGATTAAATTTCATAACATGAATTAAATCTACAACTCGCACAAAATACATGGAGAAATAGTAGAATTTGACTTAGCAGATTCCATGCCTATTGTTTGGGTTAGGATCTAAATTTTCAAATTTTGAAAAGTATAAGGGTTATAAATGATCATCTTAGAGTATAGAGACTAAACTCGTAGTTTATACACAATACATGGACTAATAGAAGAATTTAACCACAGTTTTAAAAATACCCGATTCTAGGATCTTATATCCAAATTGCAAGTTAAAAGGGCTCTTGAGTAGTTGGCCCAAACCTTGTGTTCTGGACCAAATAAAGCCCATAGTTTTGCTAGATTCTCGAAAGCCCCCTTAGTATTAAACCAAAATAATTCACGAAATAATTTAAATATGATGAAACTCGAATTTAAGAAACAAAATACATTTATCTTTTTCTATGTCTGTTTAATCAATAATTTTATGTCACGTGTATTAATAAATTTTTACCGTTTTATTGATTATTTTTATTTTGTTAATAATACAAGTTCTATGAAATCATTATTATAACATACAAAGAGGATAAAAGAGACAGACAAACTCTATTCAAGCCTAAGATGTTACAATTTCATCTCTCACAGTAAAGTAAATTAGATAGTATTGAAATATACTAAGAAATACAAATTGTTTTTTTATTAGGATATTGTAATTATTATTCATAGAGGATTTGAAATAAATTTGGATATTAACTCTGAATATTCATTATTAAAAACCTCTTTACTTTTTTAGATAATGGATTTAAACTTAAAATTTACATAAATTATAGATATCCGACTCTCTTCTAAAAATATTCTTAGATAAATATAATCAACTTGGCTTCAAGGTTTAATTTGACATCTAAACCAAGTTTTGAAATCTAATTGGACAAAAAATTTAAATATCAAATTGAATTTTGAAATCAAATTCAGATACCAGAAATGTATTTTAACTTTTCTTTTAAAAAAGTCTCCGGACTCTCCTTTTATATATATTTCAATTTCATCCCCTTAGCTGCCAATAAATAAAAGAAAGTATCATTCAATAGCTATCTATCCATGGAACCAACAAAAGAAAAGGAAAAAGAAACTATGTTAAGTGCAATGGCAAGATACAATGATTTCTTAATGAGAGAATCTGAGTTCGAAACTTAAAAAAAAAACACTGTTAAGAGGGAGAGTCACGAATCTTAAACATGGACCATAGAATGAACATGTAATTTATATTAAAAAAACTGCATTAAAAGGGGAGGGGAGAGCTGCCTGTGGTCCCCAACCCAATACCTAAATAAGCCTTAACCCCCTCTCAGAAAACACCACAAAACTTCAAACACATTCACCCTTTGGCATGCACTTGTTAATCAAAAAACCCTAAACTATATATATATATATATATATATATATATATATATATATATGATAATTATTGCATGTATAGAAGGTGAAAACTTTTTCTTTCCACAGGTCTCTTAGTTTTAAAATTTTGGGTTTATAGACTCCGTTTAGGGGTTTAAGTGTAGTAGTCTTGATTTTAGGGGGTGTGGTTAGAATTTAGGGCATATAAGTTAAAACCTAAATTCCTAAACATTTTACCCTAAAACCTAACATCTTAACTCTAAATTGTGACCATAAACCCTAAATTTTAAAGCATATACTTAAACATCTAACCTCTAAACCTTAAACTAGAGTTTTGAATCCTAAAATTAAGACGCTTGTAAAAACTTTTAATTTCCACCACTATTACAGGAGGTAATGTGTGTGACCATCCGCCATAGTTCACTACAGCAAAACAATTCTTTTGCGGCGTTTTTTTAACCTTATAGCGGCATTTTTTAGCGCCGTTAAAAACTTTCTCGGCGCTTAAAAACGCGCCGCAAGAAATGCCGCTTAAAGCAGCGCCGCAATAGTTCGCGGCGTTTTTTGGTAAAAACGCCGCAAAAAGTCATGTTCTGTAGCGGCATTTGTCTTTACAAACGCCGCGAATAAGTGTTCTTTAGTGGCGTTTATTTTTGAAAACGCCGCAAAAAGTCAAGTTCTGTAGCGGCGTTTGTCTTTACAAACGCCGCGAATAAGTGTTCTTTAGTGGCGTTTTATATTCCAAACGCCGCGAAAGTCTAACCTTTAGTGGCGTTTTATTTTACAAATGTCGTAATATATTGACTTTTAGTGGCGTTTTGTTTTTCAAACGCCGCTAAGGTTGATTGTAGGGAAAATAAAATAATAATAAAAAAATAAATTTTCCCTACTTCTATTTCGTCAAAAAATTAAATTACAGATTCAAAATATTTGTTAAATAAAATATTTATTTCATCCCAAAAATATATTGTCACAATTATTTTAAAATATTGATAAAACAAAATATTTATTTCATTAACTCGAACTTGATATACATATCAGAAACACTATGTCTAGTGTCTACAACATTGTTCCTATCATCTTTCATTATTCAAAGGCCAAACCACGGCTTTCCGTCTTCGACTTTAAAAAACCATTTCCAGGATCTCCATTATTCTCTCTTCCTTTTTCCCCACTCGATTCACCATTTTAAAGCCTGCAACACCATCAGCTCCATTTGTTGGATTATGCTCCATTGAAAACAATGCTCCAAGTGCTCCATTATTCTCTCTTCAATAATTTTGAAATACATCCTGGCCCTGGGCAGCAGAATCAAATAAGCTATTTGGAAACAAATAACTACAACTCGCTGGAGCATATGATTTGAAAATGAAAACCATGGTTGCAAAAAGGAAATATCTGTAGTAGAGCTATTTATTGCAATGAAAACACTGAATTATATAGCACACTAATTCATTATACAAAAATATTAATACAACTTCACACTTAAGAACAAGTTCATCACATCTAAAGTACACTTGGGCACACAAGTTCACAACACCTAAAACCAAGACACACTAATTAGCGGCACCCACAAATGCACTGATGTAAAGTAGAATGCAAAAAAATTGATGATGCAACAAAATAACAAATGCACCCATCTTGCTAACACCTAAAAACATACCATCAATGATCTCATTCATCAAGCAACAAAATTTAGAAAAATATAGCTACAAGATTTTCAGATGGTTTCACACTAAACAATGTTAACCCAATGTGGATCACTTTAAATAAGATAATTATCTTTATGGTTGCCAAAGTTTGAGTCTTAACAAAATATTTCTGCAAAAACATTTATAACTGAGGTATTTCAGAAACCATGAGGTATTTATGGCCAAGCTATTGCAAGGAGTACAACATATACGTTCACATAAAGGAGTCCTGCAATAACTTACCTTTCGATGACGAGGACTGCCCGAGTACTCAATATTATTATCTATTTTCATGGAAACTTGCGAAGAATGATCCTACAAACCATATTTTGTTAGGAATTCACATATTTTGGTTTGCCTGAATCAGATATTCTAAAATTAAGCACATAAATAATCGTATCAGATTGCAAATGGTATAATATGACCCATTTAAATAATATGTGTCTGCATATATTCAATTTCAGATGCATACAATTAAAAACGCTTAGGATCAAGTCACCAATTTTATGCATCTCTAAACAACCGTCCTTTATAGATTACGAACTGGAAAGATCATTGTCTCTATTCATCATCAAAAATGAAAGCATTAAGAAGTTAAAGTTTGACATCACCAGCAATGAAGTTCTAAGCAATCGTTTTCACAACATCTTTAGAACTTAATGATAATGAGATGCTTCCAAGGTCACGCATTTCCTAACTTGAAGGAGATAAGTGCTTGATTTTTTCTTGTAAAACAACTCCAGTTTCATCGGCTAACATTTTCTTCTTGGATGCAACCTACATGTTAAATTAGACAGTTCTGCTACCTACATAAGGACCATAATCATGAAGTCGAAAGAAGGCACGAATAATGAAAACATTAAGCTATAGTGTTTTAAGTTTTAGTTACATTTTTTCCTTCATCATGAAATGCACAAATTGAGTAAATTAAAGCACTTCACTAACCTTCATCATTCTCAAAGCCATGCCCTTGATGCTCGTAGGAATTCATATCCTTATATAAGTCGGTATCATAAAGTGATGAACCTCTAGAATTATCCTCTTGTATATTTCTACTTGAAATAGAAGGGGACCTAACATGGTCACTACTGACGGTTTCAAGAGGACCATCATCCACTGCCTGAGCATCCTCCAACTGGGACTTTACGTGTTGATTACTTCTATCCAAAGGCAAGTTAGATGCATCAGGTGCCTCTAAGACAGAGGTCACACTAGCAGCAGATGGGTTCTTAATGGGGGGCCATTCATCCCTTGGAGAAACATGCTGTTTTTTTTCGAGATATCAGGCTCATAAGTAACATCTGACACCTTGGAAACGTGGTCCTGTAAGTTGGAATGTAATGCTGCCGAAGGAGGTACCGTATGATGCTGATTATTAGTGCTTTGCTGAGAAGGGTTTGGCAGGGCAGAAGCCTTATTTTATGGCCTGCCCATCTTCACAATATTAGCCATTGATACTTGACCTGGAACCCCGACCCAAACAGATTGGAATTCAGTAGGCTGTGAACAAATACCAGACATTTTATAACTTAAGATGGGGAAAACAAATACCAAATTCAGTCAACAAAAAAAATGAAAAGATGTCGGTGACAAATATTTGGGTGCCTCATTTCCAAACTCCAGTTAAGATGATTTGAGACTAGACATGGAAGAAATATAACTTATAGATTCTTTTCAGCTCCTTGGAGAACTAGACATGGTGGAACTATAGCTTTTGAGACAGTAACAGATAATACCTGTGGGATGGAGGACGACGATTCATGCTATTTCCTTGCATACGTGATGCAGAAGATGAAGAGGCTGCAACATCATGAGTTCCATTTTCTCTCTTTTGTGCAGGTTTACCATGTGACGGGCCAGACTCTAACCAGAAAAAAAGTAAATGAAAGGAGGTGACTTGATAGAAGATGGATTAAGGACGGCCTGAGGGAAGATCGACGGAGAGGAGCACGAGTAAGATCGACAGCGATGAGCAGCACGACAAGGAGGATGAGCAACGATTAGGGATTTTTGCATCATAGATTTGGGGATTTTTACACGATAGCTATGAAAGTGTCTGAGATTAAGGGATATATATTAACGACGTGTTTAACCGACATTTATAAAATAAAACGCCGCCAACGAGGTTTATTGTGGCGTTAGCCTTGACACGCTGCTAGCAGGGAACCTATTGCGGCGGTTTTTAATTCAAACGCCGCTAGAACATGACCTTTTGCGGCGTTTTTTGTAAAAACGCCACTATTTATTACTCTACGGTGGCGTTTGCTTTAAAAACGCCGCGAAATTTGCTTTTTGTGGCGTTTCTCTTTCAAAATGCCGTGAAAAATAGAATATTAGCGGCATTTGTTTTAAAAACGCCACGAAAAGCGCCGCTATAGAATAAGTCTTGTGTAGTGGTTGCTGCTGCTGAGTGACCACTTTACTAGCTTTCTGCAACTGATAAAGTGTGCGTGTTTGTGTTTTTATGTGAATTGCATGTATCGTTTATGTTTGAGAAGGACTATTGCCTGCCTATAACCATTTCAACTGTGGCACTGAAAAACATGCTCTTTTCATTTTTCTTTTTTATTTGTAAGCATTTAAACAGACACAATTGCAATGAAAATGACATTCCTCCTCTTTCTGTTCTAACATTCAATTTTGGTGCTTGAATCTTTGAATGCTTCCTTCCTATTTTCTAATAAAAATTATCCTCAAGCTCATGTAAAAAGAAAATCGATTTTAAATATAATCAAAGTTGCATTTACATGCGCAGATCCTTTCAAGATTGTGTCTGCTTAAAATCTAACAAGAAGCCAAGCATTGTTTTTTCTTCTCATTATTATAATGCTTCCCACAAAAACAATAGGAGAAAATTTAAAAAGAGGAAGCCCATATCAACTGGCTTTAGTATCAGGGGGAAGATAAATCCAACACAACTTACAAATTTTTAGGAACCTGTCTTTCTTTGTTTTTGCATTTCAACTAACAGTCAATATAAGTCCGTGCTTACTGCTTAATCTAGGTTTATATATATGAGTTAGGATCAACTTACACAATATAAAATTCTTTAAGTTTTACACGTTTTTTGGATCGTTAGATGTGGGGAATGGATGACTCAGATTAACTCCTTACTCTCTTTTTTCAAGTGATAATCTTCACATATTTACTGTTAATCCCATCCATTCGTTTCACTCATCCAACGGTTGAAAAAACGTGTAAAACTTAAAGAGTTTTACACTGTGTAAACGGATCCTATCACTCTCTATATGTGCAAAATTTATTTAGGTTTACACTAATTCATGACCATTGGATAAATGAAATGGATGAGATGAAAAGTTGAAAATAAGGAGATTTTTAAGGAGAAAAAAATAGGAGTGTTTAATCTCATCAATCCATTGACTGAAATTTCAAAACGTTCAATTTACTCTCAAACCTATTTTGGTCACTAAAATTTCAAAACGTTCACTGAAGTTTAAATATTGAATGTTTTTTTTGTCATTCCTCCGTTAGCTTTTAGACGACGTCCATTTATGAAGAACGTATGAACTTCTCCAAGATCTGAACGGTGAAAAGCTACATCGGCACAGGGGAAGCAATATACTGAAAAATGAATTGGTTCTGATGTCGGAATAGGGAGATCGACAAGAGAAAAATTGAAACTTTTTTTACCCGATTTGTAAACTTCGAGGCATTTTCTTGTGAAATGGAGGTCGAATTAAAACTCAACAGGCTGAGACGAAGCAACTGGTGAAACTTCGGACCAAACGACCATCATCTATGATCATTAACGGCGGCGACCGACGACGACGAACGGTGGATGCCGTCCACGTCATAACATTGCCAAAAAGTTAACGGAAGAGTGACTAAAAACGTCCAATGTCTAAACTTTAGTGAATAAATTGAACATTTTGTAATTTTAATGACCAAAATAATTTGATAATAAAGTTCAAGGATATTTACATAATTTACACAGTTAGGCGAGTGGATAGAATGAATAATCTAAAAACTGAAGAGTACAGTCATGTTTAAAACATTCACATGGCATACCTGCAGGTATTATAGCACTGCAGTAAGAGATTGAGGAAATATCAAAAGGCATGATTAAATTGTTCATATCAGAGTTTCATATAGATTGCAATGTCTACATCTTTTTTCTATTAAACAATAAAGATATATGAAATCAATTCAATAACTGCATGAAAAGACCCCTTTTTTAACATTAGAGGTGAAAATTTTACTTGAAAAAGAAGAAAAAGCTCAACTTGCAGATTAAGAACAATGATATTTTTAAGGGCTATCATTCATTCTCCTTCACCTTCTGTTGTGGCTGAAGAGATGTAACTCATAGCAAGTGAGGTCTCATCGTCTGGGACAGCAGCTGTCGATGTTTGGAACAGATGCTTGCAAGCTTGACAAGTGATATGCATGATGGTGGAACTTATCTTCTTTGTCGCTTGATCTTTCAAGGCTTGAGCTTTCTCGAGTTCGCGCTGTGCTTGTTGCCTTATCCTCTTTGCACTTGAGAAATCGAGCTCGGACATCTCAATCTGCATCTTAGCTTCTTGTCTAGCATTTTCTGCATAGGCCATTTCGGCCATGGCTAACTTTAGCTGTCCACTCGCCAACTCTTTCAACCTTGTTGCTTCCAATGTTGTTTCACTACTTGCATACTTTTCGCCTAGCTTCAAATGAGTAGTGTAATTCTCATCAGAATCCCTCGTCGGTAAAAGTTGAAGTTCAAGATTGTGTTGCTGTTGGTGCTGCTGATGAGCTGAAGTAGATTTCGGCATCGGCCATCCACGCGACGGGCCGATGCCAAAATTGGCATCGCTCGAAGGGCTTGTGCTTGAAGCGGTTCGAGATGAAGAGACAGGCTGAAAAGCCTGTAACTCGGTTTGAACTCGTCGAAAAGTGCAAGCATCTTGGTGCTCAATGAAACTCTCCACCCTGAAACAACAAAAGAGACAACATGAGATTATGTCGGATTAGATAATCTAGGTTATGTCAATGAAATTGAATTTAGTAAACCATGAACCTGGAAAAGACACGACCACAGTCACAAGAATGGCCTCGGGTGCCACAGGTCTTGAGATGAGCCTTGTAATCGGACTGAACAGCGTACCCTTTCGAACATTTCTCGCAAACCCATTGTTTCTGGTTGCTGTGTTTCCTCCTGTAATGTTTCTTGATTCCGACCAGATCTCCAAGAGCATGACAAGGATCATGGTGCAAGCATGTCGGCTCAGGACAAACGAAAACCCTTTTCTTCACCTCTTGTGGTTCCCTTTTCAGCAACTTCCATGGCACCTTGTGTCTTCTCCTGTGCATCTGAAGGTTCTGGTCCCTTTGAAACCCTTGGTTACAGATCTCACAGACATACCTGTCGGATTCCAACAAGGTTTTCGGTGACAAAGAAACCACCTCTGCATCAGGATCTACAACAACAAACCAAACACAAATCGGTTGAATTATGTAAAAAAAGAACAAGGTATTATTATAAAATGAAAACCCTGAAAAAGAATAAAAACCTGGTGTGCCTGCAGGCTTCCTTTTTCTTTTGTGGGTGACCCCATTTTCCAAAGGCTTATCAGAGGAGGAAGATGGAACTGAAATTGAAGAGTTGTTGTCCAACATAAGTATGTATGTTTTGAATCAATCAGTCTTGTTTTAGCTGTACAGGTGGTGGAAAGATTCAGCCTTTACTGATATATAGAGATAGAGAGAAGAAAAGCTATTGCTTTCTGCAAATAATCAACTTTTCTTAAAAATTCAGTCTTTAGGTTATATAAAGTTACTTTGAAAGAGAGAGAGACCAGACCTACAGGCATTTGGACAGGAAGAAAAAAACATCCCCCACAAGAAAACAAACAGTAATTATTCAATCACACAGTAATTTGTATAGGATGTGCAGGCCATACCTCTCTCCCATTTCCGTCTGACTTTTCTTTGGGGAAAATGGATTATTTGTTTGGTTAGGAAGAACATGTAAACTGAAAACCTAATTAGTACTCCGTTTTCTAAGAGGAAGGAAACACGATTTGTCACTTTCAAGAAGGTTGCAATCATTTCCACTGGGATTATTTTTTTCTTTTAGTTTCTTTCTGCCCCAACCTTCAAAACTGGTCATTTTACTCATTATGTAACTCTTTCTTCAATAAAGGGGAGAAAGATTAATTGGAATCCTAATAATTCTTGTTAATGCACAAATTTAGTGAGCATCGAATAAAGGAGGTGGAGAGGAAGATCAAGATGGTTGTTGGTTAGACGGAGAACTGTGGTTAGTGTGGTGGTAATTGTAAAGAAGAGAGAGTAAGATGGAGAGGGTAAGGTGGGTCGGGAATAAGGGTGTAAACGAGCAGAGTCGAGCTTGAATAGTGCTAAGCTCGGCTCGAGTCGTTAAGATTTCGAGCTTGAGTCGAGCCCAATCGAGTCACTTGTTGACTGATCTTTGACTACATTGGACTCGAGTAACTCTTCATTTGTCACGTCTCATTTAAAGTCCTATGAAGAAAAAAATTTGATACACAAGTTGTGTAAACTCAAGCTTGTTAATTTTAGGGTTTAGGGTGTTAGTTTAGGGTTTAGAGGTTTAGGGTGTTGGGTTTAGGATTTAGATTTAGGTTTAATACTTATGTTTAGGGTTTATATTTAGGGTTTAAGTTAAAGAATTTAGATTTTAAATTATAAAAAAATTAGTATATTATATTTTCGAGTAGCTCATGAGCTTTTTGAGTCGGGTATCAAATAGCTCGGCTCGGCTCGTCAAGAACTCGAGCAGAGTTCGAGCTCGAGTAGCTCGCGATCTGCGTCATATCATTTACAGCCTTAGTCGGGAATCCTTTCTCCAATTTATAGCCGCGAGTACCAAGATTGCGACATGTGTCAAAGTTAAGGATTGACTCTTTTGCCCACCTACTGTCATTCTAGCTCGGCGAACAGATGAGAGTGTCATCATTTGGCAGAATAGCTAGACCAGAGGTTCTGTAAATGGTCAAACCATAAGATATTGACTAGATTGGGAACATATTTAGCCGTGACATGTGCTGCTATGGGGTGATTTTCGGGGCTATATTACACCAAAAACTTATTTTAAATAAATATCTAGAAAAATGGCCCTCACAGACTATTATTAAGAAAAATGACCCCAAATCTGCCACGTGTGAAGAACTCGCGTTTCGGGGATCGCGAGACACGATCTCGCTCTACACAGAGCGCGAGTTCAACATATGTGGCAACACTTTTCAGAAGAACGAACTTTACGGAAACTCGCGTTCTGTGAAACGCGAGTTCCCCGAGAATTTGAAGAGGCGGTTGAATTTATCGCGGGGAACTCGCTTTCTACAGAAAGCGAGTTCTTTGCAACTCGCTTTTTTACAGAAAGCGAGTTCTTTACAACTCGGGCTGCAAGACCAAGCTTCGATAAGCATGTTCAAGCATTATTTCAGGCTTATTAATCGTATATTTTTGGTAAACATTGAGTTAGGGTTCGTAGTACTGGAAATTCTCTTTCATTTGACACCAATATGGCCTAGTTCGGTCTGTTCTAAACCGACTAAAATTCGTGTCGAAAACGGTATCGTAACTTGTTTAGTGAATGAATGAAAGTATAAGATGGCCTTATAGGCTCTTTCTGCCAAATTTTCGGGGGTTTTAATCAGAGAATTATCACAAATTTTGACCTTGCAGGCGTTGTAGTGGAACTTGTCTTCTATTTGAGACTTATATTGGCACGCACGATATATGGAGAATGGTATAAAATTTGCCTTGAAAATGGTTTCAAAGTGTGGTTTTCTGCAAGAACGACAAGCCGAAAATGAGAAATTTTAAAACGTATAAGACTAAATTTTAAAACGAATAAGACTTAGTTAATACGAGGGCTCGAGCGATTAGGACACTTGTTCTTTGTATGTCCAGGATTTTTACATATACTGCAATGTTTCTTTTGTCTGATTTTTTCTCTATGTTCGACCAGATCCTCAACACAGTAAATTCGTGTCGATCGTGGACGTTCCTTTTCTCTTATTAGTGCTAGATCTGGGCGTATGGTCGGTTCAACGTCAATGGTATAAGGATCAATTTCATTTCCGATGGGAGGAAACTCTTTTTCGTAAACATTGAATACCGTTTCGAGTAAGTATACCAGATCAAGCAGTCTCATGTAGTTGATCCGTTGGTTTGAACAAGCAGCAATGACGTGTGCGCACGAGTATTTGAATGTTTGGAATACTCCGCACTCGCAGATTCTTTGCCTAAGATCTACCACGTACGCGTTGTGTTGTATGCCTTCCAACGGCCTTGAAAATTCTAAAACACGGAACAAATGTCCTTATCGCGAGAACAGAGTTGCAGTCATCTCATTTGAATGTCGCGCTTCAGTTTGCAATTTTTGGCGGAAGTCCAAGTGGACTTTTTGGCCACCTGTCATGTACTCAGTTGCTTGCCTTCCCAAGTTTGCAAATAGGGTAGCCAAATGATAGTTGGTCGCTTTCGCAATAAAAGTGATAGGCAAATGTCGCACTCCCTTGAGTGTTGAGTTGACCGCCTCAGCTATGTTTGTTGTCATGTGACAATATCGTTTACCCCCGTCATATGATCTAAGCCATTTCCCTCGAGATTTTGGCAAGGTAGTCCGCGCCATCTTTATTTCTGGCTCTTAGTTCTTCGAACAGCTCCTTTACCTTCTGTACGTAATGCGATTTGCCTAGGGAATGATTGTTGAATAGTTAGAGGCGAACAACACATGCAAAGATATCGTAAATAAAAATGACCTAAAAGACGTACCCATTCGAAGTACAAGAGCACGTTCATCATGGTCCTTGAACTGCTGCAAGTAGTTCGCCGCAATGTGTCGCAAGCAGTAACAGTGGTAAATGTATGAAGGCTTCCAAGAGTCGCCCAAACGTTCTATTGCCTACAAGATCGCTGTGCCTCTGTCGAAAATAAGACATATCTCATCGTCTCTTACCCACATTACAGGAGAAACAACGTGTTTCTATAGGTTCTTAAGGAAGAACACCCAAGACTCGAGATCCTTATTTTCGACAATTGCGAATGCTACATAAACGGTTTTCCGATTGCCGTCTCGTGCAACCGCCAGAAGTAGGACATGTGTATATTTCCCGTACAACCATCTACCGTCGATTTGAACCATCACTTTTTAGTGCTTGAATGTCCAAAATAGCTGGTGGAATTGACAAGCACCTCGAACGACACAATCATTTTCGTATGTCAGAACCGTATGAAGTTCGACAACCGTTCCGGGTATGTGTTTCTGCATCAGGTTTAGCCACGGGCGCAACTCATTGTAAGATTCCTCCCATTGGCCAAAGAGTCTTTCTACGGCCCGGTTCTTTGTATACCATGCTTTACGGTATTCAGGATAGTAGCAGTGGACCTGTTGAGCTGTAGCCTGACAGACGCAAATCATCATCCGGGGATTTTCTTTTACTAGTGGCATAAAGGTGTCGCGGAGGATGTGCACATACAGGTTCTTGTGATCCTGACTTAGGCTAGTAACGGTGCATGTATGGAGCCCTTCTAGTTTTGTGATTCTCTACAGGCCGCCCGCCTTCTTCAATTGAGATATACGAATTTTCCACTTATACCCTTGATTCTTGTGGGCACACACTACCTTGTAGAAACCCGCTTGGGTTTTCTTCACATTCATCGTAACAACCCGATGAATGTTGTACCGCTTAATTGCGGCCACTGCTAGTTCTTTTGTAAGGAACGTCATCCCAATGGCCAGTTCACCATCAACACGGTTGATTCTGCCATCAATTGTTTGATATTGTGAAAATTCTAGAACGTCCAACACATCCATATCAACTGTCGTGAAGTGGGATAGTGGCTGGTAATAAGAAATATGTGTGGTCGATAATAGAATGTTGCTTGTTGTGGGGAGTTCTTCGTTGCCTCCCAACGCATCCATATCCATTGTTGGAATGATCACGTCTTCTGGTTCTTCATAAAAAGGCCTTTGCTCGTCGCCTTCAGGTCTGAGTTCCCTAAGTGGTTCTTCATCAGAATTATCCACTTTGAATCGGTATAGTTCAGCGTCATCGATCGCTACCCTTTTAGGCGAGCAGGTTGATCTTCGATCGCGAGACCGCTCATGAACTATATTTCCAAGATCAAATTCGAGAACACCAATACAAGAATGTCTCCCCATAGATGGTTGAACGTACTCCATGCTAGGGACATACGCTGAGTATCGTCCATACAAGGAATCATCGAAGGGGTTGAATGCTTCATGGTCGGACCTCATGTGGGATCTATAGAGATTGGCAGACGATACTTCAAGTCGGACATATTTTGGTTTTGGCCATGCGGGACAGTGCTCTCTAGTTCCTTAATTAACTTCTTGTAGGATAATCTCCTCGGAATCATTAGTGTTACAATATTCGATGATTGAAAAACGACGCCGAGTGAGGCATCGACGATTATCTCGCCATCGTAGTATACTAGAGCAGCAACACATCCTCGTATCGACATTTTTTCCGGCAATTGAAAGACTTGAAAAAATTGAAAGACTTATCTTGTGAATGCTATACAATATCAGTATTGTATTATGCTTTATATAAGGGAACAAAGCGACTTCTGGTATCTTATTCATCCGAAAAATCCCAGAGAATCTCGTTCTTGCAGACGTGTCAGGGAAGCACAAAACTTGCTTTCTGCAGAAAGCGAGATGCTATCAGATTTGTGGATCTCGCGTTTTATAGAACGTGAGTTCCTTTGGTTCATGCATTCTGTAGAACGCGAGTTCATTATCAAGTCAGACGCTGACAAAGCTAGACTGACACGTCTGAAAAAGCAAATATTTCGGTCCGGGTGAATAATAATGGTACTTTGTACCCTTATATCAAACCGAATTGAATGCATATTTGAATAAGTGAGGTAATAAGAGGTAAGTAATAATATTTGAATATTTGAAGTAAATTGTATTCTCCGTCTTAAAATTGCGTTTTATAGAACACAACTTCTTCAATATATATATATATAATAAGTGAGGCAATGGGAAGGTTGGAATTTAATTTGTAAGGACTTCGATCGATATAATATGTCGAGACGAGAAACTATTACAACTTTGATATACTACAATGGGCAGATAATCGATGATGCATCTCTCAGCGTTGTTTTTCAATCGTCAAGTAGTATATTGCTTCTGCTGCCATACAACTTATCGTATAAGAAGTTGATGAATGAAGTGAAGAAACATGTTCCACATAGTCC
This sequence comes from Hibiscus tridactylites, assembly GCA_958450335.1. Classification (NCBI taxonomy): domain Eukaryota; kingdom Viridiplantae; phylum Streptophyta; class Magnoliopsida; order Malvales; family Malvaceae; genus Hibiscus; species Hibiscus tridactylites. Next base: position 74,630,513 of record OY288281.1, read on the forward strand.
TGGGCAAAAGATGGAACCGTTGAAGTATAGAATACTGACGTCGTTAGAACCATTAACGTACTCATTGTTCCACATTATGGACGACGCTGATGTGGAGATGATGGTGGAATCTCACCATCAATTTTGTTCAAGGTGGGCCCTTGAGCTTGAGCTTTATGTAATGTTTTCTGATCATAGTGATGTTATTGGAGTCATAAATAATATGTAAATTTTATTTATTTTATTAACGTTTTATGAAGATTCGCCAATTTTAGAAGGAAAAATCGCGTCCTGTAAAACGTGACTTTTTTGAATAATATCTAATATCGCGTCTTGTAAAACGCGACTTCTTTGAATAATGTCGAAAATCGCGACCTGTCAAACGCGACTTCTTTGAAAAATGTATAAATATGCGTCCTATAAAATGCAGTTTCTCTCTCCGCAGGAAAAATCGTGTCCTGTGTAACGCGACTTTGACAAATTATTTTGACATTGTTCAACCCTATAAATGTTATGTCGGAGTTACAAAATTTTCAAACAATTTCTACACATACTTTGTTGCCAAACCACTCATAAAAATACAAATTATGGCGCATTTTTTGCTACTGTTTTCTTTCGTGGAACCTACTTCTACACTTCTTTCAATGAGAAAATCACAAGAGATGAATTGTTTGAGTTGATTTCAACAAGAGTTAAGGAGTCTACAAGCTCCAAAATTTCTGTGGTGTGCCAAAGTTCCAGTGAATGAGCCCGACCCAAAAGAACACTACATGCTAACACTATCCAATCAAAAAGATATGCGCAAGTTGTTTCGGGCATACAAACGTGTCGGGGGTACGAACATCAAGCTTAATGTAAACTTTGATGACGGCTCCAGTTCATCAACAACACTTAAGCTTAAATACTAGGACGCGGTATTTATACAAAATTATAGGAGACGACATGAGAAGGAACAAAAAATTGAGGAAGTGAACTTAACTTCTGACATAAGTACCGACTACGAGGGCAGCGAAAATGATTCGTTCTCGTAGATTTAAGTATGCTTAGTAATTTAATGTTTGTGCACTTCTTTCGATTAACAATCTTGTACTACTTTTCGTTAATATAATTATTGTAAATATTATTTTTTACATCTTATCCGCTTCGATTTTCAAACAGTTAACAATCACAAAATATGTAATTAACAAACACAAACGTATTACATGTTAATTTTTTGTTACAATTGGCATATATGATTTCCGTCGTATCTTCTTATATGCCAAACATTGTTCAGCGTCTTTGTTCGTGATACATGAATCATCCAGTTACAGTCGTTGCCCTTTTTGACACATTCTGCGATATATTTGTCCACAATCATTTTCTTCACAATCGAACGAACTGATCGACATATGTTGTAGTTTTTAATTGCATCCTCTACCATTTTCTTCGTAGTGAATATCATCCCAACTTCTAGTTCACCATCAATATCGGCATCAGCATCACATGAGTGACTTTCAATAGATGGTAAATCATCTACGTTTGCAGCCATTACAATGAAAGTAAATGAAAGAGTGAGTTTTTGAGGCAGGGGTCTATTTATAGGGTGTAAATAAACCAATGTAAATGAACCGGTGTTCTTTGAAGTTATTGTTTTTATACAAAACAAGCGTTGAAACACGTAAAATATTACATATAAATTACATATGTAAATTATATTTTTATTTTTCGTATGTTAAAAACAATTGTACCCCTACATGCGAGAGTCTTAACATAGCTTCGAAAATATTGGTGTTCTTCCATGATACAAATGTCACCAACATCGTTACATGTGAGGGTCTTAACATAGCTTCGAAAACACCGGAAATGGTAGATGCTTTGACCCACATTATCAAATATAATCGGCAGGCGCACCCAGAGAAAAGCCTAGACAGGACACCTCAAGCTGCACTCGCCATGATTTCGCACGTGCCATTGATCCACCATGAGCCACTGCATCATCTTCTTGATTCAGCAAATGTACCCTTACACTGGCTCGCCATGTAATTTTACCCTAGATAGAAACAACAAAAGTTACCCGGTATTGTGATTTGTCGATCGTGTTACACAAACACGGACGATACATTGCACTACATCTTCTACCGAACATATTTTCTAATCATTCGAATACTCAAACTTTGCAAATCAATACAAGTGCAAATATTCAGCAACGTTCGAGTATATATAAACCAAACTCGTCGAATCTCAAGGAAAATCGCGTTTTGCAAAGAGTGGCTTTGGCAGGAATCGGATTCTTAACGTGTCAGTGACCTCACGTTTTACGAAGGACAATTTTCTAAAGAACTCGCGTTTCACAGAACGCGAGTTCGCCATGTCATCATCGTCTTCTGCTTCTATAAATACCTAGCTGATCGAGGAAGGGAAGCAACACTCAGTCGGGAAAAAATTGCCTTCTCAATCTGTGTATGAAGTTTTTTTATTGTAACTACTACTGCCAATAAATCACGTATCGGGAAAATTTATTCCCAAACTAATTTCCTCGATATTGTGATTTGTTGTTATTTGTACTTGTATATATATGTTGAGCAGATGTTAACTATTCGATATTTTTGTTCACGAGGGTCGACAACAACAAATCACAATATCAAGAAATTCAAGGTATTTTTGAATGGCAGGCAAGTGACAATATATTCAATAGACCTCCAAGATTCAAGACAGGCATCGGGTGCAATGCAAGATTCACGACGGCCAATCATTACCATCACCTTAATGATGATCATCACCGTCAGAACAAGTTTCAGCTTCTTTAATAAATGTTGGTTGGTTGGAAATTCGATTTTATCATTTTAATTGTAAAGAAATACCCCAATCTTTTCAATTGTAAAAAAATATTTAAATCCGATTTTAAATGAAAATATATCATTTATAATTATGTTATTCATATTACTATAATTAATAAATAAAATAACTAAAAAAACTTATTATACTAATCCAATATTCAACTATATTAATAAATATAGTCACAATATACTGGTATTATTATTTATTAATATATATTATATTATATAGCCTCATAAATAAATTTGAAACGAGCTTTCAAAAACCATGTGACCTCGCGTCCTACGTAGAGCAAGTTCTTTAGAAACTCGCGCTCTGCAGAACGCGAGGTCCTCTTTGCTCGTTCAGTGTACGCGTCTATTTGCAATGCCGCGTCTTTTCAATGGAACCTGCGTCCTGTGAAAAGTGAGTTCTTTAGGATATCGCGTTTATAGAACGCGAGTTCTATTTAATATCGCTTCCCAGGGGGCGCGATTTCTTCTATAAATAGTCGGTCCCTACCCCACACACAAATTACAAAGCGAGTTCTTCTTCTTCTACTACTCTAATATTTTTCATACTCGATACAAATGGCAGGTTTATTGCGGTTAGACCAACAACACATGTTCGACTATTGGAGGACCACTAATGAGGTAATATTCTTTATATTTTTAAATTTTTATTACTTTTTACCTTATTTTATTTATTTATTTATTTATTTCTATTTTTTATTTATTATTTATTGTTTTATTTTTTTTCAAGCACTACGAACGCGCATTGACGTTATACGTCAATCGTATCACCGTCGCGCCGGATCTGGAGATTATGCCATTCATTGTGGAAGCTGGTTTTGGTCACATTGCGAAAATTGTGGGCGGTACGAAGTTGAATCGTCCTCTAATTAACGCCTTAATTGAACAATGGAGGCCAGAGACGTACACCTTTAATTTTATGTGCAGCGAGGCGACAATTACACTAGAAGATGTTGCATACTATCTTTGGTTACCTACGGACGTCGATCTTATTACCGGTGTAGCCGAGGGTCATTGGCCATCTTTGTGTGGTGACATGTTGGGAGCGGTGTCGAACACGTTCGACGGTGGTAAAATCTTTATAATTTTTTTGGACCAAGAGTTTTCAGTCCTCCCCCGATGTGGATGACGAAACAAAACGGGTAAATATATTTTATTATATATTTCGTGTTTTTTTAATAATTTAAATATTTTTTTATACATTTCGTGCCTTTTTTACTATTATGAATATTTTATTATATATTTTCACAACCGTTTGCTAGCGCTCACATCCTACGCATTATTGGAGGGATTTTGATGTCTGATAAATCTCTCAACAAAGTGCATGTCATGTGCTTGTATCATCTAATTAATTTAAGGAATCAAGAGCAAAATGTTGGGGAGCAGCGGTCTTGGGCTTTCTATTCAGGGAACTTTGCAGAACTGTCGACCCTAACAGACAAGCAATCGGAGGATGTCTTTTGCTCCTTCAGTCTTGGGCTTGGTTTCGGATGCCGTTTTCAAGCCCGCAGCCTAGACAGCCCACCCCATACATATTTCAACTTCTTCGGAGGTACTATTAAAATTATTTAGTTGAATCTATTTCTTTTTGAATAAGTTTTTAACGATTTTTTTTATGTTCCATTAATGACAGGTGGGGCGGTGCACTCACCCACCAGGGGCTGCCAACCAAACAGCGAGACTACAAGCTTGTGATCGACAAGATGCGCCACGATATGGTAATCCGAAAATTTATTTCTAGTTATTCATATTATTTCGATAATTAAATTTCATATAACTAACGTTCAAATAATTTTTTTCGTTCGTGTGGACTCTGCACGTGTGATAAGGTTTTTTTTGAAAACCGCTAAATGTGGCCTCATCACTGTCTCTTCTTGAAAAGGGTTTTATTTAAAAAGGGGAAAATTTAGATTTATGAAAAGGATGAACATTTGGAGTCGCCACCAGCCACTAAGGTAGGTCGGACACTACAAAACCAGAGATTCATAAAAACGGGTTCGGAAGTTGGTTACGTGTGGGGAAGGATTAGCACCCCATCACGCCCGGAAATCGGTACCAAATTGCTTGTTGCCTTTTGATCGATAGAAATTATTTAAAAACCGAAGTGGGTTTAATAAGAATGTTCTTAAATGGAAATATGACTTAATTTGTATGGGCTTTATCAAACTTGTGACTTTAGAATTAATTAAACATTTAATTAATAAGGATGACGGTACACCGGACCATAGAATAAACCGACATCATATAAGACTGACTGCCGTGTTAGTTTAGGGTTCAGATCCCGTACGTCACCTTTATGCATGATGTAGACAAATAAGGAATGATGCGTGTTATTTTCCTTTTTATGCTTTCGCTTACCTAGAGACGGTGAAAATTAACCCGAGTATTCGATCGACATTCATTAAGCTAGGACTGTCGTTTATCGGATATCAGGGCTAATTAATACCTCTCTTGGGGTTGATTTTTAAGTTCGGTTATCATGCTTAATTATCGGGCCTTATGAATGACAAGTATATATATATGCATGTCATAAAAGTGCTCAAAATAAACACATAAAAAGCCCACCCAAGGCCCTAACTTAATGGTCCAAGTTATGGGATATTAGTTAGTGATTTAATCATTTATCACATAATTCTAATATTAAGCCCTAGATCGTTTATACCCTAATTAAAAGGTTCAGATCAATTATGGATTATCTTGTTTAATTTTTGTCTAAGTGTCACGTTAACTCTAATTTCTAGAAATGGGTGTGATTAAACCTAATAAAGGCCTTAACTCGAACCGACCTAATTACTCGAATCATGCCCCTATAAGGCGGGCGCACAAACCGATGTAATTAAACCGATCGAGATGACTTTATCTAATTAACTAACCCAAGCCCATATTGAAAAAGGGTAAAGCCCGTGAGATGCTAAACCAACTTATCTACCCTAAGGCCCAAAAAGGCCCACATCTAAAACACCACAAGGCCCAAAATTGAACACCTTTAACATTTATTAGTTGATTTAGTCGAAAAACATTTGCATTAATTCATTTAATACGTAAAACTTAGTGGATAATAAACATGGTAACACATATGTATATTCGACCTATGCAACCACTCGAAATAAGCAAGAAAACACAAGAATTTTAAATGTTCTAGACCATAAAACAAACCAAAGAACATATATTTGATGCGACGGTGATTAGGCAATAAACGAGTCATGTGGGACCCAAAATCACAAGAAGCATTCTGGGCCAACATACATATTCAATATAAGAAAAGAAAACATTCAATAAGATCATCAACCCATTTATCATGTCATAAAAATAAAAAACAGAATGGGGCCAAATTGCGAGAAACACAAAAAACAATGGCAAAATTAAAAAAAAGGACACAAAAACTTAACACTGGGATCAGGGACCAAATTGAAAGCGGAACAGAACACAGGGGATAGGGGAGACGGTTTGACCAAAAAACGGCTCGATCTGGGACGACATTGAATACGAACCTAAAACCCTAAGGACCTAGGGTGTAACTTAGAAAGATGGAGACCCCTAACCTGTGACAGACTCAACGCGGAGGGACCTAAAGCGAGCTTACCCATAAACTAAACCTAAAACGCCTATAAATACCTAACCTAAACAACCCGAATGCCCTTTTTCCCAAACTAAAACCCTAGCCGTCACCCTAAACTACTCTTTCTCTCTCAACCCTGAACGTCGGCCGGTGCTATTCATCGTCCGGTAGACCTAAAACACCATCCGACTAGAAAAAATCTCCCCAAAGAAACCCAGAAACAAATCGAAGACCAACCTTTTCCTACGACACTACCCAACACCCAAAACTCAACACCCCATGTTTCCTTTCGAAACAAGAACCCAAAAAAACCCAAAAAAACCTAAAAGGCCTACCGGACTCTCGAGGGATGATGAAGACACAGAGGGGAAAGAAAGGCCTTCTTGTTTTCCCTCCCGACTGAGTCACCTTTCGTGCCAACGGGTGGCTTGGCTTGTTCTCAGTAGAGGAGAAAGGAATCGGAGAAGACAAAGAAGGTAAAAAAAACAGTAAACTTTCCCCTTTTCTTTATTTATTATTATTCTACCTTTGCATGCAAATATCGAAAACTGATATACCCGGAAATGATCTGGAATTGGTATTGCTTTCGTGCTTTCTTTGCGGGAGATCACGAATCCCTTACAAATGATTCTCGATTCGGCTTTATAGCTAGAATTTCGACTATTTTTTACATTTTGTTTATATGATGGAAAATTTCCATTGGTTCGTATAATTGATTTTTCCGGATTCATGTGTGATTCTGTCATTCCCTGCCATTCTGTTGCCTCTTTTGTTCGTTTTTCTTTTCTTTTTTCCTTTTGTTTTGCTGTATTTGACATTGGCTGACTCCTCTTTTTTCTTGCATGGCTCGTACGGCGGCTATCGAGGCCACTGGATCGTCTGTTGGATCGGACGGGGACGACGTGGCGGGCTCTCGGGTGCACTGAAACGTCAGGCGTGAACTACACGCGTGCGCGTGGTGACCCCAAACGTCACGCGTGGACGTGCTGGGAATCGAAGGAGTCTCGCGTGAGAAGTTTCTTTCCATCCGAGCCGTTGGATCGTGTTTGATCCAACGGTCCAGATCTGGATGACGCGACACCATCTGATGGAGGCTAGGGTTCCTGTTGGACGGGTCATTCTAGAACGTTGGATTTCCAAATGATCCAACGACTCTGATCGTGCGGCGCGAATCTGGGCGGACCCTCTCCTCTAGGGTTTCTTGTCCTTGATCGGTCTGGGTTGTTGATCTCGTGCCAGATCCAATGATTATGGCTTGTGGCGGCTGCATCACAAAGTAGGGGATTAGGGATTTTTCTCATCAAATTAGGGCTAGGCAATTGGGCCAACGGGCCTTGTATTTATTTTTTGGGTTTTTCTGTACTGTAATGGACTTTAAATAAACTATTGGGCTTATTATTTAATAGTTGGGCTTATTTATATTAATGTTAGTCTTATTTATTTCCAGATCCAATAGGTAGATAATAATAATAATAATAAATATGATTATAATAAATATAATAATAATGATAAGATGAAATAATAACAATAACAACTATTATGATAACAATGATACGATAACTTAGTGGAATGTAATATTAAATATAATAATAATGATATTAAATATAATATGATATATAATAATAGGTATTATTAAAATGTATGGTAATAATAAATAATAATAATGGAAATAACAATATATGATAATGAGGTAGAAATGATAATATAATAATTAGGTAGATAACATTAATATATACTGTTTTTTTGTTTTTTTTGTATTAATTTTCTAATAACACCTATACGAGTATCAAGGTCCATTATTATTAAAAAAGGCAAGGCGTGTTAACACCTTAGACCAAATAGGTGATTACACTTATGAACATGATATATATATGGGTTAATTTAAGTTAACACAACCCAATATAAATAAAAGCCCCTTTTATTTAAACATATATAAAAGCCAATTAGCCCGGACAAAATTAGTGATTATAGTTGCCCCTCTTTGCTTATACTTGTGGAACAAGAATAAAACAAAGACCATAAGCACTAATTTTGTCCAACTTCCCTGTTTGGGTGATTTGTTCCTCCAAAGCGGCAGAAACAATGTGGGTATCGTTGGCATGTCCTCTCGGAACGACAAAGGTCCTGACGGATTCATTCCTCTGAAGCGGCAAAGAAAGAACCCGAATAACTCGTTTTTCCAAAGCGGCAAAAACACACTGAGAAGGCCTTCTGGCTCTTCTACCCAGAAATCCTTGAGCTATTTTGCTCTTAGATTCTGGCGCGGCGAGTCTGAAATTCTTCTCCTGAAGCTACGTTTGCTCCTCCGAAGTGGTAGGAACAAAGTTGGTAGCGTTGGTATGTCCTTCCGAAACGGTAAAGGACATAGTTGAGTCACTCTTCCGAAGTGCAAGGAATAAACCCAAATAATTTGTTTTCCTGAAGCGGCGAAAACACTAAGCAAGCCTTCTGGCTTTGCTGCCCGAAAATCCTTGAACTCTTTCGCTCTTAGATTCTGATGTGGCGAGTCTGAAATTCTTCGCTTGAAGCTACATTTGCTCCTCCGAAGCGGCAGGAACCAAGTTGGTAGCGTTGGTATGTCCTTCCGAAGCGGCAAAGGACATAGTTGATTCATTCCTCCGAAGCGGCAAAGAATGAACCCTAAATGACTTGTTTTCCCGAAGCAGAAAAAACAAGCTGAGTAGGCCTTTTGGCTTCTCTGCCCGAAAATCCTTGAGCTCTTTTGCTCTTAGAACCTGATGCGGCGAGTTTGAAATTCTTCGCTTGGACTTCACTTCTTTTGCGTTTTTGCTCCTTTTTGGCGGCAAATGCCTCTGCGTATCTGTAAAAGAAAAATGTTATGATGCTATATGTTAGTATAAACCTAGCGCATGTATGCCTAGATGCATGAATGAGTATGCCGCACATGGGCCTGGTGTCACAACTTCTTCTGTCGATCTCTCTCAGCCTTTTACTTTCTCTTCGACGCTGATGTTTGACTCACACTCGGGCTTAGCCTCTAGATCTTTTGGGAAGCCCCTTTTGCGGATTCCAGCCTCGGTTTTCCCCCTCCACAAAGCACCTTTTCAGGTTTTCACTTTGGTATTTTCTTTTTATGAAGCGCCCTTCTGGGTTTTCACTCCATTTCTTTTCTTTTTCTTTTGTTCTTTTTCTTCTCTTTTTCTATTTTTCTATTTTCCTTCTTTTTTTCTTTTTTCTTTTTCCTTTTTCTTTTCTTTTTTCTTTTTTCTTTTTCTTTTTCTTCTTTTCTTTTTCTTTTTGGTCTGTGCGACACTTATCTCATTAAAGCCTGGTTGCGGTCAGTTGCTTGGAATTTTCATTCAGGGTCCTTGTCACTTATCCGACATCGAGCCGACTTAGTTTCTTTTATTCACTTGCATTCAAGAGATCAAACCACAGAAATACTAAGAAATCTTTTGCTTTGTAAGTCTATTTCAAACTGCTCGAGTAATTCTTTGAAAAGAGATGAATGAAGAAGCCAGATAATACTTATTAATATATTTTTAAGTTCATGAGAAATTCATATGTCATGCATGGAGGGAACAAATGATGCAATAGCCTAAGCATTTTCCTCGTGAATGATGTGGGAATCCATCGACCATAGGCAGACCCTTTGCTAGCATTATCCTGCATGTTTCTGAATCCTGAGATATTACTTGTTGATCGTGTGCTTATTGGCACTTTGTTGCGGATACCCCTCTTCAATTCTCATCTCCCCTTTAACCTCAAGACGCCCTTTTCGGGTTTTCGTCCTTCGATTCCCCCTTTTCTCCGTCTTTCTTCTTTTCCTTCTTGTGAAGTGCCCTTTCGGGTTTTCACTCTGCCTCTTTTTTTTTAATACTTGAAGCGCCCCTTTCGGGTTTTCACTTTAAGTATTTATTTCTCGTAAGGCGCCCTTTCGGGTTTTCACCCCCCTCCGTCTTTCACGCATAGTACTTCTTGACCGAATCTAAATTCACATGGATTGCCCAACTCTTCCCCATCCATTTCCATCAGGATCAGTGCTCCTCAAGAATAGGTCGTTTTAACCACATATGGCTCTTCCCAATTAGGCATCCATTTCCCCTGAGAATCTCTTTGGGTGGGCAATACTTTCCGTAGCACCAAGTCTCCTTCCTGAAACTCTCTCGGGCGGACTTTCTTGTCATAGGCTCGCATCATTCTCTTCTGGTACATTTGACCATGGAAAATGGCCCTCAGTCGCTTCTCTTCAACTAAATTCAAATGATCAAACCGAGCTTGTATCCATTCAGCTTCCTCCAGTTTTACTTCATTCAATATCTTGAGAGATGGGATTTCTACCTCCATAGGCAAGACTACTTCCGTACCATAAACCAGAGAATACGGTGTTGCCCCAGTCGAGGTACGTATGGATGTCCAGTATGTGAAGAGGGCAAATGGAAACTTCTCATGCCAATCCTTGAACGTGTTCGTGGTCTTGGCTATAATCTTCTTGATGTTCTTATTTGCAGCCTCTACCGCCCCATTCATTTTGGGCGATACGCCATGGAGTTATGGTGTTTTATTTTGAACTGCTCGCATACTTCATCCATCATCTTATTATTCAGATTAGAACCATTATCAGTAATGATCCTTTCCGGCATCTCATATCGGCAGATAATCTCCCTTTTCAGGAACTTGCACACCATTTTCTTAGTAACATTGGCATAGGAAGCGACTTCTACCCACTTAGTGAAGTAGTTAATGGCAACAAGGATGAAGCGGTGTCCATTGGAAGCCTTGGGGTGGATCTGGCCAATCACGTCCATTCCCCACATGGCAAAAGGCCAAGGGGAATTCATGGTATGCAATGGCATCGGTGGTGAATGTATCTTATCAGCATATATCTGACATATATGACACCACTTAGCGTAGTCAATACAGTCCCCTTCCATGGTTGACCAAAAGTAGCCATACCTCATGATTTTTCGGGCCATCGAGAAGCCGTTGGCATGAGTCCCACACAACCCATCGTGGACTTCTGCCAGAATGCTTTGGCCTCTCGAGCATTAATGCACCTTAGAAGCACTTGGTCCTTTCCCTTCTTGTACAAGATCTCCTCGTCTAGGACATACCCGGTCGCTATTCTCCTAATGGTCCTCTTATCGTTCTCATTAGCCTCTGCGGGGTATGTCTGGTATCTAATGTACTGCAAGATGTCATGATACCATGGGTTACCGTCCACCACTTTTCTATGCTGTAATAGTGGGCTGGTACTTCAAACATTTGCATCTTAATCGGTCTCATCTCTGCACCTGAGCCGACCTTGAATGTGGCAGCTAAGGTTGCTAGGGCGTCTGCCATCTGATTATCCTCCCTGGGGTGGTGAGTAAAACTGATCTTCTCAAAACTCTTGATCAGTCCCTGGACCAAGTTGTAATACTTGACCAACTTTGGATCCCTGGTCTCCCATTCATCCCTGAGCTGATATATTACTAGGGAAGAATCCCCAAACACATGGAGTCTCTTTATCCTTCTTTCAATGGCTTCACGCAACCTCATGATGCACGCCTTATATTCAGCCATGTTGTTGGTACAGAAGAAGTTGAGTCTACTGGTGAAAGGGTAATGTATCTTCTCCGGAGAAACTAGTACTATCCCGACTCCGTGGCCTAGAGTGTTGGATGCCCCATCAAAGTATAGCCCCCACGATTCTCCTTCAACGGTGTCATTCTCCCCCTAGTTATACACATCAGATCCTCGTCCGGGAAGCTGAAGTCTAACGGTTCATAATCATCTGAGGCCCGGCTTGCCAGGAAGTCTGCTGTGGCGCTCCCCTTTACTGCCTTCTAACTCACATACATGATATCAAATTCGGACAACAGCATTTGCCAACGGGCTAACTTTCCTGTGAGCACTGGCATTTCCATTAGAAACTTTTGAGGGTCCAATTTGGAGATCAGCCACGTGGTGTGGTACAACATGTATTGTTTAAGCCTCTTGGTTGCCTATACTAGGGCACAACATAACTTCTGGATTTGCGGGTATCGAGTCTCACACTCGGTAAACTTCTTACTCAAGTAGTAGATTGCCCTTTCTTTCTTGCCAGTCTCATCATGCTGCCCTAGGACACATCCCATCGAATTCTCAAAAATTGTCAAGTATAGGATCAACGACCTACCTGGTACTGGGGTACTAAGACTGGAGCATTTGTCAGATACCCCTTGATCTTATCTAGAGCCTCTTGACACTCTTCATCCCATACCCCACGGTTATTCTTCCGAAGTAGTCTGAAGACAGGGTCACATTTGTCGGTTAATTGGGAGATGAACCGGGATATGTAATTCAACCTTCCTAGGAACCCTCGGACTTCTTTTTGGGTCCGGGGAGGTGGGAGTTTCTGGACTGCTTTTACTTTGTCAGGATCGATCTCAATCCCCCTCTTGCTAACCACGAAGCCTAGAAGCTTACCAGATGTGACGGCAAAAGTGCATTTTGCTGGGTTGAGTTTCAACTGATACTTCCTCAACCTCTGGAATAGTTTCCTCAAGTTCTGGATATGCCCTTCTTCAGTCTGGGACTATGCTATCATGTCATCCACATAGACCTCAATTTCTTTGTGCATCATGTCATTGAAGAGCGACACCATGGCCCTTTGATACGTTGCCCCAACATTTTTCAAACCAAAGGGCATTACCTCATAACAAATTGTCCCCCATATTGTCACAAATGCCGTATTGGTCTTGTCATCAGGATCCATTTTTATTTGGTTGTATCCTGAAAAACCGTCCATGAAGGAGAACCATGAATTGTCCGCTGTGTTGTCTACTATGGTATCAATATAAGGCAGATGGAAGTTATCCTTTGGGCTTGCCTTGTTGAGATCTCTATAGTCCACACACATGCGAACCTTTCCATCCTTCTTGGGGACATGCACTATGTTGGCCACCCATTCTGAATATTCAACCACCTTTAGGAACCCGGCCTGATACTGCTTTCTCACTTCATCCTGGACTTGTAGGAAGGTATCTGTTCTCATCCTTCTCAATTTCTGTTGGACCAGCTTGCACTCTGGCCTGATCGGTAGTTTGTGCACCACAATACTCGTGTCTAGACCTGGCATGTCTTGGTAGGTCCATGCAAAAATGTCCTTGAATTCTAACAACAGGTTCATTAGCTCGACCCTGGTTTCAGGTGAAAGAGTCGTGCCAATCTTGACCTCCTTTCGATCTTCATCATCATTCCCCAAATTTAGGATCTCTATCTTCTCTTGGTAAGGGACTATCTGTCTATCTTCACTTTCCATTAGTCCGAGGAATTCTTCTGGAATTTCATATTCTTCCTCATTACCCTCTTCTTTGCCAACTTCGGCCAGATACAATGGTTGCTCAAAATCCACCTCGGGATTAAATTCAGCATCATTCACAAAGTTAATAATAAGGGTCCTGCAACATTTATGAAAAAAATGTGTATTGGGAAAACGAATGTACATTATTTACAGAGAAGGTGGAATAATAAATAATAAACGAATAATGAATGAAATGAATGGGATGCTTTGCAATTTTGGAAAAGCGTCTTTTTTTTGAATTTAAAACGAGCAGCTTAACACATGTGCCCTTTACAAAAGATCCATATTGCTCGCGAGCACAAGCAAATATGGTGAGTTCTGAGTATTACTCTGGCTTAGACCTAAAGACTACATGCATATCTTGAACAGTCCAGTTGTTAAGAGCCTCTCTCGGAAGACAAGGGCGAATTCTTGCCAAGAAGGTAGAGCTCCCCTCATCTTTGGATATCATATTAACACTCAGTTCTCCTAGCGCCTCGCTGATCTTCTATTCCTCACAGAGTTTGGCATTCTCCATATTGGCCTAATGTACCATCTATTCAGGGTTGATGACTCCACCCGACACAAAGATGTTTCTCATATCGGTGTAGACAATTGGCTCCCATAACATGTATTCTCCTCGGAGTCTAGTCATTCTCCGTTCGGCTTTCCTCTTCCATTCCAATTTTCTTTGCTAAAATGTGGGCTTATGACCAAGCCCAAATCTGTCTTGTTTGTTGATAATACCTCTGACATGCAAGCACCCTTGCAAGTTTCTGTCGAGTCCTCTTCCTTTCTTTACTCCCTATCCCAAAGTCTGCCACACTTGCATCTTGGCACATTTAGATAATTTTGGGCACGAGATCTTGCTTCCCTCTGTCACAAATGTTGCATTGACGAACTCGAGGGCCCTAAAAGCACATTCGACCGCTTCCTCGTTAGTTTGGACATATGAGGTGTTGGTAGCCACGAACGCTATAATGTCATGTTCGGCAGACACACTTACTAACTTCCCCTCAATGACAAACTTCAGCTTTTGGTGCAACGACGAGGGCACAGCTCCCGCTGAATGGATCCATGGCCTCCCTAATAGGCAATTATAGGTCGGCTTGATATCCATCACCACAAAATCGACCATATACTCGGTAGGTCCGATTAGCAATTGTACCTTGATCTTCCCCACAACTTCCCTTTGGGTCCTGTTGAGTGTGTAAAAGTTCTATTATTTACACCATTTTTAACCCATATTTCTGCTGCATTCAAGCATCATTGCATTGCATTTAGGATAGTTTTCAATAAAACATCACAATTATAAAAAAGGCACGGATTCTACTAAAAGATGGTATATTTTGCAGGTAGCTGCCATGGTTGACGATGAAGGCAGGCGCAGGGCAGATAAGCAGGAAAGCTGAACTGGACAAGCAGCCGAAGAAGACGAACCTGTCATGGACCTGTCGTGACAGCAAGGTGACATCAGACTTATGAAGAGGAAAAGTCAAGTGGACCTCGATAGATAGAGAAAAATCTGCTCGTCTGTCGTGTGAAAGCCAAATATTTTTCCAAGCCCCGGATCAAAAGATATGTCAAGCCAAAGCTCAAGGAAAGGAATTCCCACAAAATAAGGATGCGGATGGAAAGTAGGAGACTTTAGAGATTTAGTCTTTATTAGAATCTTACTTTTAATTAAAGTTGTAATCCTTGTTACCTTAGATAACTTGAGCCCAAAGCTTATATAAGGGCATAGATTTAACCTAGGAGCATAACCGATTAACCCATAACCGAAACCAAAAACCCCTGCCGTTTACCTGTCACCGACATGTTCTAATTTCCCCCTAGGGCTACGGGTTGTTTTGTAAAGTAGTTGCAAGGATTGTTTTGTTTTAGGATTTTCCAAGTTCAATAAAATAAACTTCAAGTTCTTTTATCTTGGTTTTAATATCTTGCAAGAGCATCGAGAGAGCATTGTGAGGTTATCCATTTACTTAGCATTGGGAGAGTTAAGTATACGAAAGAGATAAGAGCGCGTTCTCTAGTTTATAGTTGAACCATCTCGTGCCTAGGGATAGGGCGAGGTTAAGTGGCTAAAGAAGAATTCATACACATCGGTGTTCATCCTTCGATTCACGCCGGGAGGTATCATCAAAGACGTGATCATCGACAGACTTGGACCTAGGGATAGGCCAAGGCAGATCTGGGATTCTTGCCAAGCTTGAAGTACGGAGTTGGTGAGTCTGCTGCCGCGACAGCTAACGGACAGCCGCCGCGACAGGTGCTGTTGGCGACGGGTGCGACGACAGAACTGGAGATCCTAAGCAATCCAATACCTGCACTACTGAGCAATTCAATACCAGCCCATTCTCTCTATCTTGATATCTCAATTCCTTTATTTGCGTTTTTACTTTATTATTCGTGACAACTTCTTATAATTATTTCCTTTACTTTGTGCAGTGAATTTAGGTGAAGCTATTAGCCCAATCCCTGTGGAGACGATATCCGATACTTCGTATCACTTACTACTTGCGTCGTGTACACTTGCACTACAATTGCAATAGACTATTTTACACGCAACAAGTTTTTGGCGTCGTTGCCGGGGATTGGCAACATAACTACATCTTTCTTTTATTGCACTTTTTGCTTTTATTTTTATTTTTATTTTTCTTTTCGTTTTTATTTTTATTTTTCTTTAATTTTCTTTTGTGCTTTCAACTCTCGCTTTTCACGAGGTTATCTTGTTTATGCGCAGATCCAAAAGAGGTGAAGAACCTAAGTATAAATTAGATCCGGAGATCGAACGTTCCTTCAATCTCAAGAAACAACTTCACCGCCTTTTAGATCGGAACGAATACCTCGAGGAAATGTTAGAGCAGATGGCACGTAACCAGCCTGTTGGTGGCGGTGTACCGCCTGTCGATGACCCGCCCGCAGCAGGTGGACGACGGTCATGTCGTGACTACATGCTGAACGATCATGTAGAACTGGAGACCACGCTGCCGGATATTGATGTTGACAACTTTGAACTTAAACCTGTCATGTTTAGTATGATCAACAACGCCGGACAGTTTAGTGGTTCTGCGACAGAAGATGCTAGGGAGCATCTCAAAACGTTCCAGGAGATCTGTGGTTCGTTTAGACTGCTAGGAGTTAGTCCGGAGATACTGAGGCTTCGGTTATTCCCCCATTCATTGAGAGACAGAGCTAAAACTTGGTGGAATAAACTTACACCGGGTTCCATTATGACTTGGGCAGATTTAACTCGTGAATTTTTGTCTCGTTTTAATCCTTCACATTTAGCTGAGCGATTACGTAATGAAATTGCTACTTTTCAACAGGAAGACGACGAGCCGATGCACGAGGCCTGGGACAGATTTACTACTCTTCTACGGAATTGCCCAATGCATGGATTCCCTGTCTGGAATCAGGTAACTAAGTTCTATAATGCTGCTAACTTACAAACTCGCATTCGGATTGATTCTGCAGCAAATGAATTATTATTGGATAAAGATCCGGACGAGGCTTTGCAAGTTCTGAAACATCTGGCTAAGAATGAGGAGCAGTTTCCAACAGCTAGAAGAGGGGGTAAACGGGTACTTGCTGTCAAGGACTATGAGGTCGACAGCACTATGAAATCGCAGGTAGCATTCCTTACTAAAGCAATGAAAAAGTTATTGAATGATGATGAATTACAAGGATTTGCTGTCGAGGAAGTTTGTGCTATTTGTGAGGGAAATCATAGTAGGGATGAGTGCCCAATAAATATAGAAGAAGGAAAATATGTTGGAAATTACAAGCCAAACTACAATTCCAACAACTATAATCCCAATTGGAGGAAAGATCCCAAATTTTCCTGGAGTAACCCTAACAACGCCCTGAATCCGCAAGCACATAATCAGAATCAGGGAGGTCCTAGATTGTTGACGCGACAACATCTGCCGCAGAATCTGCCGTAGCACCTGCCGTCGCAGCAGCAACAGCAGCCACCACCTGCCACGAGTAGTATATTGGAGCAGACTCTGGCCACCTTTATGTCTCAGACTGGTACGTATATGGAGAATATTAATCAGTTTGTCAAGAAGACGGAAACCTTTATGGATAAAACCGAGATGAGAATGACAAATCATGAGGCTACCTTGAAATCTCTAGAGACACAAATGGGTCAGGTGTCGCAACATATTAAGCCGAGGCAGAATGGAGGTTTCCCTAGCAATACTGAAAATGCTAGACCACCCCCACATGAGCAATGTAAGGCGATTACTACTAGGAGTGGGAAAAAGTTACCAGGGCCGGAAAAAGAAGCTGAAACAGAAAAGGAACCCGCCTTGGATAAACCTGCCGAGGAAGCTGCCCCGACAGGAGATAGACAGACTGCTGCCGATGAGCCTGTCACGACAGCAGAAGCGACAGAGGAGAAAAAAGATGATTACCGTCCTCAGATTCGCATGCAGTGGGAAGGACGCATTGCTGATTACCGTCCCCCACCACCCTTCCCTCAATGGATACAGCAAGCTAAGCATGAATCTCAACTTAAAAAGATTTATGATATTTTTAAACAGGTTCATATTAACATTCCATTGTTAGATGCTGTTAGGGAGATGCCCGGTTACGCTAAATTTCTCAAGGACGTTATGTCGAAAAATCTAAACTTGGGGAATTTGAAACAGTAAAGATGACAGAAGGTTGCATGAGTATTCTTCATCGGCAGCCACCCCTGAAAAAGAAGGATCCGGGGAGCTTCATCATACCCTGTGTAATCGGCGACAAATTTGTGGGTAAGGCACTTTGTGATCTTGGTGCCAGTGTTAATCTAATGCCCAAATCTGTTTTTCAGAAACTAGGTATTGGCAAGGCGCGGCCCACGACAGTTACCCTACAGCTAGCCGACCGCTCTTACGTTCACCCCGAGGGAAAAATTGAAGATATTTTGGTAAGAGTGGATAAGCTTATTTTTCCTGCTGACTTTCTTATCTTAGATTGTGAGGCAGATGAAAACGCACCAGTCATCCTTGGGCGACCCTTCTTAGCCACGGGAAGATCATTGATTGATGTGGAGAAAGGAGAACTCACCATGCGCGTGAACGATCAAGAAATTAAGTTGAATGTTCTCCAAGCAATGAAACATGCTGATGTGGACGAGGAGTGTAAGGCCATCATTGAGGTGACCTTTGATCAACCCTGCATCAGGTCGAACTGCCGTGATATAGAATTTGGTCACTGCCACGACAACCACTTACAGGCCTGTCATGACAGCAACGACGACAGCACCGACGATAGCAACTCCTCTGAATCCGATACATCTGATACTGAAGGTCAAGAGGAGGTAAACTGGATGGGCAATCGTCCAGGTAAGTTATTCGAACCTTTAAATTATACTTCGGATAACCATTTAATCCAAAAGCCATCTACTGTTGAACCACCTGTCTTAGAACTTAAGCCCCTGCCAGGGCAGCTTAAATATGCTTATCTTGGTTGTGATGACACACTGCCCGTAATCATCTCTGCTAAGCTGCCACAGGAATAGGAACGACAGCTGATCGACATGTTAAGGCAGCACAAAAAGGCGATTGGATGGACGATAGCAGATATACAGGGCATTAGTCTGGCAATATGCATGCACAAAATCCTCCTAGAGGAAGATCATAAGCCGACTATTGATGCCCAAAGGCGGTTAAACCTTGCGATGAAGGAGGTAGTGCGTAAGGAGATAATTAAATGGTTAGATGCTGGTATTATTTACGCTATCTCCGACAGCAAATGGGTAAGCCCGGTGCAATGTGTTCCCAAGAAAGGAGGAATGACCGTGATAACCAACGAGAAAAATGAGCTAATCCCAACCAGGACAGTGACCGGTTGGAGGGTTTGTATGGACTATCGGAAGCTTAATAAAGCTACCCGAAAGGACCACTTTCCTTTACCCTTTATTGATCAAATGCTTGATAGATTAGCGGGTAAACCTTACTATTGTTTTCTTGATGGTTACTCAAGTTACAACCAAATTGCTATTGCACCAGAGGATCAAGAAAAAACGACTTTTACATGCCCCTACGGAACATACGCGTTTAGGAGGATGCCGTTTGGACTCTGTAATGCACATGCCACCTTCCAAAGATGCATGATGGCTATATTCTCCGACATGGTAGAGGACTTCCTAGAAATTTTCATGGATGATTTTTCCGTCTTTGGAGATGATTTTGAGAGCTGCCTCGGCAACTTACAAAAGGTACTTGAAAGATGTGGAAAAGCTAATCTTGTTTTAAATTGGGAAAAATGCCACTTTATGGTGGATGAGGGGATAGTCCTTGGCCATAAGATTAGCTGCCGTGGGATAGAAGTCGACAGGGCAAAAATAGAAGTCATAGAGAAGCTGCCGTCGCCGACCACAGTCAAGGGCATTAGAAGTTTTTTAGGGCATGCGGGTTTTTATCGGAGATTCATCGCAAATTTCTCTAAAATCACGAAGCCCCTATGCCATCTCTTAGAACAGAACCGACCCTTTGACTTTAATGAAGAATGTACTGAAGCATTCAAGGTTCTAAAGGAAAAGCTAGTGACAGCCCCCATAGTACAACCACCAGACTGGACACAGCCGTTTGAGATCATGTGTGATGCTAGTGACTATGCTGTCGGAGCAGCACTTGGGCAGCGCAGAGATAAGCTGTTTCACGTCATATACTATGCCAGCAAAACATTGAATGATGCCCAAGTGAACTACACCACCACAGAAAAGGAGCTGTTAGCTGTGGTGTTCTCCATCGACAAGTTTCGTTCTTACATACTTGGGACGAAAGTAATAGTGCACACCGACCATTCTGCCCTTAAGTACTTGTTCGCAAAGAAGGATGCCAAGCCTAGATTGATACGGTGGATCTTGCTACTACAAGAGTTCGACCTTGAAATCAAAGACAAAAAGGGGACAGAAAATCAGGTGGCAGACCACTTGTCGAGATTGGAGAAGGGACAGAGTCTACCGTTCGATGAGACACACATACTAGAGACCTTCCCAGATGAGCAGCTCTTCGCTGCCGCAATCGCTGTCGCGACAGCCATGGCGGCAGGTAAGTCTTCTGACCTTCCCTGGTATGCTGATTTCGTTAATTTTATAGTTAGCAGAATATTACCTTCTAATCTTAATTATCAAGCCAGGAAGAGGTTCCAAAATGATGTTAAGCATTATTATTGGGACGAACCTCTTCTTTTCAAAATGTGTGCAGATCAGGTCATAAGGAGGTGTATACCACAAGAAGAGCAAGAAGACATTCTCCATCACTGCCATGCTTCACAATATGGAGATCACTTGGGAGGCAATAAAACTGCTGCCAAGGTGCTGCAGTCAGGGTTCTACCGGCCGACACTATATAAGGATGCACAAGACTTTTATAAGAACTGTGATAGGTGCCAGCGGACAGGCAACATCTCGAGGAGAAACGAGATGCCACTGCAGAACATTTTAGAAGTCGAGATTTTCGATGTTTGGGGGATTGATTTTATGGGACCTTTTCCATCTTCGTGTGGAAATTTGTACATCCTCCTAGCAGTGGATTATGTCTCCAAGTGGGTAGAAGCAATCGCAACTCAAAAGAATGATGCCAAAACGGTCCAAAAGTTTTTGCACAAAAACATTTTTTCTAGATTTGGCATCCCTAAGGCGATTATCAGTGATGAGGGGAGACATTTTGATAATAGGGTAATTGCTGCCGCCTTGAAGAAATATGGTGTCAAGCACAGGATCGCGACAGCATACCACCCACAGACCAATGGACAGGCTGAGATATCTAATAGGGAAGTGAAGAACATTCTTGAAAAGATGGTTAAACCAACTAGGAAAGATTGGTCTTTACTTCTGAATGATGCATTATGGGCATACAGGACAACTTTCAAGACTTCATTGGGCATGTCTCCATACCGACTGATTTATGGAAAAACATGTCACTTGCCTGTCGAGATCGAGCACAAAGCATATTGGGCAATCAAGGCAGTGAACATGGACTTGGACAAAGCCGGTCAGAAAAGGTTATTAGATCTGAACGAGATTGAAGAATTACGGATAATGGCCTATGACAATGCGAGAATTTACAAGGAAAAGACTAAGAAGTGGCATGATAAGAAACTGCTGCCACGACAATTCTGCCCAGGGCAGCTTGTATTGTTGTTTAATTCTAGGTTGAAACTTTTCCCAGGGAAACTTAAATCTAGATGGTCTGGCCCGTTCCAAGTGGTTCAAGTTTTTCCCCATGGTGCCATCACAATTCAATCATTAAAAGACGGACACCAATTCAAAGTCAATGGACAGCGCCTCAAGCATTATCAGGGGACTGAAGCCCCAGGAATACAGGAAGTGGTTACTTTGGGAGATGCCCAACAAGGCATCCCTAATTTAACCTAATTTTTATTTTTATTTATTTTATTATTATTATTATTATTTATTAGGAAATTAGGTTATTTTATTCGAATAATGTTTTGTTTTTCTAATTTCAGTTTTTAGGAAATAAAGGAGTCAAGAAGGAAAGGAGAAGTGAGCCAAGCCCACCGCCCATCCATCAACCCAATACAGCCCATCTATGGAAACCTGTCGTTTCGGCTGCCGCCGCAGACGTGTCAGACACGCTAAATCCAATCTGCCGCCCCGTTATTCACGCCTGTCGTTACGGCATTAAATGGGCAGCTACCCGACCGCTATAAAACCCCACTCTCATTTTCATTTTTTCTCACTTCTGCTTATTCTTCTTTGCTTTCTCCTCTAGTTTTATTTGTTTTCTTTCTTTCACAGCCCTTGCAACTAAAATGTCGTCGAGACAGACCCGTCGTAGCGCTGCCTCCGCTTCATCTTCAGTAGCAGCGACACCCTTTGCCAACAAGGAGTTATGGGAAGAACGTGGCTTCCTGTACAACCGACAAGCTCCCCACATGGGACTCCGGCCGTTCATTGTAAAGGCTATCACGGCTCAGCTATGGGAGGACTTTGCCGAACAACCGGCAGAGCTTAATGACACCTTGGTCCGGGAATTCTACGCGGCCATAGACAGCAAAACGGCAACATCTGTCATTTTTCGAGGAGTGGAAGTGCCCTTCACTGCCAACAGCATCAACCACATGTTTGGCCTCTTCTTCAGCCCCGATGATGATGCTCACCAGAAATTTCTTGACACCCTCGATCCTGCCGCCTATGATGCTGTCATGGAGGAGTTGACAGAGGAGGGAACATCATGGACAACCAGCAAGAAAAACCCTCACTCCGTCAACAGGGGGCAACTCCTACCGGAAGCCAAACTTTGGAACGATTTCATCAAAAAGCGTATCCTGCCGTCTTCCCACCACACGACAGTCAACCGGCAGCGGCTTGCCCTTATTCATTCCATCATGCACGACAGGCCCATCAATGTGGGCAGATATATGAGGGACAGCATCCTGGATTGCGCCTTCCGCTCCGACTCTCGCCTCTGCCTGCCGTTCACCATAACTTCCCTCTGTCGATGTGCTGCCGTGCCCGAAGAACCCTCCGACAAAATCAAGATGGGCAGTGGCTGGACTGACAACAACATCGCCACCCTCATGGAGGTCATCGTCGCATCACCCATCAACGTCTTCGATCCAAATGCCCCTTCTGCAGACTCCGATGAGGAACCTGCCACCGAGCCTGCCGCCGACACCGCTCCGACAGACCAATCTGCCTACATCCTTGCTGCGCTCCAACGGGTAGAGGAGCGACAAATGGGATTGATGACTTTCATCCGCGATTTCACCAACGCAACGGTAACTTTCATTACTGATACTTTACATTATTCTGATGTCATCTTCCCCACCTTCCCCGCCCATTATTTCCATATCCCCTCCCCCACACCCACACCACATGTCTCTCCCCATATGCATTCTGCCGCTTCCACACAAACCCCTGCCCCAACGGCAGAAGGCAGCCCACCGGCAGACACCTCCCCTCGAGGAACCAAGAGACCTGCCACTGATGACAGCCCTCTTATCCGGAGAAATTTGGAGAGGGACTTTACGCGGGTCAAGAGAATTAAGCATGTGGCACACAAGAAAAGGCTGCCCAAAGCCACTACCACCAGCAGCTCTTGGGACAGTGGTAGCAGTTCCGACGTCCGACTAGTGGAGCAACCTGCTCCTGAACCTGCCCAGCCCCCTCCACAGCGCAGACGCCGCCATCAGATCCGCGTCAGCAGCAGCAGTGAGGACAGCGACTAAAATTTAAGTTTTTATTTTCCTATTATTGTTGTCTGCCTTTATATTTTGTGATGTACTTTTTCTTTCTTTTATTTTTCATGTCATTTTGCATTGAGGGCAATGCAACCCTCGAGTTTGGGGGTGGCAACCCTCCATCATTAATGGAGTCTTAAGTACATCTTTTTATTAATTGTTGTGTCTTATTATTTATCTATTTTTCTCTTAAAAAAATCAGAAAATTTAAACTGTTGGCTTAAAAACTGTGAAGTTAACTTACCTGTCATGACGGCTCTGTCGTGGCAGCATCTTTAGGACAGTTTAAGGAGAAGTTTAGAGCCTTTCTATAGTTCTGAAAACTTAAACACTTTTGTGACTGTTATATTGCTTAGATTTCTTTTAGCCAAACTAGAATAGGATGCTTAGAACTTGAATAGCCCCTAGAGGTGCCTAACACTGGCTCTAGGAAAGAAGTTTAGCAAAAGAAATTTAAAAACCTAGAGGTGCCCGAAACCGGCTCTAGGAAGCTAACTAGAGGTGCCCAAAACCGGCTCTAGTAAACTAGAGGTGCCCGAAACTGGCTCTAGTAAAAACTTAGCTTGAAAATAGAAGAAAAAGAAGCATGAAAATGTGTCTTCAAGAAAGTAAACTTTGGCATAAAAATTCAAGTTAAAAAGTTGAATATCCTAGTGAAACTAAGAGAGTCTTAGCATATAACTGTTCACAAGCATGCACACACTGCACGAGAGCTATAGGGAGATTCCGGACAGATCCTAACCCTTCCGACAGGTTGCTGCCGCCACAGAGAATGAGCGACGGGTAAGGGACAGTTCACTATTTGAAGGCCAACACAAAAATTTCATTTTTCTTTTAGGTCTTAATTGCTTGAGGGCAAGCAAAAACTTGAGTTTGGGGGTGTGTTGAGTGTGTAAAAGTTCTATTATTTACACCCTTTTTAACCCATATTTCTGCTGCATTCAAGCATCATTGCATTGCATTTAGGATAGTTTTCAATAAAACATCACAATTATAAAAAAGGCACGGATTCTACTAAAAGATGGTGTATTTTGCAGGTAGCTGCCATGGTTGACGATGAAGGCAGGCGCAGGGCAGATAAGCAGGAAAGCTGAACTGGACAAGCAGCCGAAGAAGACGAACCTGTCATGGACCTGTCGTGACAGCAAGGTGACAGCAGACTTATGAAGAGGAAAAGTCAAGTGGACCTCGATAGATAGAGAAAAATCTGCTCGTCTGTCGTGTGAAAGCCAAATATTTTTCCAAGCCCCGGATCAAAAGATATGTCAAGCCAAAGCTCAAGGAAAGGAATTCCCACAAAATAAGGATGCGGCTGGAAAGTAGGAGACTTTAGAGATTTAGTCTTTATTAGAATCTTACTTTTAATTAAAGTTGTAATCCTTGTTACCTTAGATAACTTGAGCCCAAAGCTTATATAAGGGCATAGATTTAACCTAGGAGCATAACCGATTAACCCATAACCGAAACCAAAAACCCCTACCGTTTACCTGTCACCGACATGTTCTAATTTCCCCCTAGGGCTACGGGTTGTTTTGTAAAGTAGTTGCAAGGATTGTTTTGTTTTAGGATTTTCCAAGTTCAATAAAATAAACTTCAAGTTCTTTTATCTTGGTTTTAATATCTTGCAAGAGCACCGGGAGAGCATTGTGAGGTTATCCATTTACTTAGCATTGGGAGAGTTAAGTATACGAAAGAGATAAGAGCGCGTTCTCTAGTTTATAGTTGAACCATCTCGTGCCTAGGGATAGGGCGAGGTTAAGTGGCTAAAGAAGAATTCATACACATCGGTGTTCATCCTTCGATTCACACCGGGAGGTATCATCAAAGACGTGATCATCGACAGACTTGGACCTAGGGATAGGCCAAGGCAGATCTGGGATTCTTGCCAAGCTTGAAGTACGGAGTTGGTGAGTCTGCTGTCGCGACAGCTAACGGACAGCCGCCGCGACAGGTGCTGTCGGCGACGGGTGCGACGACAGAACTGGAGATCCTAAGCAATCCAATACCTGCACTACTGAGCAATTCAATACCAGCCCATTCTCTCTATCTTGATATCTCAATTCCTTTATTTGCGTTTTTACTTTATTATTCGTGACAACTTCTCATAATTATTTCCTTTACTTTGTGCAGTGAATTTAGGTGAAGTTATTAGCCCAATCCCTGTGGAGACGATATCCGATACTTCGTATCACTTACTAATTGAGTCGTGTACACTTGCACTACAATTGCGATAGACTATTTTACACGCAACATGTCCCATCAAAAGCTTTGACTGAATTGTGGCAAGGTTTCATGTGTGAGCTGTCTATGGGCAGCCTTTGCAAAGTTGCCATCAGCATCACATTCAAAGCTGAACCGTTATCAACAAGTACCTCTGGTAGGACATACCCTTTGCAATGCGTAGTTATATTCAAAGCCTTCGTTGACCCCATTCCTCCGTCTGGGATCTCGTCATCACTGAAGGAGATGAAATTATCTGCGGTGATGTCACCTACAATCCGATCTAGTTTGTTGACCAAAATGTCGTCCAGGACATACGTCTGGTTTAGTACCTTTAGGAGTGCATCGCGGTGTTTCTCAGAATTCAACAACAGTTCTAACACTGAAATCCGGGCTTGCTGCTTCCGGAGTTGATCGACAATGATATACTCGTTGTGCTTCAAGAATCTCAAAAACTCCTGAGCCCGTGCTTCTGTCACTGGTTCATTAATCTTGGGAGGAGGGTCCTCTCCAAACAACTTTTCAGTCTCCGGCTCGGACGACTTCTCTTTTCCCTTTGGATCTGTCTCTTTGGGAGCGTTTGGGGCGTAACACCTCCCACTTCTTGTTAGATTCCCCACCTCGTTTACTACTTCGATTTCCGACTCCTTCGGACCACCCTCTTTCTTGGGTTCTTGCTCAGTAGGCAATCTCCTTTCTTTCATTGGATTCACATTCTCCGCCACCGAGACATGTGCAGTATAGTTCCATGGAACCTTCCTTTCATCTTTAAAAGGGAAGGACGTTGGGCGAGATATCCTCAATTTCGGGGCCAGTTTAGGGCTTTCTCCCTCGGATATGCTTCCCTCCTTCGCTTTGCGAGGTAAAACAAAGGGTTGGTCTAAGCCAAACTTGACCTTAGTGTCGTCCGACGCACACACCTCTAGGTCCCTACTTTCCTCATCCTTCTCAAAAAACTCAATTTCTTTATTGTCCATCATTCCTTGGACCACTTGCTTGAACTCCCCACAACACTGGATGTCGTGTCCCTCGTGCTGGTGGTATTCGTAGTAGGGTCCACACCCTTTCAACACAACCTCCATCCCTCGGTCAATTAGACGGGCCATGCATAGCTGTTTAAACACCTACCGTAACGAGGATCTGATTTCAGACACACTGGCTTTCGCCCTCCTAATGTACCCTTCATCGATCACATTCACTCCTTGGCCTGCATGATTCGGCAATGGGTTAGTGGTAGTATTTGGCTCATCTAGCTGTAATACCCCGGTTTTAATCAAATGATGCACAAACTTCTTAAAGGCTATGCAGTTCTCAATTGTATACCCCGGAACACCACCGTGATACTCGCAGTTGGCTTTCTCATCATACCAAGCCGGGAATGGCGGCTTGAATGGGGTGACATGATAGGGACGAACCAATTTTGCCTCGTACAAGTGAGTGTACAAGTCAGTGTAGGATATTGGGATCGGGGTGAAATGCTTCTTTTCATCCTCTTTCTTGGGAGCCCTAGTTTTCTTCTTATTCGAAATCTGTCCCCGGCCTGATGTAGCATGTGGTGCCAAAAGGGTAAAACTTTTCGGGGCCGTATAGGTGTTCACAGTATTCACCTTGTTTTCCTTCTTCTTATAGCTCTTGCGATGACTTTCTCCACTGTCGATCCTCCCACTTTTGATGGCCACTTCAATGGACTCCCCTGTCTTCACCATGTCTACAAAGTTCTGAGTAGTATTATTTATCAGGCGGTCGAATAATGTCCCCTTTAATGTGTTGATGAACATTGGGGTTATCTCGTGTTCTGGAATCGAGGGCTGGATCTGAGTAGCCACATCCCGCCACCTCTGGGCGTATTAGCGTAAACTCTCATTGACTTTTTGCTCTATTCCCTCCAACATAACCCGGTTCGGGGTCATATCTATCACATATTTATAGTGGTCTATGAATGCCTTTGAAAGGTCCTTCCAAGTCTTGATATTTACTCGGTTGAGCGTAGTATACCACCTGATAGCGGAGCCGGTCAAACTATCCTGGAAACAGTGGATAAGCAGCTTCTCATCCCTGATAAAAGCAACCATCTTTCGACAGTACATAGTGATGTGTGCTGATGGGCAGATGGTGCCATCATATTTATCAAAGTCAGGGACCCTGAACTTGGGTGGAAGCACTAAATCTACCACCAGACTCAAATCACTGGCATTGTTTCCTTGTTCATCCACCTATTGGATACTTCTGAGCTTCTCCTCGAATGCCAGAAATTTCTCCTTGTATTTCTTTTCTATCTCAGCTCTGACCCTTTCTACCTCTTCTAACATGCTCAAATCTGGCACCTCATTCTCATGGTCGCCTTCTATATCAACAGGTTGACTTGCTGCCATTCCCCCGGGGCGATTAGCAGATGCCCCCGTGAGGTTAATGAAGACCTTCTTCCCTAACTCTGGAACTTCCGAGTTAACCTTCGTGTGAGACGTAGTACCTTCGTGTTCCTCCATATGTGAGCTGTCAACAGAAACTCCTTCATTTCCCTTCATCTTGGCTAACAAGCTAGTCATCTGAGCAATGATGGAAATCTGCGACTGTGCTATCTAGTCGTTGATGTTCATGTTAACCCCATCTAAACGGTTCTCCAAATCCTTATGGCCTTGTTCCACTTTAGCCAACCTTTCCTCCATGACCCGATACTGAGATCGTGTACCGTACGAATGTGGAATGGTTGAAAATTTTTAATGAACCAAAATGCAATTGTTATCTGAAATGCAAAGTCTTTTAGTTAAGTTCAAGTTATTTAAACAATATGTTCAAATAAATGTATAATGTATGGATAAATGTATATTGCATGAATGAATAAATAAATGTATAATGTGTGAATGTTCGAATAAATGCATAATACGTGAATGTATGAATACGAAGAGAAACACTGGGTTTGGCGAATATCATCCTCAAATAGCTCATATTAAGTGGAATGTGTTTGATTACAAATCTTTGGGGAAGTTGATTACATCAAAAGTCCTACATTAACAACCACTAAAAACCTAGTCAATCTAACACTACTTCTTCTTTCTTCCAACCCTTCTTCTTCATACATATTGGTCTAGCCTGGCGCTCAAATCCATAACCTCCATAAGAATCTATACGACTGTCTCTTCTGACTTGTTCGAGTCGTCCACTTGATCATGAAGCTCGGTGGCATCTTCGGATAAAAGCTGCAACTTCGAGGCAACATAGCGCACACGAGCGTCCCATTGTGCCAGTTCATGTTCTTGCCTCCAAATAGTAAAGGCGACGAAGTGTAATTGCTCCAAAGTAGGCGTAGGGCGTACTTGGATTGCCCTCTAATGCTCTCAATACGATCCTTAAGCTCTTGTACCTTGATTTCTAGCTCGTCGATTCGATCCCTCAAGACTTGATTTTCCGACTCACTAGCTCTGAGTTTGCTAGTTGACCCTTTGTGCCTGAAAAGAGACTTTTCCATATTCTTCACTTGGTCTTTTAAGGTCCCATTCTGATTCACTTCTCTCTTGAGCTGCTCTGAATACTCGATGCGCAGGCTCTTCAATTCTTGAGTCAAAGTAAGTACCCGGTCTTTGAATTCATGGTACCCTCTTTTATAGTTTTCATCCCTTGCCCTTTCTTTCTTGAGACGAAGTTCAGCCCCCTGACTCGTCCCACCTTCGCTAGCTCTCTTTCCCTTGTTCATCCTTTGCAACTTTTGTATTTCCTTCTTCTCCATCCTTAGCTCAAGCTGTAACTCGTCATTTTTCTTTTGTAGTCCCTTAATGTTCCCTTCATATCACACTATTTCTAGTTCAAAATCGAACTTCTCTCTGTTTGCCTTCTCTTCAAGCTGTGCATACTTCTTTTGTTCCTCCTCTAGTTGTTCCCTCATTAGGTCTGCTTCGGTGGGAAGTGAAGCTAACCTTTCCCTCATGGTCCTCCTCTTGTCTGGGTTCAACTGGGGAACGTTATCATCGACGTGGTTAAACCTCCACACTTCGTACTCCAGGGTGACCATGTAAGGGGCATTCAGGATCCTTACCCGCCTTGCATTATTCCATGTTGAAGAAGCGGTATACACCTTTCCTTTGTAGCCCTTTTCCTTCTGGTAGTTGACGTCGAAATCATTCAAACCCTTCGTAGCTGGCACAAACTACTTTGACCCATATTGTCTTAGAACTAACAGAGGTACGTAGGCCGTGTGTCCCCAAAGTCCCAACAAAGGTACCCACGAGTACATTCCGCACCTGTAGAGAATACTTCTTGCTGATAACCAAGGGACTCTCCAAACTACATCGTCGGCATTCAGATTCTGAAGGACATCAAGCCAAACCTCCTCGGCTCGCTTTGTAGGCCAATTCCCTTTGTTCAAAAATTCTTCCAAAGCTGAAAACTTACTATCATAGACCGGCCTTGAAAAACTGGAATCTGTCCAAAAGTGGCTATAGAACCACACTGTTAAAAGTTGAGGGCATCCCAAGAAGCGACCACCTCCATGCTCTCGGCAAAATCTTAAAGATTGGAAGGTTTTTGACAGAATAACCGGAACTGGATTACCTCCTTCGGCCAATTTATCGAACAAATCTAACACTGCCGGATGGATGAAACCTAGGGCTTTGGGAAAGAAGACCAACCCATAAATCAATAGTGCGAATAAATTCCGCTGAACCCTACCGACCGGAAGTACCAAAGCTAAGGCCAAAATCTCGTCAACCTTTAGGTACTCCTTATTGTTCCATGTCCCAACTTGTTGGTCTACACACGACGCTAAAGTATCTGAAAGCTTTAGAAGTTTTGTCCGAAAAGGCTTGTACTTGTTTGTCTTTGAGAAAGCACGATCCTCCTGTATTTTCTTGCAATTCACAAGATCTTGGTACTCTTCAATAGTCAGTGTGAGGTCTAAATCCCCGATTGTAAAGCAACTGTAGGCTGGGTTCCAAAACCTGGCTAAGGCTCGAAGTAATGCTTGATCAACTGGGACGTACAACAAATATGCTATGTCGCCAAACCAACTTTTAAAGGCGGACCTCGCTTTGGAATCCCAACTATTCCATACTTGCTTCAACCCTGACACATCATTGATTTCTGTATTCATGAAAGTCTTGTTAGCCATCACCGACTTGAACCCAACGGTAATGCTATCCCCTTCACATTGTTACTCTCCTTCCGACCACACTTGTACCTCTGAATTCTTTTCATCCATACTCCTCACTATTTCCCCCATAATTCTCGCCTTTAATTTAGACTAATCCCAAACCAATGTGCTCTTTACGACATGATGATATATGCAAAATAAGAGAAAAAGGAAAAGGAAAGCAAAAGGGGTTAGTCACATGAGAAATATAAATCAAGGCAAGCAAAAAAAACAAGCATTAACGAAAAAAGCGTAGAAACAAGCAATTAGCAAGAAAATCCTAGACACTATAAACTCTAGGGTTATCCGCATGGCTCTAAATGGGTGGGCTTTCTACATTCTCACTCATGAGTTCGGTTCTAGCAAAGGGTACCCGAACCTATCTTATCACCTTCTAAGGCAATAAGAACCCCAATTCTGGCCCATTACAGGCTTGCGAATTGGTTTCGGCTCGAGGGAAAGCACGACCTAATGACGTGGAGGGCTGCTCACGTGTCAAAAGGCGTGGATTCTGAAAGTGAATTACCGACCTGTAGAGGGATACTAACGTGGGTATGGGCGTTTCACTCTCACTTAAGAAGGGTAGCTCGGGTATAGAGCTTAATGAACATGGTGCAACACATGTCGGTGTTTTCCTTAATAATTAAATGGAAAATTAATTCGAATGTCACAAATTTTCAAAGCCCATTCAACTTAAGTCGTATTTTCATGAGAGGACAAACTTATTAGCTTCACTTCGAATTTTAAATATTTTCTATCGATTACATGGCAACAAGTGTTTTATTGGCTTAACTCTCATTTTTTGTTTTGCAAAAAACAAAAATTGGTCCTCAGCAGAGTCGCCAAACTGTGATAAGTTTTTTTTTAAACCGCTAAATGAGGCCTCGTCACTATCTCTTTTTGAAAAGGGTTTTATTTAAAAAGGGGAAAATTCGGATTTATGAAAAGGATGAAAATTTGGAGTCGCCACCGGCCACTAAGGTAGGCCGGACACCACAAAACCAGAGATTCATAAAAACAGTTTCAGGAGTTGGTTACATGTGGGGAAGGATTAGCACCCCCATCACGCCCGGAAATCGGTACCAAATTGCTCGTTGCCTTTTGATCGATAGAAATTATTTAAAAACCGAAGTGGGTTTAATAAGAATGTTCTTAAATGGAAATATGGCTTAATTTGTATGGGCTTTATCGAACTTGTGACTTTAGAATTAATTAAACGTTTAATTAATAAGGATGACGGTACACCGGACCATAGACTAAACTGACATCATATAAGACTGATTGTCGTGTTAGTTTAGGGTTCGGATCCCATACGTCACCTTTATGCATGATGCAGACAAATAAGGAATGATGCGTGTTATTTTCCTTTTTATGCTTTCGCTTACCTAGAGATGGTGAAAATTAACCCGAGTACTCAATCGACATTCATTAAGCTAGGACTATCGTTTATCGGATACCGGGGCTAATTAATACCTCTCTTGGGGTTGATTTTTAAGTTTGGTTATCATGCTTAATTATCGGGCCTTATGAATGACAAGTATATATATGCATGTCATAAAAGTGCTCAAAATAAACACATAAAAAACCCACTCAAGGCCCTCACTTAAAGGTCCAAGTTATGGGATATTAGTTAGTGATTTAATCGTTTATCACATAATTCTAATATTAAGCCCTAGATCGTTTATACCCTAATTAAAAGGTTCGGATCAATTATGGATTATCTTGTTTAATTTTTATCTAAGTGTCACGTTAACTCTAATTTCTAGAAATGGGTGTGATTAAACCTAATAAAAGCCTTAACCCGAACCGACCTAATTACTCAAATCATGCCCCTATAAGGCGGACGCACAAACTGACATAATTAAACCGATCGAGATGACTTTATCTAACTAACTAACCCAAGCCCATATTGAAAAAGGATAAAGCTTGTGAGATGCTAAACCAACTTATCTACCCTAAGGCCCAAAAGGCCAACATCTAAAACACCACAAGGCCCAAAATTGAACACCTTTAACATTTATTAGTTGATTTAGTCGAAAAACATTTGCATTAATTCACTTAATACATAAAACTTAGTGGATAATAAACATGGTAACACGTATGTATATTCGACTTATGCAACCACTCGAAATAAGCAAGAAAACACAAGAATTTTAAACGTTCTAGACCATAAAACAAACCAAAGAACATATATTTGATGCGACAGTGATTAGGCAATAAACGAGTAATGTGGGACCCACAAAATCACAAGAAGCATTCCGGGCCAACATACATATTCGATATAAGAAAAGAAAACATTCATCAAGATCATCAACCCATTTATCATACCATAAAAATAAAAAACAAAATGGGGCCCAATTGCGTGAAACACAAAAAATAGTGGCAAAATTAAAAAAGGACACAAAAACTTAACACTAGGAATGGGGACCAAATTGAAAGCGGAATAGAACAAAGGGGACGGGGGAGACGATTTGACCAAAAAAACGACTCGATCTGGGACGACATTTAACACGGACCTAAAACCCTAACGACCTAGGGTGTAATTTAGAAAGACGGAGACCCCTAACCTATGACAGACTCGACGCGGAGGGACCTAAGGCGAGTTTACCCATAAACTAAACCTAAAACGCCTATAAACACCTAACCTAAACAACCCGAACACCCTTTTGCCCAAACTAAAACCTTAGCCGTCACCCTAAACTACTCCTTCTCTCTCGACCCCGAACGCCGGCGGTGCTATTCACCGTCCGGTAGACCTAAAACACCATCCGACTAGAAAAAAATCTCCCAAAAGAAACCCATAAACAAATCGAAGACCAAACTTTTCCTACGACACTACCCAACACCCAAAACTCAACATCCCCTGTTCCCTTTCGAAACAAGAGCCCAGAAAAACCCAAAAAAAAAACCTAAAAGGCCTACCGGACTCTCGAGGGATGATGAAGACACGGAAGGGAAGGGAAGGCCTTCTCGTTTTCCCTCCTGATCGAGTCACCTTTCGTGCCAACGGGTGGCTTGGCTTGTTCTCGGCAGAGGAGAAAGGAATCGGAGAAGACGAAGAAGGTAAAAAAAAAACAGTAAACTTTCCCATTTTTTCTTTATTTATTATTATTCTACCTTTGCATGCAAATATCAAAAACTGATATACCTGGGAATAATTTGGAATTGGTATTTCTTTCGTGCTTTTTTTTGCGGGAGATCACAAATCCCTTACAAATTATTGTCGATTTGGCTTTATAGCTGGAATTGCGACTGTTTTTTACATTTTGTTTATATGATGGAAAATGTCCAATTGTTTGTATAATTGATTTGGCTGGATTCATGTGTGATTCTGTCATTCCATGTCATTCTGTTGCCTCTTTTGTTCGTTTTGCTTTTCCTTTTTCCTTTTGTTTTGCTGCATTTGACATTGGCTGACTCCTCTTTTTTCTTGCATGGCTCGTACGACGGCTATCGTGGCCACTGGATCATCTGTTGGATCGGACGAGGACGACGTGGCGGGCTCTCGGGTGCACTGAAACGTCGGGCGTGAGCTACACGCGTGCGCGTGGTGACCCCAAACGTCACGCGTGGACATGCTGGGAATCGGAGGAGTCTCACGTAAGAAGTTTCTTTCCATCCGAGCCGTTGGATCGTGTTTGATCCAACGGTCCAGATCTGGGCGGCGCGGCACCATCTGATGGAGGCTAGGGTTCCTGTTGGACGGGTCATTCTAGAGCGTTGGATTTCCATCTGATCCAACGGCTCTGATCGTGCGGTGCGAATCTGGGCGGACCCTCTCCTCTAGGGTTTCTGAGCCGTTGATCTCGTGCCAAATCCAACGGTTATGGCTTGTGGCGCCTGCATCACAAAGTATGGGATTAGGGTTTTTCTCATCAGATTAGGGCTAGGCAATTGGGCCAACGGGCCTTGTATTTAATTTTTGGGTTTTTCTGTACTGTAATGGACTTTAAATAAACTATTGGGTTTATTATTTAATAGTTGGGCTTATTTATATTAATGTTAGTCTTATTTATTTCCAGATCCAATATGTAGATAATAATAATAATAATAATAATAATAATAATAATAATAATAATAATAATAATAAATATGATTATAATAAATATAATAATAATGATAAGATGAAATAATAACAATAACAACTATTATGATAACAATGATACGATTACTTAGT
Source organism: Hibiscus tridactylites (assembly GCA_958450335.1). Taxonomy (NCBI): domain Eukaryota; kingdom Viridiplantae; phylum Streptophyta; class Magnoliopsida; order Malvales; family Malvaceae; genus Hibiscus; species Hibiscus tridactylites. Next base: position 74,665,868 of record OY288281.1, read on the forward strand.
GGAATGTAATATTAAATATAATAATAATGATATTAAATATAATATGATAGATAATAATAGATATTATTAAAATGTATGGTAATAATAAGTAATAATAATGGCAATAGCAATATATGATAATGAGGTAGAAATGATAATATAATAATTAGGTAGATAACATTAATATATATTGTTTTTTTGTTTTTTTTTTAATTAATTTTCTAATAACACCTATATGAGTATCAAGGCCCATTATTATTAAAAAGGCAAGGCGTGTTAACACCTTGGACCAAATAGGTGATTACACTTATGAACATGATATATATATGGGTTAATTTAAGTTAACACAACCCAATATAAATAAAAGCCCCTTTTTATTTAAACATATATAAAAGCCAATTAGCACGGACAAAATTAGTGATTACAGTTGCCCCTCTTTGCTTATACTTGTGGAACAAGAATAAAACAAAGACCATAAGCACTAATTTTGTCCAACTTCTCTGTTTGGGTGATTTGTTCCTCTAAAGTGGCAGAAACAATGTGGGTATCGTTGGCATGTTCCACCGTTGGCATCACAGTTCGACTATAGCATTGTCTAGCATACACCGCCGGGCAGCTTGTTCTCCACCCACCCCGGTCCCAACAGGAGTCCGCGTTTTGAGGACATCTTTAGAGCCGATGATGATGTTATTGCTGCTGATGATGATGATAATGAGAACGAACCTGGAGCACATGACATTTGGAGGAATCCACCACGGGATCGTCGTGCACCCCGCTGCGGAACGGGTGGACATAGACATCATTAGGGTCTTTTTTCAAATTTATATTTAATTATGTTTTTATTATATTTATGAAAGACGTTATTTTTTTATTTTGTAATTACGAAATTTTAATTTTCTTTAATAATTTTTATACTTTTTCAAATTTATATTTAATTTCGCTTTTTGTTACTATTATTCGATTAATAAACCAAGCCTTATCACGTCTTTTTAAAGGTAAATTCATTCAAAAAAACAAACTAGGATACCGTTTTCTAAGCGAATTTAGGTCGGTTTAGAATGGACGGAAATTGCCCATATTGGTGCCATATGAAAGAGAATTTCTAGTACTATGAACCCAAACTCAATGTTTACTAAAAATATACGATTAATAAGCCTAAAATATTGCTCGAACATGCCTATCGACGCTTGTTCTTCCACCCAGATTTACAGAGAACTCGCTTTCCGCAATAAATTCAGCCGCCTCTTCAAATTCTCGGGGAACTTGCGTTTCGCAGAACAAGAGTTTCCGTAAAGTTCGTTATTCTGAAAAGTGTTGCCACGTATGTAGAACTCGTGGTAGATTTGGGGTCATTTTTCTAAATAATAATCTGTGGAGGGTATATTTTTAGATATTTATTTAAAATAGGTTTTTAGTGTAATATAGCTAATTTTCGGAGACTTTGAATCCGGGGGTGAGCCCTTAGGGGAGACGGATGCCAAGGGTATAACATTGAGGCGGGTCTTGGTTTAACAATTATATTCGGAGAAAGTTATTGTATATCGCTGACCTAATGATTTAAAAAAATTTATTTATTTTTTTATCAATAAAGTGTGAATCTATTAAGGATAAAAAATGAGTTAACTACTGGGATGGCCACTTATGTTCTCCTTCAGTCTAAATATGGTCACCGATTTTCAAAAACGACCAGTAAGGTCACTTACATTTTCGATCTGTAAACTTTTAGTCACTGAGACGTTTTTTTTACCACAAAAATAAAAACAATTTGTATAATTTCACATTTAATCCTCCATACTTATTTTTTTATTTCTTCTCTCCTCCACCATCTTCCATATTCTTCTCCATTAGTGGGTTTTGAAAATGAATGATGCCATGTAGCATTTCCGGGGGAAGTTTTTATTTTTTATTTTTGCTTTTAGTCTATTTAATATACAAGTCCTTATAATGTTTGCATGTTGGACAGAGAGAATGCTTAGAGAGGAGCTGCAGCTATTTCAGGAGCCTGGATCCTATGTTGGTGAGGTAGTGAAAGTTTGGGGTAAAAACAAGGTTTTAGTTAAGGTATGTACCTAGTTGTTAGCTCTCTCTTTGACTATAAATGAGAATAATATCATGTTATAGGTTAAAAGTTTTATATTTAGCTATTTAATACTGGAACTAATTATTTTCTCAATCAGCAATCCATGGTGTCATTCATGGAGTGTGTCAATTTGCTATTTCTTCTGTAGGTCCATCCAGAAGGAAAAATATGTTGTTGATATTGATATCACAAAAATCACACCATCAACTAGAGTCTGCGTAATGACAGCTATGTCCTCCATCTGATCCTACCTAGCAAAGTAGATCCTTTGGTTAACCTTATGAAAGATGAAAAAGTTCCACATTCTACATATGATATGATTGGTGGTGTTGATTAACAAATTAAAGAGATAAAACACGTTTGCATTCTTACTTGTTCCATGTGTTCATTTATAATTATGGATTATACTTTCTGTTTCTTCTCCTTTTAAGTGTTATGATTCATTAGGAATCCTATTTTTCGTTGTGGAATGGTGTATTTTTTACACCTACTTTGGTTTGTAGGTTATCGAAAATTTCAATTAAACATCATGAATTGTTTGAGAGTCTTGGTACTGCCCAGCCAAAGGTAATATTATTTTTAAAACCCACCAATGGAAAAGAATATAGAAGATGGTAGATGGGAGAAGAAATAAAAAAAAAAATTGTAAATATAGAGGATTAAATGTGAAATTTTATAAATTATTTTTATTTCAGTGGTCAAAATAGAAGTGAAGTAATAGTTTAGGAACTATTTAGGCAATTTATCTTTTTATTGTGCCAGGTCAGCTTCATGTTCAAGTTAACGGCGACAAACGTCTCAGTGACCAAAAGTTTACAGACCGAAAACGTAAGGGGACCTTACTGGTCGTTTTTGAAAATCGGTGACCAACTCTGTACTGGGGGAAACATAAGTGACCATCCCAGTAGTTAACCCTAAAAAAATCATACAAATGTTGTCATGTGTCTCGTTAAAGACCTCCCTAAGCCTCGTTAAGATTTATTGTTAATTTGTACGATTAGTGAATGTTAAATTACGAGAAAATTAAGAATATGAGGATATTGATTTAATTAAAAAAATATTTACGATAAATATAATTATATTAATAAATTCAATGGCATTAATGAAATATTAATCATAAAAAAATATATTAGTACGAGAAGACCTCTTTCATGTACATTGTTATTATTTTATATGATATTAAATAACAATATATATAAGATCATGCTGAAATAGGTTTGCATATTTGTTAAAAAATAGGTTTGCATAAGTTCCAACTTCTAATGTTTTAAATATATATTATTTTAAGGCAAGTATTCAATACACAGGTAGTGGAAACAAAAAGTCTCTACAAGAATTTTAGTTTTAGGATTTAAGTTTAGTGGTTTAGAATTGATGGGTAGTGTTTAAAATTTAGGGTTTGAGGTTAAATTTTAGGGCTTATAGGTTAAAATCTAAATCTCTAACCATATTACCCTAAACTCTAAACTATAATCTTTCAACCCTAAATTCTAACATTAAATCTTAAATTTTAACTACAACACCTAAATTCTACCCCTATACCTAAATTCCTAGCCTCTAAATCATAAATTTTAACTCTAAACCTTAGAACTAAGAAACTTTTAGAATTTTTTCGTTAATGCTGCCAATATACCGAAAATTAATCTATTATTTTAACCTGCAATCGTCAATTAGCATAATGGAAGTTTCGATAATTTGTATGCCCTAAAGCAAAAAATTAATATTTAATTAATATACTGGTCAATATATAACTATCTCAGTCTTGTTATATAATAGGATGAGTCTACCACGTGCGACGAACACCGATGAACACCACTAATGATGAACACCGATGAACACCATTAAATTAATTAATAGAGATTTAAAATTTAAAGGACTCATCAAATAATTAATAATTACTTTAAAAAATTCAATTAAATTATTTTATATATATATTAAAATTTATTTTTTTAATAAGGGTAAACTATATATTTAGTACCTCACTTATTTCCGTATTTCTATTAAACTCTCATTATTTAAATATTATTTTAATTTAACCCTATTCTTTATATAAAAATAATTTAACCCTTAACCCTCAACCTAAAACCCTAAATTATTAACCCATAAACTCTTAAACCCTTAACCCTTAACCCTCAACCCTTAAACCCTTAAACACAATAAAATATCATTGCTTCGGTTACTTTAAGAAGATTATTAACCCTTAAACTCTTAACCCTCAACCTAAAACCCTAAATTATTAACCCTTAAACTCTTAAACCCTTAACCCTTGACCCTTAAACCCTTAACCATCAACCCTTAAACCCTTAAACATGATAAAATATCATTGCTTCGGTTACTTTAAGAAGATTATTAACCCTTAACCTCTTAACCCTCAACCTAAAACCCTAAATTATTAACCCTTAAACTCTTAAATCTATACCCTAAAACAAAAAATTCGCAAAACATGTGTACTTAATAATTTTTCCGAAAAATATTGTCCTATCCAATTGTCTATAAAGGAAACATAAAGGCAACGAAATTCTCTGTTTTGTTCTCGTCACTTCATAGATGTATGTCTAGAAGTTTTAAGCTGCTTCTGGGGACTTACATCTAAGCTTTTTGCGACATGGAAAACTGTAAATAATAACTTCAAATTCAGTGCTTTAAGTTTCTAACATTGTGCCGGGGCTTCGGACCAATTTTATACAAATTTCAAAACATGATTGTGAAACTAAAAATCTTAAAACTGTACTAAACAAAGCAAAACCCATCCCACTTTCATGTGACCAATGCTAAGGTCGTCTCCCTCCTTTTTGTGCCTTATTGTTCAATACTGTACAAATTTGAATACTTTTAAGGGTATATTATATATGATTTAGGGTATAGGTTTAAGAGTTTAAGGTTTAATAGTTTAGGATTTTAGGTTGAGGGTTAAGGGTTAAATTATTTTTTATAAAGAATAAGGACAAATTGAAATAACATTTAAATAATAATGGTTAAATAGAAATACGGAAATATGTGAGGTACTAAATATATAGTTTACCCTTATTAAAAAAATAAAATTTTAATATATATAAAAATAATTTAATTGAATTTTTTAAAGTAATTATTAATTATTTGATGGGTCCTTGAAATTTTAAATCTTTATTAATTAATTTAATGGTGTTCATCGGTGTTCATCATTAGTGGTGTTCATCGGTGTTCGTCGCACGTTGTAGAATTTTCCTATATAATATGAGGACAAATAAATAAAATACACCCGATAATTCATATCGTTGGATCAATATTAATCATACATATATGAATTTCGAAATTATAATGAATTATTATTTCTTTGGTTTCCTTTTGTTTGTTGGGGAACAAAACTGCTCACAAATTTCAACTTCTTCCAGTCGACATGATATTGATATTTGTTTCGAAACTATAATCAATTATTATTATTTTGTTTCCTTTTGTTTTTCATCTTCTCATGATGACCAAGTTGTACGGCACAAAATAAATTAAATAATTAGTAACGGTAAATGCATAAACACAAATCAATTGTTCAAGTTTATGTCACAAAAAGAAGAAGAAAAGTTCAAACTAAATTATATTAATTTGCAACCAACACATTAATAATATAGTTCTCTAACCCAACAAATAGTCCCAGTAGAAAAGTAGATAATTTTTTATCTTAGGAGACTCGAGTTCAATTGCTTTGCCTATAAGATATGTGTGTATTGTCAAAGAATTAAAAATATGTATAAACAAATAGTAACTTATAATCACCTTTAGATTATTAAAAAATAACATTAATTATCAAAAATAATAATTTAGTGATCAAATCAAAAAATAAAAATAAATTAGTGATAATGGTGTTGTTTCCCTAAAAACAATTATTGAAACAACGTGGAATCAATTGCAATTCTTCACTAGTAACTGACACATTGTTGCAACATACATTTTCTTGCATGATTTCGATCTTATGAGCTTAATTTGCAGCAAAAAACTCCTTCAAAACTAAATAATAATTCATGACTAGGATGGGAATTTTACCCAACCCGGTCAGTCAAAATTTTCATATAAAAATTGAGTTTGGATTGTGTTCGAGTTTAGGGTGAAAAATCTGATTCGACCCAATTCGGGACTAATAGTGTAATTTTTCTTATATTTTTTAAAAATATTTATAATAATACTCCTTTTTATATATATATTTATAATTTGGTCCTTAAAATTGAATTTTTTATTTACAAGTTGGTCTCTAAAATTAATTTTTTACAAGTAGGTCCGTAAATTATTTTTTTACAATTGGGTCCCAGAAATTAAAATTTTCTAATAGATCTGGTTGGGTTTAAGTATATAAATTTCAGGTTAGATCGGATTCGTGTTTAGGTTATGATACTTATTTTCGGGTCGGGGTCGAGTAGACCAAAAACTCGACCCGTGCCCATCCCAATTCATGACTATACGCCGATGAGTCTCAAATTACAACTCTAATACTTGTCGGAAATTTGTTGATTGAAATGTAATCAACATGAGATCAATGCAAAAGAAAATTAATATTCAACATTGTTCAGCTCCTCCTACCTTCATCCACGATCCCAAAACAAACAAATATTAGTTCTCTAAACTAGTAATTTTTGTACATATAAAATTACAAACCATTATCTTAAGCGAAGCGATCGCAAGCTTCCAACATCAAGATGGAGGCAATCCACGATGGTTAGTTTTTTAAGCCTTGAATTATCCCCGGGATGAATGGAGTGATTTTATTGAAGATTAGCTTGAGATTGGAATGCACTGGTTTTATTAATTATAATTTTATTTTTGTCTCTTTTGATTTGTGGGTTAAGTCTTTTGAAATATTTTTATTTTAACGATTTCATTCATTAACATATTAGAAGTACGAAGGAGAAGATAATAATTTGTAAACTTTAATTTATAAGAAAATATTATGTGGAAAATAAAGATGATGCAAGTTTATTTAATTGGGCATGACTATAGATGGAATTGTGGGAATGGTTCATAGAATAATTTATTCTAATTTTATTTTAAAATATGATTAATTGCATGTGTAGCCTTTAAAATTTTAAATAATTATTTAGAATCATTAAAAAAATTAATGGTGTTCGTTCTAGAATTTTTCTTAATTTTATCAATTTATATAACAAATGAGATCTAAATCTAAAATTTCAAATTCGTATTCCCAAAAAAATCTAAGGATCTAACTATTTCAAATTACAAATTACACAAATCTAAATCTATTATACAATCTAAAACTTTTTGTTTCATTGCTTCCTATGCCGCAAGGTTTTCTTTTCTTTGATTAGCCGGCAGTGATATCAGTCTTTGTATTGATTGTCGATCGCTAATATTCATTATTTAATTTATTTTTTTATAATTTATTTTTTTTAATTTTTTTAATTTTAATGAGAATATCTGCTCTCATTACACGCGTTTCCTCTGTCTTTGTGGCACGTTTTTTATTGGCCTTTATAGTTTGTCTCATCTGTCGTTTGGCACGATTTCAACATACCTTAGCGGTTGTTTAATACTCGTATAGAGATCGATCCTCACAACGCTAGTTTTCTGATTTGATTATGCCGATGGTCATAAAAAAGATTGGTCCATACTCGTTTGATGGTTTGTTAGCCGATGTAATCAGAACTGTGTAGCGGAGCAATCTGCCTGATAGTTTGGTTCGCTCATTATTCCTTTTTCATCTCGTAAAACATCTCGTTTGGCTAGAGACAAGGAGATTCATGAAGTTTTCTGGGTTTTGATGGTATGTTAGTCTTCATGGAAGTGTTTGTTTTTCTTTACACATTTATATAATGTTTTTTAGTGGTCAAGTTTTTTTTTTATGTATTGTATTTGTAATATCTTTCATGGTGTTTAATAAAATTTAGATGCCATTGTTAAAAAAAGTATTTGGGACGACAACATTAAACTTGAAAAGCATTTGATTTTTTAATGGATGATGATTACTTAAGCAATCTAAGTTGGACAGAAATCATCTTCCCTTTTTTGGTGTTTTTTCTTGCCTCAACCTTAAAAAATTAAATTATAACCCTTAATCTTAAATCTTAAAATTTAAAAATACACCTTGCTTTTAATTTTATAAACATTAATTCTAAACCCTAACCTTAGACCTTAATTATAAACTCTAAACTTAATATTTTAATGGAGAGACATAAAAAAGGCATAGAAAAAAGATAGAGAATTGCTACTCGTCTAAATTTGATTAACGTGGACTTGATCACGGCTCATGTAAGTTAATACCAAATAATATGGAGTTTAGGGGTGTTCATATTCGGGTACTCAGATTTTTGGGTACCCTAAATTTCGGGTACCCAGAATTTTTGGGTACCTAAAAGTCGGCCCGTGACCCAGCCCATAAGAACCGGGTACCCGTAAATCGGGTACTCGCAAAATTCGGGTACCCGTAAAATCGGGTACCGGGTACCCGGTTTATTTTTTTATATTTTTAAATCTATTTTTTTTAAAAAAAAATACATAAGAAACACATAAAATTTCATGATATATATTTCAAACACTAAAATTATTGATTTGTGGTTAGTTTTAAGAGAAAAATATTTGGATATATATGTATATATATTAAAGTTTATCGACAAAATAAGGTATTAAAAATATTAATCTCGACCATGATTTTTTTCGACTCTAATATTGACAAATTAATATAAATATTTTTGAAAAGTTATAAATTTAAAAGTATATAATACAAGTATAAAAAGAAGTTAGGGGTTTTAAATTAATTTTTAAGGAAAAATAATAAAAAACATAAAATGAAAATAGAATTTAAAATATAAAATATATAAATATTAAAATTAGCGGGTCGGGTCGGGTACCCGGTTATAAAAAAATTTTGGCCCTGATCCGGCCCAACTACCCGAAAAAAAATGCGGGTCGGGTACCCGGCCCGAAAAAATCGGGTACTTTAATATAAATACCCGGTAAAATTAAATCGGGTAGACGGGTCGGCGGTCGGGTAGTTCGGGTCGGGTATTTTTGAACACTCCTAATGGAGCTTGTATTGTGGACATGTTGTGGTTATTAGCAATATTACGGTGTACTCTTTTTCTATTTTTGTTGTTCGAATTGTGTTTCGACGCGTCTTGGTTATGATAGAGTTTTTAATGAGGTATTTAATTTAAAAAAAAAAACTAATAATACTTAAAAAAGTCAAAAGTAAAATATTATTCGTACAAAGTAAAATAGTGAAATGGTATCTCAAATAAAGTTAAAAAAGTAATTTAGTATAATAATAAAATACCAAAAGGGAATTAGATGATTATTTAATTGTTGAAGTTGAGTTGGAAAGAATTGAAGATTGATTCCCAACACATGTTGTAATCTTACAATAAAGCAAGGCAGAGCTGCAATGGCAGTAATCTCCCCCAAGTGTAATGGATTGCAAATCTTTTAAGCATCTTTTTATTATTTATTTATGTTCTTAAACTAATCCAAGTAAAACCCTAAAACCCTTGGCATTAATAATAGATTATATCCAAAGACAGAGTTAGGATCGAGTATTGAAATGATTAAATTATTCAATTTTAAAAAATATAAGGGGTTATCAAGTTTTTAAATTTAGAATTGAGGGCATGGTCCAATTTATTTAATATTTAGAATTTACAATTTTAATTTAAAAATTAAAATAATGTCTAAATTGATAGAATTTTAGATTAAATTGATAGATTGTATAAGTTTTGGACTAAAACCGTTATCAACCCAAGCCACGTCACCATTTTCGCTAATTTTGAACGACAAAAATACCAAAACAGAACAAAAACGTAACGTTAGGTACATTTTTACCAAAAATAATAGTTGAGATATTAAAACAGTAAAGCGGGCCTAAAGTACTAAATATGTAGTTTTTTCTTATATCAATTACATAGGGAAAAGGTTGGAATAATTGCGTATTGTGTTTGAAAAAAATATTTTTTCATTTATTGTATTTGTTTTATATTTTCAAATTTATGGTGATTCTTATTACATTAATGGAGTAACCAATGAATTTGACTGAAGTGAGATGAGCTCAAGTAAGAGTGCTTATCGAGCGAGTCGATCGCGAGTTGAGTAGTGCCCTATTTGTGCTCGTTAAAAAATATCGTTGCTCGACTCAACTCGTTGATCGTTAAGCTCGATAAATTTTTGCTCGACTCGTGCTCGTTAAAAATGTCGTTGCTCGACTCAACTCGTTGCTCGTTAAGCTCAATAAAATTTTGCTCGACTCGTGTTCGTTAAAAATGACGTTGCTTGTTAAGCTCGCCAAAATTTTTACCTTGTTTTCTAAATATAGGTAAAATCTAGTGATACTATTAGAGCTTAATATAAACATAGAAATTCAGAAGAAAAAATGTGAGGTATGAAGAGATAAATAAACGAACTCGTTATGATCGATTTAGAGATGAAATCAATATTCGAGTGTGAGACTCTTTTTTGTTTCTCAACAATTTTCGATGAAATTCCTTAGGAATTTTGAGATTTTAGCTTTGAATCGTATTTTTTTATATGAGAAGTGAAAACTGGAGATTTTTCTATTTTCTCTATTTTTGATTTTTTAATAAAAAAAGAAAGACTTTAATAAAAAAATAGTCATTATTATAATTTAATTTCTTATTAATATAAATTAACTTTTTATTAAACTTTTCTAGAGTTTTCAAGTAATAGTTTAACCATTTGGAACATAATTTTTAAGGTAACCACTAAAAATCATAAAAGAATTTATTAAAAAAATAACGAGCTGCTCACGAATTTATCGAGTCGAGCTTGATTTCAGATCAAGTCAATTCAATTCGAGCGTTAACTAAATTTTGACTGAATCGAATTTAAATTGTTTGTGAGCTGGTCAACTCAATAAGCACCCCTAAATACAAGCCTTTTATGCAGATTACACCCTTATTTTGCCTGAAGCCAACAAGAAAACACGATGACTTTATCTTTTTTGTTGAAGTTGACAAAAATATATGATACTTTCACTTTTAATTTAACAAGTACAATAAATTATAAAATATAAATATAATAGATTATGAAATATTTTTCAACAACATCATCTAAAAAATTTAAGGCTTAATACAATCCCCATAAATTTTACTTGTTTTCCTAATTTGCTCTCTAAAATTCATTTTGACCATTTTGCTTTCTAACGTTCTCGTTGTTACCTATACTGCCCCTACTATTAAAAAAATCTGCCTTGTCCAATCAGAACGTGTCACATCATTTTTTTTTATTTTTAAATTTTAAAATAAATAAATTTATTAAAATATTTATTAATTTAATTAATTTCCTAAAACACCCAAAATACCCCATCTTCATCCCCGTCATCTCCTTCCCCCTTTATTTTTCCCATCACCCCCGGTGCTGATTTTGCAGCTGAAAATCACCAATCTCAGGCACCAAAGGCCCGACCAATTTTGCCACAAAACAAAACCACTGGCACCACCCACCAACAAGATAAAAATTCAAGAAAAAATGGAAACAAATCTTAGCATGAACAGTAAAAATTTTCATCCCCACATTCAATATGAACCAGTGCTGGATCAGATCAAGGCGCCTCGGAACGGTTACTCCACATGGTGGAATCTTTCAAGCCCGTCATCGCTGCTCTTCTCAACCTCCCGATGCCGACCATCGCCGCCATAACCGGTGGAGAACGATTAAAACATGTGAAAACTTATTTTTTTCTCAAATTCTGAAGACCTTCAAATGGAGATGGATCAACTCATGTTCAACTGGGCTTTGCTTGCCGCGATGCGAGGAATTCAGGTTCAGTGGTCGTGTCTCACACGGACGACGGAGCAGGCCAGGATCGTTGCAAAACCGAGGAGGATGAGTTTGGGTTCCTGCCGAACCTTCCCAATGATTCTCACGATAAATAGTGAGGAACGGAGGTGAGTGGGGGATCAGGTCTTGATCAGTGCACGTCGGCGATTCAGGTGCGGTGGGCTGTGCACGCCACGACAGGGTGGTGGTCGAAGATCGAACTAAACTGATAGTTTGGAGAAAGCATGAGAACTTTCTGGATCCCCCACCCTTTCTTTATCTTGATGCAACATTGGAAAATTGGGCGGTTCACGCCACGATTCAAATCTTTTCTATCTTCAAGTCTCTATGTTCGATGAATAGAGAATCAATAGTTTTGTTCGAATTGAGAGATGAAAATGAGGATTCGGTGATGGAAAGAAAAACAGAGCTGGTTTTAATAAAACTAAAACCTGAAGAAGTTTGGTGAACGGAGGGAATGGGGGAAGAGGACGAGGGGTGGGGTTTGGGGAAAGAGGTAGGGGTATTTTGGTAAAATAAAACTAATTTAATAAATATTTTAATATATTAAATTGAAAATTAAGATAATAAAATAATTAAGTGATGTGGCGCGATCTATTGGTCAAAAGAATTTTTTTAATGGCAAAAACAATATGAATAACGGCGAAAAATGTTAAGGGGTAAAAGTGATCAAAATAAATTTTAAGGGATAAGTTGAAAAAACAAGTATAACTTAGAGTAAGGTGTATTAAAAAAAAATTAATAAAAAAATTACCCAAGACGTAAAAAGTTCAAAAGTAAAAACAAAGTGAATATAAAGTAAGACAAGATTGTCAGGGGGAGTTAACTCAGTTGTAGTAAAGTCAATAAAGTACTCTTTCTCTAAAAGTTTGGTCCATCACCAGAGACAAATATACCTATTCACAGGCCTTAATTTAACAGTTCCACCTGCCAAAACATCCACAAATTTACCCTTCCCCCGTGATTTTCACCACAATATTTAAAACAATCCTTTTTTACCCCCTTTCCATTTTAAAGTTTTCACTTGTTATCCTTCACTTTATGGAGGTTGTTCATTCAAGCAACTGTCAACTTGTTTGTAATGCCTGTCAATATTCAATCAGGGGAAAGAGATGAAAAATGAGATCCAAAGGGGCCATGGTTTTTACTTTTTGTTTGAAATTTTTGGGTGTTTGATAATCATAAAAGTTATTGATTGAGTTGGGATATGTTGATGAGCAAAATGAAATGAGAGTGGTTGTTTAGGTTTGGGTAATTGACCCATTTTGATTTCGACAGGGAGCCACATTCAACAGCGGTTATAGAGACAAGGAAGAGGAGAAAACGAGTCTTGGTTCTAGATCTCACCTTACACCTCTTCATAGTCTCCCATCATGGTTAACTAACTTAAGGGATAACTAACTTAAGGGATTTTAAATTTTAGAGTGAGTACTTGCCCACCCTTCACTATACATGGATCCACCACTGTTGCCGGTCAATAGGGTTAGATGGCATGTCAAACAAACTTGATAGCTTCCTGATAATGTTGTAGCTTCTTGATAAGGTTGATTGTGAGTACTATGGTAATTCTCTAACAAGATACAAATATGATTAGACCCCGTTTTAACGAAAATTTCATTTTTTGAAACTCGAAACTTAACCTAAGGGACAATATCAAACACAAATACATTTATAATCCTCGAGATTTACTAAAAAGAGAAGAGAAAAAAAAAAGTGGGTTTAAAGCTTTTAATGGAAAGTGAGATAGAGACTGAACTGCATGGACTATATATGAATAAATTCTGGATGAATGAGTAGTAAAAAACCTATACATACATGATATTTATTATGATTAATGAAAATTTTCCTTTTCGAAGTTCCCTTGTCGCTATGCACTTGTCTTTACCCCGAGAGATAAATTCAAAGGAAGAGTGGTCAGTATTCACTAAGGTCTGTCTCGAGAAGTCCATGGATTTGACCCCACTGTCTGTGATTTGAATATCAGCCGTATGAAAAAGCTAGCAATTGTGATATATATCTTACAAGACATTGAAGATTCAATTCATTGTTTTGTTAACAAATTGATAAGCTTGGCAAGTGTCAGGAATGGAAGCTGAAGAAGCTATCAGAAGCAGAAAAGATGTCTGGGTTTTTCTTGTTTGGTTTCTCAGAAAGAAAAAAATGTTGGGAGGAAAAGGGAAAAGGAAAATGAAAAGTGAAGATTGTTGCAAATGGTGGTGTACATGTTTGCCCTTTCATTTGATGTTTGATGATGATATGAAAAAACATTAATGAGGTGAAGTTTACGAACCGTTTTTAAACTTGTTGCACCTACCTTCGGAAACTGATAGTTACGAAAGACAATATACATCATTTTCATTTCTGAAAGTAAAACTTTAAATGGATACGTGTCATCAGTTGAACTCACCTAAACTCCTAAAAACGTATTGCAATGTAACCCTAATCAGAACTTCCACCTCAACTATGTTGACAACTAATGAATACTCTGGCCTATCGTCGAGCTACAATATTAGTATAGCTATTACAAGTGTAACTTTGAAAGCTACCACCGAGCACCACTTGTTAATGGGCGGGTATAAATAAAAGGAGGTAGTTGGAAGAAAGGGGAAACACCCGAATTGAAAAAGCATCAAGAAGTTGTTCCTCCTTGTCTCGAGGATTACTAGAGGTGGAAAACGAATCGTTTCATTTCAGTTTCGATTATTTTAGGTTTGATTATATTTGATTTTTTGTTCGAGTCTAGTTCCGTTGTAGTTTAAGTCTATGGTGACTCTGGTCATATTGGGTCGGTTGATTTTCGGTTCGGTTAATATTATGTCAATTATTTTCGGTTCTAGTCAATATCAAGTCAATCTTTAGATCGATCAGTTTTAGTCATGTTTTCAGGTCAGATCAATTTTTTACACCCATATATATGACTTTTTGGTGAGTTGTGCAATAGTTCACGTCACATCTTTCTTTATTTCTTTTAATATATCTTCTTTATTTCGAGTTGCCTCCTGTTCAAGTTGCTTTCGGTGAAATCGGGTCGGCTCCATTGGTTCGATTGAAAATTGGTTCAAGTCCATTTTGGTTCAACTAAAATTCTGATCAATTTCGAGCCGGTTCGTTTTATTTCGAGTTTTGAATCAAATTCAAATAATTATTTTCGAGTCGATATCCGATCTCGAGTCAAATTTGTCAGGTCTAAGTATTACCTTCTTAACTTCAACCATTGTATTCTCTGCGTTTCTTTGCCCCAAGATTACAAGGGATAAATCGTCTGAATCTGCTACAACCACCTTAATTTTGTCTTCTTCACCTCTTTCATTTGGTGTCTTTCTTATTTTAGCATCAACAAAACTCTTTAGTACGAGTTTCTCTCTCGTTACTAATAAACGACATTTCATCTACTTCTTCAGAATATATTTGCTTACTTAATTACGGAATCATTCAGAGCTTTGATTCTCCAAGTCCAAACGAAATAAACCAAGAGAATAGATCATAACAACTAAGTGTTTGATTTTGTTGTAGATATGATAAGACCCTAAGCAGGAAATTTTGAAACAGTTTTAAGTAGATATTTTAACTGACCATGATTGCATTGATGTGAAAGAAATGAAATCCGAAAACATTGAATCCATTGTTTGCGTCCGGTTCCTTACTATTTTTTAATTTCGTTCGATTGACATAGTTACAGTTAAAGTGCTAAAATTATTGTATTTAGGGTTAACGGAGAATCTAACATTCACATCTTACATTTATTTCATTGAGCATGATAAAAAAAGTTATCAAACTTTGCATCGATATTTCGACTCTAATTACAAACACTGAACCGGTATTACTTCTACTCGTGATTTTTTTTTTTTAAAATGAAATGCAAATAGTATTATATGTTTATTTTTATTTATTATTATTATTTTTAGGCTTAACTACAAAGTAAGTGCCAAAACTATGTCTTTTTTTTTTGCAATAGGCGCCTAAAGTATTTTTGGTTGAAATAGTTGCTTAAAGTATTTTTTTTTGGCTAAAATAGGTGCCTAAAGTTTCATTTTTGGTTAAAATAGGTGCCTAAGTTGACTTTGAAATAAGCCAAAAATGAAACTTTAAACACTTATTTCAACCAAAAAATAATTTAAACACTTATTGCAAAAAAAAGACAGATTTAGACACTTATTTTGTAGTTAAGCCTTATTTTTATGTATGAAATAATTTTATGATTTAAGAAAGTCCAACCTCCATCCTTGAATGTCTGTGGGCCTTGTCGCCTTAAATGGAAATAAAATGATTATGGTCTATAAGAGTTAGTGTTTGGGTCCATATAGAAAGCTTCTAAAGGGGGAATGGGTTTGGGGTCCATAAAATGATTGTGTTAAATAAGAAAAGTTTTTTTTTCTTACATTCTATTCGAATATACGATACTTGTTTGTGTTCGAATTTAAATCTGGATCAACTCATGCACACTTACAAAATACAGACTAAACTATTTAAATTTATGTCACTTAGGTGAAACACGACATCCTTTCTCATTGGGATCGCTCCTTAAATTTTGTTAAGTAATAAAAGTTACAAGTACAAACAATACACGTCATAAAATAGAATATAGTTAGATAAATTTTATATATGACGAAATTTGAACAAAAAAGCATCAAAATTTACAAATTCAATTTTCTTATTGAATTAATACCTCTTGCAGAAAATCCAACTAATAAAATAAAATGCATTGGGCTTAGTTTCATTAGGCCCAAAACCAATACCAAAATTCTAATAAAAAATAAATTAAAAATGAAATAAAAAGAAATTTGTTAACTTCAAATGATCATACGTATCTTGTGTAATTTTCAAATTATGATTTCAAAATTTTAAAATATAGTGTTTAAGTTTAGTGTTTTGTCTCAACTAATTCAGATTGACTGGCGTTGTACATTTAGTTTTAGTGGGCGAGTCTTCCAGCCGAGATTTTCTGCATATACAAAACTTCGAACTCGAAACCTACTTAAGCAATATCAAGTTGTTGTATACACCATTGTTTACTCTTATAGAAACCTTTATTAAAAATTCTACTAATTTAGGGTAATCTTAAATCCTAATTTTTTTTATTAAAGAGGCTTAAATGAAAATTACAATCTAGTAAATTAATTGAATTTAATGTGTACATTTCATATTTTCATTTTTCTTTTAAAAATCTCATCCAGTGTTCACAAAAACCAGAATTAAACCCGATGATTTCATGGAGGAGCCGTTCTTGGTTTGGATGAAGAAGAACCTATCTTCCACGGCTAATTTTGGTTTATGGGAGTGTGTTTGGGCGTTGGCATTTGGGACCATTATTTGGTCTTTTTGGCTTAATAGAAATGCTGCAGTTTTGAGTGACCCAGGATATATCAACAAGGAGTCGATCTGTTGAAAATGTATTTCATTCTTATTTATTAATGATAAATTACAAAAAGGTTTATATAGTTAAAGTAAAAGATTAATAACAACTGACTGCTGCTAGCAACCTCTAACAACTAACAGACTTTAAATTAATTACATTCATACTCTCAACACTCCCCCTCAAGTTGGTAGTTGAAAGATATCTTTAACTCCCAGCTTGCTGAGAAGATATTCATGTTGCTGCACTCCAAGGGCCTTTGTCATGATATCTGCTAGCTGCTCCGAAGAAGAAACATGTTGTATTTGAATTAGTCCCATTTGTATTTTCTCTCCCACAAAATGAAGATCAATCTCTATATGCTTGGTTCGCTCATGGAACACTGAATTTGTTGCAATTTGAAGTGCAACCTTGCTGTCACAATAGAGCTTAACTGGTCCAGAATTATATAACCCAAGCTCTCTTAGAAAACCAGTTAACCAAACCACTTCAGATACAACCACTGCCATACTACGATATTCAGCCTCTGCTGATGATCGTGCTATCGGGTTATGCTTTTTAGATTTCTAGGACACTAATGAATTTCCAATCTTAACATAGTACTCAATTACTGATTTTTTTGATATTGGGCAAGATGCCCAATCTGAATCACAATAAGCTGAAACTTGTTTTTCATTTGATGCTTCAAATAACAGCCTCTGCCCAAGATTTATTTTATGTATCTAACAATTCTCAAAGCTGCTAACATGTGAGAATCTTTTGGTTGATGCATAAACTGACTTAAATTTTGCACATCAAAAGTTATATCTGGTCTAGTGTGTGTGAGGTAAATAAGCCTTCCAATTAATCTCTGAAAAACAGATGCATCCTCCAGGACTTTATCTTCAATATTTACCTCAAGTCCTTTATCAAAATCTGCTGTTGTAAATCTGATATTCTGTTCCAAAAGAGTAGATGCTGGTTTGGAACCTCCAAAATCCAAATCCCCAATCAATTCTAGAGCATATTTCCTTTAATTCAATAAAATCCCCTCCTTGGACCTCATAACTTTAAATCCCAAAAAAAACTTTAAACTCCCTAAGTCTTTCATTTAAAATTCTGATTTAATAGCAACTTTAATTCTGAAATCAAAGTACTATCATTTCCAGTAATAAGTAAGTCATCCACATAAATCAACATCACCACAATTGCATTACCTTCCCTCTTTGTAAAAATAGAGTAATCTGACTTACTTTGATGATAACCAGCTTTTAACAATGCTTCACAAATCTTCATGTTCCATTGCCTTGAAGCTTGCTTCAATCTATAAAGAGATTTATGCAGCCTACAAACCCTTGATTCCCCCTGGCTGCAAAATCCAGATGGCAACTCCATATAGACTTTTTCTTGCAAATCACCTTGAAGAAAAGCATTGTAGACATCTATCTGGTAAAGTGGCCAATTGTGTGCAGCAGCAAGAGCCAAAATGGTTCGAACAATGACCATTTTAGCTACAGGAGAGAATGTCTCAGTATAATCAATCCTAGTTTTTTGATTATACCCTTTGGTCACAAGTCGTGCTTTTTAACGTTCAACAGCACCAGAAGAGTTGTACTTCACTCGAAAGACCCATTTACAACCAATGGGAATTTTACCAGATGGCAAGGGAACTAAAGACCAGATGTGATTGACTTCAAGAGCCTGAATTTCCTCTTTCATTGCTTCAATCCACAAAGGATCTTTACTAGCTTCAGAATAAGAATTGGGTGCAACAATAGAAGTTTTGGAGAGGAAAGAACGAGTGGAGGAAGAGAGATGATCATAAGATAAAGTGGAAGAGATGGGATATTTGATGGGAGAAGAAGAAGAATGACAGATAGAAGCAAAGTCACTCAACCACTGAGGAGGACGTGTGGTTCGAACAGATCTTCGAATAGAAATGGAATGAGAAGGAACAGAAGCATTAGGGACAGAAAGAACAAAAGTATTGGGAACAGAAGGAACAGAAGCATTGGGGACATAAGAATCAAATGAAACATGGGTGGAATCTGTTGAGATTGCAGCAGACTGAACAAGGAGAAAATCATCATCAGAAACAGAAACATGAGAGGGGAAAAACTAGGGAGAAAGATCAGGGTTGGTAGAATGAAAAGGAAAAATGTCCTCATGAAAAATGACATCCCTGCTGACAAAAAAGACTTAGAATCCAAATTAAACATTATATAACCTTTTTTAACATCAAAATAACAAAAAATAGAAGGGAAAGCTCGAGGGGAAAACTTATCAGAAGAACATGTATTTATAGCATAACCAAGACACCCAAAGACACGAAGGTGGGAAAGAGAAGGTGGACGATGATAAAGCATTTCATAGGGAGTTTTCTAGTGTAAAACAGAAGAAGGAAGACGGTTTATCAAATAACAAGCAGTAGTGACACAATAACCCCAGAATTTAACAGGAATTTTAGCATGAAATTTCAATGCACGAGCAACATCCAAAAGGTGTCTATGCTTACACTCAACTATACCATTTTGTTGTGGTGTATGCGTGCAACTACTTTGATGCAAGATGCCAAGAGAAAAGAAAAACTCAGAACAAGAGGAATTAAAAAATTCAGTCCGATTATCAGTTCGTATAAACTTAACAGAAGAAGAAAAATGATTTTGAACATAAGAGAGGAAATATTTAATGAAGAGAACAATGTCAGACTTTAACCTCAACAGAAACACCCATGTCATCCTTGAAAAATCATTAACAATTGTAAGAAAATATCGTTGACCATGAACAGTGGAAGTACGATAGGGTCCCTAAAGATCCATATGTAAGAGTTCAAAAGGAGTGGTGGATTTAGTGGAACTAGAAGGAAAGGGGGGCCTAGGTTGTTTAGCTAAAGGGCAAACAGGGCAATGGGAACAAGAAGTACTAGAAATGCTATCAGACAAAGGCAATTTAGATATAGTATTATAAGGAGCATGACCCAAACGGGCATGCCACAAAGCACTTTTATTAATCTCAGAATGCATACAAGAAGTAACAGAATTTTGAACACCAGACAAAGGGAAAAAAGAAGAAAAACCAGGCACAGATGCAGAAGATATGAAAACATAAAGGCCACCACATAGTTTACCAATCCCCAACATCCTGCCATTGGAGAGACCATGAATCAAACAGAAATCAGGAAAGAAAAACACAACACAACACAAATCTGAAGTTAACTTGGAAATGGAAATAAGGTTGTGAGTGAAATCAGAGATATACAAGACATTTGAGAGAATCAAATCAGGGAAAAACATAGAACCAGTATGAGTAATATCAACATTTTTTCCATTAGGTAAAAGAACAAAACGAGATGTGGAAGAGCAAGAAATAGGATCACACAAGCTAATGAAATCAGAACACATATGATCCGTAGCCCCAATATCTAATATCCAAAGAGAATGAGATCTAGTAGAGAAACAGGAAAAATCACCTGCCAGATTAGCAGAAGGATCAGCTGAAGAAGGCGGTGCACGATTGATCAAATCCAATAGTTGCTGATATTGTGTTGGTGTGAACGCCGGTGCCAAAGACGAACCAGAACCAGAAGAAGAAATCAGAGAAAATCCAGAACTCACTGAGTCAGTAACCAAAGCAGCTTGAACATCCTTCTTCTTGCTAAACTTGAAATCGGATGGAAATCCAATCAGACGATAGCACTGATCCTTTTTGTGACCTCAAATCTTGCAATGATCGCAAGTACCATTGAAACGACAATGAGGCGCAACACCTCCAGAAGCATATAATGCAGTGGAATCAGAAACTAAGGAGATAGGGGAGATACCATTGAGATGAGTCCTCTAAGATTCTTCTTGCAAGTTCATCGAATAAGCCTGGTTAACAAAGGGAAGAGGCTTCATAAGCAATATCTGACTATGCAAGGCGGAAAACGTCTCATTGAGACCCATAAGGAACTGAAAAAGATGCTGTTGAAGATGAACGACCAAGTTCTCCTCCGAAGCAGTGCACTCACAAGTAGAAAATGGAACTAAAACAACAATCTCATCCCATAAAAGCTTCAAACGAGTAAAATAAGTAGAAACTGAAAGGTCACCTTGAGTAGTTGTGGCAATCTCCCGATAAAGGAAGAAGATTCGAGCGCCGTCAACCTTGTCGAATCGTTCACGAAGATTTTTCCAGATGAGTGCCGCGTTCGAAGCAAAAACAACGCCGGCAGACAAATCCCGACTGACTGAGTTCAAGATCCACAAAATAACAGCAGCATCACATCGATCCCATTGAGAGCGAAGAGATTCAATAAAGCTGTCTCGTTTGCAATCACCAGTAACAAACCCTAATTTGTTTTTGGCGAGCAAAGCGAGACGCATCGAACGGCTCCAAACGCCGTAATTTTCGATTCCGATCAACTGAACGGATACAATCAGAACACCGGTCGTATCAGACGGATGAAGGTAAAGGACATGGTTGAGATCGATAACAATGGTCATCGACGATATCGGAAGAGGAAAAAATGAAAGGGGAAACAAATGAGAATGAAAGAAACAAGCTAAAGAGAAAGAAACGACCCAATAGTAATGGATCAAAAAATGACTCCTTATACCATGTTGAAAATGTATTTCATTCTCATTTATTAATGATAAATTACAAAAAGGTTTATATAGCCAAAGTAAAAGACTAACAACAACTAACAACTAACTGCTGCTAACAACCTCTAACAACTAACATACTTTAAACTAATTACATTCATACTCTCAACACGATCCTTGGTCGCAGTCGACGCTTGGTGGAATGCCACAATATAGCTGCTACGACTACCTTAAGAGTAGTTGGTGGCAGCGAGGCGAGGGTGTGAGCGAGAGCCGGATGGGTTCTCTCTATTATAAGCTGAATACCGATGGATTGGGGTGTGAGTACGGGCTATGCGTCTTGTGGGGGCGTTATTTGTAATGAGAAAGGTGATTGGGTTATGAGATTCACAAAATTTATTGGTATTTGTTCGGCTCTCGATGCTGAGCTTTAGGGAGTATTGGAAGAGTTACGACATACGTAGAATTTCAATGTCTGGCGTATTCTGATTGAGTTGGATAGTATGATTACGATAAAGTTGATTTTGAATAGTTTAGATGGGTCGAGGGAAGGCTCTATGTTGGGATATAACATTAGTCATTTGAATCATGATTGGGATGTGTCCTCTAAACATATATATCGCGAGGCTAAATCCGTTGCGAATGCCATGGCGAAGATGAATAACCGAAGTATGGGCAGAGCTGGGTTTTTTTTAACCCTCTTAGTTCCATTCAAGATGCCTTGTGGAGTGATGATGGGCAGTCTCGACAGTCCTAGGAGGTCCACCAAGAGTTGCCGATAGCAGGCGTTAAGTGTTTTGAGTGGGCACCGAAAGTTGTTTTTGATAGTGTTATGTTGTGCAAGCTTTGTTTTGCTTGAGTAAGGTAGGTTATTTGGTTTGTAGTTTGATTAAGTTTGTCACGAACATTATAGTTACTAATATGTGTACTATTTTTTCTCCACTTAAAATTAATTTTTTTAATAAAGTACGTGTTAGTAGTTCTCTTTCTTATTAAAAAAATACAGAATTAATCATATAATTTTTTTTGTTTGGTTGTTAAAAAAGAGACAGAGTTCAAGTGAAATAATATTACTTTTATTTTTAATTAAAGGGTTAATTGCATTAAACTCTCTCAATTTATGGTCCAATGTATAAATTGGTCTTTTAAGTTTCAAAATATTCTAATTGAATATTAAAAGAACGATATCATATTATTTATATTCTTTTGTCAATCTAATTATCTTTTTGACAAATCTTAATTCTAATTATTACCTAAAGGGGAGGGGAAGGGAAGACTCTAGGGGAAGGAAAGAGATGCTCCTAGTTAGTCTAAGACCCATGACCTATGGGTTTTAATAGTCTAAAAGTGATTACAAGGTAATATATGTTCATAGATATTCTTAACCCTTTGACAATACGCATACACCTTGTAGATAGAGCAATTTGAACCCGTGTTTCTTAAAATGAACATCATCCGTCTTTTCACTAGAACACTTTTATTTTTTTAACTTTTAAGGACCAAATTATCTATAAGGTAGGTATACACTCGTTTTAAACATATTCTTTATCATATCTAAATTAACATTTAATGCCTAAATTAAACATTAAGTTGACAAAAAGACTTGATTAATATTGTACTAATACTATAATGACTAAATTAAAATGTTTAAAATTTAAAAATCAAATTAAGTAGTAGTGTGCAAATAACCCTTAAAAATGAATTTAACCCCATATATAAAATCCCTTTGATAGTATATTTTCACATTCTCTCTCTTGTTTTTTTAATCTTTGTGGCTTCCTTCTCTCTCTCTCTCTCTCTTTCCAGAAAGGGCAACCCTAAAGAGCAGTTTACACCCTTCTCTCTCTAAGTAAGTTTTCTCTCTCCTCTAACTTCCTTTTCCTTTGCTTTCTCTTTCTAACAGTTTTTCAACATATGGGTCCTTTTACTTATTCTTTGTACTACTATTAAATGTATTTTCTTTTCAAATTTGTTTGGAGGAAAGATTTGTGAAAGGGGATCTAATCTAAGGATGTTATAAAATTTCCATTTTTGAAAGCCCTGAAACTGCCATAAAAATAAAAACCCAAACTTTCCTTTTCCTTTTTCAAGTTTCTGTTTTGTGGTTCTGTATTAGTAGATCTGATAATGGGTTTCAATGCACGCAAAGATTGGATCTTGGGGAAATGTGAGGAATTGGAAAGTTGTTGGAATCTGAAAGTTTCCATTTTTCTGTTGCGGTTCTTTAGATTTTTCCATTTCTGCTATGTTTATTAACTGTGGGTTTAGATCTTTCGTTTCCATATCATGGATCTGTGGAAATGTGAAAGCTGCCGGTTGAAATTTAGCTCATTGGGAGCTTTTTTCCCCCAATTGAGAGCTAGAAAGTTAACATTCTTGTCCCCTTTTATTTTCTCGGGAACCAAACGGGTTATTAGGCATTTCTTGAATTTTGAATGTTGTGTTTATTTGGCTTTGATCTGGTAGGGCTATTGCTTTACTTAAATGTGTTAGATTGCTTTTTTGAAGCATTGTTTTAATTTGAATGTCTCTGCCTTTGTGGATCGAATAATGTGAATCATTGTAAGACGGTTGTTCATTATGTTGTTTATTGGTGTCTATGTATAGCTTCATGGATGACGATGCGTTGAACATTCGTAATTGGGGTTACTATGAGCCTTCTTTTAAAGGACATCTTAGTCTGCAGCTTGTGTCAAGCATGGCTGATCGAGACACCAAGTCTTTTATTCCGATGCGTGATCCAATTCTCATGGCTACTCCCAATGCCGCCTTTTCCCCTCAGGACTGCGTTGTTTCGGAGGCTTCTATCCCCATGAATTATGTTAGGGATAGTTGGATTAGCCAGAGGGAAAAGTTTTCCAACATGTTCCCGGCTATTTCTCCTAATTTCAGCTTTCTTCCGGATACTCCGGCAGCTCATTCGTTGCAAATTTTGCAGCCGCCGCTTGATTCTTCATCGAGAGATGAGAGGGCGGTTGGCAGAGTTCAAGAGCCACCAGCTAGTAAGGAAAATGTTCAATTGAAGAAACGGCAAAGCGAGGCTTCCCCTAAGACACCAAAGACCAAAAAGCCTAGGAAGCCAAAGGCTAACACCAATTCTTCCGATCAACGTGTGAATCCAGCAAAGAGTATGGACATTAAAATCAATGGATATGACATGGATATTTCTGGCATTCCGATTCCGGTTTGTTCGTGTACTGGAACCCCTCAGCAATGTTATCGATGGGGCTGTGGTGGTTGGCAATCTGCTTGTTGCACCACAAATGTATCCATGTATCCTTTGCCGATGAGCACCAAGCGGCGTGGTGCGAGGATAGCCGGGCGGAAAATGAGTCAAGGGGCATTCAAGAAGGTGCTCGAGAAACTCGTGGCAGAAAACTATAATTTCAGTAATGCAATCGATTTGAGGACACATTGGGCTAGACATGGTACCAACAAGTTTGTCACTATCAGGTAGATTTAAATCGGTGGTTACAATAGTGCGACATTACCAGCGCGACTCCATCGCTTACTGTCACTGCTTCACACATGTACATATTTCTCTGCCCTTCTTTCGAGATCTTTGTTGCCTTAGTTCATGAATTTTCAGTCATGATAATGTTTCAACATTCCAACATTATCCGGTTTTTCTCTCGGAACTATTTAGCATTTCATTTATGCCTTTACTTCAAGAACTTTTGTTGGATAAATCTCCTTTCATACACTCACAAGTGTTTGAATTTTAGATTTGGCAATGGATAATCTCTGAATGATATCATGCTATTTTCTTAATTTCTTGCATGATCAAATCTTTTTTATGCTTAATGCAAAGCTATTACCCCTAACGTTCTAACCGGGAGCTAACTCGGAACTCGGAACTCGGAACTCGGAACTTGGAACGGTGTCATTAGATAATGTATGAATTTTATTTTTCCAATTGATTGAAGATAATGTTGATACACACACATATATGTATATGAATTTGAATTGTTCCAACTAATTCAAGAAGCTGATAAAATCTGGGATTTCGAAGGGATTATGAGGTTGATCTGAATCTTTTCTAGCACCAGCTGCAGTGTTGTTTTCATGGAAAACCTCCCATTTGTCTGTTATTATTGTCTTCAAGCTTTCCATTGTTTCTCCATGTTCAACAATGACATTGTTCTCCTCTCTTACAACTAATGCCATTTGGTCCTTGTATGTCTTGTCTGAAGCCCCATTGACTATTCTTTCGAGTTGTTTGACATCTTCCTCCGGAATCCCAGTAACTGCGATGAATTCGTTGGCTTTTAGAACCCCGTACTCCTTACAGAATTCGAAATATCGAGAAAGTTCTTCGTCTTGCATTGTTGCCATCCGAAGAATCTCAAGAGCCTTTGAAGCTTCAAGTTTACCTACTACTGAATGTACTTCCAACAAGACCTTCGCAATCTCACTGCAGATTCTACTATGAACATCGATAATCTCGATGACAACACAATCCATGGCTTCAAGAATCAAAGGGACCTTCATATTATCCGCTCGGGGCCTAATTTCAAGCAACATACCAAGCAGAAACTGCCATTTCCGAAGCTTCGAAAGCTGCTGAACCATCAATGGACTATCCTCTGCAGTCTTGTTTTCTTCATCGCGCCAAATGACACCTCTCTGGTCAAGGAATGCAAAGTACTGACGAATAAAAGCATTGAAACCCCATGTTTTGCTTAACCTCGAATGCCCGTCGGTGAAACTCGACAAATCGAATGGCAACCGCCCCATCTTTTTAAGGGCCGGCAGCTTGCAATGACCAAGATCATGCATGAGCATCAACCCTTTGATCGCCACCACCCAACTCCGTGTCTTCTCCATCCTTTTCGACAAAGCTCGAACGAAAGGATACATGTTATCTGGAGAAGCTCGAATCCAACAAAAAACTAATCGCACATTCCTTTTACCGACGTTGTGTTCATCATGGTTCGTGGCCTTGATGACAGCAGCCTCAAAATCAAGATCCCCATGGGATCTTCTGGTGGACAAATAGGCGACGGCTAGGCTTTTCTTGTCTTTGATAGCAGCGGCGCCCCTCTTCCATATACTCATATTTTCAGTGTCGCTGTCGAATCGTCGCCAAAAGAGGGAAGAAGATGAAGCAGTGGATTGGATTCACGGTGATGAACTCCCTTATATTTGCTTCAGGATGGTTGCAACGACGCCATGGTTCTTTTTTTTGTTACTATAAGTTTTTGTAAACAAAATTGAAAAACCAGACGTCAATAATTGGACTTTGCAGTTATCAGTTGCAACATAGAAGCAGCCATATTGCCGGCTGTTTTAAATAGCGGCGGTGGTCTAGCGACGGTTGCTCGTTGCCATTTGTTATTAGGATACACAATTTCAGAGCATTGTGTTTTTTTTTTTATCAAAAGGAACTGAAATTCGATTAACGTAAACGGGCCTGACCCGATGCACATATAGTGCAGGAAACAAAGAAACACCAACGGACATAAATCAAGAGACAGTCAAGCGGCATGACACGGTATTCGTAAAAAGCTGAGCAATGCAGAGGGAATACAAACCAACGGAGGCAAATCGCCTATTCAGAACCGGGGCACGCAGGCCCACAGAGAAAAACCAACACCAATTAAGGCAAAGGAAAGATCCGTCACAAGACGGCCTCGGATCAGAAAGAGCGTAAACGTATTCCCTGTTCGTCTGGGAGAGCTCCATCTGAAGGCAGACTCCCAATTCCATAGAAGGATTGAGTCTTGTCACCAAAATCACAGGAAGATGAAACTCTATCTGATCTGGCTTCGCAATTCGACCAATTAAACCTAAAACCGACATACATAAAGGGAAAGCATAATCAACCACCAAACTGATTAGGGATGGCAATGGATCGGATTTGAATCGGATTGTATAAAATCCATGTCCGAATCCGTTACAATCGGACTCAGATATTTTTTTCGGATTTGGATTCAGATTTTTTTCAAACGGATTTGGATCGGATTGTTTTTAGATCGGATTCAGATTTGTTTCAACCGCATTTAGATCAGAGTTTTTGGATTCGAATTAAATTGTCATCCCTAGTCTTGACCCAAGTCTGAGGGGTAGATTCGCGAATTTTAGTGTCTTTAGGGTATATTGTGTTTTGACCCTCTAATGATTTTATTTTAGTGCAAATCAGTCCAAAATTTTGTATATTTAATTTCTTACGCATTTAATTTATGTTATTTAATTCTACACTTGTTCATTTTTATCTCTTATTTGTTGACTACATTTAATTTTTTGTGTTTATTGTTTATGCTTTTAATTTGCTTTCTATTTTAATTCATAATTTTAGCATAATATATCATAACTTTATCTATCGATTGCAAATTACTTACTATTTCATTCACTAATTTTCTTAATTTTTAGTAATTCATTGATATTTACATTTATTTGTTTTTCCATTGTATTTATTTTATTATTTGTTTATCTATGACCTGATCTTGCATTTATTTTTTTCATATTTATTTATATATGCATATGGTATAAATAAATATATTACACTATATTAAGGTTAATTAGTATATATAAATCATAATAAATATTATTATTATTTAACTTATATTCTTAATACATTTATATTTTTATTACCACTTTTAATATATATATATATATATATATATATATATATATATATATATATATATATATATATATAAAGTTAATTTTATTTTTATTATTATTCCAAATTACCTAATATATACATTTATGTTTTCGTTTAAAAAATATATGTAGTTATGTTTCTTTTAATGTATTTAGTTTAACTTTTTAATTTATTTATGTTGTCTTTTTGTTTTAATGTAAATATTATACATGATATTTTGTTTTAAGGAGTTAAAAGTCCTAAATATTTTGATTCGGACTTGGATATGGATCAGATTCAGATTCGGATCGGATCTTGGCATGATCCATATCCAACCCATCTCCTATTAGGACTCAGACATTTTACTCGGATTCGGATTCAAATTTTTTTTTCAATCGAATATGGATCGGATAAATTCTTTCGGATTGAATCGGATTCGAATCGGATTCGGATCAAACTGCCATCCCTAAAACTGATCCATCTCGATTCGAACTCTACCAGAGGGTATGGAACGCCCGGATCCCATCCCAAGCTAGGGGTGTTCGCGGTTAACCAAAATACTATAACGGTTAACCTATAAGTCATGTTCTTAGTGCAAAAGTTATATGTTCTTAATGTAATTAGAGGAAAATGCATAGAAAATGTATCTAAGAATGCATAGAAAATTAGAGACTCATTCTTAATGGTTAACCAACGGTTAACCATGAACACCCCTATCCCAAGCTACCCACCTTTATCTCTCGGCTCTCATTATCCATCAAAAATCCTACAAATCTTTTTATCCCATGATAAAAGTTAGTCCAATAAAAGGTTGGTGGGAGCCTACACTTCTGGGCCCGCAAGGAAGCCCACATTGGGATAAAACAAACAGAATTGTTGGCAATCAAAACAGCCGGTTCCCTCTTCCCAGTAAATAAACGTCGTGGGCCCCACCGGATCCCAAAGTGGATCCAACTCAGTATAATCATGCTCCAAAGATAGCGACAAGTCAACTATTATTCCGGGACACGTTATTCGATGAACGTGGATATCAACATCCGAGCCAACATCCGAGACTAGGAGACTCTGTCACCGAGCCGACGGCTTCCCCGATCCGGTGACGCTTACTTGCAGCGACACCACGGTCCCGTTCATCCAAGCGCCAGAAAACTCATCGCCTTCGCCGTTCAAGCTGGTACTGCTATAGGGAGTGAAACGCAGGGGAGGCAAGAGAATCGTCCAAGGCGAGCTCGAAGCTGCCCACGGCAAGAGCCAACGAGCGGCTGAGAAACCAAAGCCAGAGCTCCACGACAAGCTTGCGGAAAAGAAGCAGGCTCGACTACACCCTCGACAAACGTTCGGCCAGCAAAGAAGGTTGGACACCGCCTGAACCAAAACGCCTTTTTGCTGCACCGATCTTGGAACAGACCACCAGCCATCGAGACCAGATCTGAAACGACGAGGAACCTCAGTCGGCGTCGAAACCAGATCTGAGCTGAGCTTAGAAACGGCTTCCACCTGCGCTGACCAACCCGTCCACCCACCATTCCGCTGATCCAAACCACCAGCCAGCGTCGTCGTCCATTGCACCGGTAGCCGTCGGCCCTTGAAGGAACCGATCGCGGAGACCGTCACGGACTGGTCACAACACCGCCTGAGGGACGAGGGGTTTGGGGATGAAGAGGGTTTGGGGAGCGCGTGAAGCGCGTTCAAAACCATTGCAGACGAGGGCATGCAGACACATTCCCTCCACCTAGCTTTACGCATTGTGGTTACTGTTGGTACATGTTTGCCTTATTCATGAAATTTGGTATCAACAATCAAATGGTTTAGTGAGATATAAATATTTAAATCTTTTAAGTAACGTCAGGGGTTCTAATTTTAACATTATAAATAAGGCAAATTAAATTAGAAGGGTCGCCACCCATAATAGGCCTATGCAGTACTCAATTTAGACTAATCAACCAATAAATTAGACGTAGATAATTATAAAAAATGGTTTAAGGGTTCAATAATCCCCTAAACTTTTTCTAAAAGAATCAATTAAGCCCTTAAAATTTTTTGCACTTAATTAAGCTCTCAAACTTAAGAAAAAAAATCAATGTAGCCCTTTGACTAATGTTGACCGTTAAATTTAACAGTTTTTTTTTTTAATTTCTTTTGACGTGTGTCGTAATAGGATAATGCCACTTGTTATTTCTAGGAATTGTTAAATTTTATTTTTTTAATATTTAAAAACAGAAAAAAATCTTAATTTTTTTTTCAAAAATACTGGAAAATTATTAAAAGTATTTTTTAGATTTGAAATTTATTTAAAAATAAAATATTAAAAAATAAAAAATATTATACAATTATAAAAAAATAATTTGAAAAAAATATAAAACAATAAAAATTATTTTGATTTTTAAAACTATATTTAAAAAAATATTAAAAATTATTTTTTGAAATTATTTTTTTAATAATTTTATAATAATATTTATATTTTTAATTTGTATTTTTAAAATATTTTAATATTCTGAAAATTATTATTTTATTTTTAAATAAATTTCAAATTTTAAAATATATTTTTATACTTTTAATATTATTTTTAGATTTTTTATAATTTTTTTATGTTTTTTATATTTTTTAAAATTTAAAATTTAAAAATTCCTTGAAACGACAAGTGACATTATCACGTTGCGACATGTGTCAAAAAAGAATTAAAAAACCGTTAAAGTTAACGGTCAACGTTAGTCAAAGGGCCAAATTAATTTTTTTCTAAAGATTGATGGCTTAATTGAGTGCAAAATAATTTAAGAGCTTAATTGGTTTTTTTTTTTTAAATTTAACGGCTTATTGAACTATTAAACTTAAAAAATACATGAAATTTGATTTTTGATTTCAGTTCAATTACAAGGGTTTAAAATTAAATAAATCAAAATAATTTTTAGTGGAAATATATTTATTTATGTATGCAATAAGTAAATGTAAAATTTTAATTACAAATAATACAAAATACCTGAAAAATTACAAATAAAATTAAAGTTGGTGTGCATGGACAAATAAATTTAGACAAATTCATTCCTATGCAGCTTATATCAGAATAAATTTAAAGAAAACTTGAATATAATTTACATACACGGTCGAAACTGATGCGTGTAAAAGAGTCATATTAAATTGGAGCGCAAGTGTACACCCGTGTCAAGTTATAGTATAAAAGATATCGTCTCCACATGGATTGAGACAACTTCAGAATTAATTTTCCTGCAGAAGAAAAATAAAAACACAGATAATTGATAATTGGTTGGATTGAAGTAAAACTAAAGTAGACAAGGGAAATAGATGAAGGAATCAGATTGAGAAAACAGGCTGGTATTGATTTGTTTAGTAGTGCAGATGTTGCACTGTCAGAGGATTTCTGTTGTGTATGTCGTCGAGCCTGTCGCGACAGAGGTCTGTTGATGTCGCGGTAGCGAATAACAACTCTGTGACTTCAAGTTTCGCAAGAACCCCTGTTGTGACTTGTCCTATCCCTAGGTCCAAGTTCTACCGATGAACACATCTTGGATGATACCTTCCGACGTGAATCGAAGGATGAACACCGATGTTTGTGAATTCTTCTTTAGCCACTTAACCTTGTACCTATCCTTAAGCCAAGATAGTTTAACCATAAACGGGAAAACTCGTATTTACTCCCTTCGTATACTTAACTCTCCCAATATTAAGTAAATGGATAATCTCACAATTTTCTCCCGGTACTCTTATGAGATATGAAAACCAGAGTAAATAAACTTGAAGTTTTATTGAATTGAACAGAAAATCCTAAGAAACAGTTTAACATTTACAACTACTTTACAAGATCAACCCTTGGCCCCGGGGAAGGTTTAGAACATGATGAAGAAGAGAAACGACTAGGGTTTTGGGGGAAGACGACTAGGAGCTAGATTCCCCTTCTCTAGGTCGAATTACAAGCATATACATATGCCTTGGGTACAAGTTTTCTTAATGGCCAAGAATACTAGTTTGAATTAAAGTAAAATTCATTAAAGACTAAATCTCTGAATAAATGTAACCCCCTCGTCCCGGTCCGGACGCTTGACCGGTCCGAGTGGGCCACACGGGGAAAACCGAAGCGAAACCTGTTAAGGTTCCACATCGATTAGCAACCCTAAAAATTTCTTTTTATTTAATCTTCTCTAAAGGCACGTTTGCAATCCTATGTGATCACGACAATGGAATAAATCAAGAAGGACATGCAACTGGACACCAAACAGCAAGTAAACAACCCCATTTTAAGTTATTAGGCAGGCCGTTTCGAAACACCCTTAAGGTGTATCGAAACACATTGACTTGGTCAACAGCCACAAGTCCACACGAGAGGGCCGTATCGGAACAGAGGTCAAATGTTCCGAAACACCCTCAACGGTCAACTTCTCGTGGTCAACGAGATATTGACCGTTCCGAAACACGTAGACCCGTTTCGAAACCTCATCATCTCGGCAATTTCTCAGATTTCCAGTAGCCAAAGTGTTCCGAAACTTGTTTCGTAACAGGGGTTCACAGTGGCCAAACCGTATCGAAACGAGTTCCGATACGGGGTCCCTGAAGCCAAACCCGTTCCGAAACAGCCCAGCCCGTTTCGAAACACTGATTGTCTGCAAATTCCCAAAGCCAACTTTAATCACCTCCAACCAACCCCAAAAGCCCTAAACAACTCTAAGAAGCACACAACCCTTACAAGCATGATCTAGAGGCTTGAGTCCTATAGCAAAACACACTCAAACCATACAAGGCATAAGATGAGGCATACATACATGGCATTTAAAAAGGGCATTAGACTTCAACAAGGCCAACACTTAGACAAAATAAGGTAAGCAAATCCAACATGGTTTACAAGCAAGGCATACATCCAAAAGCCAAATTAACAAACACATAAAAGGAGTCTAACATGCTCCTAAACAACAACATCATACTTCAAAAGCATCATAGCACGAATACATGTCCCATTGCTTGACCATTACATCATAACTAAAAACCATACTTGATAGCTAGGCTAGCACCACAAAGCACACACACTTGGAGGCCTCTTCTTGCACTTAGCAACCCACGAGCTACTGATCTGCATTGTCGAACAAAGAGAGCGTAAGCAATAAAGCTTAGTGAGGGTAAGCTCTTTAAAACAAACCTCGACAATGCAGGGTCAAAGCACGGTCTCAACCAAGGTAAATGCATGATCATACCTTTGATCCTCAAGAGCCAAGATGTCAATGATGCATGAACAAATATCCAATAATATGTCATGCTCAACAAGCTCATTTCCATAACATATGTAAACACATATAATCATCCAAATAGGAACACCTTTCCACATCACATTGATACACATATCAATTTATATTGGCACCTAGCTATGACTCGAATACGCGGATAAACACGTTGGAACTCACATCCAACAACCACTTTACCTCACGGTGGGATTAACTCATCACCGGTCTCGCGGAGGGGATTCCACTCATCCTCACGCCCCGTCGATGGGATTCCACTCATCATCGACTAATATATATAACAATTTCCGTGCGAACCCGTATTCTTCCTTGGTGACTCAACGCCACCAAGGCCACGCGCGAATTTGACTCATGTGTGCACACTAACATCCTAATGATCGATCATTTGTACCAAAGCATACTAGTGCCAACATTTACACAATCCACAATATCAATTAAAACCAATTTCGTGCTTAGCACGTACTCACCATGATCACAATCATGAACAATCCACATGCATAACACAATGTATCACAATCATGCCTCATCACACATGTATAACACAATGTACATAAATCATCATATCATAAATATTACGAGGAATAAACATCAATTACAAGTTCAACCAAGGTCTCTTGTTTAAGTCGACCAAGCCCGACTTAGTCCACATGCTCGAACCAAACACTTAGAAAACACTTTGAAAACGTTAACCACTCACCTTTAATTCTAAGCTCAATTTACCAGCAAGCAACCAACTTCAAGCTTCCGGATTCACCCCCGATGCTTCACCAACACAAGCTCTTGCTTCTAAACAACCTCAACACAATCCAAACAACTTCAAATCAGCCCAAGCATCAAAGTAACTAACTCGGAATACAACTCAAACATCAAACACAACATTTCAAGCCATGAACAAACCCCAATTTTACCAAACTCGAGCAGCCCAATAACCTTGATCAAAACCTATGTTTCCAACACTTTTTATACCCCCAAATGATCCCAAAGCAACCCCCAACCATAGCACTAACATTAGCCCACCAATTCCAACCTAAAATAACCCCCAAAACTCATCCAAAACCCTTCAAAAACCCTCACAACACCCAAATCCGAAAATTAGTCTAAATCATGTAAAATTCATATATGTGGAACCATTTGACTCATAGACTTCATATCTAACAACATTAAATCGAAATTTTAAGTTAAACATAATAAATTTATCATTTTTAATCAAAATCTCTAAAAACTCAATTTTTAAAACCTTAATGAAAATAAAAACTATTTGTACTTTTGAAGAGAGGAGGTCGAGGACAAGTAAAAATGATATTACCTTTCAAAAACGAGTTGAAATGAAGAAGCAATGTGATGGAATAGTGGAGGGGATGAGAGAGCTCTTCTTCACGTTGGTTTTTGTTTTGGAGAAGAGAATGAATAGTAAAAAGATGATAAAAGGGGTTTTAAATTGAAACTTGTATTATTTACAAGTTTGCCATTAATGAATGGCTATTTTCCATTTTCTTTAAAATCTCTCCAATTTTTATTTCATTCATTTTAGTCCAACACAAAAATATTTGTTTTTGAAACCCAAGGCCTAAAAGATTATTTTAATTATAGAACCGAACCCAAAATAATATTAAAATATTATTTTCACCCAACCCCTAAACCCGGGTGTTACAATAAACGTCATTTAGTTCGCCCTATCTTCTTGCTTTGACTTTCTCCTAAAACTTTGGGCAAGACCTTCCTTGTGCTTCTGGGCTCCAAAAATTATGCGAGTGGTCTTTAAAAATTAGGCTTAAAATCCTCTATCAGTCGAACTCCACTTCGCATTTTCCATCTCTTCTTCTTCACTGTCGCCACCTCTGTCACGGCATATGTCACGACAGTGATTTATAAGGTAGTTTGCTTCAACACTGTCGCCACTTCCGTCACGGCAACTGTCATGGCAACTATCACGACAGTGATTTATAAGACAGTTTTCTTCAACCTTTCACTCCAGCTCTACGGTTATTTTCTATTCTTCTAATGCCTTGGATGCTGCCACGATAGTTATCTTCTGTTCCTTTACTACCTTGAATTCTGCCACGATGGTTATCTTCTGTTCCTCTGCTACCCTGGATTCTGCCACGACAGTTATTTTCTGTTCCTCTGCTGCCCTGGATTCTACCACGAAGTTATCTTCTGTTTCTCTGCTGCCCTGGATTCTGCCAAGACAATTATCTTCTGTTTCTCTGTTGCCCTAGATTCTGCCACGACAGGTACCTGCAAGAATTGACTCTGGTTCCTAGCCGTCTTACATCATAAACCCCAACTTTTCCCTTCTCCATCATGTTCTAAACCTTCCACAGGGCTAAGGGTTGATCTTGTAAAGTAGTTGTAAGGGTTGTACTCTTTCTTAGGATTTTTTATGTTCAATCAATAAAACTTCAACTTTATTTACTCTAGTTTCAACATCTCATAAGAGTATCGAGAGAGCATTGTGAGGTTATCTATTTACTTAATATTGGGAGAGTTAAGTATATGAAAGGAGTGAATACGAGTTTTCCAGTTTATGGT
Source organism: Hibiscus tridactylites (assembly GCA_958450335.1). Classification (NCBI taxonomy): domain Eukaryota; kingdom Viridiplantae; phylum Streptophyta; class Magnoliopsida; order Malvales; family Malvaceae; genus Hibiscus; species Hibiscus tridactylites. The sequence goes on from OY288281.1 coordinate 74,701,968, forward strand.
TAAACTATCTTGGCCTAGCCATAGATACAAAATTAAGCGGCTAAAGAAGAATTCATAAACTTCGGTGCACTGTTCAAAGGTCTTCTGTTGTGTCTGTCGCCGAGCCTGTCGCGGCATAGGTCTGTTGATGTCGCGACAGCGAACAACAACTTTGTACTTCAAGTTCAGCAAGAATTCCTGTTGTGACTCGTCCTATCCCTAGGTTCAAGTTCTATCGATGAACACGTCTTGGATGATACCTTCCGGCGTGAATCGAAGGATGAACACCGATGTTTGTGGATTCTTCTTTAGCTGCTTAACCTTGTACCTATCCTTAGGCCAAGATAGTTTAACCATAAACTGGAAAACTCATATTTACTCCCTTCGTATACTTAACTCTCCCGATATTAAGTAAATGGATAACCTCACAATGATCTCCCGATACTCTTATGAGATATGAAAACTAGAGTAAATAAACTTAAAGTTTTATTGAATTAAAAAGAAAATCCTAAGAAACAATTTAACCCTTACAACTACTTTACAAGATCAACCCTTGGCCCTGGAGAAGGTTTAGAACATGATGAAGAAGAGAAACGACTAGGGTTTTCGGGGAAGACGGCTAGGAGCTAGATTCCCCTTCTCTAGGTCAAATTACAAGCATATATATAGGCCTTGGGTACAAGTTTTCTTAATGGCCAAGAATAATAGTTTGAATTAAAGTACAATTCATTAAAGACTAAATCTCTGAATAAACGTTCTTTAGTTCGCCCTATCTTCTTGCTTTGACTTTCTCCTCAAACTTTGGGCAAAGCCTTCCTTGTGCTTCTGGGCTCCAAAAATTATGCGAGTGGTCTCTAAAAATTAGGCTTGAAATCCTCTATCAGTCGAACTCCACTTCACATTTTCCATCTCTTCTTCTTCACTGTCACCACCTCTATCACGGCATATGTCACAGCAGTGATTTATAAGGCAGTTTGCTTCAACATTGTCGCCACTTCTGTCACGGCAACTATCACGACAGTGATTTATAAGACAGTTTTCTTCAACCCTTCACTCCAGCTCTACGGTTATCTTTTGTTCTTCTGCTACCCTGGATGCTGCCACGATAGTTATCTTCTGTTCCTATGCTGCCCTAGATTCTGCCACGACAGTTAACTTCTGTTCTTCTGCTGCCCTGGATTCTGCCACGACAGTTATCTTCTGTTCCTCTGCTGTCATAGATTCTGTCACGACAGTTATCTTTTGTTCCTCCGTTGCCTTGGATTCTGCCAAGACAATTATCTTCTGTTCCTCTGTTGCCCTGGATTCTGCCACGACAGGTACCTGCAAGAATTGACCGAAATCAGCAGCATGTGTGCAAAATTATCCATCTGTGATGTTTATGCAAATTCTACCCTAAAATGCAACTAAACATGCTTGAGTACATCGATAATATGGATAAATGAGGGCTAAAATATATAACATTTATGCACACAACAGAAACTACCTTTAATCTTTTATCATGGGAGTGGTTGTGGCTCCAAAACTTTTAGGCCTCGTTTAATATAGGAGATGTAAAGGAAGTGTGTTATATTAAATTACACTTGTGTATTAAAAAGATAGATGAAAGATATAAGAATGGCAACGAGACAGGGTGGGACGAGATTTTGGCTGCTTCGATTTATAAATTTCTAAATCTGACCTCGCCCCGCCCCGAATATGAGTACTAATTTATCCGCTCGTCTCACCTCGATATATCAACTCATAAATCTGACCTCGACTCGACCTGAAAATATAAAAAAATATTAATCTTCATCGACGATAAATGTTAGATCCGGCCAAACCACCATCACAGTCACAAAATATAGGTTTCAAGGGACTTTAAAACTATATAAAAATAAAATAAAACCAATTAAATTACCCACAAGAAAAAATATTTAAAAGAATAAACTTCAACCATTGACTGTCATAATCAAATATATTAAAACTCGAACAACATCTAACAAAATTTACGATAAGCAAAAACTAAAAAATAGCTTTAAACCTTGTTTATATATATAGTGATATTTTCATAAATATGATAATAAATAAATAAATAAAATTAAAAATTACACCGGGACGAGGCGGGACGGGAAATTTTTCATCTTACGCCCGAACTTGCCCCGACTCAATGCTTTCCAATACCTGCCCTGCCTCGAACCTCAAAATTTATGAAGAAAAACCTGATGGGTCGGGTCGGGTGATTTTACCATCCTAGAAAGATGGTTGTTACTACAACAATGTGTTTGGTTATTTATATTTGTGATAAAATTAAAAGATAAGTGTTATGCTTGAATGTACCATTTTATCCTTAAAATTTTAGCTTCATATTTTCCCCTTGTTTAGATATTGATTATTATATTATTTTTTGAGTTTATTGTTTATGATTTATAGCTCAGGGTTTAGAGTTTTTGGTCTATGGTATATGATTTAGAGTTTATGGCTTATGGTTTAAATTTTTTGGTTTATGGTTTGAGTTTCATGGCTTAAGGTTTAAGGTTTATAGTTCAATATTTTGGTTTTAGGGTTTAAAGTTTAATAATTAAGGTTTTGAAATTAGGATTTAAAGGTTTGAGTTTAATATTTTTAAGATTTATGGGGTTATGGTTTTGTGTTTTAGGGTTTATGGTTGTAAAGTTTAGGGTTAGTATATTTACATTGACGTAAATATGAGAAAAATATTATGAGGGTTTATGATCAGGGTTTATAGTTTAGGGTTAGCATATTTACATTGATGTAAATATATGAAAAATAGTATGATGGCATAATTGACAAAAGTGGCGTAAAAGTGGCATGTTAAATAAATACTACTGCCTTGTTCAATTGGGTTGTAACTGGCGTGTTGTATTATTTAATATGTCTCTATTACGAAACTTACTTTTATACGTGCATTTGATAGATGTGAAAATTATCACATGGTGGAGGTAGTGTTTATTTGATACACTAATTTTATGCCAATTTTCTCAATTATACAATCATACTATTTTTATGTATTTAAACAATTGCAAATATACTAACCCTAAACCCTAAATAATGATACTAACCTTAAACCCTAAACCTTAACCATGACCCCAGAGCTTAAACCACAAACATCAAACCACAAACTTTAAACTCTAAACCACAAACATCAAACCACAAACTTTAAACTCTAAACCACAAACCATAACACCTAAAACTCAAACCTCAAACTCTAAACTCCAACCCTAATCATGACTTCATAAACCCTAAACATCAAATCACAAGCTCTAAATCATAAACAATAAACCCCAACACATAAACCATAAACTTCAAACACTAAACATTAAACCATGAACCCTAAACACTAACATTCAAACCTTAAACACTAAACATCAAAATATAAACTCTAGACCCTAAATAATAAACTCAACTCTAAACCTTAAACTCTAAGCCATAAATAATAAACCCCAACTCCAAACCTTAAATCATAAACCATGAAACCTCGAACCTTAAACTCCAAACACTAAACCCTAAATCATGAAGCTTAAAACTCAAATACATGAACCCAAACCTTAAAGCCTAAATCATAAAGCTAACCTCCAAATCCTAAACCCTAAAAATAATATAATAATCAATATTCTAAATAAGGGAAAATATGAAACTAGAATTTTAAGGGTAAAATGGTAAATTCGTATGTAACACTTAACTTTTTAACTTTATCACAAATTTTACAACCAAACACCTTGATGTAATAACAACCATATTTCACTCATCTTTCTAATACACAAATGTTATTTAATACAACACACTCTTTTACATCTACTGTATCAAACGAGACGTACTTGTGTGTTAGTGATAAATATCACTCAACATGCTAATTAAATAATACTATGTATTAAATATCACTTCTACCAAACACGTGATTATTTGTATTTTTCGTAATACAAGTGCGTTAAATAATACATTACGCTAGTTACAAGCCAACTAAACATGACCGAGTTATATTACTTTTTAGGTCTAAACTAAGAAAATTAAGCTTGTTTAGTGTCTCATCTTTTGGGTCCAATTATTTAAATTAAACTTCGATACTTATTAGGACTTTATTTGTTTTGAAACAAGAAAATTATGCAAGTCTCTTATTATTATTTTTTTGATTTAAGTATTTCTTAGACTCCTGTCAGTTTAAAATTGGACAAATTAGATTATAACATCTCAACTTTTAAATTTTAAATTGATCACTTAACAATTAGACATCAGACTCTCTCTTCTTTTTCTTTTGAATAATTTCTATCTAGCGGTGGAAAATGAGAAATTTTGCTCATACTGGATCTTGAACTCATAATCTAAGAAAATGAGAGGGTGTCAACTGAGAGTTTTAACCACATGCTCTAGAGATTATTGACAACATCATACTCTTATTTTATTTCTATTTATATTTCTCAAGTTTCATCTTGATTTTGTCCATGTCAATTTGGTTTAATGCTTGCCATCTTTGTTTAACCGATTAACTCTTAATGGGCCACTTTGCGAACATTCATGGGAATAATCTATTGCTTTGTAACCTTCCCTCTCAATATAATCTCCTAATCCTTTGGCAATTGAATGAGAGAGTGAAGAAGAGATAGAGAGAGAGATTTACAGAGACTGCTCTCTCGGCGGCTATGCGATCGACGACTGCAGCGAGTTCATGATCCAATGTGACAGCATTAACGCCCACTGTGAACTGAAGCCTGCAACTGCCATCCAAACTACCATATGAAAGTCCTTGTACTAGACTTGGAACAACAATCTCCTAATTTATGTTGCACCGATGCGGGGACAGAAACGGAAACGGGGACAGGAATGAGAAACGATAATTTTTAAAATTATAGGGTACGAGAATGACAAGCGTACGGCATATAAAATAAATTTTAAATTTTTTAATAGATGTAAAAAAATTCATAAATAATCATATTAAAGTCCATACCTTAGTTTTGAAAGGCTCAAGACGCACCCGAGGCATAACGCATAGGCGCGCGCCTTTTGTAGGCGAAACACATTTTTTGTGTTTATGGTTATAGTTTATGTTTAGAATGTAAACTTTAAGGTTTAAGGTTTGAGTTAAAAATTTAGATTTTAAAATTTTAAATTTTATAATTAAAATAAAATTGTGTATTTTTTTACACAATTTCTATATTAAAATATAACTCTTAAATTAAATGTTAATTCTTGAAATAAAAGACTACAATATAAATAAAATGTTAATCTAAGTTACTTATATCTTCTATTTTAATTGAATATTGTTTAAATAAAATATATTAGTCGAATAAAAGATATTTTTAATTTTAATGTGTACATATTTTTTTACCATGTCCTTCATTTCCAAAATTAAAAAAAAACAGAATTTTACCCAAAGAGAAAATGAGATTTAATATTTTTTAAATAGTCTCATACATGCCCAATTATATAATAAATAAAATAAATTGAGATGCAGGCCCAAGTATATAGTAAATAAAGTAAATTAGAATAGGTTAATGAAAATAGGCTCGTTTTTAATTAGAGTAATAAGGGTTGTAATTAGGTTTTTTCTCACAAGCATTAACTTTTTCCCGCCGTCATCCCTTTTTTAACTAAACATTAAAACGTCCCCAGAGACGCATGTGAAATGTCTGAGTTATTTCCGAAACTTATCAAGATAAAATTTTTGTGCTCGTCCCTGCTTAAAAACACTTAACACCATTGTGCGAATCTCCTTACACGTCAATAATAACATCAGGCCTTAAATAAATAAAAAAAATCATCAGGTCTTAAATCAAAAAAAAAAAAAAATCATCAGGCCTCCTTACAATCATAGTGTATCCTTGATACACTGAACCACTTTTACTCCAGCATATATTTGTTTTGAAATATCCTTCGGTTTCTCTCCTTCCAAATAAAATTATACTTTTACTAAATTCTTTTAAATTTATTTAGACTCGTATATGTTTTTTTTTTATCTCTTAAATAAGACACACCTTGCAGATAAGTTACTCGAACCTGATTCTCATGTAGATAACAACATTTTCCGAAATCACTCGGAGGGTTCCTTTATACCATCTCTTTTAGGTGTCAATCGATCATTAAGCATTTCTCATATTTCAAATGGTCCAACAGGCAACATGGTTTGTTCACAACATCAACTCATCACCAATATTTTTTTAATCTAAAGGCTCAGGCCAATAATGTTGATCTTTACATAAATGGGCATGGCATTGCAGAACTGGAAATTTCCTAAACAGATACTGTCTGCAAATATAAACTTCCAAAAGCTTGCAGAAGTAGACAAGAAACTGAGAATCATGATAATGCCAACTAAGCAAAACCCAGTGGTTAAATTATTGGAGCTACTTCATCTGGAAAAGGAAAGGGCAATCAGACAAAGTTCTCTGATATCCAGCACAATCCTCCAAATTGTATTATATTATATATATATAATCAGACAGCTTTGTATTATTTGCTTTAAATATTACCCAAATTCTAATAAGTAATTAAGTTAAATTTTATATTTGATAAGAACTCTTATGGAACCAAGTTATGTTGGATATTATATAATCTCTTTTATGATCTCTGCAACAATAACGAGCTATGTTGGAGATGAGTATTGTAGGGACTTTGGTAAGAGTGTTTTGGGATACACCGAGAGACATATGCATGATTTTATTCAGGGGTGCGAACTGTTAGGGAGTTGTATTAGAAATTCAGGGGTGCAAAATTATAAAATTTTTAAAGGTGCAAACTTAGATCATCGATAGAAAAATATAAACTATACAAGAGTTTGAAATTTCCTTCGATTGTCCCCTCCAGCACCCCTCGGTCAATTTCTGATCGTACTCTTCATGATATGTGCATTAATAGTGAATTATTTGTTTCTCTTTTGCGCATGTCTGTTCATATTGATCTCGCTTCGATTGTTTTTTTGGCATACAAATTCCTAACGCATTGCTCATTATTTTAATATTTTGTGCGGGTTATCTGTTGGTAGGTTGGAGGAAACCGGAGCTCCTCAAGATTTGGATAAATGCTGAGAATTTCATATAGATTGCAGCAGATTTCAATGAATTTCTCCACAGGAAATGGATTCTGGATAGGATAACACTATTCTCTGCAACTGCAACCTCATTTCCATGCATGTCGTTTTCGTTTTGCAATTATATTGAAATGAATGACCATATTCCACTTTTTGATTAATTGTTCGACAGAGAAAAAGGAAGATACCTGGAAATTACCTACGCGGATTATCTTTCCAAGAATGCAGATTAATGGTTTGGTTACTCATGAATTCATGGACCACAAATAAAAAATCATACCAAATTCATCCAATATATACTTGTCAATATCAATAGGATACATTTAAGACAAATTATTTCACCATCCTTTGGACTGGAGTTAAAGATTATAGTGTAGGTTTCTTATAGAGAATACTTTGATACACCTTCTAATTTTAGGGTTTAGTTTTACTGATTTAATTTATGGATTATTATCTTATACACTAACGGTAAAAACTAAAAGTTTCCATAAGCACCTTAGTTTTAAGGTTTAGGGGCTTAGTTTAGGGTGTAGGGTTTATGGGTTTAGGTGTAGGGATTTTGAATTTAGGGATAGTAGTTAGAATTTAGATTTTAAGGTTAGAATTTAGGGTTTAGAGGTTAAGATTTAGTTTTTAAGATAATATGGCGAGGATTTAGGCTTTAATCTATAAACCCTAAATTGTAAATTTCAACCAGTATCCCTAAATTCAAAACATATACCCCTAAACCATACACCCTAAACTAAATCCCTAAACCCTAAAACTAAGGCGCTTGTGGAAACTTTTAGTTTCCACCGCCATTGTATTAAATAATTACCCTTTATTTATAAGATTTATAATTAGATTATTATCTTATTCACCGACGGTAGAAAACAAAATTTACACAAACGGTGTTATTTAGGCTCTAGAGGTTAGGGGTTTATGTTGTAGGGTTTATAATTTAGGGTTCATGATTAGGGTTTAGAGTTTGTGGTTAAATTTTTATGATTTTAAGGTTAGAAATTTAGATTTTAGGTTTAGGCTTGAAAATAGGCATGCTTGTGTAAACTTTTTTACACGGGTAGTATATCAAATATTAATCCTTTACAATTTAGGGTTTATATTAAAATTTAGAGTTTAAAATTTAAAGGGTTAGAGTTAGAGATTTAAGTCTTAGATTCTATAGTTTTTTTTACAGAATTAAATTGTATACAGTTTAGATATGAAGAGTAGTGTAATTTCTTTTTACACTTACACAACATGTGTATCAAAATATAATTTTTTTTACAATATTTGTATTGTATTGATAATTTCTTTTATAAGTCTCGTTTTTTAGTTATTTTATACTTCGTATAGTATAAACATGTAATGTGAACAATGCATTAGATATTTGTTTTAAAAAACAATGCATTAGATATTTCACTATTGATATTTTACAATATAACTTTTAAATTTGTCAATATCATTATATTTGTAATTTATTAGGGTAAACATTATCATTGGTTACTAAATTATTTCCGTTTTCTTGTTTTGGTCATCAAACTATTATTTTGACAAAATTATCGTTAATATTATATATTTTTTTCTATTTTGGTCACTCGCAGTTAAAAAACTCACGGAAAAACAGGAAAGTAGGAATAATTTAGTGACCAAGATAGGATAGAAGCAATAAAATGGTGACGAAAACAGGAAAACAAAGTAAAATTAGTGATCAAAATAGGGGAAAAATAACATTAATGGCGATTTTGCACAAAGTAATAGTTCGGCGACCAAAACAAAAACATAAATAATTTAGTGATCAATGGTGATGTTTACCCTATTTATTATGTATGTAAATTAAATCCGAATCAAATCAAATCCAGAATCTAAATGCGAATATCCAGTACATCAACAGTTCTGCGTTCAGCAACATGGGAAGATAATACTTAGAGATAGAAATTTTGAACCGGAAAACATTGCAGAAAACTGACAAAAGATATTTTGTTTTTGAATGTAATAAACATCCAGAAATGGTATAATAATCAGACAGAAGAGGCATTCAAGAAAAAGAAAGGGTTTTGGTTTCGTGGGAAAGCACGTGAAGTGAGACCCCACGACTCAACACACTGCCAATGCCATCAGCCATATGCTTGCTGTAATGCTGTTTGCTGCATAGCTAAACCAGTTATATAGCTACCGCTATTATACTACTGTGGGTCGCTATTTAAATCCTTGATTAAAATTTTTAAAGATTTAGTAAGATTTTTTTTTTTAAAATGTCAGGTCTAACTAAAAATAGTCTAAATCTTTGTGGCTTAATGTGAAATTCTCATAGTTTTAAAGGGTTTAATGTAAATTTCCCAAATGTGGCGCGACCCTCATTTCAATCCGCTATGCGCGTTGTTAGGCCTGTAAACGAACCGAACGAGGGTATGTTCATGTTTGTTTGTTTAATTTTAACCAAACAAATGAACGAACACAATTTCTTGTTCGTGTTCGTTTGTTAAGGAATATAGCTTATTCATGTTTGTTCATGTTCGTTCGTTAAAATGATAAACGAACGTAAACGAACACAAATGAACGAACATAAAAAGACACATTTGAATAAATTTATTTTTATTTAAAATATAATAATTTGTTATGAAAAATAATAAATACAGTTGCATATATGTGAATATATAGATTTAAATGAACATACATGAGCGAATTACGAATGTTCACGAACGTAAATGAACGAACGAGCATTTTGTTTGTGTTCTTTCATTTAATTAAACGAATAAAAAAATTTGTTCATGCTTATTCGTTTAATAAATAAACAAATAAACATGAACAAGATTTTATGTTCGATTAATTAAATGATCTAACACAAACAAAACGAATTTCCCGCCGAACAGTTCACAAAACATTTGGTTGGTTTACGTCCCTCCATGTTATTTTAAAAGATTTTTTTAAGTTATGCTTATAGTTACAATCACTACATTTATATGATTGTTATCAAAATCAATTACAATGCACAAATAAATGATGTGATAGTAATAATATATTTGTTGGGATGAAACCAAAATATAATATTAAGTGGGCAAATTGTTTTAACTTTGAAATTGATAGGACTTAAAATACATTTAAATCAAATAAATAAGGGATAAAGATTAATTTGTCTAATTTCAAAATTGATAGGACTTAAAATACATTTAAATCAAATAAATAAGGGATAATGATTAATTTGTCTAATTTCAAAATTGATAAGGACCAAATAAGTATGTAAACCGAAAATATGTATGGGTGAAAGATTAGTTTGAGTAGCTTGAAAACTTACGGGATCTAAAATATATTTTAACTTAAAATTTCAAGGAACAAAATTTAATTCAACTAGTTTTAAAACTTGTAGGAGCCTAAAATAAATACAAATCTAAAATTTTGTGAGGGCCATGCCCCCTCGTCAAGGATAAAAATCATTTGTCCCTTTTCGGTGTTCTTTTCTATGTTTAATGTTAAAAAATTAAATTTCAAGTCCTAATCCTAAATTCTAAATCTTAAACTCTACACCCTATACCTTATAAATACACCCTACCCTAGATTCTTTAAACCCTAACCACAAATCCTAAACCTAATTTTTAACATAGAAACATAAATAGGGGCACCGAAAAGTGCAAAGAATTTTTATTCCTACTCATCTATCACGTAGCTTCGTCCCTTTATAATTGTACATAAATCCAAATAATGGTCGATAAAACTCGCGTATGATTAGTTTTAAATGCAGCTAACTTAAGGTACTATAAGTCCTTTTACTATACTTAAAAGTTTATTTTAGTCCCTCAACTATTAAAAAGAACATTTTAGTCCTTGTACTATAAATGTGAACAGTTTGGGGACAAAAGGGATAACTACCCGTTTAGGCCTCATAGTTCTTCCTCTTTTATATAAATAGGCCAAACGATTAGGTTAACTACATTATTTGACGCCTACAATCTTATAGCGTATGGGCAATCTTTGTTCATTTGTTTTACGCAACGTTTATATGGAATCTTTAGGCTTATTTTCTCAAAATAATCTGTATTCCACATTTATATCTCGAACTTTAAAAAAATTATTTTTCTGTATAACGATAGATATCTAATCTATTAATTAAGTAATTTGGATCGGATACTGCAAAAGTCTATCATACGGCGACTCTCTCAATTAAATTCTCTATTCAGAATGTCAGAGGTGAGCAAAACTCGATTTGACTAAAAAAAACTGAAATTTCCGACTCAACTCAACGCGAAAAATTTTCAAATAAAATTTGAGTAATAAAATGAGAATTTGAATAACTCAAAATTTTTAGTAATAAGTGGATCGATTTTCAAGCTTGAGTCGAGTCCCTCAACTCTGTCTGATATATGTATATGGATTATTATCCTATATACTTGCGGTGAAAAACAAAGTTTCCACAAGCGGGGTTATTTAGGGGTTTAGGTTTTTAGTTTAGGGTTTAGATGTTACGAATTTAGGTTGTATGGTTTAGAATTTAAGATTCATGGTTAGATTAGGGTTTGGAGTTTAGGGTTTGTGGTTAGATTTTTAGGGTTTTAAGGTTATAATTTTAAATTTAGGCTTGAAAATAAGCATGTTTGTGTAATTTTTTTTTACACTCACAATGTATCAAATATTAATCCTATGTATATTGCATATATAAAATACGAAAAAAATACATATGTATGTTGTATATGATTATAGAAGTTCGTTTAAATTGGATCAACCGATTATGGGTTAAATATACAATTATAAATATCCTGCTAGCATTTCATTCCATAGTCTCATCTTTCTCTCTGTTTTTCATTTTTCTCCGTAGTCTCACCCCGACAACCATTGTTGTTTCGACCAAGAGAAGCTATGAAGCTAAAGCTAGTACCCACGTTGATTGTCGGGTTGTTCGTAGTCCCGTGTGTGGCGGAGCTTCAACGCTTTGAACACGCCGCGAAACCAGACGGGTCGCTGAGCTTCTTGGTGGTCGGAGACTGGGGAAGAAGAGGACTCTACAACCAATCTCGAGTTTCCCGGCAGGTGTTGTCTTTTCTACTTTCCATTATATCTGAAAACTGTTATAAAAACTGAATTCACTTTCATCAACTATGAAATGATAAAATTCTACAAATTTAGACACACTTTGCTTGTATAATTCACTTCAAATTAAGCAATATGAAATCATAATTCATGCCTGTTTTTAGTAATTATGTATAAATTATAATTGCATGCCTGTTTTCAGAATTTACAGCCATTTACTGTGTGATTATTTTCAGACTTCGGAATGGTATAATTCCAAGCTAAATAGCATATTCCTTTTGCTTTCAAAATAATTTAATATTCCACAAATTACTAGTGGGTGTTGGGTTTAGACTAGAGTGTAAGCATTTGATTGAGTTGAGTTTATATATTTCATATATATATATATATATATATATATTAGAGAGACTTGAAGGACTCGACTCAAACTTAAAAATCGATCCACTAATAATTAAAACTTTCAAGTTATTCAATCTTCTATTTTATAATACCATGTCGTTTCCCAGTTCCCACGTTTATTCCACAAATTAGCTAGTGTCTCAGGCAGGGACGAACCCAGGATTTTAGATTAGGGGGGGTGAACCTATAAATTTCTAGGGGAGGCGAACTTATAAAAGTTTAGGGGAGCGAAAATACATTTTTAATAGAAAATACATAGAAAAATTCTAAAATTTTTCTAAATCATATATGATTTTCAAATTTTTAAGGGGGCGGTTGCCCCACTCAGCACCCCTCGGTCCATCCCTGGTCTCAGCCTCTCACATTTGATTGGCTTTCAAATGTTTAGACCAGAAAATTCCAGTTTCACTTTTGTCAGTTTTCAACCAATATCTTTCCACCCGAAAATCTGAATTATTATTCAATACTTTTTTGAGAAAATTATTTATCATAATTATTCAATACTCTGATGTTGAAGTTTTTTACTTTACGTATGAGATTAAAAAAATTGTCATCTGCAGGGGCGAAACTTGGGGACTGATGGGGCATGGCCCTTCAAAATTTTGAAAATTCATTGTTTGATCCTTTAATTTTTGTAAAAATATAATTAGGTTCCTTCAAATATTTGAATGACCCCTTAAAATTTTGATAGTTCATCTTTTAGTAATAAACCTCAAACCTAAATAACTAGATCTATCGTTGATTGACATAAGCCGCAATCTATTTATGTGGTTCAGATGGGAATAATCGGAGAAGAAATAGATATCGACTTCATAATCTCAACCGGAGATAATTTTTACGACAACGGATTAACCGGTGTCCATGATCCAGCATTCCATGAATCCTTCACTGATATTTATACAGCTCCCAGCTTGCAAAAACAGTGGTACACTGGTATTAATTTTCAATCCCCTTTTCTCATCATATATTTTTAATTTGGTCCTTTTAATTTTGTAATGTCATTAATTAATTAATTCGAATCGTTGATACCGTTAACTATTTCAATTAATTATTTATATTTTATCATAATATTTTTTTGTTATGGTTCCAGTGTTAGGCAATCATGATTACAGGGGCAACGTTGAGGCTCAATTAAGTCCCATTCTTAGAAAGATGGATAGCAGATGGCTTTGTTTGAGATCTTTTATCCTTAATGCTGGACCTGGTAATTAATTAAAATTTTACTCGTTACATTTTTTAACCGTTAGACGAGATTACACATATGACTGATGAAAAGAATTTTATAAAAAAATGATTAGTCTCTGTATCTGACGGTCTAAAGAAAGTATATAATCAAACAAAGTTTACACGGTGTAAATGGATTCTAACTGTTTATGTGTATATATTATTTATTTATGACACATTTTTAATGTTTATTTCTCTCATTATTTGTTGGCAGAAATGGCCGAATTTTTCTTTGTAGACACTACACCATTCGTGTCTAAATACTTCATTGAGCCAAAAGACCATGTTTATGACTGGAAAGGCATATTACCCAGAAATAATTACCTCAACAATCTTCTCATGGTAACCTTTATATATATATTTGAAATATCATATTCGAATATGTATCGAACACAATTAGCATGGTCGATAAAGTTGGCGAACATTTTATATAGGAAGTGGAATCGGCTCTGAGAGAATCTTCGGCAGTGTGGAAAATAGTAGTGGGACACCATACGATCAAGAGTGTTGGACACCATGGGAACACTGACGAGCTTGCCATTCATCTTCTTCCACTTCTTTAGGCGTACGAAGTTGATCTTTACATCAATGGACATGACCATTGCTTACAACATATAAGCAGCAGTGAGAGGTACATATGCATGCATGCATACATGCAGATAGGGAAATAAATGAGCCGAGTCGAGCTTGAGTAGTACTGAGATCGACTCTGCTCGTTAAGAATTTGAGTCGAGTTCGAGCTTGCTCAACTCGAGTCGATTCGAGTTTGAGTAATGTTAATCTCGACTCAGCTCGATAAGAACTCGAGTCGAGTTTGAGCTCGAATCAAGTCCAATCATATCAAGTGTTGGCCGAACTTTGATCAAGTCGGACTCGAGTATCTCACGATATGTCTCGTCTCATTTATAACAACAGCAACAACAACAACAACAACAACAACAATAATAATAATAATAATAATAATAATAATAATATCCAACAACATACATTTTAGTTCACTTTAATTTTAAAAAATTAAAAAAGTTAATATATTATATTTTCCAAGTAGCTCGTAAGTCGTGAGCTTTTCAAGTAGCTCGGCTCGTTAAAAGCTCGATCCGAGTTTAAGCTCGAGTCCAATGAATCGAGTGTTGACCAAGTCGAACTCGAGTAGCTTGCGATCTATCTCGTCTCATTTACAGTACATGTGGAGCCGTCTCGAACATTTTAGAGCCTGAGCAAAAGAATCAAAAATGGGCTCCTATAGAACAAAAGTGTGTCATGACATACTTTGAACAATTAAGTTAATATTTTATTAATAAACCATAGTAACATATCAAATTTTGCCAAACAAATCATTTTTATTGTTTTGTTAAAAAAATGTCTTAAATATAAATATATAACTAAAATAATAAGATACAACTATTAACTTACAAGATTATCACTTGAAAAATTACTGAAACTGTGAAGGTAGAAAAATAGGGACTGTGAGCAAAAGCTCGTGTTACTCACTGTTCTGAGACGACACTACATTCTACATACATACATGCATGCATATACAGTATTATACATATATGTATGTAGAAAGTGTGATACTAAAAGTGTATGATTATGGTGGTAGTGGGATTCAATTTATGACAAGTGGAGGGGGCTCAAAGGCATGGAAAGGAGATGTTGGTACTTGGAGTAACCCACAAGAAATGAAATTTTATCACGACGGACAAGGTTTCATGTCGGTGGAAATGACTGGGACAGAAGTTGACATTAAATTCTATGATGTTTTTGGTACTGTTTTGCACAAATGGACCACTTCCAAGCAGCTTTCTTTTGCTGTCTAAGGTCGGGGGAGCTTTGTGTAATATTTAACTCTCTGTTTATTCTTTGGTATGAATAGAGTCTCGACTTAGAGACGGATGGATTGCTATGTTAAAGTTCGAGTTTTTAATTTATTAATTAAATGTTATTTTTCAAAAATTGTACGTATGAATCAATTAAATTAGACATTTATTTCATCGAATCCATTATAAACTTAGGGATAAATTAATTTAAGACTTATCTAACCATGACAATTGATTTAAGAGTTGTCCTCAAAGATTTAGGACGTCGTGCATAATATTTTTTAAAATGAAGGCTTCAAGTTTAAAAAAAAATGTTTATTGACCTAACCCAATTGAATTTTAAATAAAATTTGAGTATAACATTACTCAAAATCTATTAAGTACAACAATATTGCGTTACTACTGATGTATAATTAATCTTTTACTTTTTTTTCTTCATAAGCATTTAAAACTCATTTGAGACTCTATGTGACCACTCTTATTGCACCAGTTCAAAATCACTCGAAATAATTTTGTAACAAAACTTATAAACAAGATATTAATAAGAACCAAAGTTAAATTAAGAATGGAGCATCCACCTAGCGTCTGATAAGATATAACCAAAAAAAACATGAAAGTCTAGAATGTTGCCGCTCTTAAAACTCATCGCAGTTCAGAGCCTACCTGCTACCTCCTTTGCCATCTGAACTGAACTACTAGCAGGTTTGCTCGACATTATTGTCGGCACCTTCTTCTTCTTCCTTCATGGCTACCCCATTGCCAGCTCCGTCTACACTTCCATGCAAATCTTGTTTCGGAGATTTCTCATCCAACCTCCCATTCGTTAAAGTTGCAAGATGATTGGCTTTCCCAATGCACTTCTCTTGTTCAGTTGCAGTACTTAACTCTTGCGATGATGAATTACTAGAGCCTGGTGGAGGAAGGAAAACTCCAGTGCCAGGAATAGGTAGGCGAGGTGGAGGGTGCCTTAGAGGAGCAGCCGGCCACCCTGTTGAACCAGGAGGAATAGGAACCGGAGCATGAAATGGTATCGCAGGAGAAACCGGAGTGGGCACAAATAAAGGTTGAACACCATTCGGAGGTAGGATTTGTGGGCGATTTGGTGTGGCTGGGAGTACTACCGCTGTTGGTATTGCTGCATAAGGCTTTGCACCGGCAGAAGGGCGAAAATGATTGGGTGATCTACTAGGTGGCGGACCCCATTTTGAAGGCTGGGAAACCAAAGGTGAAGGAAGCCTCTGGTTGTCAGTCATGAATTTCTTTGGTTCATACTTTGTAAATGTAATAAGTAAGCGTTGCTTTCGGACGGACGGAAGTGCATGTTTAGCGAAATCAGCTGATTTTCCTTGCATCATAAGGAGAGAACTACATGATAGTTACGAAACAAATGATCAAAGTTAGTATTCTGGACAAAAAATATAGATATTTTTCAATTCTAAACATGCACCACTCTCCAAGCACATCGAAGGGTTGTGAAAGTGATAGGATCGAGAAAAAACAGTTAAATACTTACCCGGGTGCAAGAGAAAGCTTTAGAGAGCCTCTAAAGTCCCCAGGATGATCAAATGCAATAACTCTTCCTAAAGTAATATCGCACTCGGTCAAGAACATGGTGCAAACGGGTTTTCCATACCAAGGTGGCAACATGTGAGGTGGTGAATGATCCCCCTTGAAATTTAAAAAGAAAACCATAATATTAGTATTAACACTTGGCTCCTTTCCTGCAAAACCACCAGAAGCACCATCATTACCTACCTCATTATAAACATCGATGATGCAAGAGTCCGGCTTTGAAGTTATAACTTGCAAGTCAACCAAACGTTCAATAGCATCCTGCAGCAAGGAAGGAATGGCTTCGATTCTCCGCTCTGGTAATGCTCAATCAAATTAGCAAGCAATTAAAGTTTAGTTAGTTATCGGTCAAGAAATAAATATGTACTTCGTTACAGAAACATGCCTTTGGAAGTCCCTGTAGAAGTTTCATCATCTAGAGGCGCGTCTGCGATTGGAAGGCCCAACTGAATCATCTCTCTACCATGTCCCTTCATTGGCTTTTTTGAAGCCACATATGTCTGACCTGCTTCTCGCAAATTATCACATAACAATTCAGCTCTTACTGATATCGGAATGCAAATAAATGTCGAGTAAAAATGAAAAGAAGTATCCAGCTAGTTTTGTCGTACATTTCTGCTTGTTGTCTAGGTCTTATTTTCTTTTGGCTATTTGCACATTATAACATGACTTGATTTTTTTGTGCAGTTAGACTCGATTGCAACTTATAGTGGTAATCAACGTGACAACGCTACAGCTTTCTAATGACTGAATCTTTTCTCCTCTAGAAGTATTAATATGAAATTATGAATCTATATAGGGACTCAAAAGTGCAGAGCTAAGCTCTAGGCTGAGGTTTATACAACACAATAAATAAGTCAATTTAGATGCAAGCAGACACCACACTATCATCATGAAAAGTAGTTGATTATGCGCATAGCTCTAATGATTTAAAGGCATTTATTTCACTACATTTGTCTAGCTGACAAAATAAAACAGAATGTATGATGCAAATAAAATAACAATAATATTTAAAGTGCACCATTCTCCAAGCACATCGATGGGTTGTGAAAGTGATAGGATCGAGAGAAAACATAAATAATTATGAAACAAGCAATATTAGGAAAATTATCAAAGTTAGTAATCTGGACAAAATTACAGATATTTATGCGATTCTAAACATGCACCATTCTCCAAGCACATCAAAGGGTTGTGAGTGAAAGTGATATGATCGAGAGAAAACAGTTAAAATGCCAAGGAAAATGAACTTGTAAGAGTACTTGCCTTGAAATTGTCCTCTTTTCCCTGCGGCCCTTAAATCATTTACCAATGACACAAGATTTGAAACGTCCTTCTCATCAAACAGTTGCTCATACAATTTTAGACCATCCACCACATTGACCTAACATAAAAATACAGGCTTATAAGTTGAAACAGTTGGCGCGGGAGAAGCAAGAAGCTATCAGTACATCCAGAACTTCACACAATATCATCATAACAATTATAAAGAATTACCATCTTTCCGTCGAACATCTCGTTGCAGACAAAAGTTTTTGGATCCGTAGCATTCTGCTTTCCATTCTGATTTTGGGAGATATGTAGATCTTTCTCTAAAAGATCATTGATAGAAAAATATTAATATAGCAGAACTCAGTGAAATTTGTGTTAAACTCTTAAGGAATTATTCAAAAAAAAACTGAAATATTTGAGTTCAAGCGTTCAACATATAGCACAGGTGTTGAATCAAACATGCAATAGCTAAATACCCTTCCTATTTAATTCTCATCCTTCCTAGCTATCAGAAACAGAAGGGTTTTTTTTTTGTTTCTCTAGAAAATAGATAAATAAATAAATAAACTTGGATAAGTTCAAGTCTTATACCAAGAAAGAATCCAGTGAACCTAAGTAAATGGTGGTACCTGATACTCAGGACCTTCTAAGAGCTAAAAGCAGCCAATAACCAAAGTAAATGGCGGTACCTTTATAGCTCGACGTGTATCCTCCATTTACATCTTCAGTTCTCGATTCTGTATTTTCAGATGCAGTTTCCTTCGAAGACCCTGAGTTTGTTATGCTGCTATCAGCATAAGGTTTGGAACCAACATCTGAGTACAATACATAATTATGATGAAAGAGTATCAATTAAGTTTTCTGAAAAATTAATTGTAGCCAATGTGGTATCACAGAGAAAGCTTAGAAATGAATCAAAAGAACCTTCATCAAGAACAAAAGAAAAAAACCAGGATATGCCTTCAATCCGAATTAGTGTACATGGACATTCAAGTCAAAGTGGCAATTATGGAATGTGATATCAATTTCCAATTTAGAAAGCTTGCTTTAAAATCCTTTAATTTTAATAGAAATTTTACCAAAAAAAAAAACAAAAGGTTACTTTCTAGTTTAGGATAATGTGATAGTAAACGCTAAACACCATGCTTTTTAAGCAAGTAAATACAAATTTCACTTGTATCCATCACAAATAGACCAAACATATCAAGCTAACAATACAATATATCATTCAATTTCACCACAATGTAAGTAAAACATATGAAAAAGAAACATGAGCCAAGTAGTTACCTTTTTTATCCTCCGCCTTCCCAACTTCACCACTCGGTTTAACTATCTCGATTCCTTTCTCGTTCCGGTCCGAAACTGCAGTGGCAATCAAATTCCCATCACTATCCACCCCAGAATTATGCACTTCTTTAGCTACCTCTATCCTGTTCCCCTTGAATCCGATGCCGGATCTTCTAAATTCTTTTCCCCCAACTTTCCCTTGATCATAATGCCTTTGCCTCCGTCTCCACACGACCTGTTGAAGCGCCTGCGAAACTTCGGCAACCGAAAAGTATTGCTGCATATGAAGCACAGGGTTCCATTGACATCTCCTTTGTTGAATACAAGCTATGACGGCTTCGTACTCCCCAACATCACCAACCTCACGCAAATGTTGACAGAGGACATCGATCATAGCATTGGCGGCGGCGAATTCCCCTCGCAACCAATAGATAAAGCCGTCACGCTCATCGGGGAGCCATTGCCGGTGTTGGTGCTGATGGATCTCCCCTCCTCCCCCACCTCCCCCCCCACCACCAGATCCGGCAGCAACAGGCTTAGGAAACTGCATTTTATCAGATAAAACTACATTCCCCGATGGCGTTGCCATTGAGAGAAAAAAAAAACCTCCCTAACCCAATTCAACAATAATAAACCCAGACTACTAAAACAACATATATGAACTAAAATACCCGTAATCCAGATCTAACTGATATAAATCCCACAAAATCCAATCCGATCACGTTAACTCTTAAATAATTGAACTTTAAAACAATTCCAGGAAACAAAAAACAAATGGGGTTCTTTTATTTTCCTTGTTTACTGGGTTTAAGCCGATCCAATAAAAGATTCGCAATGGGTAACCAAAGGAACAAAATCAAAAATGGGAATTGGGGTTGGCCTAGTTTAGTCAGATCTGGAAAAGCATAAAATCTGGGTCTCTGCTTTTGTTGTGTGAAGCTACACTGACGTGAGTGCCAAAGAAACCTTTTTTTATAAGAAAAGTCAGAGATTTAGGGTTTGGGCTTAATGCTAAATTGGATGAAAAAGAGAAAAGGAGAGGACTTTGTTGTGTGTGTGAGAGAGTGAAGATGAACACAAATGGCTTATAGATCACGCAAGCATGTGGATGGTCTTAAATGGTGGCCAAAATCAAAACAAACTTCGTTTTTTCCATTCAACAATTTTATATTTTCCTCACTCTGATGGATAGATCTTCGAACCTTAATGGAATATACTCCATTTTCCATAAATCATTCCTATATTATTATTTTTGTTTGTTTATATTCATTTATTAAATTAAATAAATAAATTGTTTTTATGATGGATGGCATGTGTTTGAATTAAAGTGTATGTGGTTAGTTTACATTAAGTAAACATCACTATCTCTCACTCAACTATTTTTTGTTTTTTGTTTTAATTACTAAATTATTATTTTTAATAAAATCATCATTAATATTATGTTTCTTTTCTATTTCAATCACCCACCCCGCCCTTAAAAAAGTCACGGGAAAATAGAAAAGCGTAAATAGTTTGGTGACCAAAATAGGAAAGAAGTAATAGATTGGTGACCAAAACAGAAAGCGTAAATAGTTTGGTGACCAAAATAGGAAAGAAATAATAGATTGGTGACCAAAACAGGAAAAAAGTAAAATTAGTGACCAAATAGAAAAAACATAATATTAGTGACTATTTTACATAAAATAATAGTTTGATGACCAAAACAGGAAAACGGAAATAACTTAGTGACCAATGGTGATGCTTATCCTTTTGTATTCATATATAAATTTTTATAGATTATAATATATGATTGATTTATATAATTTAAAACTTTTAAATTTAAAATTTTATTGTTAGATAAATAAAAATGGTTAAGATTAATAAGAGGAAAACAAGGTAGATATTAATCCAAACCATTAACTTTTACTTACTAACAATCTAAAAATTGTAAAACATTAAAATTTTGTTTTGTGTTAATGGATCATGTGTCACCTTTTATAGTTCAATTGTGTTTTAAAGCTTAATAGTTTTGTAATTATTGAAGTTAAGTCGCGTTATCTCCTAATTTTATGGTTTAATTATTTTAAAGATTCCGTAAGTTTTAAATTAATGAAAGTAATTTATGGCCCATATTTTTTGGTTTAATTATTTTTTAGGACCCACTAGTTTTGTAACGAGTTAAATTAAATTTTAGCCTCTCAATATTTATTATTTAATTACTTTTTAAGACTGTATTAGTTTTAATGTTAAGCAACTTGGACTCTCGTATAATTTCATCATAATTCTGTATGTGATTATATATTTATAAATATTAAACGAACGAATATAAAAAATACATATAAAATAATTTTAAAATTCTTAACAGACAAGAATAAACTTAAAAAATAAATAAACAAATATGAACAAAAACTTATCTGTACAGTTTATTGATAACATTTATTTAGATTCGGGAGATTTTGCTTATGAGTAAAAATTTCTTTTGATGTAATGAAAATCAGTAATTTATTTATTTAGTAGGAAGAAAAAGTCATTTGTTAAAATTTTCTATTTAAAAAATAATATTTATTTTATACTATATTTAATCAGAATAATAATTGTGGATTGTATTTTAGTAGGAAACTACTCGCTTGAATATTTGATTAATAACTGAATTCTATCATTGAACAAGTCTTATATATATCTCATATGAAAGTGATAATTAAAATTTAATATTTTATTAAGCCTTAAAAGGTTCTTTAAGGACTTAAACTTTTGAAAAAATCAGTTAAGTCTCTAATTTTTTTTTCATTTAATTAAATTCCTGAACCAATAAATTTAATCAATTAAGCTCTCTGACAAATTTTGACCATCAATTTTTGATGATTTTTTTGTTTGAGATATTATTGTCACGTGACTTACTACAATTCTGTCATCGGACATTTACATATTTTTTAGAAAACTATTTTTTATAATTTTTATAAGTTTTTTAAGAATTTTAAAGAATTTTTACATAAAATAAAAAAATGGAAATGCCAAATGATAATACCGTAACACAACACGTTGTTGTACCAACTGGTCTAAAAATTATTATATTTAATAATCAATGTTAGTCAAATGAGTGAATTGAAGTTTAACAACGTAAATGGGTGCAAAAAATATTTATGGGCTTCATTAATTTTTTTTAATTTAAGGGCTTATGATACTTTTAAAGCTTTTTATTAATTAAGTCCGAATCAAATGTCCTAATAAGGATTAGTCTAAATGTCCTATTATTTGCATTCTTTTTTATATGTTAAAGGATAAACCTATAAAATTTTAAACGATAAATTTATAAATTTTAAGAGTCAAAAATAAATTTTTAATAAAAAATACATTAAAATCATATACCAAGATTAAATTTTTAGAGGACGCCCACCTTTAACCCCTAGATCCATCCATGCTCAAGAGTCAGGACTATAACAAAAAGGCAGAAGCTCAAAAATAGCCCCCAACGTTTTACCTTTTGGTCATTTTAGCTCTATCTTTTTTTTGTGCAAACAACCACCTAACGTTTCATTTTTCGTTTAAATTTCACCTTTTTTGGATGAAAACTGTTAGACAACTAATAGCCAACGCTTGAGGTTGACATGGCATGTCTGCAGGGCATGGGGAGATGACCTGGCACTGCCACGTGGCACTTTGCTGATGTGGCGATTGGTTAAAAATATTTTCTTTAAAAATAATTAATTAACTTTTTTAATTTTTTTAAAAATGCCACGTCAGCAAAAATCCCATGTGACAGTGCCAGATCATCTCTCATGCCCTGCAAACATGCCACGTCAGCCTCAACTGTTGATCGTTAGTTGACTAACGGTTTTCATCTAACAAGAGTGAAATTTAAACGAAAAATGAAACGTTGGGTGGTTGTTTGCACCAAAAAAGGATAGGTCTAAAATGACCAAAATGTGAAACGCCATGGGCTATTTTTGACCTTTTGCCTATTAAAAATGTCCCACGGAATTTATATTTTATAAAGTGTTATGAATATTTATCTATGTGGATGTCTATCATGACAAGAACTTTCTCAAGGAGATTTGACTTACTTTATCATTAAGAATATTATCTACATTAATTAGAGTTTAATGTATTATGTACTTCTTATGCCTATAAATAGATGATTTATTGAAGGCATTGTACACAAGTCTATATTTGAGAATAATATGAATCTCTCTCTTTCTCTCATCTCTTTGTTATTTTATTCTTGTTATTGTTTTTCGTTATTTTATTCACAATACGTTATCAACATGATTCTTTACATTTTTCTTTCTAATGATAAAACAACATTAGATCCTAACTTTTGTTGTCTAGCCTCTTCATACCAAGAGAAGGTATATTGTTGCAACAAATGTTTCAGTATCATCTCATGAATATGCAACAAAAACCATGTAGTTACCACTTGCCCCGTTATTTTGCTTTACTTTCGTATTAAGATTCGTCAAACCACATGAAGACTTGGACGATGACGGAGCCGGTCAAATCCAGTTTTGATATTAATATATCAGTTTTACGTGATAAATTTAAATGGTTTGGAAAGAGACATGAAATAAAGGGGTCGTGTGAAGCTGTCTTGGTCCATTTGCTATGTCTTCATTGTCTTCGTGAGAAAAATCTATATCGGTAAGCTCTATTTTTATTTTTATTCTTTGAGATACGGTTTTTAAAGTGCGGTTAATCATGGTGATTTTGAATCTACAAGAAGAATGTTATTAAGTCTATATTTACTCGAAAGCAATAATTTTTCTACGTCGAAAAATTTGACTATCGACTTCTCCCAAGTTCAAGTTCATGAAAAATTCGTCTTGATCCAAAAAAAATTTATGGGAGACATTCCCTGAAGTGAATGCAAACATGATGTTTATTCCATGTGATTATTAGATATGTTTAATTCCCTGAAGTGAATGCAAACATGGTGTTTATTCCATGTGATTATTGGATCTGTTTCATTCCCTGAAGTGAATGCAAACATGATAAATCACTATTCAATTAGTGATATAATTTCGATATGATCCAAATTACTAAGTATCAATGATAAGGATATGGTAATAAAAACATACTCCACTTATCAAGCGAATAATGTTGTCCTCAGACACAATATTGTGAAAAAGTTTTTTAAAGGTCCACCAGCTCTACTCCATTCCCTAAAGTGAATGTGAGATTTTATAATGGAAAGAATAAATTCCACATTAATAGTTGTGGTCATGTTCGAGGCCATGAACATAGACATTATGATCATTTTAAGAATACTTCTACCCATCGGTAGTGAGGTTATAAGGATGACAAGAGTGATAAAGATAATTTTAAGAAAATGAAATCATTTTTATTACCAATGTGATGTTATAAATAATTGGTCTTGTACTTGTTGTACGCTGAAAAATAAATCAACAATCATTGAATAATAAAAGAAAGAAAATAAAAGCAAATTTTGTTTGCGAAAAATGACGAAGATGATATTGATCCAACTCATTTGGATATTGTTGATTTCTTTACGTAAAACCTATGTTTTATTTTGATATAATTAAGTTGTTAATGATTAAATTGAAAACTTGAAATTATTTTCTAAGTCCCTTTAATAATTTATAAATCACCAACACTTAAAACTGATTTGAAAAACTCAAACTCCAAATATTTTCTAAGTGTTCCAAGGCCAAAGTATTGAAAATCGTCCATTTTTTACAAAGTTGGCTACTAGAAAGACGCGTTTCGATACGCTCTTAACCGTATCGAAACAGCGTATCGAAACAAATTCAATCTGTATCGATACGCCCCTCTGCAAAAACTGAAGGAGTTTGAATAGTGTACCGATACGGCTTAACCCGTATCGATACGATTTTAACTGAATTTTTATTCGAAGTGTTTTAAATGTTTTCGACCGTTGGTGTCTGTCGTTAGGTAACTAACATTTAAAGTGACAATTGTTCCGTACCGATACGGTGTACCCCCGTATCGATACGGAGACTTCTAGTGAGCTAGGTTGAGAAAAAGGTATCGATACGGTCTCTTCCGTATCGAAACGATCATTGTCCCGTACCGATACGCTTACGAGCGTTTCGATACGCCCTCTTTATAATATACAACGGCTCTTTCTGTTTTGAGACAGGTATCGATACGGCTCCCCGTGTACTGATACAGATAGCTGCAGAAGTGCATTTATGGTGGAAAGAGAGGGTCCCAGCGGCTATAATCAATACCCTAACCACTCAAACGGCTAGAATTGATAGAGAAGGTATAAATTGAAGCTCATTGAAGACCAGTAACAACTATTACATTAAAGATAAACATCCAAACAAAAATCCAACCTCAAGTGTGCCTATTTTCCAATTTCTTATAAACCCCAAATTGAGTTGTATTCAATTCTTATTCTATCTTCAAATTTGGGTTGAGTGTTGTACTTTAGGGGACAATATTGTATTTGAGAGATATATTTCTTGTCTAATTTCTTCTTTGTTTGTTTGTGAGGGTTTGGTCAAATTTTGGGTAGATAATTTGACTGGTTGTGTAAAGGTTACCTCCTAAGCCTTGAAAAGGGGAAGAAAAAATTAGTGAATTGTTGCAAATCTTTAGTGGTAGCTAAGGTAGTGGATGTAGAGTTCATTTGGAACTTGAACCACTCTAAAATCCTTTGTTCTTCATTTTTAGTTATCCATTCACTCCAATAAATTTTAAAATCCCAATTCACACCCTCTTGGTCTTGATCAATCTATCGATCCACTCAACAATTGGTATCAGAGCCTACCTCTTTGAAGGAAAGTTGGTTCTAAAGAAGAATATTGAGATGAGTGAAGATGAGAGGAAGAAGATACAAATAAATGACAAAGCTCTTCACATGCTCTTTTGTTCTTTCAGCCCCGACATCTACTCCAAACTCTCCTCCATTGAAAGTGTCTAAGAAGTGTGGGATACTCTAGAGACCACATATGAAGGAACCAATGATGTAAAGGAGACCAAGATTGTAATTTTCAATCTTAGTTATGAGAATTTCAAGATGGAG
Organism: Hibiscus tridactylites; assembly: GCA_958450335.1. Classification (NCBI taxonomy): domain Eukaryota; kingdom Viridiplantae; phylum Streptophyta; class Magnoliopsida; order Malvales; family Malvaceae; genus Hibiscus; species Hibiscus tridactylites. The sequence continues at coordinate 74,728,522 of OY288281.1, forward strand.
CCCAACGAAACGGTGTCCAAGATGTTTGATCGCTTCTCAACCATCGTCAACGGGCTTAAGGGGTTTGGAGAGACTATCCCGGAAGACAAACTTGTCCGGAAGCTACTATACTCACTTCCCGAATCTTGGGATGGGAAGAGAACCGTCATCATCGAGGCCAAAAACTTGAAAAATCTAAAACTTGATGAGCTAGTGGGTTCTCTCCTTACTCATGAAATTATGAAGCAAGGAAGGGAAGAAAAAAGAAGAAGGAAGAGAAAAGAGTGGAGAAGCTAGAGGTAGAAAAGAAGAAGAATATGAGAGTGGCTCTCAAAGCTTCATTACTTGAGGAGAGCACTTCTAGTGAGGAGGATGACCTTGAAGAATTGGCTATGATAGCCAAAAGGTTCTCTCGATTCATGAGGTCCAACCGTGGAAGGAAGATTCAAAGAAAGATGGACTTCAATGGTAAAAACAAAGAAGAGAGGGATCAAATCATTTGCTTCGAGTACAAAAAGCCCGGTCACATTCGTTCGGAGTGCCCTCAACTCAAGAAGAAGAAGGGCTTTGAGAAGAAGAAGAAGCTCAAAGCCAAGCTTGCTACTTAGAGTGATGAGGAGTCATCCGAGGATGACGAACAAGAAGTGACCAACCTTTGCCTCATGGCACTTGATGAGGATTCCTCCATGGTAACCTCTAACTCGTCATCTTTTGACTTTACATTTGATGAGTTAAATGATGCATATGATGAGTTGCAAGAGGTTTATGATGAGTTAGTTGAGAAATACAAAGAGTCGGTCATTAGGAATAAGAAAATTATTTCAGAATTAAATGATAAAAATGACTCACTCTCTCAAGCTAACTTAAAATTTGAGAAAAAGATTTTAGGTTTGAAAGATGAACTTAAGTTCTTCCAAGATGAAAATGTTGACCTAAATAATCCTCTTTCTCAATGCAATAGTGAACACCAAAAGGTGTTAGATGAGCTTAACAAGCTCAAAGAGTCTTTAAAAAATGTTGGTAATGTGAAGCATTAAAAAGGTGAATCATCTAAAATAAACCAACCTAGGAAAAAAAACTAATAACTACAAACAAAGTAGCTTCCCTAGACATAATAGAACTAAAAAGATTAGGAGTGTATGGGTTCCTAAGGAACTTGTCAAATCTAATAATTTTGTTGCTATGTCACCTTGGATTCCTAAGGGAACCAAGCTTTTGGGAGCTAACACACGTGGACCCAAAATGATTTGGGTACCAAAAACAAAAGTTTAATATATTTGTTTGTAGGGGGAGCTTTGCTACAAGGCCAAAGCACAAAGTCAAAATTCTCGGTACCTTGATAGTGGATGCTCGAGGCATATGACCGGAGACAAGAGTAGATTCATAGACTTAAAGCAAAAAAGTGGAGGAGTGGTGACATTTGGTGACAACTTCAAAGGCCACATTAAAGGTATTGGCTCCATAGGTAATCACTCTACCATTCTTATTGAAAATGTCTTCTATGTCGATGGTCTTAAACATAATTTGTTGAGCATAAGCCAATTATGTGATAAAGGATTTAATGTTTTATTTGATAAAAATAGGTGCAAAATTGTTGACATTAAATCTAATAATATTATGCTCATAGGTCATCACATAGGTAACATTTACATGGTGCATTTAGATGACATACATACATCTTATGCATGTTTAGTAGCTCAAAATGAAAATGATGCATGGCTATGGCATAGGAAACTAGGACATGCTAGCATTAGTGTTTTAGAAAAATTAGTTTCCCTAGATCTAGTTAGAGGTTTGCCCAAAATTAAATTCTCAAATGATAAAATTTGTGATGCATGCTCTAAGGGCAAACAACATAAGTCATCCTTTAAATTCATTAATGATGTTTCTACAAGTAGGTGTTTACAACTTATCCATATGGATTTATTTGGGCCTATTAGGACTATGATCTTGGGTGGTAAATCTTATGCATTTGTACAAGTTGATAATTTTTCTAGATTTACTTGGGTTCTATTTTTAAGTACTAAAGATAAGGCTTTAGAAAAATTCATCACATTTTCAAAACTAACCCAAAATGATCTTGAACTTAGAATTTCTCATATTAGAAGTGATCATGGAACCGAATTTCAAAATTTAGGGTTTGAAGAGTTTTTAAATGAAAATGGTATTAGCCACAATTTTTTGGCTCCTCGAACTCCTCAACAAAATGGGGTAGTTGAGAGGAAAAATAAAACTTTACAATAAATGGCTAGAACCATGCTTTGTGAAAACAATTTAACTAAATATTTTTGGGCGGAAGCCACAAACACAGCTTGCTACATTGTAAACCGAGTAATGATTAGGCCAATTTTAAAGAAAACACCATATGAGATTTTAAAATCTAAAAAGCCTAACATTAGCTATTTTCATCCATTTGGTTGCAAGTGTTTTGTTTTAAATAATGGAAAAGATAACTTAGGTAAATTTGATGCAAAAAGTGATGAAGCTATTTTCATTGGATATTCCTTAAACTCTAAAACCTATCGTGTATTTAACAAGAGAACTTTAGTAGTTGAAAAATCTATACATGTTGTATTCGATGATAACCTCCTTCCAAGGAAGGATTCTTGTGATGATGATGATGTAGGAATCATTAATGCCTTTGATGGAGGACAAACTTCAAATGAGGATGAGATTCCATCAAAAGAAGAGGATAAACAAGATCCAACTCTTGAAGCCTTGAAGGACTTGGCTCTTGAGGAAAAGGAAGTGAGCTACCCAAGGGAGTTCAACTATGTCAAAGGTGGTGAAATCTTGGGTGATCCATCCAAGGGGGTAACCACTAGATCTTCTCTTAAACTTATGAACCATGTTGTATTTATCTCATGCATAGAGCCTAAGAATATAAAAGAAGCATTAAAAGATGACTTTTGGATTATGGCTATGCAAGAAGAGTTAAATCAATTTGAGAGAAGTAATGTTTGGACATTAGTTGATAGGCCTAGTAATCAATCTACTATAGGAACTAAATGTGTCTTTAAGAATAAACTAGATGAGAGTGGTAACATTGTAAGAAATAAAGCTAGATTAGTAGCACAAGGTTACACTCAAGAAGAGGGAATTGATTTTGATGAAACCTATGCTCCTGTAGCTAGAATGGAAGCCATTAGGATGTTGCTTGCATATGCATGTTTTCATGATTTCAAGCTTTTTCAAATGGATGTTAAAAGCGCATTTTTAAATGGTTTTATAAATGAGGAAGTGTATGTGGAACAACCACCGGGTTTTGAAGACTCAAAATTTCCAAATCATATTTTCAAACTTACTAAAGCACTTTATGGTTTAAAACAAGCCCCTAGAGCTTGGTATGAAAGACTTTCTAACTTTTTGATTGAAAAAAGGTTTTGAAAAAGGTAAAGTGGACACTACACTTTTCATAAAAAGGTATAAAAATGACATATTAGTAGTGCAAATTTATGTTGATGATATCATTTTTGGATATACTAATGAGTGTCATTGCAAGGAGCTTGCTAAGTTAATGCAAGGTGAATTCAAGATGAGCATGATGTGAGAGATCTCATTCTTTTGGGACTCCAAATCAAGCAAAGGAATGATGACACCTTCATCAATCAAGCAAAGTACATCAAGGATATGCTCAAGAAGTTTGGATTGGAGAATGCAAAGCCTCAAGCCACATCTATGAACTCATCTACAAAGCTTGACAAAGATGAAGAAGGTAAGTGTGTTGACCCTAAGCTTTATTGTTCTATAATTGGATCATTGCTTTATCTTACCGCAAGTAGACCGAATATCTTGTTTAGTGTTTGCTTGTGTGCTAGGTTCCAAGCTAGTCCTGAAGAGTCTCACCTTATAGCCGTTAAGAGAATCTTTAGGTACCTTAGAGATACCCCTTGTTTAGGTCTTTGGTACCCTAGAGACTCCACCTTCAACCTTCATGCTTATTCGGATGCAGATTATGGGGGTGTAAAACCGATAGGAAGAGTACTTCGGGAACTTGTCAATTCTTAGGTAGTATGCTCATATCTTGGTTCTATAAGAAACAAAATAGTGTAACCTTATCTACCACCGAAGCCGAGTACATATCCTTAGGGAGTTGTTGTGCTCAAGTCCTTTGGATGAAGCAACAACTCTTAGATTATGGTATTCAAGTTGAAACCATACCCCTTAAGTGTGATAACACTAGTGTCATGTAACCCCCTCATCCCGGTCTAGCCGGATGACCGGTCCGAGTGGGTCACACGGGGAAAACCGAAGCGAAACCCGTTAAGGTTCCCCCTCGGTTAGCAACCCTATTTTTTTCTTTCATTTTAATCTTGTCACATTCGAGTATTAAATTCTAAGTGATCAAACAGCGGAACATATCACACGAGCCAACATTCAAACCCCCAAACCATATTCAAACATCCCAATTTTAATCTTTACTAAAGGCATCTTAGTACCTATGTGTTTTTTCTCTTCAAACAGGCCAATAAGGGTCAAACAGTGCATTTTTAAGTAAAGGTTTCGAAACTTAGACTGGCAGTAAGGTCTGGAACCCAATTTTCACCAAAAGTTTCGAAACCTTGGGTAAGGTTTCGAAACCTTTGACCATAGTTTCGAAACCTTCCCCAAAGGTTTCGAAACTTTGGTTGGCAGAATGTCCTGGAATCCCAAAATTTGCAAAGGTTTCGAAACTTTACCCATAGTTTCGAAACCTAGGTGCAGGGGAGCATATATTGCTTAATTCTAATGACTTCCTATGGTAAAAACACCTCAAGATCATACATAGCCATACATAAGAGCTTAAAAAGGGCTAAAGGCACACCACACCAACAACCCAAGTCTAGAGGCATACGTCGTAGATTAAACGTACCCCAACATACTCAAACATACTCAAGGCATGAATATGAACGATCATACATACATGGTAAATTATACATTAAGAGCCTTTCATACAAGCATGCTTGAAACATTGATAAACAAAAGCACCATTCGTCACATAAAGGTTTACATGCCTTCAAGCAATTTAAACATCTACAAAGCATACATCACTCAAGCAATCATCAAGGTATGCATCATAAGTGATATTTACAAATTAAACAAGGCATCCAAGAGCCAAACCAAATCAACACACATCAAGGCATCTAAAACAACAACACTTATCCCATTGCTTTACTATTACAATCTTTCAATTTATAAATCATACTTTGAGCTCACCAAAAGCAACACTTGGAGACCTTTCCTTGCCTTTGCCACCCACAAGCTATTTTCTTGCTTCTAAACAACCTCCATACAATTCAAACAACCTCAAATTAGCCCAACCTCAAAATACCAATCCGGAACACAATTCAAATACAATTTACAACACCGCAAGACATGACCAAACCCCAAACTTAGCAATTTCGGACAGCCCCAATACCTCTTCCAAAATCCATGTTTCCAACATCCATTGCACCCACAAATGATCCCAAATCAATCCCTAATCATAGTACTACCATTGGGCTATCAATTCCCACCTTAAACAACCCCCAAAACTCACCCAAAACCCTCCAAAACTCCATTTTCGTACTCCTATTTTACCCAGCAGAAAATCATGTTTTTAAACACCCAAATGACATCTAAATGGTCCCAAATCATCCCCTTAGCATACATATACCATCAGCCCTCTAATTACACCCTAAAACCCACCAAAAATCAACTTTTTGACACCTTAAAAATGGGTCTAAGAACCCACTTCGGATTTTTACCAAAATTCAACCAAATTGATATATGTTACACCTTTTAATGTGATTAACTAAAGCCCCAACTCAATTTATCAAAACCAATTGGAAAACCCCCTTAAAAATCCAAACTTGATATAAACCCTAATTTTCAAAAGTTCATGATTTTAAAAACTATAACCATAGATAGATAGGAATTAAAGAGGAGAGTGAGAATATACCTTTAATTTTGAAAAAGGCCTTGAGATGACGGAGAAATCAATGGAATAATGAATTTAGGGTTTGGGGAGGGGTTTTAGGCTTTCCAACGTTAGAAAGGGGTGTGGGGGAGAAGATGATACCTTTTTTTCTTTTATTCAAAAGTGGTCTTGCTTTTTTAAAAGTTTTGGGTCAAATTACCAACAAGGTCCCTCCTTTATTATTTAAAGCCCAATTAGATCACAATTTAGGTTGAATTGTTTTAATTTAATTTTATTGACTCAGACTACAAACCCGACTAACTCCTAGCCCCAAAACACGGGTGTTACAACTCTTCCCCACTTAAGGAAATTTCGTCCCCGAAATTTATCGAACAGTAAAAGTCACTGAAACATGCTCCTCCGCACTTCCCTTGTCTTCTCACCACAACATTTTAATCAACTCGAATGACTTACCACCCAACATAGATATCTGATGCTAAGATCTCAACTGATTCTTTGTTGCGCACAATTTCAAACTCAACTCAATCTCTTCAACAAACATAGCACGGAGCAGATCTGACTCACATCCCCGAATCATAGATTCACAGACACATCACAAACCTCTTTCTAACCCTGGTTACCAACAAATAAACAGTTGTACTAGCCCGATTCACAATCTCATACAACACTGCTTGAACACTTGACTCATAACTTTCTCTGACTGATCCTCTGTCTTCATCAATTAACCAAACACTATGCAGACGTCTTCAAAAATAATCTAGTTGAAATCTCGAATCTCTATTACTCGCTTCCATTATGAACCTTCCACGGATGTAACAAACTAGAATAAACTGAAGCTCGGTCTTGACACGCTGGCAATTTACACACTTGCTCTCATACTGAACCACATTATTCACCCACTCATTCCGAAAGTACTCATCTTCAACCCACAATGTGTCTTCATACTACTCAGATGCAATACAAATGAACTACCATGCGCTTCGACCAAAACAACACGTCTCAAAACACTATGCCAATCAGTACAACAATTCTATCTCTAACAATACAAGCTCTATCATCTCTGAACTGTACTTCTGAAGGTCTTCTTTCCGCTATGTCTTGCACGTGAGGTGTCAAGAATCCGTCTTGCAACTGTTTCTCTTCAAATATTCTGACTCAAAGTAGGTTTGACATGAAACTCGGCCACAGAACTACTACCATTAGATAAACCGAATCTGGCAAATACAACTTGCATCTCAACTACTAGTCTAGTAACAATATAACTCGAAGCATCGGTTACTACATAGACTATCTTCGGATGGTACTCAATCTTGATATCACAGTCTTCAAGCAATTCTAACTACTCATGTTGTTCAAGTTCCAACCATTCCCAAGTCTTCAAATATTTCAAGCTCTAATGATACGTACATATACACTGCGCATTTCTTACTATACAAGCTTTGTCTCTAAGTCTTCGAAGCAAATACAACTGTAATTAACTCTATGTCTCATATCGGATAACTCTTCTCACGGTCTTTCAACTAACTCGATGAACAAGTCGCAATCTTCCGTCTTGCATAAGCACACAACCTAACCCTACATGTAAAACGTCACTACAGTTCACAAGCTCTTTCTCTAGTATAGGCTGGATCAAGGTCGAAGTTTTCATCAAAGTTTCTTTCAGTTTCTCTAGGGCTCATTATCTCGCATTTAACCACACAACTGAACATTCTTCTATAGCAATCTATCAATGGAGCAACTATCTTCAAAAGACCATTTACAATTCTTTGAAAGTAACAATGCTTGACCTAGGAACTATAGATATATGTCACAGTCTTCAATTTCTTCCAACTCATATCTTCTTTTGCGTACTTAGGATTTACTCTAACACTCGGCTGATCTACATGTCCTAGGAGAACATCTTCATTAATCTTGGAGTTCGCGTTGGCTCAACTTGGCATACAACTGATTCTCTAAAAGGATCTACCACACTAACTTCAAAGCTTGTCATGGCCTTCTTCGGTACGTGAATGTACTCATGTGTCATCTATGAGAACTACTACAACTGATCAAGGAACTCGGGAAAAATATTTTGCTCAACATCTCTATAAGGTAACTAACACACTAGTCAAGCAAAGCGGCATAACTCGGAACTCAAAGTGATCACATTTTGCCCGAAGGCTGCCTTCGGTACTTCAACTTTTCTCACTTTCAACTAGTAGTAAACGGATCTCAAACTAATCTTCAAATAGACGGAAGCACACACTAACTGACCAACAAATCACTGACACTCGAAAACTGATGCTAATCATTCACTGTCACTTGTTTCGACTGTATGTAATCTGATCACATTCTTGTATGGTCTTCTCTCTTCTTCACAAATTGCACTGTAAAACTCTGAGATGATGTACTAGGCCTAATGAATCTAAGGTCTAACAAGTCTCGAAGCTAATTCTTCAACATTCTCAATTCTTCCGGAATTCATAAGTTACAGAGCAACAAAACTGAAGCAACCTTGGAGACAGTCTCAATAACGAACTCTTTTTCTCTATCAAGAGACAAACCGGGTAAATCTTCCAAACACTTCTAGGAAAACACAAACTATTCTAGCATTCTGCGGTTCAATCTTCATTCAAAATCAAATTCATCACACTTGCTAAGCAAGCCTGCCAACTAAACTCAATCAATCTTTGACCTCTAAAACTGGATCAACATTCGATAAGAGGTTCACACCTTCACCTACTACTACAGTCACACAGAAATCTGCAACTTCAAGGCAACTCTCTCTTTGTCTCAACGTATACATTAACTCTGAACCACCAACAAACATCTTCTGTACATCTTTCTGATCACTACTATCTCACTAAAAGGTCTAGTCACATGTGTCCCTACGTCTATATCTCAACAAGTATGTCTAAATTCTTTGCATGCTCACACAAACATACGAATCCGTAGAAATTGCAACTTCACAAATACACAGCTGTTAGTCTTCGGTCCTCTTGTTCTCAGACTGGTTCTTCAACAAAATCTGACTCTTTTAGACTGTTCTTAGAGCATCTCGTAACTTCAAGATTCAATTCTGATCACACACAAACAGTCATGCTGGACTTGTTCTACCCCTACCAAACAACCTGAAGTCAAAGCTCAAGACTCCCTTCTCGGCTCAACTGTATCGAAAGTGACTTCATCTCTTCCGCTTGCTGGAAAACAACTCAACGTACACTGACCCAATCACACAAACTAGCTCCCACTCACTGACACTGATCGGCTGTCTTGCATTAAAATCATAGGCCGAACCCCAACGGTCACCAACTAACACTTCTGAATTTCAGATTACTCACACGAGACCCCTATCCTGATCTTGCTAAAAGAACCAAGGTACTCGCACCTACCTCTAACACTTCACCGGGCATATTCAAACTTGCATACTTGCTAACGATATACGAAAGCACGGATTTAGAATCAACTGGAGGAAACAACTTAATACTGTACCAAAGGCTTATCTGTTAGAACATCGACATCACTCTAACTCCTACTCCTATGCCTTCACTTCTTCTTACCAACTAATGCCGGAGCTGATCACATCGTCCCTCATCCACAAGAATCAACCACATACGCACCGTCTCAAACGGACAAATTGTACCTCAATTCCGGTACAACCATTCTCCCCTAACTACAGCAAAGGACTTCCTCAACAACATCCATGTTTTCAGAAACTACAACCTCTACTTACCGAAAAGTAATTAAATCAACAACAACAACAACAGTAAATTAACATACAAGATTGGGTTGGCAAGGCAAGGCTTCCAAGTGGCTCAAGTATGTTTCCCTCACTTAAAATCTCTTTTTCAATGTAATAGTAGCAATGGGACTCTACTAAACATGTTTCAAACAAATCAACACACATACGTGCTCAACCAAACATATAACAAGGCTTACTTGCTAAACAAGCAAACATATGCGTACTATCACACAACATATATTCTCAATCAAACAATCATACATCACAGCATTCACGGATAACGAGCATCATGCTTACATGGCAAGCAAACACCGTGCATATCCATCACAAAACACAACTTACCTCACTTACCTGCCCAAGGTCTCGGAAACCTTAGGCTCTGATACCAACAAATGTAACCCCCTTATCCCGGTCTAGCCGGATGACCGGTCCGAGTGGGTCACACGGGGAAAACCGAAGCGAAACCCGTTAAGGTTCCCCCTCAATTAGTAACCCTATTTTTTTTCTTTCATTTTAATCTTGTCACATTCGAGTATTAAATTCTAAGTGATCAAACAGCGGAACATATCACACGAGCCAACATTCAAACCCCCAAACCACATTCAAACATCCCAATTTTAATCTTTACTAACGGCATCTTAGTACCTATGTGTTTTTTCTCTTCAAACAGGCCAATAAGGGTCAAACAGTGCATTTTTAAGTAAAGGTTTCGAAACTTTCCCCAAAGGTTTCGAAACTTAGACTGGCAGTAAGGTCTGGAACCCAATTTTCACCAAAAGTTTCGAAACCTTGGGTAAGGTTTCGAAACCTTTGACCATAGTTTCGAAACCTTCCCCAAAGGTTTCGAAACTTTGGTTGGCAGAATGTCCTGGAATCCCAAAATTTGCAAAGGTTTCGAAACTTTACCCATAGTTTCGAAACCTAGGTGCAGGGGAGCATATATTGCTTAATTCTAATGACTTCCTATGGTAAAAACACCTCAAGATCATACATAGCCATACATAAGAGCTTAAAAAGGGCTAAAGGCACACCACACCAACAACCCAAGTCTAGAGGCATACGTCCTAAATTAAACGTACCCCAACATACTCAAACATACTCAAGGCATGAATATGAACGATCATACATACATGGTAAATTATACATTAAGAGACTTTCATACAAGCATGCTTGAAATATTGATAAACAAAAGCACCATTCGTCACATAAAGGTTTACATGCCTTCAAGCAATTTAAACATCTACAAAGCATACATCACTGAAGCAATCATCAAGGTATGCATCATAAGTGATATTTACAAATTAAACAAGGCATCCAAGAGCCAAACCAAATCAACACACATCAAGGCATCTAAAACAACAACACTTATCCCATTGCTTTACTATTACAATCTTTCAATTTATAAATCATACTTTGAGCTCACCAAAAGCAACACTTGGAGACCTTTCCTTGCCTTTGCCACCCACAAGCTATTTATCTGCATTATCGAACAAAAGAGAGCGTAAGCATAAAAGCTTAGTGAGGGTAAGCTCATAAAACAAACATTCGACAATGCAGGGTCCAAGCACGAGCAATTTCCATAATGAAATGCATGTTCTTACCTCCGATCCGCATAAGTCAAAATGATCATGATGCGTGAACATATAATCAACATTATGTCATGCTCAACATCTTGTAAACTCAACTTACTACGATACATAACTCAATGCATTAATCACATTATACATCAATACACAAAGGGCATCACATTTCGTAACATATAAGCATATTTGCATGATCTCATATTGGTAAATACACACAACCTCATATTGGCACCTAGCTATGACCCGAATACGCGGATAACCCGTTGGAACGCATTTCCAACAACAACATTACCTCGGTGGGATTCCACTCATCACCGGTCCTTGCATGTGCGGGATTCCACTCATCGCCTCATGCCCTACGGATGGGATTCCACTCATCATCGCGTAGAAATATATAAAAGCTTTCGGTGGAATATTACATCACCGTACTCCTCCTTGGTGCCTTAACGCCACCAAGGCCACGTACGTTTTGACTCAATTTGTGTGCACACTCATCCTAATGATCGATCATTGTACCCAAGCATACTAGTGCCAATATAAATCAAACTACACAACTTTTACAATATCATTTTCAATATAAATTCCGTGCCTAGCACGTACTCACCATGATTCTCCAAAATCATGCAATCCACAACACAACCTCATTTCACAAACCAACACCACATGTATGTCAACCGAACAATCATCACATCATATATCCACATTTTATTTGTCATCAATATGCATATAAAATCAATACAATAAGCCATACTTTCACATACATGTGTATCACATTATACATACTCATCATGAGGCATATCAACGGTTAAAGAGTACATCCAAAGTCTCTAACTAAAGCTTAGGATTAGGCTACCACCTTAATCCTAACTTTAGGTGGGTCTACCAAGCCCAACCTAGTCCACATGCTTGAACCAACCACTTAAAAATCGATTTAAAAACATTAACCACTCACATCTACCTCCAAGCTCAACTACCAAGCAAACATCACCTTCAAGTTTCCGGATTTCTTCCCGATGCTTCGCCGACCCAAATTCTTGCTTCTAAACAACCTCCATACAATTCAAACAACCTCAAATTAGCCCAACCTCAAAATACCAATCCGGAACACAATTCAAATACAATTTACAACACCGCAAGACATGACCAAACCCCAAACTTAGCAATTTCGGACAGCCCCAATACCTCTTCCAAAATCCATGTTTCCAACATCCATTGCACCCACAAATGATCCCAAATCAATCCCTAATCATAGTACTACCATTGGGCTATCAATTCCCACCTTAAACAACCCCCAAAACTCACCCAAAACCCTCCAAAACTCCATTTTCGTACTCCTATTTTACCCAGCAGAAAATCATGTTTTTAAACACCCAAATGACATCTAAATGGTCCCAAATCATCCCCTTAGCATACATATACCATCAGCCCTCTAATTACACCCTAAAACCCACCAAAAATCAACTTTTTGACACCTTAAAAATGGGTCTAAGAACCCACTTCGGATTTTTACCAAAATTCAACCAAATTGATATATGTTACACCTTTTAATGTGATTAACTAAAGCCCCAACTCAATTTATCAAAACCAATTGGAAAACCCCCTTAAAAATCCAAACTTGATATAAACCCTAATTTTCAAAAGTTCATGATTTTAAAAACTATAACCATAGATAGATAGGAATTAAAGAGGAGAGTGAGAATATACCTTTAATTTTGAAAAAGGCCTTGAGATGACGGAGAAATCAATGGAATAATGAATTTAGGGTTTGAGGAGGGGTTTTAGGCTTTCCAACGTTAGAAAGGGGTGTGGGGGAGAAGATGATACCTTTTTTTCTTTTATTCAAAAGTGGTCTTGCTTTTTTAAAAGTTTTGGGTCAAATTACCAACAAGGTCCCTCCTTTATTATTTAAAGCCCAATTAGATGACAATTTAGGTTGAATTGTTTTAATTTAATTTTATTGACTCGGACTACAAACCCGACTAACTCCTAGCCCCAAAACACGGGTGTTACATGTCATATGTTTGACAAAAAATCCCATCCAACACTCTAGAACCAAACATATAGAAATAAGGCATCATTTCATTAGAGATTATGTCCTTAAGGAAGATGTTGTTATAGAGTATGTTGACACCTTAAACCAACTAGCGTACATCTTTACAAAGCCTTTAGATAAAGAGCGTTTTTTGTCCCTTAGGAGAGAGTTAGGTCTAACTAGCCTATCTTGACCTTTTAGGACCTCTTTTGTGCTTAAAATTGCTTTAATTTGTGAAATTGCATGTTTATGTGTTGTTGATCTTGAAAATATCATGCCTATAGCTAGGGGGAGTATGATTCTGTTAAAATATGCTTAGAACTGCTCATTCATCATTTGCATTCATTTAGGAGATGTTAGAATCGAGCTTTTGTTTGTTCTTCAAGCCTAAAATGTATTTCTGGGCATAGGGTATCGATACGACCTTAAGCGTATCGATACGAGTATTGTATTAGCTTCCCAAACTTCATTTTGCCTTAAACGGGTATCGATACGGTTAAACATGTTTCAATACAAGCAAAAATCGTTTCGATACGGATTGCATCTGTTTCGATACGATCCTTTAACGGGCATTTTTATTGGAATTACGTTTTTACCCCCGTATCGATACACCCCCAAGCGTATCAATACACGATTGCGCAGACAACTATCAATTGGCATTTAAGAGTTCAACTTTTACCAAAATTAAAATTTCTCAAACCCTAGAAACCCTAGCCGTTTTCACTCTATAAATAGCCTCCTTTTTCCTCATATTTTCACACCACAACTTAAAATCTCTAGAGGGCTTTCCAAAATCAAGCAAGTCTCTTAAGCTTTTTCATCATTTGGGTGCTAAGCTCTTCTCTCTTTCCTCTCTAATCAATATCAAGGTAAAACTCTTTCTTTTTTTCTTTTATTTTTTTCTTTTAATTTTCGTTTCAAATTTTCTCTTGGTTTATTTTTTTGTTTTGTCTTCTCAAACCAAAATTTCTTTTCAAACTTTTTCTCTTTATAATTTTTTTAACCTTGATTATTGGTTTCCAATGAGTTGAATGAAGAAATCTTAATGCATACATTGTTTTATCTAGTTCATGGAACCTCCTAAAAAGAGAACACACACTAGTGAAGCCGGTGAAGGATCCAATACCGGTGATGGTGCTCGTCCAAATATCACTCAAATCTATCAACAATGTTTTAAATCCCCCGGAGCTCTCACTTACTTTTGCCAATTTCAAAACGATAAGATCCGTCCGGAGAGGGTAATCTTTATTCCTTTTCTTAACTCGGAGCGCTTCAAATTTGAATATCTACATTTGCTCCAAGAATGGAAGTTTATGGATTTTCTCACCATTCCCAGATTTTACTTTCGCATTTTGGTTTTGATCTTTTATGCTAACGCCAAATGTTGTGCCAATCGAGATGGTGTTGTTACAGTTGTTAATTCCTATCTTATGGGTAAAAAGGTTATTATAGATGTTAAATCTATTTGTGATGTCTTTAAGTTGGATAATAAAGGCTTTGATGATGAGAATGCCCTTGGCCATGTCTTAAGTGGTTCCGTCACCGCCCTTAATGCTCATGATCAGATCCTCCATTTGATGGTCTCTTGGTGGTTTAGGCCCTCGGGAGGGAAGTATTCCACTATCCGCCAAGTGGATGATTTTTGGATTCGATGCTTCCGTGAGAGAAAACGTCTGAACCTTGCTCGTATTATGTTTGCGAAGATTGTCTATCTCGTGCAACATCGCCACACCACACTTGTCACTTCATTCACCTATGGCACAACCCTAAGTTACTTCTTCCAACAAAAGAAGATTGATTGCTCGCATGACTACCCAACTCCCTTCACCGATCCAATCGATGAGCGTTCTCTTGCAAGGGGTAAGTTCCATTACTTTAATGGAAATTGGCTACATCTATCCGAGCTCCCTAGTGAGGCTGCGGAACAATTTGCTAATCCTCAAGTTGAACAAGTTCCTCAAGCTCCTCCTTCACCTTCCATGGATGCTCTAATGACTTTTCTCAATGAGCAATTCACGGGTTTGCGCACGGATATGACTTCGGGGTTTACCACGATTGATACTCGTTTCACAAACCTTGAAGATCGGATGAAGAACGTGGAGACTCGACTCACTTATCTTGAAGGCGGTCACAACTCAATGAATATCTCTCTCACCGCTTTCCATGACGAGTGGCGTCAAACCTTGAGGAATGATGATCCAATTGAGGAAGATGATGAAGATGGTGAAGAAGGCGATGGAGATGCATAGTAGCCTATCTTTGCATACCATTCATATCATTTAGGATAGTTATTTTATGCACCTTTGTTTTATGTTTTTAGGATTAAGTTTAAGTTATTCTAAAACCTATGCTTTGATTTTTTCTGTTATTTGGATTTTTAAGTTGATGTTATCCTTTATTTGAACTTAATGATATTATGTTGCTTGCTTATTTATACCTTTTGCCTATTTATGCACTTTACATTATGTCTCAATAATTTTTGATCTAACAAAAAGGAGGAGATGGAAGTTCACACTTAAAAATTTTGATTTTCAAACTTAAAAGTTACCTAGCTAATATTAAGGGGGAGTTATTTTGCAAAGTTCTTCAAAGTGTCAAAAATTTCAAGTTTTGGTTTTGTTAAATCAAAAAGGGGGAGATTGTAAACCTATGTTTGATTTTGATATAATTAAGTTGTTAAGGATTAAATTGAAAACTTGAAATTGTTTTCTAAGTCCCTTTAATAATTTATAAATCACAAACACTTTAAACTGATTTGAAAAACTCAAACTCCAAATATTTTCTAAGTGTTCCAAGGCCAAAGTATTGAAAATCGTCCAGGTGTACCGATACGCCTCCAACAGTATCGATACTTTTTTTATAAAGTTGGCTACTGGAAAGACGTGTTTGGATACGCTCTTAACCGTATCGAAACATCGTACCAAAACAGATTCAATCTATATTGATACGCCCCTCTGCAAAAACTGAAAGAGTTTGAATGGTGTACCGATACGGCTTAACCCGTATCGATATGGTTTTAACTGAATTTTTAATTCGAAGTGTTTTAAATGTTTTCAACCATTGGTGGCAGTCGTTAGGTAACTAACATTTAAAGTGGCAATTGTTCCATATCGATACGGTGTACCCCCGTATCGAAACGGAGACTTCCAGTGAGCTAAGTTGAGAAAAAGGTATCGAAACGGTCTCTTCCGTATCGAAACGGTCCCTATCCCGTACCGACACGCTTACGAGTGTTTCGATACGCCCTCTTTATTATATACAACGGCTCTTTCTGTTTTGAGACAGATATCGATACGGCTTCCCGTGTACCGATACATATAGCTGCAGTAGTGCATTTATGGTGGAAAGAGAGGGTCCCAACGGCTATAATCAATACCCTAACCGCCCAAACAGCTAGAATTGATAGAGAATGTATAAATTGAAGCTCATTGAAGACCATCAACAACTATTGCATTAAAGATAAACATCCAAGCAAAAATCCAACCTCAAGTGTGCCTATTTTTCAATTTCTTGTAAACCCCAAATTGAGTTGTATTCAATTCTTATTCTATCTTCAAATTTGGGTTGAGTGTTGTACTTCAAGGGATAATATTGTATTTGAGAGATATATTTCTTGTCCAATTTCTTCTTTGTTTATTTGTGAGGGTTTGATCAAATTTTAGGTAGAAAAATTGACCAGTTGTGTAAAGGTTACCTCCTAAGCCTTGAAAAGGGGAAGAACAAATTAGTGAATTGTTGCAAATCCTTAGTGGTAGCTAAGGTAGTGGATGTAGAGTTCATTTGGAACTTGAACCACTCTAAAATCCTTTGTTCTTCATTTTTAGTTATCCATTCACTCCAACAAATTTTAAAATCCCAATTCACCCTCCATCTTGGTCTTGATTAATCCATCGATCCACTCAACACTTTATAACCCTTGAAGGAAATAAATCATCTTCTAATTATTCTCATAGCCTTTAAGAGAATTATTTATCTTTTTTTTATAATTTACTTTGTTTTATGTTTATTTACTTTACGCATTAATTATTTACGCTTTATATATTGATTTAACGCGAGTATGTTCTTTAATTAGTTAATATGTTCTCTGTTTTGTTGGTTTAATCCAAATATATTGGCTGGACATCCCGTTCTGCGAGGCTACAAGTCTCAAAGGAGGTTTTTAAAGGACCTTGTGAACTGGTTTAACAATGCCGCGTACGAGGATTACATCATTGTTCTATGTTGGTTTGTGCGTGTGTGTGTGTATATATATATATATTATGACATTTATTTATTTTATTTCACATGATTATTTATCAAATACAATCTATGGTGACGATTTATGCTTAGTAGAAGCATAAGATATATATTTTCATTTAAATGCTAGGGATAATGTGAGTACTATATCTCAAAGTACTGAAAATATTGATGCTCTAGAAAATCAATAAGTTCTTGAGAGAAAGCACATTATGAAAAGTGTAGAATTGCGAATATTACAATAATTATCGCTAATGGTAATAATATCGTCACCACTAGAAGTGAAAATTTTAATAGAGCAATATGAGTTCGCAAAATATTCCTTTGTGAATTATAGATAACATATGTTGCCAATTGACATTTGAAATAAACTAATGTGAGTATAAGTTCTGATAGCCAAAAAGTCAGTTGAAAGCTCTAAAAGAGCTATATATTGCTACCAAAAGATGATTTTCATTGAAAGCTCCGAAAGAGCTAAATATATTCATATTCAAAGAAATAATTTTGATGGTCGTACTAGACATGTACGAGTGAGGTTGAATCACATGTTATGGTAAACTAGAAGTTTACCAAATTCAGAAATGTATATACACACTTGTATATAGTTAGCATGATCGGTTAGACCATCCTGATCAATAATGATGCGAAAGCTATTGAGATTTATATGCATATTTATTAAAACAGCATGAAGTTTTTGTGGTGGTTGTTCTTAAAGGAATTGATTAAATTTCACTTATTGAAAGAACATGAAGTTATTGTTTTGTTTGTTCTTAAAGGAAATAATTAAGATCACACTTACCAAAAGAACTTAAAGTTCTTGTACTAAAGTTGAGACTACATATCTTGCATATCTGAATGAAATATGGCCTCATATATCCACAAATGTAGAAAGTTTTATATGATTTTAGTAGATGCATCTACATTGTTTTATCAACTTACAATCAGAGGTTTGTGAGATTGATTATAAAAGGGTTCAAATTATTCAGTTAGACTATTCGTCTTGCAAAAGCTAGTGGGTTTATATTTTTAGGCTATATCAGTTGTTACAAATCCTATTGATTATGAAAAATATGGTTTAGCAAAATTTTAATTGGGTGTCTTCTCTTTAATAGCTAAACTATGAGAACAAAACAGATATTATTTATATGGTATTTTCATATAGCGACACTTATATGCATCAAGCGAACGAGTTATAATAAACTCTCTGTTATGATTAGTTTTTGGTCAGAAGCCATACATTCTCATTTTATAATTTTTGAATGTGTTGTATATTGATAAATTGATCCACCACAACACACAAAATAGGTAAATAAAAAGAGTTGAGAATATATATTGAGTACGAGTCTCCTTTTATGTTTAAATTCTTAAATATTAATTCGAGAATCATTTATGACATAATTTTTTTCGACATCAGCGGGAGATAATAATCACCTGGATAAAGGAAAATGAATTATCATTATCTAGATCCTCGTATATGAACCAGAAGTTCATAAGATAATTCATGTTATTACATGCCAACTGTCTGACATATTTACTGACCCAATAAGAGTAACTAAGTCTTACATACCAGCTGAAATGCTCTAGATTTGAATTACATGTTAGAGTGAATGGATGTAAATCATGCATGAAGCATGAAAAATGATTCCAATGATCAAAATTCTCGTAAATGAAAAATAGAATGAGATGGTTATATATTGGAGGCGGGTGCTCTTAAAGAGACTCAAGACATAACTAATAATAAAACTCCAGAAGAGTTTCAGGTACCTGAAATAATAGATTGAAATCTTGAAGAGATCTCGATGAGTTATGTCACTACGAGAATGGAAGAAGAAAAATTGAAAAGTTGTCGACAACGATTTTACATAGAATACTTTTGTAGAAGTAAAGAGAGAAAACGATGATCTTGTATAAGAATCTATATATGTTGAAATGATTGGCCAATATAGAAAGACGTTTTGAACTTCCAAAGAGAAGTATTTGGATCAGCAATTCAAACACCTAAAGTTGTAATGCAAGTGAGGCGCAAATAAGTAGTCGTAAATACGACTTGAATTGTAATTTATGAAGAGTTTTAATTACTTCATGGTGGATGCAATTACTTTGGCAGTTATGAAATATTTTATACGCGTCTAATTATTTTGTGGATCCCTATTTATCCTTGAAGGATTTAAAATGCTATAAGCATTTGAAAATTTCTAAGAAAATTTATTTAGACATGTCTTATTGAACATTTTGGCGCATTTGGTATAATCGCCTTAGTGAGTACTAATTGAGGAAATACTATAAGAATTATCATATTTCCTTATTCTTTTTATAAAAGGAGTTTGGATCAAGATTCATTATGACAATTTAAATATTATTAGAACTCCTAAAGAGCTTTCAAAGCATTTGGTTATTTAAAGAAATGATTTTTATAAAAAGAATCTTGAGATGTAATTTTTTTTCGACCTAAAGATCGAGCACTTAAATATGTGTTTTTGTCTATGAATTGACACATGTTGAAAGAATCTTAACGAGATTCAATATAAATAAAGCATATCCATTGAGTACCTCAATAATTGTAAGATTGTTGGATGTGAATAAAGATAATTATATCTTTTTTGGTCTTGAAGCACCATATATTAGTTGGTCAAGAAATATTTATGGATATACAAAGATCTTCACCTTTAAATCTTCAAACATTTGTTGATGCCTCCTCAAATATTGTAGAAATAATTGTTATGCATGAGGCAAGCCAAAAATGTGCTTGGCTAAGACCATTGACCCAACATTTCCAAAATATATGTAGATTTACTTTTACAAGATATGATACAAAGCTATCTTGTGCGGAGATAATGCAAGATGTATATCTCAATTTGAAAAGTGGATACATCATGAAACATATTACTCCAAAGTTTCATCCCTCGCGATCTTTAGAGAAAATATTATTTAAGATTGAATTATAAAGATTCAAAGATCTTCTGTGGTGTTTTCATGAGTGAGGAGTAAATATGTGTTGCACTCTTTTTCTCTTAACCGAGGTTTTGTCCCAATAGATTTTCTTTGTAAGGTTTTTAATGAGGCAACATGTTATGCGTATCAAATATGTGTGTACTCTTTTTCCTTCACTAAAGTAATTTTTTTCACTGAATTTTTATCTTAGTAAGGTTTTAACGATGCATATTATCTTCATAGACATCCAAGGGGGAGTGTTATGAATATGTATCTATGTGGATGTCTATCATGATAAGAACTTTATCAAAGAGATTTGACTTACTTTATCATTAGGAATATTATCTACATTAATTAGATTTTAATGTATTATGTACTTTTTATATCTATAAATAGATGATTTATTGAAGGCATTGTACACAAATTTATATTTAAGAATAATATGAATCTCTCTTTTTTTCTCATCTCTTTGTTCTTATATTCTTGTTATTGTTTTTTTGTTATTTTATCCACAATATAAAGCATAATCTCCGATGGAATTGTAAAACCTTCTCTCGGTGTCCTATCGCCTTGAAAAAAATAAATTGTTTTGCTTTGTTTCTCTCATTAGAAGAAAAATGATTGTCAATTTCATCCTGTAAGTTCAACCAAAAGCTTTCATAGTACTAAATTAAGGTTGTAGATATGGTTGTGGTGTCTTATAATTACAAATGTTACAAATATTACATAACGATTGTTGCAGACACAATTTATTTATGAAAATCTTTTTTTAAACTACATCGGTGGTTGATTGACTATTAGATAACTTTGAAAACAGATAAGATGCGACCTTTATATTACATTGCAATCATAATTTAATATTGTTATGCTAAAACTTTCAAAAACCCATCTTAATGATCCAGGTTCTCTCCCTCATCAACGCTGTTCTCTATCCATTTTCTTGTTTTACAATGTAATCAAGGCAAGGTCCTTTTTGTTTCTATTTTGCAGGAGTTGGTTTCTTGCTAATAAAAAGATCATTGGCATTGGCGCTATTGGATTCAGCCCCTTCAGCTATGAGACCAAGAAAAAAGCTTAAATGTTAAAATGATACTCAAATTAAATTTTTGCGTGACAGACAAAAATTGTTGTTATCTAATAAAAACACGACGTGTAACATATTTTTGATATATTTTTAATTTAAAAAAAACAAAAATTTTATAATTTTATAAAAAAATTAAAATATTTAATTTTTCTAAAAAAAACTCAAACCCTAAGGGCCTGTTTTTGGTTGCTTTTAGCAACCTAAAAGCACTTAAAAAAGTGCTTCTAGTTAAAATAAGTTATTTTTTTTGTGTTTTTAAAACTAGCTTTTTCACCCAAACTAAAAAGCTAGATTTTATAGCTTTTTGGGTGGAAAAGCTAGTTTGAAAATAAAATTACTTTTTTATCCTTGTTATTTAATTATAATTTATTGTTAAAATAATGTTTATGCATACATAATTGTAAAATAATATATATTTTATAATATTTATATTGAGAATAAAATTAGTTTATTTGTAATTTATTTTATATTTATTATTAATTTGTAAGTGGTATGTCCGTATATAATTTACAATATACTTTATATTTTCAAATTAATTTTTTTTCAAAAAATAAATTTTTTATTATAATTGAAATTGATTTATTTCATATATCATAACATTAACTAATTTTAACATCACTCAAGTTTTTTTTTTACTTTTCAATATCATGTCTAAAATAGTCATTTTATCTCCTCAAAATCACTTTTTGACATCAATGACAAACACTAACCAGCTTTTTAAAACTACTTTTCAACAGCTAGTTTGAAAATCACTTTTTTCACCATACTTTTTAAAAGCAACCACAAACTAAGCCTAAATCTCTAAATTCTCCCTCTCCCACTGCCGGTACAATCACCACCAACCACCCTTGCTTTCGGCCGAGCCCATGACTAAAAACCCTACCGCCCCGTTATCGAAAACTAACGAATAAATCGTCGATTGTTCCGTTAACAGACATCAAACAATGAAGAAAAAAAATCGATTGTGCTTCTGATCAATAGCTATAGGGTGGGAGATGCCAAACGGTAAAGTACGTGACGCTTGGGTGGTAAACGGTGAATCATCGATAAGTGGGGGATGTCAGATGGATTTGAGGGTTTGATTGAAAAAAATTATAATTTTAAAGTTTTTTTAAGAAATTTATAAATTAAATAAATAAAAACATCAGCCACGCGTCACATTATAATTAGACAATTGTATTTTTTTAACGGTCATCGACGAAAAAACTTGACTTAAGTTACGGAAGTAAACTTTAGGCGCTAATTTGTTGAAACTGATTAGTTAGAAGTTTGTTAATAAAGTAGTTAGTTTGTTATTGTTTTAGTTT
Source organism: Hibiscus tridactylites (assembly GCA_958450335.1). Lineage (NCBI taxonomy): Eukaryota > Viridiplantae > Streptophyta > Magnoliopsida > Malvales > Malvaceae > Hibiscus > Hibiscus tridactylites. The sequence continues at coordinate 74,751,294 of OY288281.1, forward strand.
AGTATCATTTGTAGCTATATATATGAATGATATGTAAATTAAATGATTCAATGAGAATGGAAATATTTTCAAACCCATTTTAACATGGTATCAGTTTTAGCCAGGCTCTAAGCCCATTCTTTCCTTGGCCCGTTTTTTTGTTTTCTGGTTGCTGTTTGGCGTTTGTATCGCCGCTTTCCTTAAGGTTTTTTCTTTTCATTCTCTGTTTCCTTAGGGTTTCTTTTTGCCCTGTTTTCTCTTCGTTTCTAGAACCGCCGTTCCAGATCTGTCGTTCTAGATCCGCCGCTCAACATCCGCCGTTCCAGATCTGTCGTTCCTTTTCTTGCCGTTTCTAGATCTGTTTTCATGGTTAATCCTCCTGAATCCACCACACCGGCGTCCGATTCCGACACCATCGACTTTAATCACCCCCTTTATTTGCATCCCTCTGACACGCCGGGCTCCTTACTCATTTCTCATCAGCTAACCGGAGTTGACACTTACAATGTTTGGAGTCGATCGATGCGAATCGCTCTCCTCGCTAAGAACAAGCTCGCATTCATTGACGGCGATCGTTCTCGTGAGGATTTTCCATCGGCGTTGCGTTCCCAGTGGGACCGTTGCAATGCCTTGGTGCTTTCCTGGTTGCTCAACACCGTCAGCAAGGAGTTGTCTGCTGGTGTCGTCTTTGCGTCCGATGCTGCTCTTGTTTGGAGTGACCTCAAAGAGAGATTTGACAAAGTAGATGGCTCTAGAATCTTTTTCCTCCATCGCCAGATCTCGTTGTTATCCCAAGGTGATTCCTCTGTATCTTCCTTTTTTACACGGTTGAAGTTGTTATGGGATGAATACGCTTCTCTTGTTCCTTTTTCATCATGTAACTGTGAGGCTTCTCAACGCAATCTCAAGCATGTTCATCAACAGCGTCTTTTTCAATTTTTAAATGGATTGAATGATACTTATGCTGCCATTCGTAGTCAGTTGCTTCTTATGCAGCCTTTGCCGACGGTCAATCAGGCCTACTCCATGGTTGTTCAAGAGGAATCGCAACGGCTTCACTTGTCTGGTGTTTCTCCTGTTTCGGACTCCATTGCGATGTTCTCTAATGCTTCTGCTCCGTCTGGTTCTCGCCGACGTTTTTCGGGTGCTTGTGATCATTGTGGTGTCAAAGGTCACAAGCGTGATCAGTGCTACCGGCTGATTGGTTTTCCGCCTGAATACAAGTTTGGTCGAAAGCGCACTGCTCCTGCTGTTTCAACTGCGTTGAATGCTGTTTCTGATTCTACCGTGCCTATTGTGAAGGATATCTCTGCTGATTCTGGTCCTCTGGTTTCCCCTGGTGTTTCTGTTCCGCCAGTGGTTCCCTCTTTCACTCCTGATCAATACCGTCAGATCCTTGACTTATTGCATCAGCCGTCTGTAAATTTGGCAGGTAGTGTTGGTAAGGTTTCTTGGATTTTAGATTCTGGTGCTTCTGATCATGTGTTATCTGATTTTAGGTTTCTGGTTAATCCTATTGCTTGTTCTCGTAGATTGGTTCATCTTCCAAATGGAAATACTGCTTCGATTACTTTTTCTGGTTCTTTCTTTTTTGATTCTGTTAATTCTCTTTCGAATGTTCTTTATGTGCCAAATTTTCATCATAATCTATTAAGTGTTTCTCGGTTAATCACAGATTTACATTGTGTGGTTATCTTCTTTTCTGATTTTTGCTTATTGCAGGATCTCTCCAATGGACAGATCAAGGGGATTGGTAAGGCTGTTGGAGGCCTCTTTGTTCTTGATTCACTTTTGCGTCCTGGTTTGTCGGTTACCTCCTTATCTTCTTCTATTCCTGTTGTTTGTAATGCTGTTCATTCTCTGAAAAATAACTCTGTTTGGCATGCTCGATTGGGGCATCTTCCTGCTAATAAAATGAATCAAATGCTTTTTTTTTCACTTTGCATATTGCCACTGATAGTTTTCATAATTGCTCTATTTGTCCTAAGGCTAGACAGACTCGTTTGCCTTTTCCTAGTAGTCCTTCTAGGGCTACTAAACCTTTTGAGTTGATTCATCTTGATTTATGGGGTCCCTATAGGGTTTCAACACATCAGGGTTATCGTTTTTTCCTTACTATTGTTGATGATCATACTCGAATGACCTGGATATACTTGCTTCGTCTTAAATCTGATACTTTTTTACATCTTAAAAATTTTATTAGTTATGTTAGAACACAGTTTTCTGCCAATATTCATGTTATTAGGAGTGACAATGGATCTGAATTCTTTAATTCTGATTGTTCTACATTGTTTCATTCTAATGGCATTCTTCATCAGAGTTCTTGCGTTCATACCCCACAACAAAATGGTGTGGCTGAACGCAAGCATAGGCATATTTTAGAGGTTGCTCGTGCTCTTAAATTTCATTCCAATGTTCCTTTGAAATTCTGGGGTGAATGTGTTCAGACTGCCTGTCACATTATCAATCGCCTTCCCTCTTCAGTTTTGTCTTCTAAGTTCCCTTTTGAAGTTTTGTTTCAGAAACCTCCTGATTTTTCCTACTTTAGAGTTTTTGGTTGTTTCTGTTTTGCAACTACTCCTAAATCTGGTGATAAATTTGCCTCTAGGGCTATACCTTCTGTTTTTCTAGGTTATTCTTCTTCCCAAAAAGGTTATGTTTTGTTTAATTTGGCAGACAAGTGTTTCTTTGTTAATAGGGATGTTAAATTTTTTGAACACATCTTTCCCTTTCATTCTCCAATTCCTTCTTCTTCTCCTTTCTTTCCATTTTCTTCTTCTTCTTTTGATGATGTCTTTCTTCCATCTTCTTATGTTTCTGCTTCTACTCCTGCTTCTTCTGCAAGTATTCCAGTTTTTTCTGATACTAATGTTTCTGATCCTTCTCCTAATATTCATACTGATGATGTTCATACTTCTGTTTCTGATGATGTTGTTAATCCTACTTTAACCCCTGTTTCTGGTTCTGATTCTGTTTCTGATCCAGTTGTTTCTGCTCCTCATGTCTCTGCTCCTGCGGAGCCTCGTAAATCTTCTCGTGTGTCACGACAACCAGGATGGTTAAAGGATTTTGTTTGTTCCCCTCGATCTTCTATTTCTTTTACCTCTTCCAATTTTTCCTATACTCATTTACCTTCTTCTACTCAAATTTTTCTTGCTTCTACTTCTCTTCTTGAGCCCTCTTCCTTTTCTGAGGCTGCTAAGGATCCAGCTTGGGTTCAAGCAATGCGGGATGAAATTCAGGCCCTTCAATCTAATAACACTTGGTCTGTGGTTCCATTGCCAGCTGGGAAATCTGCCATTGGGTGTAAGTGGGTGTATCGTATCAAATATCATGCGTCTGGTGAGGTTGAGCGTTACAAAGCTCGTTTGGTGGCTAAGGGATACACTCAGCAGCATGGTATTGATTTCTCAGATACTTTTTCCCCTGTTGCTAAGATGGTGACTGTTAGAAGTACTCTTTCTCTAGCTTCTTCTTTTCACTGGCCCATTTTTCAAATGGATGTTCACAATGCTTTTCTTCAAGGAGACCTTCATGAGGAGGTGTATATGGATATGCCTGAGGGTTTTTGCAGCCAGGGGGAGAAGATGGTGTGTCGGCTGCAAAAGTCATTATATGGACTTAAACAAGCTTCAAGGCAATGGAATTTGAAGTTAACAGAAGCATTGTCTCTTGCTGGGTATGTTCAAAGTAAGATGGACTATTCTTTATTCACAAAGAAGCAAGGTGACAAGATTGTGATTTTATTAGTATATGTGGATGACTTGTTGATAACTGGAAATGATGACAAGTTGATCTTGGAATTAAAAGAGTCATTGAATCAGAATTTCAAGATGAAGGATCTTGGTACCTTGAAATTTTTCCTTGGGATTGAAGTATTGAGAACCAAGGAGGGGATTCTTCTAAATCAAAGGAAGTATGCTTTAGAGTTAATTAATGATGTTGGCTTGGGAGGAGCAAAACATGCATTAACTCCTTTGGAACAAAATCAGAAGTTAACATCCATTGAGTTTGATGAACACTTCAAAGGAGATCTCAAAGATGAGCTTTTATCAGATAAAGTTGCGTTTCAGAGGCTGATTGGGAGACTAATATATCTGACTCATACACGACCAGATATAACATTTGCAGTCCATCACCTTAGCCAATTTATGCAAAATTCTAAGGTTTCTCATATGGACGCAGCATTACGAGTTGTAAGATACATTAAGAAAGATCCTGGAAAAGGGTTATTTTTCGCAGCAAAAGGAGATTGTGAGATTAAAGCCTTTTGTGATGCAGATTGGGCAGCCTGTCCCATGTCAAGGCGTTCAGTTACAGGCTTCTGTATTAAGTTAGGAGATGCTCTTGTCTCCTGGAAATCGAAGAAACAAAACACCATTGCAAGGTCATCAGCAGAGGCAGAATATAGAAGCATGGCCATGACTGCTTCTGAAATAGTTTGGTTACAAGGGCTTCTTGAAGATCTTGGGATAAAGAAAAAAAAGTCAGCCTTGTTACACTGTGATAATAAGGCAGCATTGCAAATAGCAGCAAATCCTGTTTATCACGAACGCACAAAACATATCGAAATTGATTGCCATTTTGTGCGTGAGAAGATACAAGAGGGACTTATAAGAACAGATTTCTTGCCTACAACAGAACAAGTAGCAGATGTCATGACCAAAGGGCTGAGTTCACAGCAACATGATAAAATGATATCCAAGCTTGGAATGAAGAACATTTTCCTTCCTCCAGCTTGAGGGGGAGTGTTGAAACTGATTAGTTAGAAGTTTGTTAATAAAGTAGTTAGTTTGTTATTGTTTTAGTTTAGTATCATTTGTAGCTATATATATGAATGATATGTAAATTAAATGATTCAATGAGAATGGAAATATTTTCAAACCCATTTTAACATAATTTAACCCGAAACAAATGTTAGGCACCAAACTTAAAAAATGGTATAATTTGAGCACTTTTATGAGGCCCCGAGAAAAACATCAAGAATCCAATCATCGTGATCGATAACTATGATAGTTTCACTTACGATCTTTGCCAGGTTTAAGCTTCCATGTTTGTTAGGAATTCATTAGGAAAACAACAGGAAACAGAATTACAGATTAGCAGGTTCATAGGAAATTTAGTGTGCTTGTATTTGATATAGAAAGAAAATCTTAAAACTGTTGAAAATTTGTTGTTTTCAGTATAATTTTGAGTACTTTCTTTGTAAGTGAAGAATTCTTTAAACTATATATATACTCCAAACTTTGGACATTAAATGCAACAATTTTGGGTGTTGCAGATGTTTCTTTGAACCACCAAGAAGAAAAGGAAAAAAGTACTTTATTGAACCCAATCTGTAAAAGCTATGGAGAGAGAACATAAATGATAAAAATGGACTGGGAAACATAAAAATTATATTGAACATATAAAAACAACTCTATCACCCTCAATATATATGTGTATATGTGATGTGCCACCTCTCTCTATACACAAAACCGATCTGTCTTCTTTTATTAGATGGAATCAGCCTCGGATCGGTCTGCTCGACTGCGGTGGTGTCGCTTACCATGGTGATGCCTGCCACCTCCGAACGTGACCGGACCAAACTTATTGAGTTGTTCGGCTTCTAGGGGATTGACCATGCACTCGGCAGGAGGGACTTTGTATCTGGTTTGGTCATAGCAATATGAGTATGTCATGCGCTTCCTCCTAAAGCTATCCATCTTGCTTCTTTGTGATGGGGTGATACGGGTCATGAGTTGTTCCGGACTTTGAATGTTGTCGCACCTCTTTGAAGAAAACTCGATTGGGTCGACCGAGCAGCCGTCAAGGATCAAATCAGAGAATTCGGCTATGTAGGGAGCGTATTTGTAATTGACTCTATATTTGCCTCCATTAGTAGCCCAATCGGAACCATCCCATATTGTAGCATACAAAGACATTGGCTTTGAGGGGAAATCTCCACCCATTGCAGCTGTTCTTTTGAACTCTCTAATGGGGATATTGTCTACATAAAATCTGCAAAACATGAAAACATATCCGTGTCAGATGCATACATGTATTCACGAGTCCGAGTAACGTAAAAGAAAGCCTGGATGGATGAAACAGGGGATGCCATTAGAAGCAAAAACCAGAGTTCACATTGTGTAATAAAATAAACATACCAAAACAGGAAATCCAACCCCACATTACAACAGAAACTCTTCAAAACAGCTAATCATACAATGTATCAATGGTTAAAATTTGTTGCAGATGAAAACCAAAGGATTTAACCTATAGTGGAAAACGGAAAGCAACACGACAACGAATTATAGAAGAGAGATGGTGGGGGCTAATGTTATTCGGACTCGGGATACGAGTCCCGACACACATGTTCGTTGAATTCGATTAATTGGGGATCGATTTTTGATCCTTACATGATGTGAGAATCAGTCCAGAGAATGGTGTACTGATGGGAATCATCAGCAGGGTCGAACCAAAGATTGTATCTTTCTTCCCTGCCAACGCTGGTGCTTCCATTGCCATAAACATTGGTCTGAATCCTCCAATCTTTGCCTCTAATGTTACCCAAGAACTCGAAATCGATTTCGTCGTGGTTCTTCTCGAATATATCACCATTAGACATCTGTTATAACATGGAAAAGGAATCCATTTTCAGGAAATTAATCTCATTAATTTCCCACAAGTCATCTTCTTGAAAACGAAAATCTTTGCAACGACATTCATATTGGGAAAAGGGAAAACAATCTGGAATCTATCATAAAATTTAACCAAAACTGAGATAACTTCAACATGTTCATATTCATATCCAGGTGGATTTTAATCAGAATACTGAACAAAAATCTGGGATTTTTTCACTAAACAGCAACCATGAGATTAAAAAACAGAATCAACCAAGAACACAGATAAACTCACATAGAAAGCAACCACAACTCCAGCAGTATAATCAGCAGGTAACTTTATCGAAGCACTGAAGTAACCATGCAAGTAAAGATCTTGAGAAACAAATCCAGACCCTGTTTTTTTCACCACCATCAAAGCAAAAATCTTCCCTTTAAATGAAACAACAAAGGGAAAAACCCCCAGAAAATAAAACAGCTAAAAAACCAAACCTGTCCTCTCATTCAAAGTCAAGTGAACAGCTTTACCATCTCTATGAATGGCTAGATTATCATCTCCAAACAACTGATTATACCCTTCATCGAATGAAATAATTGGGAGTTTTTCAAACCCAGAAACAACAACAGAAACCAGAGCCAAAAACAAAAACAAAGAAGAAGCCAGAAAAGGTAACTTCATCACCATGTTTTCCCCCCTTGAAATATGGTTGTAAATTTAGGGTCTTTGAAAGTAAAGATTATGAATAATAAGGAGGAGGAAGAAGAAAGGAATAATAATCTCTGTACAGCTATGAGATGAGAGAGCCAAAAAAAGCTAATTTGGAATTGAAAAGAAAGACAACATAGCAGGTCATTTTATTGGAAGAGTGAGAGGAATGAGGATGTTGAGCTGTTCATATGTGGACAGGACAGAATCAGTAGGCATGAACGGGTTGTTCTAGTCTTTTTAGAATTTAGAGAGAGGCGGACTAATAAAAACACGGGTACACAAATCGTATCTAAACTTTATTTAAGAAATTTAATATATAACGTTAATATAAACTTTATTTAGGAAATTTAATACATTAAAGATAAAAAGGTGGGTACACAAATTCTATCTAAATCTTTTTACAACCATGTCCTAATTCAAATAATCTCTAATTAAATCGTATCTAAACTTTATTTAAAAAATTTAATACATTAATTTGATATAACGTCAATATAAAGATTTTTCACTCATAAATAAAAGAAGGGTAAACTACACGGGTAGTCACTAAACTTTTAGGGTGCTTTCAATAAGGTCACCGAACTTTTAAAACTTTCATTACAGTCACCCAACTTTTAATTTGCTTTCAATAAGGTCACTGCCGTCAACCACCGTTAAAAAAGCTGACGTGGCATGTTAAATGCAAGGGTAAAATGCACTATTAGTCACTGAACTTTTAAGAGGCTTTTAATATGGTCACCGAACTTTTAAAAATTTCATTACTATCACTCAACTTTTAATTCGCTTTCATTGCCGTTAAAAAAAGCTGATGTGACATGTTAAGTTTAAAAATAAACGTTTTCCCATCATATTTTCTCTCACCTCTTATTTTCTTCCATCTAAATATGTCTCTTTCTTCCATATGAATCAAATTGTAATTTTTTGGTGAAGGTTGTTACTTCTCTAGTAACACATCGAGGAAAATATTAATGTATCTAGACATGCATGCGACATGTGTGAGAACAAGAAAAATATTGGGAGACATCCGATGATGGAATGATAAAGAAATAACTAAAATTTTGCTCATAAAAATCATCTTTATGCTTCAGGCCCGACATTTACTGAGTCATGCACTGGATAATGAGGAGTTCAAAGGAAAATATTCATGTATCTAAAAGATAGACATGTTTAGATGGAAAAAAATAAGACATTGAGATAAAATATGGTGGGAAAAAGTTTATTTTTAAACTTAACATGTCACATAAGCTTTTTTTTAACGGTAATGAAAGCGAATTAAAAGTTGAGTGATGGTAATGAAAGTTTTAAAAGTTCGATGACCATATTGAAAGCCTCTTAAAAGTTCAGTGACTAACAATGTATTTTACCCTTACATTTAACATGCCACGTCAGCTTATTTAACGGTGGTTGACGGCAGTGATCTTATTGAAAGCGAATTAAAAGTTGGGTGACTGTAATGAAAGTTTTAAAAGTTCAGTGACCTTATTGAAAGCACCCTAAAAGTTCGGTGACTACCAGTGTAGTTTACCCATAAAAGAATATTGAGCTTTTAAACACCATATTTCTTTACTCATAAATGAAAGAAAATATTAAATGTTTAACATGTTCAACTTTTCGTCGTCCTATGTATTGTATTAATCACAATATCTAAAGTTGCATTCAATAGATCCATTTTTTGACAAATCTTAATTTTAATCCTACCTAGAGAAAAAAAAAATAGACTATAGGAGAAGACAGTGATGCTTCTAATAAGTGTAAAACTTTTTAAAAAGAGAAAATATTTGATGCAATGACATTAATAAAACTTTTTTTCTACATACATGTTTATTTAAATTTTAAGATCTAAATTTAAGTTTCTTAATTTTTTTTAAAGAAATGTGGACCTCATTAAAAACCTTCTAAAGTCACTCGTGACCCTAGGACCTCGAGCGAGCACCTTAAATCCCTTAATTCTTAACTTTGAACCATAAACCTAAATTATAAACATCAACTAAACTCTTGAGCCCTAACATAAATACACTTATGTAAACTAAGTTTTCCATATGGGTGTTCATGTTTCTACAATATTACTATGGAGGTTTGCATATCATAAATTGGAGAAAACAATATTGCGTTATTTTAAATCAGAATGTATATATTTTTTTTGTATAACACATGTTTATTTTATAGTCTATGTTTGGGATTTATGGCACTTTATCCCAACAAAGTTATCTCCAAAGTACGAGCTCAGGTTCTCTCCTTGAGAGAACAATGTTTTTGACATTGTATACATATTATTAAATATTTTGTACAATTATATTTAAATTTAAAATATTAAAATAATATAATTGTGCATTTCATGTTTGTTGACATTCATATTAGACCAATGTTATTAAAAAGGATATGAGAAACTAGGAATCTTCAACATATAATTTTCAATGCTCAGTTTTTTGTGCTTTAAAGTTGTTAAAACAAATCATTTTGGTCACTTTATCCCTCATCCAAGGCTTCCAAAGCTTGAAAAATAAATTTTTGAAGTTTAAAAAATGAGGATAATTTGTCAAAACTTGAAATAATTATAAGTAGTTAATATAGTATAAGTGGTCAAAGACAATAGTGAGCGATGTTAAGAAAGTGTGATTAAATGCAAATCATTAGGGTCAAAATAATGATTATTAGGACTTTTGAAAGTTTGAAAGAGATTTCTTTTTTTACATTTAGAATACAATCAAGAAGCTAATTAGATGATGGTAGGATTGAAAATAAAATAAAATAAAATATTAAAAAATTGAATAATATGTCAGCTAAACTTTATTAAAATTCAAAATTGAGAAACAACCTAAAATAAATGAAATTATAGTAGAAAAACAAACGCAGAATAAATTTAAATTGAAAAAAATTAGAAAACATAACATCATACACACAAAACACGTCTAATAGGTTACAAAACAGTGATAAAGATGAAACACTAGAAAAATAGAAGCATAAGCAAGATTTTTTATCCTCTAGCCATTTGTCCTACACACTTCAGGATTGAAGTAGGAGTGGTGAAGAAAACCAACTATCTTGGAGATTGCTTCATAAAATATATCTAACTGCATCGGAGAACGAACCACAAAAAAGATAAAACTACTGGAGACCGCCGAAAATATGCAAATCGGAGCCGAACGTCATGAAAAACATATCCACGAACACAGATCTACCGCAATGATGGACGATAATGTGCTATAAGGCATAAACGTGCCTTAAGTTAGAGAAAAACGTATTACAATATGAATAAAAAACTAAAATTTTAGAAGAAAAAAAAGGAGTAGCGCTGGGTTTAAAGAAAACCTTAAAAAAATGAGAGAAACAATAATCCCATTATAAAAATATTAATTTTTTAAAGCGTTCAAATTTAGTTCACACGTTATTATATGTGAGTTGTCTTGGATAATTTACATAGATATGGTTGTTAGGGGTTTTTTTTCCCAAAATATTGTAGGTTCAATATTATTTCCCAAAATATTGTACATCACCAAAAAACATCTCCAGCACAATCCGACTTTAAACAGTAAAAGAATAAAAAAAAGAAGTCTAAACCAGCTGAATCCGACTTCAAACAGTGTCGGGAAAAAAAATGAAGTCTTCCCCAGCTAGATCCGACTTCAAACAGTATCGAATGAAAATTTGAAGTCGTCCCCAGCTGGATCCGACTTCAAACAGTATCGAATGAAAAAGTGAAGTCGTCCCCAGCTGAGTCCGACTTCAAATAGTGTCGACACTATTCAAAGACGGGTCCAGGTGTATCCGACTTCATTAGTTTTCGCATAGAAAATGGAGTATGGCAGGCTGCAGCTGCTGCATGCATGCTGCGTCGGGGGAGGCATTGGAGGGGCAGGTCTCGGGAATAGGTTTGGGAATTGGTTGGGATTTAATTTTGGGGTGTTAAATAGGGGTTGTAGGATGAAGTTTGAATGGAAAAAATTGTTGAAGTTGGAGAGTATTCTTGAGAAGAAGGTTGAAGAAATTTGATTTATAATTGTAAGTATATTTAAATTAATTTAGTAGTTTATTTTTTTTAATTTAATACGAAAATTTGATTTATAATTTTTAACCTACTGTTGATAATGTTTAATATAAGTTTAATGTTTTGAATATTTGTGTTAGGGGATTGAGGTTGAAGGTGAAAATTGAGTAAATAGAAAGAAGAGAGATTTGAAGAAAGTATTGTAAGTATTTGTGCAGATTATTATTTAATTTAAGCTCGCTATATTTATTTATAATTTTTATATTGTATGTTGTAATTTTAAGCATTGTTTTGGTTGATGTTGGATGATGATTATGCTTTATTTTGGTTGCATGTTTTTTTATTAAATTGTATGTTGTAATTTTAGGCATTGTTTTGGTTGATATTAGATGATGATTATGTTTTATTTTAGTTGCATGTTTTTTATTAAATATAAAATGTTTGTATATAATTTAGTGGCATTATTTTTTTGGAGATTTACACACATATATATATATATATATATTTAAAAAATTGTATAAAAATTTCCTAAATATTTTTCTTAAAATTCAACACTGAATTTTTATATATATATTATTTATTATTATTTAAATTCCACACTAATTTATATATATATATATATTATTTATTATTATTATTTTCTTTTATCAAAGTTCTAAAATTTCATTTATCAAAGTTGTAAAATTCTACACTATAAAATTTTAAAAATATATTATTATTATTATTATTATTATTATTATTATTATTATTATTATTATTATTATTATTATTAAGCATATATCAAAGTTGATAAATAGTGAGAAATTTTTTAAATCGTTTGTTTTGCCAAACAAAAAGGAAAATGATTATTTAAATTAAATATTAAATATCTTTGTTTTAAATCCATATAATTATAGAAAAAAAATATTTTATTTATCATATTACCAATTTTTTTAGTGAGTGAGTTTGTTTTGTTTTGTATGTTTGATATAATTTAAATTTTATGCATGTAGTTTTATTTAAGTTTGTTCGAATGTTATATATTTATATTCGAATTTTTTAAAATTTATTTTTTGAGTTGATTTTTATGTTCATTTTTAAATTAAATATTAAATATTTTTTATCTTTGTTTTGAATCCATATAATTATAGGAAAAAATTATTTTATTTATCATATTTCTATTGTAAGAAAATTGATAAATCATAAATATTTTCATGTTTTTATTGTTGAGAATTTATTATTTATATATTACTAATTTTTTTAGTGAGTGAGTTTGTTTTGTTTTGTATGACATATATAATTTTAATTTTATGCATGTAGTTTTATTTAAGTTTGTTCGAATTTTATATATGTAGATTCAAATTTTTTAAAATTTATTTTTTGAGTTGATTTTTTATGTTCATTTTAAAATTAAATATTAAATATCTTTTTATCTTTGTTTTGAATCCATATAATTATAGAAAAAAAATATTTTTTTATCATATTTCTATTGTAAGAAAATTGATAAATCATATATATTTTCATGTTTTTATTATTGAGAATTTATTATTTATATATATTACCAATTTTTTTAGTGAGTGAGTTTGTTTTGTTTTGTATGTCATATATAATTTTAATTTTATGCATGTAGTTTTATTTAAGTTTGTTCGATTTTTAGTATGTTCATTTTTAGTATGTTCATTTTGAGTTGATTTAGTTTATTCGAATGTTATGCATGTAGATTTGATATATGTTTTGAACATGCAGAGAAAATGAGCAACAACAACACATTTATAACTATTGTTCATTACAATGGACAGATGGTGAAAACTGATGCCGGGATTGTATTTGAATCTGAAAGGAGTACGAAGATGAGATTTGAAAAAGAAGTCACGCTTAATGAAATAAAGGAGAAAATATCACACAAAATTGGAAAAAGGATTCATGGCTTACGTTACCGGTGGAAGACATGTGAAAATCCAGTCAAATATTGTGCATTCAATCTTGAAGATGCTGATGATGTTCAAATGATGATTGCAGAGCATGAATCCATGAGGATTCGATATATCGAGTTGTTTGCTGAGGTGCATGATGTTCCCGACCCATTTAGAAACGTCGCTGGAGAATCTGCTGGAATGGATTACGGTAATGAGCTTGATATGCCCGGAGGTAGTTTTGTCTCATTGTTGGCTAGTGGGACATCGAGTGCATTTCATCCAGCCGGGCCTTCGACATATGGTTCATCGTACGGGCCGACTGTTGATCCGACCATTGGTGCTGATGTGGAAAATCTATGCGGTCCGTGGGGAGAATCACTTGACGATTCTAGCGAAGATGAAGATATTGATGATCTCGATTTGTTCCTTGATGATGTTGGTGCTGCCCCTGATTTTGGTTTTGGGGAATTTGTTCCGACCACAGGCGATATTACATTTTATGAACCTCCTGCTCACATGGGTTCAGTAGATTTTGATGCGATGATAGCGCCTCAAGTCCCGGAAATTCCCCGATTAACTTCGAGTCAACATGGTGAGTTATCGCAAAAGCTTCAATTTGATGAAAAGAATGAAGCTACATTGGCAGTGAAAGAGTACAGTATCAGGAACCACGTGGACTACGATGTTATAGAATCGAGCCAGAGGACTTTCTATGCCAAGTGTGTGAAGTATGGACCAGAATATAAATGGAAGATTCGAGTTTCGAAGCTTAAGAGGTTAGGTCGTTGGGAGGTCACAAAGTACAATGGAGATCACACATGTTTACGAACTTCCATCGACCAGGACCACCGAAAATTAGACTCAACTGTGATAAGCCATCACGTGATGAAGCTGGTAGAAGCAAATCCAAGGGTTCCGGTTTCAACGATTCAGGCAACCATTGCGCAACAATTTAAATACCAGATAAAATACAAGAAGGGATGGCATGTAAGAGATAAGGCAATGGAGTCGGTGTATGGTGATTACGATAAGTCGTACAACGAGCTACCAGCTTTATTACTAGCAATGACAGAATTCATCCCAGGCACCATAGTGAGGTATCAGACCAAGGATGCATACGATCGACAAGGCCAACTTCTTAAAGGGTATAAATTCTTTCATCGACTCTTCTGGGCTTTCAAGCCTTGCATTCAAGGATTTCCTTATTGCAAACGTATGATCCAAGTGGATGGCACGTGGCTGTACGGGAGATACTCTCATGTGTTGTTGATTGCCGTTGCACAAGATGGGCAGAACAATATCTTCCCGATTGCATTCGCTATTGTTGAGCAGGAGACAGCAGAAGCTTGGAATTTCTTTTTGACCAATTTACGTGAGCATGTCGTCCGAGAAGATGGAGTTTGTATTATATCCGATCGAGGGACAGGTATCAAGGCAGCAATTAATCGAGAAGGAAGTCGTTGGACACCTCCACACGCATACCCCGCATATTGTGTCCGTCACATCAGTAAGAACAGCTACGAGAAGTTCAAAAATCAATACCTTCGCGATGAGATTGTGAACATAGGTAAGCATCATATCTTTTCCAAACTAAATTATATGAACATATCGATTACTTATGTATGTGTTTTGATTACTCTCGATACTAACAATGTTATGACACAGGATGTCTACTAACACGACCAGATTTTGAGAGGAAGATGGAGAATTTAATGAAGTACGGCGAACATGTATGGAGTTGGGCAAACAATATTGAGAGAGAAAGATGGGCTCAATCGTATGATGAAGGTGGTAGACGATACGGACAAATGACAACCAACCTTGTGGAGTGTATAAATGGAGTATTAAAAGGATCACGTCATCTACCAATAGCAAGCCTGGTGAAAGAGACGTACTACAGGTTGGCGAAAGTTTGGTCAGTTAAAGGGAAGGAAATTCAGGCCTTAATAAATAGGGGGCAAAAATGGGCTCCCAAGCTTGTGAAGAAAATGCAAGATAATGTGTCCCTTGCAACGTCGATGCAAGTTCACAGCTTCGACCGATACAATAAGACATGTGATGTTGTTGGC
This sequence comes from Hibiscus tridactylites, assembly GCA_958450335.1. NCBI lineage: Eukaryota > Viridiplantae > Streptophyta > Magnoliopsida > Malvales > Malvaceae > Hibiscus > Hibiscus tridactylites. The sequence continues at coordinate 74,766,530 of OY288281.1, forward strand.
CCCAGAAGCAACAACGAAGCAGCGCACTCAAATGTATTTCGAGTCGATTTCAAACGAGAGTGGTGTGATTGTGGAGCGTTCCAAGCATGGCGATATCCATGTAGTCATGCAATTGCAGCGTGTATGTTTTTCAATGTTGACCCGTACACCTATGTTAATGAATGCTTCGATCTCTATCGGATTATCGAAATTTACAAAAGTGAGTTTCAACCGATCGCGAATTCAAAGTATTGGCCGTCGGTAGAGCATGAAACATGGTTACCGGATCCTACACTCCGCAGAAGTCCAAATGGCCGACCTAGATCGACTCGCATCTATACTAGTATGGATCTTCATCATAGAGAGAAGGGTCAACGAAAAAGATGTACCATATGTAGGGCTGAAGGACATTCCAGATCAAACTGTCCAAATGAACCAAGATTTGTGCCTTTGCATCTGTAACTGGTTTATTGGATGATGAATAAAATTTAGTTAGGCACTCTTTTCCCCCTATTTTAGGCTTAGAGGGTTTTTTTAATGAGGTCTATTTTACCTTTCAAGTCAAATATTGAAATATTCATATCAAATATTCTGGTTTTCATTAGTATTTTGTTTATTTGTGCCTATGCATCTGTATCCTGTAATTAACACATTATTTAAACATAATTATTAATAAAAATATATAAGTAATTAATTTTGTAATAAATAAATTATTAAAAAATTTGTACCACCTCATCAACCCTAAGACTAGTAATATGTCGATCCTGTAAATGCAGCAGAGAAGTTTGCTCAGCCATCCTACAAGACAAGAAAATATTAGTAAACCAAGACAAAATAAAAAAACATTTAGGAAATTTGTATACAATTTTTGTAAATATATATATATATATGTGTGTGTAAATCACCATATAAATATATAAACTAAATTATATACAAACATTTTATATTTAATAAAAAAACATACAACCAAAATAAAGCATAATCATCATCCAACATCAACCTAAATAATGCCTAAAATTACAACATACAATTTAAAAATTATAAATTAATCTAGTGAGCTTAAATTAAATAATAAACTACACACATACTTATATTAAACACAAATATTCAAAACATTAAACTTATATTAAACATTATTAACACTAGGTTAAAAAATATAAATCAAATTTTGGTATTAAATTAAAAAAATAAACTACTAAATTAATTAAATATACTTACAATATTTCTTCAATCTTCTTCTCAAAAATTCTCTCCAACTTCAACCTTCAACAATTTTTTTCTCCAAACCTTCAACACAAAAATATTCAAAACATCAAACATTAAACTTATAATAATTTAAAATCTTAAATAATTAAACTATACTAATTTAAAATTTTAAATAATTATACTATATTAAAAAAAATATTTTCACATTCAACCTCCATCCCCTAACACAAATATTCAAAACATTAAACTTATATTAAACATTATCAACACTAGGTTAAAAAATATAAATCAAATTTTCGTATTAAATTAAAAAAATAAACTACGAAATTAATTAAATATACTTACAATATTTCTTCAATCTTCTTCTCAAAAATTCTCTTCAACTTCAACCTTCAACAATTTTTTTCTCCAAACCTTCAACACAAAAATATTCAAAACATCAAACATTAAACTTATAATAATTTAAAATCTTAAATAATTAAACTATACTAATTTAAAATCTTAAATAATTAAACTATACTAATTTAAAATTTTAAATAATTATACTATATTAAAAAAACAATATTTTCACATTCAACCTCCATCCCCTAACACAAATATTCAAAACATTAAACTTATATTAAACATTATCAACACTAGGTTAAAAAATATAAATCAAATTTTCGTATTAAATTAAAAAAATTAAACTACAAAATTAATTAAATATACTTACAATATTTCTTCAATCTTCTTCTCAAAAATTATCTCCAACTTCAACCTTCAACAATTTTTTTCTCCAAACCTTCAACACAAAAATATTCAAAACATCAAACATTAAACTTATAATAATTTAAAATTTTAAATAATTAAACTATACTAATTTAAAATTTTAAATGATTATACTATATTAAAAAAATAATATTTTCACCTTCAACCTCCGTCCTCTAACACAAATATTCAAAACATCATCAACACCAATTTAAAAAACATAAATTAAATTTTCGTATTAAATTAAAAAAATTAAACTACAAAATTAATTAAATATACTTACAATATTTCTTCATTCTTCTTCTCAAAATTTCTCTCCAACTTCAACTTTCAACAATTTCCCCCCCCTTCAAACTTCATCCTACAACCCCTATTTAACATCCCAAAATTAAATCCCAACCACTCAACCAACCAACCATTCCCGGATACCAATTCCCGAGACCTGACACGCATGCTTCCCGATGCATTGCTTCCCCCAAACCATGCTGCATGCATGCAGCCTGCCACGCCGAGACGCCCACCAACTATTTGAAGTGAAGTCGGATTCACCTGGATCCGTCTTTGAATAGTGTCAATACTATTTGAAGTCGGATCCAGCTGGGGACGACTTCAAATTTTCATTCGATACTGTTTGAAGTCGGATCCAGCTGGGGAAGACTTCATTTTTTTCCCGACACTGTTTGAAGTCAGATTCAGCTGGTTTAGACTTCTTTTTTTTATTCTTTTACTGTTTAAAGTCGGATTGTGCTGGAGATGTTTTTTGGTGATGTACAATATTTTGGGAAATAATATTGAACCTACAATATTTTGGGGAAAAAAAAACCCTAACAACAATATCTATGTAAATTATCCGAGTTGTCTTCGTATTTTATTTTGATTTAAATCTCACATTAGTAGGTACTCATTTAATTCTTTTATCCATATGTATAGTGTGATTGTATCTTAAAAAAGTAGACTTGATTTATTTTAGATTTAAACTATATTCATCAATCTATTTGAAGTTATAAATACAAAATTATAGATTAATCATAATACAACATAAAATGACTACATTTAGCATCAAAGAACTCATGAACTCCTACATTTAAACAAATATGTGATATTTACATATGATAAAACTTAAACTATAATATTTTAAAATTTCAAATAATTCAATCTTATTGTTATATCAATGCCTCATTCAAAAATATTTTTATTAATTGAGTAAAAAATGCACTTAAAATAAATTAGAGGCTGATATATGATACACTTGTAAAACAATTTAATTCTACACATAAATTTTAAATACACCTACATATTCTTTTTTAATTCATTTAACATTTTTTCTTTAATATATGTTACAATATATATATCCTCAATTCAAGAGGTAATCATTCTATGAGATTCGAGCACCATATAATCACACATCTATAATAAGAAAAACACAAACTTTATTATATTTTTAATATATTATGATTTACTTACACAGTGTAAAATTTAATTATTTTTATATTTTTTAGACCAATGGATGAAGATAATAAATAGCTAATATTATTTTCTTATTTTTTAAATAATAATTTTTACATTTTCTACTGTATGTTCATCCAACGGTCGAAAGAAATATAATTTTTTTTAAATTTTAAATAGTATAAAAGAATCACATTCTATTTTTAATTTAGGATTAAATCAAAATCACATGGAGATTGAATAGAACTGGTTTTAAACACGCAACGCTTCCCTGCTTTAGAAACTGCCCCAGTGCGACGGCGCGCGTCACATGATACCTAAAGTACCCTTCAGAGGCCTACACATATTACTGATTTGCCCCCAACCACGACTTTTCCAGTGGGTATCGTATTCACAAATTCTCAAGACCAGTGGAGGACAATTACGGAAACAACAAAAACCAAAACCAAAAGCGTGAAATGGGGTCGCCGCGCCCTCCTCAATCCCATCTCCGAACTTCGAAGAGACGAGAATCGCGTGGGCCCTTAATCCAGGGTGCCACGTGGCTAAATTTAATCGGGGTTAAAATTAGCGCAGCGACGCGAGGTTTCCAATCAAAATCAACTGTCCAAAATTTTGTTCGTTTGTGTGTGGCAATAAGAAAACGTGATCGCATTTATTTGAGAATAAATATCCTCTATTTTTTATCTATTTATTTCTCACACTTAAAATTAAAGTTTCGAGTTTAAAATTTTAGATTAAGTGTATATTTTAAGATATAAAGTTTAAAATTTAAATTTTAAGGTGTATTTTTTTAGAATAAATATCATTTGTTTTGGGGCTTTTTATTTCACTTTGTTTAGTGATTTGAGCTATTCAGACTGTATACATATTTTTAATCTTTTGGCACACACTTTGTAGACTGAACGATAGAACCCGAGTCTTTTAAGATGAATATCATTCGCTTTTCAACTGAGACAATTTGTTAGGTTTAATGGGTTAGTATTAATTATATATAAAGCTACGGGTTGTGTTTTATAATTGGTTATGATGATAGTTAATTAATTTGTCAATAATTAGAATTGCAATTGGATATGTATTTATAAAATTACTAAACCAGTTTCATTTTTATTGTATATTACTATCCAATTTGTTGGGATATTGTGTTTGGATTTTTTTAATTCATGATATGAGGTAATTTTTTATTTCATGATATGTGGTTATCTCTACAATAACCTTACGAATTGGTTTGAATGTATGTTGATTTGCGTGTAATTTTTTATTTGAGAAGTCGGGTTGAAAGGAAATCGACTTCAGCTTCCCATGCATTGGTAAAGCAGACTGGCGTGCTTTTCGACTGATAAAATAACCTTGAAGTCGATGTACTTTTCAACTGAAATCTAGAAGTCGACATCACTTCTAACCGAGTTCAAACATCACTTTACACCAAAAACCTTTTTTTTTCAATATCTAGAAAAATGCCCCTCACATACTTTTATTTAAAAAATATCCCCAAATTTGCCACGTATAAAGAACTCGTGTTTTAGAGATCGCGAGACACGACCTCACTCTACACAGAGAGCGAGTTTCACATACGTGGCAACACTTTTCAAAATGACAAACTTAACAGAAATTTGCGTTCTGCGAAACGCGAGTTCCCCGAGAATTTGAAGGGGCGATCAAGCTTCATACGGACCAGTTCTTTGCAAATTGGGTTGGCCGACCAAGCTTCGATAGGCATGTTTGAGCAATATTTCGAGCTTATTAATCGTATATTTTTGGTAAACATTAGTTTGGGTTCGTAGTACCGGAACATGTCTTTCATTTGACACCAATATGGACCAGCTCGGTCCGTTCTAAACCGACTAAAATTTGAGTAAAAAACGGTATAGTAACTTGTTTTGTGAAAGAATGAAAGTATAAGATGGCCTCATAGGCTTTTTTTGCCAAAATTTTGGGGTTTTTAATCAGAGAATTATCACAAATTTTGACCTTGCAGGCGTTGTAGTGGAACTTGTCTTCTATTTGAGACTGATATTGGCACGCACGATATATGGAGAAGGGTATAAAATTTGCCTTGAAAATGGTTCCAAAGCGTGGTTTTGTGTAAGAACGACAAGCCGGAAAGAGATTTTTTAAAACGAATTAGAATAATTTTTTAACCGATAGTTGAGGGACGCAAACAGTAAAAAATTACAATGTCTTAGTTGATATGAGGGCCAGAGCGATTGGGGCACTTGTTACGCACGTGTCCAAGATTTCTACATATACTACAATGTTTCTTTTGTCCAGTTTTTTTCTCTATGTTCGACCAGATCCTTGACACAGTAAATTTGTGTCGATCGTGGACGTCCCTTTTCTCTTATTAGTGCTGGATCAGGGCGTATGGTCGATTCAACGTCAACGACATAAGGATCAATTTATTTTTCGATGGGAGAAAACTCTTTTTCGTAAACCTTGAATACCGTTTCAAGTAAGTATACCAGATTAAGTAGTCTCATGTAGTTAATCTGTTGGTTTGAACAAGCAGCAATGGCGTGTGCGTACAAGTATTTAAATGTTTGGAATACTCCGCACTCGCAGGTTCTTTGCCCAAAATCTACCACGTACGCGTTGTGCTGTATGCCTTCCAACAACCTCGAAAATTCATAAACACGGAACCAATGTCCTTCTCGCAAGAAGAGAGTTGCCATCATCTCATTTGAATGGTGCACTTGAGTTTGCAATTTTTTTGAAAGTCCGGGTGGACTTTGTGGCCACTTGCCATGTACTCAATTGCTTGCCTACCCAAGTTTGCAAATCAGGTAGCCAAACGATAGTAGGTCACTTTGACAACGGAAGTGATAGGTAAATGTTGCACTCCCTTGAGTGCTAAGTTGATCGCCTCAGCCAAGTTCGTTGTCATGTGACCATATCGTTTACCCCCGTCATATGATCTAAGCCATTTTCCCTCAGGATTTTGGCAAGGTAGTCTGCGCCATCTTTATTTCTGGCTCTCAATTCTTCGAACAGCTCCTCTACCTCATGTACGTAATGCGAGTTGCCTAGGGAATGACAATTGAATAGTTAGGGGTGAACAACACATGCAAAGATATCGTAAATAAAAATGACCTAAAAGACGTACCCATTCAAAGCACAAGAGTACGTTCATCATGGTCCTTGTACTACTGCAAGTAGTTCGCCGCAATGTGTCACAAGTAGAAACGGTGGTAAATGTCGGGAGGCTTCCAAGAATCGCCCAAACGTTCTATTGCCCACAAGATCGTTGTTCCCATCATCCCTTGTCTGCATTATAGAAGAAAGAACATGTTTCCGTAGGTTCTTAAGGAAGAACACCCAAGACTCGAGATCCTCATTTTCGATAATTGCGAAGGCTACAAGAATGATTTTCCGATTGCCGTCTTGTGCAACCTCCAGAAGTAGGACTTGTGTATATTTCTCGTACAACCATGTACCGTCGATTTGAACCATCGGTTTGCAGTGCTTGAATGCATTAATGCACTGCGGGAATGTCCAAAATAGCTGATGGAATTGACAAGCACCTTGAACGACACGATCATTTTCGTATGTTGGAACCATATGAAGTTCGACAATCGTTCCGGGTATGTGTTTCTGCATCATGTTTAGCCGCAGACGTAACTCATTGTAAGATTCCTCTCATTGGCCAAACAGTTTTTCTACGGCCTGATTCTTTGCATACCGTGCTTTATGGTATTCAGAATAGTAGCAGTGGACCTGTTGAGCTATAGCCTGATAGACGCGAACCGTCACCCGGGGATTTGCTTTTACTAGTGGCATGAAGGTGTCGCAGAGGACGTGCACATCCAGGTTCTTGTGATCCTGACTTAGGCTAGTAACGATGCGTGTATAGAGCCCTTCAAGTTTTGTGATTCTCCACAGGCCACCCGCCTTCTTCAATTGAGATACACGAGTTTTCCACTTACATATTTGATTCTTGTGGGCGCACATCACCTTGTAGAAACTCGCTTGAGTTTTCTCCACATTCGTCATAATAGCCCAACGAATGTTGTACTGCTTAATTGCGGCCACCGTTAGTTCTTTTGTAAAGAACATCATCCCAATAGCCAGTTCACCATCAACACGATTGATTATACCGGTAATTGTTTGGTATTGTGAAAATTCTGGAACGTCCAACGCATCCATATCAACCGTTGTGAAGTAGGATGGTGGCTGATAATAAGAAATAGGTGTGGTCGATACTAAAACATTGCTTGTTGTTGGGTGTTCTTCGTTGCCTTCTAAATCTTGGAAGGACCCTGTTGGAATGATCACGTCTTCTGGTTCTTCATAGAAGGGCCCTTGCTTGTCGCCTTCGGGTCTGAGTTCCCTAAGCGATTCTTCGTCAAAATTATCCCCCTCGAACCGGTATAGTTCAGCGTCTTCGATCGCTACCATTTCAAGCGAGCAGGATGGTCGTCGATCGTGAGACCACTCATGAACCGTATTTCCAAGATCAAAATCGAGAGCACCAATACAAGAATGTCTCCCCAAAGATAGTTGAACGTACTCCATGCTAGGGACATACGTTGAGTATCATCCATATGAGGAATCATCGAAGAGGTTGAATGCTTCAAGGTCGGACCTCATGTGGGATGATAACGTTGCCTCCCTCCATAGTATACGGACTGTACAAATTGTACATTGCAGGTCTTGGCACATCGAATTCATCGTTCAGGGGCTGGTTCAAGTTGAACTTGAAACTAACTACACACAAATGTATTGGCACAGCAGACGGTGATGCACCGAACTTGTTGTGTAGACTGTATGTAGTTAACAAGTTGAAATCATTTCGTAAACTGGTCGTCGGGCTATCAACATTGGCATTCGGATCAAAGTCGAAATTCGCTCGTGTCCATCTTGGGATTTCGATAGCAAGATTAGAATCAGAAAATGATGCATACAACTCTAGGGGACCGCCTAATGAATACCCCAAGTGGGTTGACAACATCAGCTCCACATCACCGTTGTCTGCAATGCAGCATACGAAGTACATTAACGGATCTATAGAGATCGGCAAATGATACTTCAAGTCAGACAAATTTTGGTTTTGGCCATGCGGGACAGTGCTCTCCAGTTCCTTAATCAACTTCTTGTAGGATAGTCTCCTCGGAATCATTAGTGTTACAGTATCCGCGGACTGAAAAACGACGCTAAGTGAGGCATCAACAATTATCTCGCCATCGTAGTATACTAGAGCAGCAACACCTCCTCGTCTCGACATTTTTTACGACAATTGAAAGACTTGTTTTGTGAATTCTATACAATATTATTATTGGATTTTACTTTATATAAGGGAACAAAGCGACTTCCGGTATCTTATTCATCCAGAAAATCTCGGAGAATATCGCTTTTGCAGACATGTCAAGGAAGCAAAGAACTCGCTTTCTACATAAAGCGAGATGCTACCAGATTCGTGGATCTCGCGTTTTACAGAAAGCGAGTTCCTTTGGTTCACGTGTTCTGCGGAACGCGAGTTCAGTATCGAGTTAGACGCTGACAAAGCTGGACTGGCACGTCTGAAAAAGCAAATATTTCGGTCTGGGTGAATAATAATGGTACTTTGTACCTTTATATCAAACAAAATTGAATACATGTTTGAATAAGTGAGGTAATAAGAGGTAAGTAATGTTGTTTGAATATTTGAAGTAAATTGTATCCTCCATCTGAAAATCGTGTTTTATAGAATGTGACTTCTTTAGTATATATATATACACAGGGAAGGCTGGAATTAATTTGTAAGGACTTCGATCGATATAATATGTCGAGAAGAGAAACTATTATAGCTTTGGTATTCTACAATGTGCAGTTAATCGATGATGCATCTCTCGGCGTTGTTTTTCAGTCCTCAAGTACTATATTGCTTATGCTGCCATACAACTTATCGTATAAGAAGTTTATGAATGAAGTGAAGAAACATGTTCCACATAGTCCTAGGCAAATGATGGAACCGTTGAAGTACAAAATGTCGACGTCGTTAGAACCATTAACGTACTCATTATTCCATATTATGGACGACGCTGATGTGGAAATGATGGTGGAATCTCACCATCAATTTTGTTCAGGGTGGGACCTTGAGCTTTATGTAATGTTTTCTGATGATAATGATGTTATCGAAGTCAAAAATAATATGTAATTTTTATTTATATTATTAACGTTTTATGAAGATTCGTTAATACATGCCAATTTTAGCACCATATACAAGACTTTGATAAATTATATCGACAGTTCTACCCTTTTGCAGTGTACCTAACATGCAGGCAAAATCACGGCATGTGGAATGCGACTTCTTTGAATAATGTCTTAAATTGCGTCCTATAAAACATGGTTTCTCTCTCCGTAGGAAAGATTACGTCATGTACAATGCGACTTTGACAAATTATTTCGACATTGTTCTACCATATATATGTTATGCAGGAGTCACAAAATTTTTACACTACTCAAACAATTTTTGCATACATTTCGTTGCCAAACCACTCATACAAATACAAATTAAGGCGCATTTTTCTGCTACTATTTTTTTTCGTGGAACCTACTTCTACACTTCTTTCAATGAGAAAATCACAAGAGATGAATTGTTTGAGTTGATTTCAACTAGAGTTAAGGAGTCTACAAGCTCCAAAATTTTTGTGTTGCGTGCCAAAGTTCCAGTGAATGAGCCCGACTCAAAAGAACACTGCATGCTAACATTATCCAATCATAAAGATATGCGCAAGATGTTTCGGGCATACAAATGTGCCAGGGGTATGAACATCGAGCTTAGTGTAAAGTTTGATGACGGCTCCAGTTCATCAACAATACTTAAGCTTGAAGACGATGACGATGTATCTACACAAAATTATATAAGATGACAGGAGAAGGAACAAAAATTGAGGAACTAAACTTAACTTCTGACATAAGTACCGACTATGAGGGCAGTGAAAGTGATCCATTCTCGAAGATTTAAGTATGCTTAGTAATTTAATGCTTGTGTACTTCTTTCAATTAACAATCTTGTACTACTTTTCGTTAATATAATTCTCGTAAATATTATTTTCTACATCTTAACCGCTTCGATTTTTAAACAGTTAACAATCGCAAAAGGTGTAATTAACAAACATAGACGTATTACATGTCAATTACATTGGAACAACTGGCATGTATGAGGTTCATCGTATCTTCTTATCTGCCAAATATTGTTCAACATCTTTGTTCGTGATACATGAATCCTTCAGTTATAGCCGTTGCCCTTTTCGACACATTCTGCAATATAGTTGTCCACAATCATTTTCTTCACTGTCGAACGAACTGATCGACGTATGTTGTAGTTTTTAATTGCATCCTCTACCATTTTCTTCGCAGTGAATATCATCCCAACTTCTAGTTCACCGTCAGTATCGACATCAACATCATAGGAGTGACTCTCATTAAATGGTAAATCATCTACGTTTGCAGCTATTATAATGAAAGTAAATGAAAGAGTGAGTTTTTGAGGTAGCAGAGGGTCTATTTATAGGGTGTAAATGAACTGGTGTTCTTTCAAATTATTGTTTTTATAGAAGACAAGCATTGAAACACGTAAAATATTACATATGAATTACATATGTAAATTATATTTTTATTTTTTCGTATATTAAAAACAATTGTACCCCTACATGCGAGGGTCTTAACATAGCTTCAAAACACCGATGTTCTTCCACGACACATATGTCGTCAACACCGCTACATGCGAGGGTCTTAACATAGCTTCAAAAACACCAGAAATGGTAGAAGCTTTGAACTGCATTATCAAATGTAATCAGCACCCGCCACCGGAGAATACCCTAGACATGACACCTCAAGTTGCACCCGCCATGATTTCGTGGTTGCCATTGATCCACTATGAGCCACTGCATCATCTTCTTGACTTAGCAAATGTACCTCTACACTGACTCGCCATGTAATGTTACCCTGGACAAGAACAACAAAAGTTACCCGATATTGTTATTTGTCGATCATGTTACACAAACACAGACGATACATTGCACCACATCTTCTACCCAACAAATTTTTTAATCATTCAAATACTCAAACTTTGCAAATCAATACAAGTGCAAATATTCAGCAATGTTCGAGTATATATAGACCAAACTCACCGATTTCTAAGGAAAATCACGTTATGCAAAGAACGACTTTGGCAGGAATCAGATTCCTGACGTGTCAGTGACTTCGCGGTAGAAAGTTGAATCGTCCTCTGATTAACGCCTTAATTGAACGATGGAGGTCAGAGACGCACACCTTTCATTTTTCGTGTGGCGATGCGACAATTACACTGAAAGATGTTGCATACCATCTTGGGTTACCTACGGACGGCGATCTTATTACCGGTGTAGCCGATAGTCACTGGCTATCCATGTATGGTGACCTATTGAGAGCGGTGCCGAAGACGTTCGACGGTGGAAAAATCCTCTTAATTTTTTGGAGCAAGATGTTTCAGTCCTCCCACGATGCGGATAACGAAACAAAGCAGGTAAATATTTTTATTATATATTTCGTGTTTTTTACTAATTTAAATATTTTTATATATTTCGCGCTTTTTTTACTATTTTAAATATTTTATTATATATTTTTACAGCGGTTTGCTCGTACCCACATCCTACGCATTATTGGAGGGATTTTGATACCTGATAAATCCCACAACAAAGTGCATGTGATGTGGCTGTATCATCTAATTAATTTTGCAGAATCAAGAGAAAAATGTTGGGGAGCAGCGGTCTTGGGCTTTTTGTTCAGTGAGCTTTGCAGAACCGTCGACTCTACTAGACAAGCAATCAGAGGATGTCTTTTGCTCCTTCATTCTTGAGCTTGATTTCGGATGTCGTTTTTAAGCCCGCGGCCTAAAGAGCCCACCCCTACATATTTCCACTTCTTCAGAGGTACTATTAAAATTATTTAATTTAATCTATTTTTTGAATAATTTTTTAACGATTTTATTTGTTTTCCATTAATGACAGGTGGTGCGGTGCACTCACCCACCACGGACTGCCAACCAATCAGCGAGACTACAAGCTTGTGATCGATAAGATGTGCCACAATATGGTAAACCGAAAATTTATTTGTAGTTCTCCATATTATTTCTCTAATCAAATTTCATATAACTAACGTTCAAATAAATTTTTTAGTTCGTGTGGACTCCGTACGCTAGTCTTGCGATTTGCCAGATTACTCCGCCAAACATTGTGCAGTCCTCTCATATATGGCTGCTGCGAGTGCCACTCATCAACTACGAAATTGTCGAGTCGCATCCTACGGACCGGTTCTACAATAATTTGGGTACATCCAAGGGGTTCCACATTTGCCACCTGATTTGGACAAATTACATTGGTTGACGCGGTAGGGGAAGACGAAAATTCATTGGGGCCATCATCACGCTAACTGGGTCTAGCAATAGATGGACCGATATGGTAGTCAATCGCCCATCCTCACACCCATTGTGGATTGGGCCATTTCCGTCACTTCTGATTATTTTTAGTGGTACCTCCATAATGGGAAGCCACATATACTTACTACAGAGGAGCGCGAGCGAGAAATTGAGTCACCTCCCCAAAACCGCCCACGCCCCCAACATCGAGCCAGCCAGAGCCAGTCGAGGCAGCACGGTTCGAGACTGCGAACTGACACTACATGGGCATCGTCCTTTATGCCGATGAATGGTTCTATGGTGATCGATGTTCCACCGTTGGCATCACAATTCGACTACAACATTGTCGAGCATACGCCGCCGGACAGCTTGTTCTCCACCCACCTCGGTCCCAGTAGTAGTCCATGTTTCGAGGACATTCTTGGAGCCGATGATGATGATGATGATGAGAACGACCCTGGAGCACATGGCATTCGGAGGAATCCGCCACGGGATCATCGTGCACCTCGCTGCGGAACGGGTGGGCATTAACATCATTAGTACGAGGGGTTGCATATATATGTTTTAATTATATTTATAGAAGACATTATTATTTTTATTTGTAATTACGAATATTTTATTTTGCCTTATTAATTTTTACATATTTTTTAGACTTTTATATTTAATTTTGTTTTTTGAGATAACTAATATTCGATTAATAAACCAAGTTTATCACGCATTTTTAAAGGCAAAATCATTCACAAAGCAAGTTACGGTACCGTTTTCGACGTAAATTTTAGTCGGTTTAGAACGGACCGAACTGGGCCATATTTGTGTCAAATGAAAGACACGTTCCGGTACTACGAACTCAAACTGAATGTTTACAAAAAATATACGATTAATAAGCCCGAAATATTGCTCAAACATGCCTATCGAGGCTTGGTCTGCCAACCCAATTTGCAAAGAACTCGCTTTTTGCAGAAAGCGAGTTCCCCGCGATAAATTCATCTGCCTCTTCAAATTCTTAGGAAACTCACGTTTCGCAGAACGCGATTTTATGTTAAGCTCGTTATTCTGAAAAATGTTGCCACATATGTGGAACTCACTCTCTTTGTAAAGTGAGGTCGTGTCTCGCGGTCCCCAAAACGCGAAATCTTCATACGTGGCAGATTTTAGGGCCATTTTTCTAAATAAAAGTCTGTGAGAGCCATTTTTCTAAATATTGAATAAAAGAGGTTTTTAGTGTAATATAACCTTAGGAAATACCCAAGATGGTGAAATAAAAAATCTCAAATATGTAAATAATTATCCCAAATACAAGAGAAATTATTAGATGGACCCGACTCACCATGTCATCTATGGTTTCAGTCAATAATATCCATTCGTCTTAAAGTACTTTATTTACATGCAAAAAATGAATATTTAACTTGAAAAAAATAAGAGGGTTGAATCTTATTGGTTGAGACCATAAATAACAATAATTTTTCCAACCGCGATATCTCAGAAAATTACCTCGAATTCATAAATTATTATAAAATAATATTATCAACAAAACAAATATAAATTATATTAAATAATTTTCAAAAGTTTATATTTTTAAAGGAAAATATTTTATACCCCAACTGGGTTAGTTGTCCTCCTAATGCTCCACACAATTTGTAGGGTTTGTCTAAGCTGACATGACATAATTCCCCTTCCACGTCAACACCTACTAGACGTTGCACTTTTTTTTTTTGCAGCAACAATAAATTCACACCAAAAAAATCTTTACGATTTGAAAATTTTTCATTGCCAAAAATCGATAATAATAATAATAATAACAATGATAATAATAATAATAGTAATCTGCACCAGAGGTTTTTTTGCCTTTTGTTTGGAGCATATTCTGTTTTGGTCACTATAATTTTGAAAAAAAAGGCTAATTATATTTTTGATAGTTACTGTTTTGTTTATATGACCGTTAACCTCCATTAATAAAAAAAATTTATTTTAATTTTGACTTCTAAACTTTTAAAAAGTTTATTTTTTCACCCTTTTTCAAACAAAAATCCTAACCCTCCCTCCAAAGATGTCGCCACCACTAACCACCGCCTATTGTTGTCATCGTTAGTCGTTGCATGACCTTCACTCACTTGTTAAAATCCTAATCCCAATCCTCTTTGTTACTACCTACATAGTTGAAATCATTTATCGAACCCAACCTTTTCCCTAATTATTCCTCTTCGACACAGTTGAAGTCGTAAAGCCAACCACAAGCTTCCCGACCATCGACCACCTAAATCGAACCACAATTTCCCCTCTCAATATGAACCCGGACACAACATGCTCTAAAACGAACTCCATCGAATGGCTAACAACGACAAATTGAGTGATCTAGGTCTGGGTTTTAATTTGGGATATTGCACTTTTAAGGGATTTTTAAAGAATCCAAACCATGAAGAAGAATGGGAGAAAGAAAGCTTTTGTAAGTTCGTCTTGGTTCATTGGAAAAGGACAAGCATCGATTGAGAGTTATTCAAAATCGATGATAAGACCAACGAGGATGACAACAAGATGGACGACGACGACGGTAACAAGTGTATGATTTGGGTTAGAGGAGAGAAAGAGTTTTTTTAAGTTTTTTGTTTGAAAGGGTGAAAAAAATAAACTTTCAAAAGTTTAAGGACTCTAAATTAAAATTAATATTTTTTATTAACGGAGGTTAACGGTCGGGTGATCAAAATAGTAACGATTGAAAATATAAGTGACAATTTTAATTTTTTTTCAATTCGAGTGACCAAAACAGAACACACCCAAACAAAAGGATCTCCGATGTGGATTACCCAAATAATGATGATGATGATGATGATGATGATGATGATATAACTTAAAATAAAATAAAATGTTTTAGACTTAAACTAATTTGTAAAATATTTCAAAAGCCCATTAACTTAAAAATATGTTTTAAATATTTTAAAAGGGTTATTAACATGTTCAAATACTTTTAAAATAGCCAAAATGTCAAAACTGACTTTGAGTACATGTACCCTTTCCTCGGTATCAATACCTAGAACGTCGTACCAGTACCCGTTTACTCCGTACCGATACTCCCTTTAATCCCCAAGTGTTCAGAAATTCCAGTAGCCTTTCACCATACCGGTACATGCTTGGTCGTACCGATACAAGAGGCACCGTACTGGTACGCAAGTATCGAGCACCAGTACCGGTGTAATAAATGCTCAACAACTCTTTTTATTTAAGGCAGGTGCCAGTACCGAAGGTTGCGTAACGATATCGACGACCCATAACTGCATTTATGGTTGGAATTAAGGTCTTTAACGTCTCTAATTAACCCCTAACGGCTAGTAACGGTCAACTCATTCGAGGGTTTAAAAGCAATCTTCAAGCATCCATGAAATAAAAAAAAAATTCAATGCCAACATTCTTTGTATAGAAAAATTGTTTTAGCGCTTAAATTGTCAATTTTATTGTAGAAAATACTAGTGAGCCAAATTGTCACATTTGCTCAAATGTTAGGATTTTGGGTGAGAGCTAAATTGTGCAAACTCTTTGCCTTGTGAGGTTTTCCTAGTTTACTAAATTTGTATTCTCTTTGTGAGAATATTCTCAAAGCTTTGGGGTATAAGCTTTGAGGGTTGTAAAGGTTATTTATTTGAGTCTAAAGAAGGAAAGACAAATTAGTGAATTTGTGGAAAATTCTTAGTGTGGATAGCGAAGGTAGTAGAGGTTAGAAGTCGAACCACTATAAATCATTGTGCAATTCTTTTAATATCTGATTGCTTCCACCACAATCACTCAAAGGCCAATTCACCCCATTGACATATTCGATTGATCGTTCGAGCCCAACAAATAATAATAATAATAATAATAATAATAATAATAATAATAATAAAAAAACAAACAACAATAAGGAAGAATGTTTTGAGGAATAATAATGTGATTGTAATTATATGAGAAAATGACCGTATTTAGGGGCAAGCAAAACTCGACTCGAAAATATTGCTTCTTTTGACTCGACACGAAAAAAATCAATTTTAATGTGACTCAAATTATAATTTTAAACAATACTTGACTAAAAAATTCAAATAAAGTTTGAGTTATAAAATAAAACTTCAAATAACTCAAAATTTTTAGTAATTAGTGAATCAGTTTTCAAGTTTGACTTGAGTTCCTCAATTCTTCTGTAACCCCCTCGTCCCGGCCTAGCTACTATACCGAACCGAACGGGTTACACGGGGAAAACCGAAGCAAAACCCATTAAGGCCTCACTCCGATTAACAACCCTATTTTTTCTTTTAATTAATCTTGTCTAAATGCTTTATTTAAACCTATGTGAGAAAGCAAACAACGGAAAAGCAAACACGGATACGAACCAAGCAGATCAAACAACTAAAGACAAGTTTTATCCATTTTATTTCAAGCCATATCGATACACTAAGGGCCCGTATCGATACACCTCTACGATCAAACTTCCCCAAGTCAACTTTGAAGGACAGTATCGATACCCTTCAAGGCTGCTATCGATACGCCTGAGGCCCGTATCGATACCCCTATTTCTCAAATTTCCAGAGGGCAAAGAGGGTATCTATACACCCTCGTATATCGGTACAAAAGGCTTAAAACATGGGACCATATTGATACTGCCCTTGAGCGTATCGATTCACCCTGCATAGAAAGATAGAAATTTTCAGTTTTAAGCACAAGGGAGCCAACTTAAACACCTTACACAAGCATATGACCAACTTCTAGACATGCATGCAACTCAAGACAACCAAGAAAACTCATTCTAACAAGTTAAACATTTAACGGAACTAAAAATTCATCAAAGCGTAATTTAGCAAAACAACCAAACATGTTTAACATTCTCAAAGAGTTAAAAGCCAAACCCAAGCATACTTCGACACTTTAAACATGATAACAACATTAACAATAGCATAGGAGTTTGGACACCAACTCCACAACACAAAAGTCTAGCATTCCCATTGCCTAAGTATTATTACAACCATAAAAAACCATACTTTGAGCTAGCCAAGAACTCCAAGACTCCTCCCTTGTCTCGCTTGCCTCCCGAAGCCACTAACGATCTGCATTGTTGGAAAAGAGAGCGTAAGCTTAAGAGCTTAGTGAGAAGAGCTCAAAATCACAACAACAACAATGCAGTTTAAAACATGTATTTAGTTTAAAGTAAAAACCATTTAGAAGGGAAAATATACTAAACCGAAAGCACAAAGAAAAAACCATGGTGTGCATATGCACAACCATTCCCGGTGGGACTACACATCACCATTCACAACAACTAGCATGATTCCGGTGGGACTACACATCACCGTACTCATCTACTAGTCACTACCGGTGGGACTACACATTACCGTATTCAACAACATACTTTTCACTAACCATCACGTGAGGCTTTGACAACAACAACAACATGACAACATTAAAAGTAGGTAAAGGCAATTGCATTTCAACCAACATGTATAATCATATACACCGATACTTAACGAAACAAGATAAGAATCAAATAAACTTACACTTGGTTTTAGGTTGGCCCCTAAGGCTCCACCCAAACCCCCACGAAGCCTTCTTTGAACATTTTAAAGCTTCAAAACAATTTCCACTCACCAGCACAACCCGAACGATAGCCGAAACACCGATCTCAAGCCTCCGTAACACCGGTATCGCGTCCGAAGTACACGAATCAATCTCCTCTACTTTAAGGCAACCCAAAACAGAATATTAGGATGCTAATATACTTGTAAACCAGCAACAACCCGAAAATCCAACTCCTTGCAAACAAAACACATTGATTCAAACCCAAATCTCACGCAAAACATATTCAATTCAGTTCCAAACTACTTGCAGCCAATCCCAACGAAATTATCATCAAAAATCTATCTTTTAACATCTAAAACATCAACCTAAAGCTGCCAAACCATTAGCTGTCATTTAGACCCAAAGCCCATCCAAAAACTCAAGATTTCAACCTTCTAAAGTTACCCACAATACCCATTTCGAGTTTCGTATAACAACCCGTCATTTCCATGTTATTTTAGCAATAAGACAAAGTTAAAATCACACAAAAACCCAGCCACAACCAACCTGTAATGCGCGGGGTTAGGGGCCGGGAGATAACCGAGTTTGGTTAAACCGGTTCAGGTTAGTTTAATCGAAAGAAAATATTTTTTACTAGACAAAAAGGGGAATTTTAATTAAAGGGGTTTTAAAAGGGCCTTTTGGTAAAAAGTTGTCAAATGGATTTTTGAGATAGTTTTTAAGTTAAAATAAAATACATTATTTCAAAATTTGCTATCTCTTCTTCTTCCCCAAGAGTTTTTCACGTTAGAAACTCCCCAACCATAGCCACAACCTATTTCCCATCAATATTCACCATTTGGAAGTTGAAGGAGGTAAGCAACTTGATTTCTTAATCATCTTTTCATCTCAAATTTGCTAGTAACAACTTCTTTTCAAAAGAAGGGAAATTTATCAAGTTCTCCATTTTGGGTAAAAATGGGGTTTTTGAGGGGTTTAGGCTCTATGGTGAAAACAATGGTTTGAGTGAGTTTTAAAGGATGTTTTGAGTGTAAAATGATACTAAGATATTAGGTTTAACATGAAATCCCAGATTTTCTGAAAATGGGTGATTTGGATAAATAGGTATTTGGGTTTTTGGCTTAGAAATGGTGGAGAAGGGTTCCTAATGCTTGGGAGTTGTTTGGTTGATGTTTTTGGAGCATTTGAACATGGTTTGGATGTTAAATTGATGGGGGATATGGCTGACTTGAGGTTAGTGTATGTTTGAGGATAGTTTGGGTTAGTTTGGAGTAGAAATGAGATGCTTGTTATTGTCGAATTTTGATGGTAATGATTTCAGCAAGTTAGAATGTTGAAAGATGTATTAATTCCTTGTTTTGATTTGGGTAGAAGCAGCGGATAATGATTTGGGTCCTTCGGATGTCACACCGGGAGTTGTGGAAGCTTGAAGTAGAACCGTTAGCTTGTATCGGGTTTCGAGCTGGTGAGTGGCAATGATTTGAAGATTTAAATGTTTCAAGAGGTTTTCTCAGGGGTTTGGTTGGAGCCTTAAGGGCTAGCTAAACCCAAGTGTAAGTTTGCTAATTTACCTTGTTTCGTTAAGTGTTGGTGTGTGCGATTATTTGTGTTATTGTGTGAAATGTGGATTGCCTTTACTCTTCGCTTTAATGTTGTTGTGTAGTCGTTTTTGATGTCAAACCTCACGTGATGGTTAGTTGTTGTATACGGTGATGTGTAGTCCGACCGGCAATAACTAGTAGATGAGTATGGTGATGTGTAGTCCTATCGTAAAATGATAGTTGTGTACGGTGATGTGTAGTCCCACCAGAATGGTTGTGCATGTGCAAACCATGTCTAGTCCATACTTGTGTTGTTACAACTCTTGCTTAAATGGTTTTGTTTCTAAAACTAAGATTTATGTTTTGAACTGCATTGTTGTCGTGTTTTAGAGCTCCACTCACTAAGCTTTAAGCTTACGCTCTCTTTTTCCAACAATCCAGATCGTTAGAGGTTCCGAGAGGCATGTGGTCAAGGGAGGAATTCTTGGAGTTCTTGCTAAGTTTAAAGTATGGTTTTTATGTTTGTAATAATTCTTAGACAATGGGAATGCTAGGCTTGTTGTTGTGGAGTTGGTGTTCAAACTCCTAAGTCTTGTTTTTGTTGATGTTGTTAACTTGTTTAAATGTTGAAGCATGTTTTATTTTGGCCTTTGACTCCTTTGGTGGATGTTAAACATGTTTTATCACCTTTTATATATTGATTGATGAATTGAGCCTTGTCATGTGTTTGATTGCCTTAAATGAATGTTTCTTGTTTGCCTAAAGTTGTACGCTTGTTCATATGATGATCTAATGCATGCTTAAGTTGTTTAGGACAGTCCCTTTGTGCTTAAAAACCAAATCTACAAACTTTTTGTGTAGGGCGTATCTGTACGCCCAAGGGCGGTATTGATACAATCCCTTGTTTTTAGGCCTAGCGTGCCGATACGCGGGGGCGTATCGATACCCAATTTGCTCTCTAGAAATCTGAGAATTTGACGAGATATTAGGGTATCGGTATGGGCCTTAGGTGTACCGATACGGTCTTAGAGTTGACTTTGAGATTCTGACCGTTGAGAGCGTATCGATACCAACCTCGGAAAGTATCGATAGGACTCTCAAAGTTAACTTTGGGAAAGGTTGACCATTGAAGACGTATCGATACGGTCCTTTGGAGTATCGATACACCCTGAGCTAAACGGATAAAAAATTGTCTTAAAATGTCAGTTTTTCTTGGATCAAATTAGTGGTTGCTTTTCCACTGTTTGCTTATCTCATGTAGGGTCAAATAAAGCATTTAGACAAGATAAATTTAAAAAAAACTAGGGTTTCTAATCGAGGTGAGATCTTAACAGGTTTCGTTTTGGTTTTTCCCGTGTAACTCGTTCGATTCGGTCTGTTGGCTAGACCGGGACGAAGGGGTTACATTTGGTGGTATCAGAGCATCAGTTACAAGGTCTCCCGGGAAGGTAAGTCAGGTAAGTTGGCTTGTTTGTATTGGTTGCTATTGCACGGTGTTTGAAAGCATGCTTTATTATTCTTGTTGTTGGTTGAAGTTTAGTCGAGTGTTCCCATTGCTAGGTGTTGTTATTGGAAAATGTTTTTGGTTTGAAGAGCTTGAGAACTTGGATCATTGCCCTTGCTAACCTCATGTTTTCTTGTGTGTGATGTGTTTGATGTTTTAGATTTTATCTTCGTTATGGTAAGACCGAGAGGACGGCCTAGAGCGGGTGACTAGGCAGCCGGGGATGTGCCTCATGTTCCTCCTGCTCCTGATGGTAATGGGGTTGGTGGCGAAGGTATTGTGCCTCAGGTCGATGCAAATGCTGGAGGTGATGGTAATGGACCTCAGGCCGGTGCAAATGTTAGGGTAATGGAGCTCAGGTGGGTCAGGGTTCGGTAGGTGCGAACATTACTTATTTGATTCAGACTATAGCCGAGGCTTTTTAGACAGCTTTAGCTGGTATACATGTTGCAGCACCACCTCAGGGTGCAGGGACAGGTTTACCCCTTGAGAGGCTCCGTAGCTTGGGTGGAGTCGAGTTCCGTGGTTTGACTTTCGAGGGTTTAGAGGCTTGGCTCGAGAGTACTACACGTATATTAGGTAAGATGGAGTGCTCAAACACTCGTAAGTTGGGTTGTGTTGTCTCCTTGCTTCAGGGAGATGGATATACTTGGTGGACTACCGTTACTTCGGGTATGGCAGAAGCAGATGTCACTTGGGAATTCTTTCGAACAGCCTTTAAGAAGAAGTACCTTGGAGTCTGATATCAAGAAGAGAAGAAGAGAGAGTTTATGGCCTTGGTTCAGGGTAGTAAGACGGTGTCTGAGTATGAGGTTCAGTTTGTGAGGTTGAGCCAGTATGCTCCCGAGTTGGTTCCCAATGAGAGGGAACGGTGTGAGCACTTCCGTTATAGTTTGACTAGAGATGTGAAGACTTATATGCTTACCTCTAACTACATCGAGTTTGACGTTTTGGTCTCTAGGGCCAAAGATATTGAGCATAACTTGGGCTCGAGTACCTGTGCTAGTGGGTCTGATTCCAGGAAGAGACACGCAGATTGGGACAGAGATCATGCTAAGAGGCATAGAGATAGGAGGTATTAGCCTGATTCGAGGCATAGTGGCGGTAACCATGGACGAGGCCATCAGGGCCAAGGAGCTATTGTTCACACTCCTGAGTGCACTAGATGCAGGGGATGCCATCCGGGCGAGTGTACCTTTGGGGTATGTTGGAATTGTGGTTCCCGAGTTCATTAACTGTCCACACCCGACTAGGGGCGGACAAGCTCCAACTAGGGGATTTGAGCATCAGAGAGACCGTAGGCGTGGTCAAGGTAATTTTCAGCCGAGGAACGGTGGTAAGAGGAACTTAGCTCATGTGGTGGCAGTTCAGCCCGAGGGTGGAGGACTGGATAAGGTGTATGCGCGGCGAGAGACTGGGAATGACACAGATGTCATTGCAGGTGATTCCTCGATGCAGTCTTTGACTTTGCTTTCTTTGATAGATTTGGGTTCGACACATTCGTACATTTTGGGTGAACATGCAAGGTCCCTAGGTCTATCGTATGAGTGTTAGAGGTAGGTGTAAATGTTACTAGTTCTTTTGGTGAGACCGTGGTAGTTAGGAAGATGCATATGACGTGTCATTTGATGGTTCAAGGCCACGTGTTTCCGGTCGACATGATGGAGTTACCGTTCTATGGTTTTGATGTGATTTTGGGCATGGATTGGCTCGTAGAGCATAGAGCTATGGTAGACTTTGAGACCAAGAGAGTCTCCTTGAGGCTTACGGATGATTTTGAAGTTGTAGTGGTGGGCGAGAACATTAAGTTATTGTCCAATGTTGTTTATGCTATATAAGCTTAGAGGTTGATGGATTCGAGTTGTCAGGCGTATTTGGCTTATGTGATGAATCCGAATATGAGTGAGGTTAGACCGCAAGACATCAGAACAATTTGTGATTTTCCGAGTGTTTTTCTGGAAGAGTTGTCGGGTTTGCCTCCAAACAGGGAAGTTGAGTTTGCTATTGAGACGTATTCCGATTCTGCACCTGTGTCTATTACTCCGTATAGAATGGCACCGAAAGAGCTGAAAGAGTTGAAGACACAGCTTCAGGAATTGTCAGATATAGGTTTCATTAGGTCTAGTATTTCTCCCTGGGGTGCTCCGGTCTTGTTTGTGAAGAAAAAGGACGAAAATATGAGGATGTGTATAGACTATAGACAGGTGAACAAGGTAACAGTGAAGAACAAGTATCCTTTTCCGTGGATAGATGACTTGCTTGATTAGTTGAGAGGTGCTTCATTATTTTCGAAGATTGATTTGAGATGGGGTTACTATCAATTGAAGGTGAAAGATGTAGACATACCGAAGACCGCTTTCCGTACACGTTATGGGCACTAAGAGTTCTTGGTAATGTCTTTCGGTTTGACTAATGCTCCAACTCCATTTATGGATATGATGAACCGAGTGTTTCACGAGTTTTTGGATAGGTTGTTGGTAGTGTTCATAAATGACATCTTAGTGTACTCTAGGAATGAGGAAGAGCATGATGAGCACTTGCGGGTAGTGCTTCAGACTTTTCTTGAGAATCAGTTGTATACCAAGTTGAGTAAATGCGAGTTTTGGATTAATGAGGTAGTCTTCCTAGGTCATGTGATCTCGTCAAATGGAATTAGTGTGGATCCCAAGAAGATAGAATCCATAGTGAGTTGGAAACAACCGAAGTCAGTGACAGAAATCCGTAGTTTCCTAGGCTTGGCGGGATATTATCGAAGATTTGTCGAGGGGTTTTCGATGATTTCGACACCTTTGACTAAATTGCTTCAGAAGAATGTTTCGTATGAGTGGTCGGATGCAAGATAACAAGCGTTTGAGAAGTTGAAGAAAGCATTGATCGAAGCTCCTATTTTGATTCAGCTGGAACCAAGGAAATAGTTTGTGATTTACAGTGATGCCTCGTATGTAGGTTTAGGTTGTGTGCTTATGCAAGAGGTTAAGGTTGTAGCTTACGCTTCGAGGCAGTTGAAGGTTCACGAGAAGAACTACCCCACTCATGATATTGAGTTAGCCGTAGTAGTGTTTGCTTTGAAGATTTGGAGACATCACCTTTATGGTGAGACGTGCACCGTTTATACCGACCACAAGAGTTTGAAATACTTGATGACTCGGAGAGAGTTGAACCTTAGACAACGTAGGTGGTTAGAGCTTCTTAAGGACTATGACCTTACGATAGAATACCATTCGGGTAAGGCAAACGTAGTGGCCGATGCTTTGAGTAGAAAAGTGGCAGTTGAGTTGCGAGCCATGTTTGCGAGATTGAGTGTGTCACGGGATGGCGGTTTGATAGCCGAGCTACAGGTTAAACCTTCGTTGGCTCAGTTGATTCGAGAGAAACAGTTGCAAGACGAGTCTTTGTCACCTCACGTGCAAGATGTAGCCGAGGATAGACCTACAGATTTTTGCTTTGGTGAGAATGAGATCCTTTGTTTCAAGGATAGGATAGTAGTCCCAGAAGATGTTGAGTTAAGGCATACTATCTTGAATAAAGCCCATAACAGTCCTTTTGCTATGCATCCGGGTAGTATGAAGATGTACCGTGGTTTAAAAGAAGAGTACTACTGGATTGGATTGAAGAAAGATGTGGCCGTGTTTGTGAGTAAGTGTATGATATGTCAGCAAGTTAAAGCCGAGCATTACTTTCCTTTAGGTTTGTTACAGCCGTTGAAGATTCCAGAATGGAAGTGGGAATGTATCACCATGAACTTTGTGTCGGGTTTACCATTAACTTCTTCGAAGAAGAATTTAGTGTGGGTGATAGTCGACAGATTCACTAAGTGTGCCCATTTCATACCTGTTCATACTACCTACACCTTAGATAAGTTGGTCGATCTGTACATCAGTGAGATAGTGAGATTGCATGGGGTACCGGAATCGATTGTATCAGACCGAGATCCGAGGTTTACAACTAGATTTTGGGAGTGTTTGCTTCGTGCCTTGGGTACTTGGTTGAACTTCAGTACTTTGTATCACCCGCAGTTAGATGGTCAGTCAGAGAGAGTTATTCAAGTGTTGGAGGATATGTGGAGGTGTTGCATCATCGACTTTTAGGGTTCTTGGGAGAAACACCTACCGTTAGTGGAGTTTGCGTACAATAACAATTAGCAAGCTAGTATTTAGATGTCATCGTATGAGGCTCTGTATGGTAGGAAGTGTAGAACACCTATCTGTTGGGCCGAGGCCAGACAGAAGCTTGTAACGATGCCAGACTTCCTTAAGGGCACTACCGAGAAGGTAAAACTGATATGTGATTGCTTGAAAGAAGCTTCAGACAGACATAAATCGTATGCCGATTTGAAGAGAAAATAGATAGAGTATGTCGTGGGTGAAAAGGTATTCTTGAAAGTCTCACCTTGAAAGAAGGTGATGAGGTTTGGTAGGAAGGGTAAATTGAGTATGAGATTCATTGGACCTTACGAGGTAGTTGAGAGAATCGGTTCCGTTGCGTATAGATTGAGACTGCCGACAGAGTTAGAGAAGATTCATGATGTGTTCCATGTTTCGATGCTCCGAAAGTATAGAGCAGATCTGTCTCATGTAATGCCAGTGGAAGAGATTGAGTTAAACCCAGACCTGTCATATGATGAAGAGCCAATTGAGATTCTTGCTACGGACAAGAAAGTGTTGCATTAGAGGTATATCGAGTTTGTCAAAGTTTTATAGAGACACCAAGGTGTAGAAGAGGCTACTTGGGAGAGGAAGGAAGACATGGAAAGACAGTTTCCATATCTTTTTCCGTCAGGTAATTTCGGGGGAGAAATTCCTTAAGTGGGGGAGAGTTGTAACACCCGGGGTTTGGGATCGGGAGATAACCGGGTTTGGTTAAACCGGTTCAGGTTAGTTTAATCGAAAGAAAACATTTTTTTACTAGACAAAAGGGGAATTTTAATTAAAGGAGTTTTAAAAAGGGCTTTTTGGTAAAAAGTGGTCAAATGGATTTTTGAGATAGGTTTTGAGTTAAAATAAAATACATTATTTCAAAATTTGCTACCTTTTCTTCCTTCCAAAGAGTTTTTCACGTTAGAAACTCCCCAAACATAGCCACAACCTATTTCTCATCAATCTTCACCATTTGGAAGTTGAAGAAGGTAAGCAACTTGATTTCTTAATCATCTTTTCATTTCAAACTTGCTAGTAACACATTTTTTCAAAAGAATGGAGACTTTTCAAGTTCTCTATTTTGGGTAAAAATGGGGTTTTTGAGAGGTTTAGGCTCTATGGTGAAAACAATGGTTTGAGTGAGTTTTAAAGGATGTTTTGAGTGTAAAATGGTACAAAGATGTTGGGTTTAACATGAAATCCTGGATTTTGTGAAAATGGGTGATTTTGATAAATGGGTATTTGAGTTTTTGGCTTAGAAATGGTGGAGAAGGGTTCCTAATGCTTGGGAGTTGTTGGGTTGATGTTTTTGGAGCATTTGAACATGGTTTAGATGTTAAATTGATGGAGATATGGCTGACTTGAGGTTAGTGTATGTTTGAGAATAGTTTGGGTTAGTTTGGAGTAGAAATGAGATGCTTGTTATTGTCGGATTTTGATGGTAATGATTTCAGCAAGTTAGAATGTTGAAATTTGTATTAATTCCTTGTATTGATTTGTGTAGAAGCAGCGAATAACGATTCGGGTCCTTCGAACGTCACACCGGGAGTTGCGGAAGCTTGAAGGAGAACCGTTAACTTGTATCAGGTTTTGAGCTGGTGAGTGGTAATGGTTTGAAGCTTTAAATGTTTCAAGAGGTTTTCTCAAGGATTTGGGTGGAGCCTTAAGGGCTAGCCTAAACCTAAGTTTAAGTTTGCTAATTTACCTTGTTTCGTTAAGTGTTGGTGTGTGCGATTATTTGTGTTATTGTGTGAAATGTGGATTGCCTTTACTCTCCGCTTTAATGTTGTTGTGTAGTCGTTGTTGATGTCAAGCCTCGCGTGATGGTTAGTCGTTGTATACGGTGATGTGTAGTCCCACCGGTAGTGACTAGTAGATGAGTACGTTGATGTGTAGTCCCATCGAAAAATGCTTGTTGTTGTGTACGGTGATGTGTAGTCCCACCGGGATGGTTGTGCATGTGCAAACCATGTCTAGTCCATGCTTGTGTTGTTACAACTCTTGCTTAAATGGTTTTGTTTTTAAAACTAAGATTTATGTTTTGAACTGCATTGTTGTCATGTTTTAGAGCTCTGCTCACTAAGCTTTAAGCTTACGCTCTCTTTTTCCAACAATGCAGATCGTTAGAGGTTTCGGGAGGCAAGTGGGCAAGGGAGGAATTCTTGGAGTTCTTGCTAAGTTTAAAGTATGGTTTTTATGTTTGTAATAATTCTTAGACAATGGGAATGCTAGGCTTGTTGTTGTGGAGTTGGTGTTCAAACTCATAAGTCTTGTTTTTGTTGATGTTGTTAACTTGTTTAAATGTTGAAGCATGTTTTATTTTGGCCTTTGACTCCTTTGGTGGATGTTAAGCATGTTTTATCGCCTTTTATATCTTGTTTGATGAATTGAGCCTTGTCATGTGTTTGATTGCCTTAAACGAATGTTTCTTGTTTGCCTAAAGTTGTACGCTTTTTCATATAATGATCTAGTGCCTGCTTAAGTTGTTTAGTACAATCCATTTGTGCTTAGAAACCAAATATGTAGACTTTTTGTGCAGGGCGTATCGGTACGCCCAAGGGTGGTATCGATATGGTCCCTTATTTTTAGGCCTAGCCTACCGATACGCGGGGGCGTATCGATAACCAATTTGCTCTCTGGGAATCTGTGAATTTGATGAGAAATTGGAGTATCGGTACGAGCCTTAGGCGTACCGATACGGTTTTAGGGTTGACTTTGAGATTCTGACCGTTGAGAGCGTATCGATACCAGCCTTGGAGGGTACCGATACAGACTATCAGAGTTGACTCTGTGGAAGGTTGACCATTGAAGACGTACCGATACGGTCCTTTGGAATATCGATACGCCCTGAGCTAAATGGATAAAAAATTGTCTTAAAATGTCAGTTTTGCTTGGATCGAATTAGTGGTTGCGTTTTCGCTGTTTGTTTATCTCATGTAGGGTCAAATAAAGCATTTAGACAAGATAAATTTAAAAAAATAGGGTTGCTAATCGGGGTGAGATCTTAACGGGTTTCACTTCAGTTTTCCTCGTGTAACCCGTTCGGTTCGGTCTGTTGGCTGGACCGGGACGAGGGGGTTACACAACCACAACGAAAATCTCATAAACTCCCTTCCACTTCAAACTAAACTTTAAAATCAAAACAAGTTTAAACCATGAGTTTTTGCAAAAATCTTAGTATCTTAGACTCAAGAAAGATAAAACCAAGTTAAAGAATCAATTATCTTGAAGAAATCGCTTGGATAGAAAGCTAGGAGCAATGGAATAGTGAAATGGGGTTTTGGGGAGGTTTAACGTGAAAAGGGAATTTTTTTGGAGAAGGTGATAGCATTTCAAAAATCCTTTCTGTATTTCTTTTATTTCAAAATTCCCATTTGTCTTTTTTATTAAAACCAAGGTTATCCATTTAAAATAACTTCAAAATTAACCTAACTCGAATCGGTTTAACCAAACACGATTATCTCCCGGATCCTAAACTCAGGTGTTACAACTCCCCCTCACTTAAAGAATTTCGTCCTTGAAATTACATGACGGAAAGAGATACGAAAACTGTTTCTCCATGTCTTTCTTCCTCTCCCAAGTGGTCTCTTCCACACCACGGTGTCTTCACAAAACCTTGACTAACTCAATAGTCCTCCCACGTAACACTTTACTTCCCGAAGCAAGGATTTCAACCGGTTCTTCATCATAGGACAAATTTGGGTTTAACTCGATCTCTTCCACTGGCATCATATGAGACGAATCTGATCTATACTTTCGGACCATCAAAACATGGAATACATCATGAATCTTCTCTAGCTCTTTCGGCAATCTTAATCTATAAGCAACGAGACCAATCCTCTCAGCTACCTCGTATGGACCAATGAATCTCGGACTCAGCTTACCCTTCTTACCAAACTTCATCACCTTCTTCCAAGGTGAGACTTTCAAAAACACTTTGTCGCCAACATCATACTCTATCTCTTTTCTCTTCAGGTCGGCATACGATTTCTGTCTGTCTAAAGTTTCCTTCAAGCGATCACAAATCAGTTTTACCTTCTCGGTGGTGCCCTTAAGCAAGTCGGGCATAGGTACAAGCTTCTGTCCGACCTCAGCCCAATAAATAGGTGTTCTACATTTCCTACCATACATAGCTTCATACGGTGCCATCTAAATACTAGCCTGATAACTGTTATTATACGCAAACTCTACTAACGATAGGTGTTTCTCCTATGAACCCTAAAAGTCAATGATGCAACACCTCAACATGTCCTCTAACACCTTAATCACTCTCTCTGACTGACAATCTAACTGTGGGTGATACGAAGTACTGAAGTTCAACCAAGTACCTAAAGCACAATGCAAACATTCCCAAAATCTAGCTGTAAACCTCGGATCTCGGTATGACACAATCGATTTTGGTACCCCGTGCAATCTCACCATCTCATAGATGTACAGATCGGCCAACTTGTCTAAGGTGTAAGTAGTATGAACATGTATGAAATGGGCACACTTAGTGAATCTGTAGACTATTACCCATATTGAATTCTACTTCGAATGAGTCAACGGTAAACCTGACACAAAGTCCATGGTAATACGTTCCCACTTTTATTCCAGAATCTTCAACGGCTGTAACAAACCTGAAGAAAACTGATGCTCGGCCTTAACTCGCTGACAAACCATACACTTACTCACAAACTTGGCCACACCTTTCTTTAACCCAATCCCGTAGTACTCTTCTTTTAACCCACGGTACATCTTCGTACTACCTGGATACATAACAAAAGGACTGTTATGAGCTTCATTCAAGATAGTACGCCTCAACTCGGCATCTTCTGAAAAAACTACCTATCCTTGAAACATAAGATTCCAATCTCACCAAAACGAAAATCTATGGGTTTACCCTTGGCTATATCTTGCACGTGAGGAGCCAAAGATTCGTCTTGCAACTGTTTTTCCCGAATCAACTGATCTAACGAAGGTTTAACTTGTAGCTCGGCTATCAAACCACCATCTTGAGACACACTTAATCTAACAAACATAGCTCGCAACTCAACTGCCACTTTTCCACTCAAAGCATCTACCACTACATTTGCCTTACCCGGATGGTACTCTATCGTGAGGTCGTAGTCCTTAAAAGGCTCTAACAACCTACGCTGTCTAAGGTTCAACACTCTCTGAGTCATCAAGTATTTTAAGCTCTTGCGGTCAGTATATACCGTGCATTTCTTCATCGGTTCTAGAGTACGGAAGGCTGTCTTCGGTATGTTCACATCCTTTACCTTCAACTGATAGTAACCCGATCTCAAATCAAGCAAATCATCTATCTACGGCAAAGGATACTTGTTATTTACCGTTACCTTGTTTATCTGCCTATAATCTATACACATTCTCATATTGTCGTCCTTTTTCTTCACAAACAAGACCGGAGCACCCCACGAGGAAATACTGGGCCTAATGAACCCCCTATCTGACAGTTCCTGAAACTGTGTCCTCAACCCTTTCAACTCTTTCGGTGCCATTATATACGGAGCAATAGACACAGGTACAGAATCTAAATACGTCTCGATAGAAAACTCAGCATCCCTATCTGGAGGCAAACCCGACAACTCTTCCGGAAAGACACTTGGAAAATAACAAACTATTCTGATGTCTTACGGTCTAACCTCACTCATATTCGGATTCATCACATAAGCCAAATATGTTTGACAACTCAAATCCATCAATCTCTGAGCTTCCAAAGCAGAAACAACATTGGACAAGAACTTAACATTCTCGCCAACTACTACAACCTCAAAATCATCCGCAAGTCTCAAGGAAACTCTCTTGGTCTCAAAGTCTACCCTAGCTCTATACTTTACGAGCCAGTCCATGCCCAAAATCACATCGAACCCATAGAATGGCAATTCCATCATATCGATCGAAAACACATGACCCTAAATCATCAAAGGACGCCTCCTATACATTTTCCTAACTACCACAGTCTCACCGAAAGAACTAGTAACATTTACGCCTACCTCTAACCACTCATAAGGTAGATCTAAAGTTCTTGCATGCTTTTCCAAAATGTATGAATGTCCCGAGACCGAATCTATCAATGAAAGCAAAGATAAAGATCGTAAAAAAATTACTTGCGATGGCATCCATGTCATTTCCAGCCTCTCGCTGTGCATACACCCTAGTCGGTCCTCCACCCTCAAATTGAATTGCTACCACATGAGCTACATTCCTCTGACCATCATTCATTAGTTGAAAATTACCTCGACCGCGCCCACGACAACTTTGATGCTCAAAACCTTGAACTGGGGCATGTCCGCCCTTAGCCGAGTGAGGACAATTACGCCTTAAGTGATCTCGGGACCATAGTTCCAACATACCCTAAGGTACCCATACACTCACCCGGATGGATCTCCCCCATCTAGTGTACTCAGGAGTGTGAACAACAGCTTCTTGGCCCTGATGGCCACGTCCATGGTTACCGCCTCTATGTCTCGAGTCGGGTTGATATCTTCTATCTCTGTGCCTCTTAGCGTGCTCTTTGTCCCAATCCGCATGTCTCTTCCCTAAATCGGACCCACTAGCACGAGTGTTCGAGCCTCAACTCTACTCGATATCCTTGGCTCTAGAGACCAAAACATCAAACTCAGTGTAATCAGAAGCAAGCATATAAGTCTTCACATCCCTAATCAAACCATAACGGAAGCGCTTACACCGTTCTCTCTCATTGGGAACCAACTCGGAATCTTATTGACTCAACCTCACAAACTGGACTTCATACTCTGACACCGTCTTACTACCCTGAACCAAGGCCATAAATTCCCTCTTCCATTCATCCTGGTATCGGGCTCCGAGGTACTTCTTTTCGAAGGTTGTTCTGAAGAATTCTCAAGTGACGTCTGCCTCCGTCATACCCGAAATAACATTAGTCCACCATGCAAACGCATCTTTCTGAAGCAAGGAGACAACACAACCCAACTTACGAGTGTTCGAGCACTCTCTCTGACCTAAGATGCGTGTAGTAATCTCGAGCCAAGCCTCTGAACCCTCGGGAGTCAAACCATGGAACTCGACTCCGCCCAAACTACGAAGTCTCTCAAGGGGTAATCCAGTCCCTGCACCCTAAGGTGGTGATGTCGCATGTATACCGGCTAAAGCTGTCTGAAAAGCTCCGACTATGGTCTGAATCAAATGAGTCATGTCCGCA
Organism: Hibiscus tridactylites; assembly: GCA_958450335.1. Taxonomy (NCBI): domain Eukaryota; kingdom Viridiplantae; phylum Streptophyta; class Magnoliopsida; order Malvales; family Malvaceae; genus Hibiscus; species Hibiscus tridactylites. Next base: position 74,799,180 of record OY288281.1, read on the forward strand.
CCAGCCTGACCCTGGCCAACCTGAGGTCCATTACCATCACCTTCAACACTCGCACCAGCCTGAGGTACGTCATCTCCGACATTCGCCCCATTACCATCAGGATCAGGAAGAGGAGGAGGCACAACCCCGGGTGCCTGGTCACCCACTCTAGGCCTTCCCCTCGGTCTCACCATAACAAAGATAAAATCTAAAACAACAAACATAACACACAAGAAAACATTAGGTCAGCAAGGGTAATGATCCAAGTGCTCAAGCTCTTTTAACTAAAACCATTTTCCAATAACAATACTTAGCAATGGGGACTCTCGACTACTCTTCAACCAACAACAAGAACGAGAAATCATGCTTTCACACACCGTGCAATGGCAAACAAACCAAACAAGCCAACTTACCTGACTTACCTTCCCGGGAGACCTCGAAACCGAGGCTCTAATACCACCAAATGTAACATCGTCGTCCCGGCCTAGCCACTAGACCAAACCGAACGGGTTACACGGGGAAAACTGAAGCGAAACCCGTTAAGGCCTCACTCCGATTAGAATCCCTATTTTTTTCTTTTAATTAATCTTGTCTAAATGCTTTATTTAAACTTATGTGAGAAAGAAAACAACGAAAAAGCAAACACGGATACGAACCAAGCAGATCAAACAATTAAAGAAAAGTTTTATCCATTTTATTTCAGGCCGTATGGATACACTATGGGCCCGTATCGATACATCTCCACGGTCAAACTTCCTCGAGTCAACTTTGAATGACCGTATCGATACGCTTCAAGGCTGGTACCGATACGCCCTTTAACGGTCAAGTTTTCCAAAGTCAACTCCAGGACCGTATCGATACGCTTGAGGCACGTACCAATACCCCAATTTCTTGTCAATTTCTCAGATTTCTAGAGGGTATCGATACGCCCTCGCGTATCGTTATGAAAGGCTTAAAACAGGGGACCATATCGATATTGCCCTTGAGCGTATCGATACGCCCTGCACAGAAAGACAAAAAAATTCAGTTTTAAGCACAAGGGAGCCAACTTAAACCCCTACACAAGCATATGACCAACTTCTAGATATGCATGCAACTCAAGGCAACCAAGAAAACTCATTCAAACAAGTTAAACATTCAACGAAACTAAAAATTCATCAAAGCGTAATTTAGCAAAACAACCAAACATGTTTAACATTCTCAAAGAGTCAAAAGCCAAACCCAAGCATACCTCGACACTTTAAACATGATAACAATATTAACAATAGCATAGGAGTTTGGACACCAACTCCACAACACAAAAGTCTAGCATTCCCATTGCCTAAGTATTATTACAACCGTAAAAACCATACTTTGAGCTAGCCAAGAACTCCAAGACTCCTCCCTTGCCTCGCTTGCCTCCCGAAGCCACTAACGATTTGCGTTGTTGGAAAAGATAGCGTAAGCTTAAAAGCTTAGTGAGTGGAGCTCAAAATCACAACAACAACAATGCAGTTTAAAACATGTAATTAGTTTAAAGTCAAAATCATTTAGAAGGGGAAATATACTAAACTGAAAGCACAAAGACAAAACCATGGTGTGCACATGCACAATCATTCCCGGTGGGACTACACATCACCGTTCACAACAACTAGCAAGATTTCGGTGGGACTACACATCACCGTACTCATCTACTAGTTACTACCGGTGGGACTACACATCATCGTATTCAACAACATACTTTCCACTAACCATCACGTGAGGCTTTGACAACAACAACAACATAACAACATTAAATGTAGGTAAAATCAATTGCATTTCAACCAACAACATGTATAATCATATACACTGATACTTAACGAAACAAGACAAGAAGCAAATAAACTTACACTTGGGTTTAGGTTGGCCCCTAAGGCTCCACCCAAACCCCACGAAACCTTCTTTGAACATTTTAAAGCTTCAAAACAATTTCCACTCACCAACACAACCCGAACGATAGCTGAAACACTGATCTCAAGCCTCAATAACACCCGATATCGCGTCTGAAGTACCCGGATCAATCTCCTCTGCTTTAAGGCAACCCAAAAAAGAATATTAGGATGCTAATATACTTGTAAACCAACAACAACCCAGAAATCCAACTCCTTGCAACCAAAACACATTGATTCAAACCCAAATTTCACCCAAAACATATTCAATTCATCCCTAAACTACTTGCAGCCAATCCCAACGAATTTATCATCAAAAATCTATCTTTTAACATCCAACACATCAACCCAAAGCTATCAAACCATCAGCTGTCATTAGACCCAAAACTCGTCCAAAAACTCAAGATTTCCAACTTCCAAAGTTACTCACAACACCTATTTCGGGTTTCCTATAACAACCCATCATTTCCATGTTATTTTAGCAATAAGACAAAGTTAAAAATACACCTAAACCCAGCCACAACCAACCCCAACAAAAATCCCATAAACTCTCTTCCACTTCAAACCAAACTTTAAAATCAAAATAAGTTTAAATCATGAGTTTTTGCAAAAATCTTAGTATCTACGACTCAAGAAAGATAAAACCAAGTTAAAGAATCAATTATCTTAAAGAAATCGCTTGGATATAAAGCTAGGAGCAATAGAATAGTGAAATAGGGTTTTGGGGAGGTTTAATGTGAAAAGAGTTTTTTTTTTGGAGAAGATGATAGCATTTCAAAAACCCTTCCTTTATTTCTTTTATTTCAAAATTCTCATTTTGTCCTTTTTATTAAAACCAAGGTTATTCATTTAAAATAGCTTCAAAATTAACCTAATCCGAATCGGTTTAACCAAACATGATTATCTCTCGGACCCTAAACTCGGGCGTTACATCTTCCCGATATATGTATATCACATATGAAAAATAATATATATATTATCATATATATATATATATATTGTATATGGTCATAGAAAATCGTATAAATTAGAAACAATTAGTACTATATTATTATAAATGTTTGCAATTAAATTTGAATAGAAACTTGAACAACTCGACTCGGAAAATTTTCAAATAAACTTTGAGTTATACAATATGACTCATCAACTCGACTAGCTTGAAAATTTTCAACTCAACTCGATTTAATTGAATGCTCGTTCTAACCGCAACTGACTGAGAGTAAGGTTGGGATTAAAACCTCTATAGCGCTATTGATTTTAGGGTAAACTACATAGATGACCACCACACTATTAAAAGTGTTGTGATTTGACCACCTTACTTTTTTTAAAACAATTAAACCATCATACTATTAAATTGGATGCAATTTGACCACCGCCATTAGAGGCTAATAGAAGGGTGATGTGGCAGTTAAAAAATAAGGGTATAATTACACATTTGGTCCTCGTTACTTATACACTCTATTAATTTGATCATAATTTTAATTTAATAAAATAAATAAATTATTTGGTGACACGTGTCACCACCTTATTGGAGGACTTTAATTATTTTTATTTAATTTAGTTAATTAATTTCCTCCCTCCAATCAGGTTGTGACACGTGTCACATGATTGTAGAAGGAAAATTAAAAGCAAAGAATTGGGGCTAGAGGGATTCGAACTAAGATTAGATTGGTGGAAAGAAGCTAGGCTTGCAACTAGGCCAAGCTTACTTTTGTGATATGAAGTACCACATATAGTATATGTTTATATTGTTATTAATGACTGGAAAAATTGGAAGTAACAAAATTGGGGCTGAGGGGATTCAAATCAAGGCTCCATTGGTGGAAAGAAGGATGTGCTTACCACTAAGCCAAGCTTATTTTGTGACATGAAGTACAACATATAATATATCTGTTATATTATTGTTAATGCATGGAGAATGGAGGAAATTCGGTTTTAGGGAATTCGAACACAACATACTTATGATGCATAAAAATATCTAACCCAATTAAATAAATCTAATAATTAAATTAAAGTTAACAATATTTTGTATATATTTTAAATTATATTTAGTGCACGATTAAAATTTAAAAAAATTAAAATTATATTAAATTGATTGAATTATGTTCGTGAGTTTGGATTCGCTAAATAAATTTAATATATTTTTTTATTTTTTATTTTAATCGTGCACTAAATATAATTTAAAATATATACAAAATATTGTTAATTTTAATTTAATTATTACATTTATTTAATTGGGTTATATGTTTTTATGCATCATAAGTATGTTGTGTTCGAGTTCCCTAAAATCGCATTTCCTCCATTTTGTTCATATCACAAAAATAAGTTTGGCCTAGTGGCAATCACATGCTTCTTTCCACCAAGGGAGCCTTGGTTTGAATCCCCCAGCCCCAATTTTGTTGCTTTTAATTTTTACAGGCATTAATAACAATATAATCATATACTATATGTGGTATTTCATATCACAAAAGTAAGCTTGGCCTAGTGACAAGCCCAACTTCTTCCTACCGATCCAACATTGGTTTGAATCCCCCTACCCTCAATTCTCTGCTTTCAATTTTCCTATCCAATCATGTGACACGTGTCATAACCTAATTAGAGGGGGAAATTAATTAATTAAATTAAATAAAAATAATTAAATTCGTTCAATATGGTGGTGACACGTGTCACTAAATAATTAAATAATTAATTTGTTTTATTAAATTAAAATTAGGATCAAATTAATAGAGTGTATAAGTAACGATGACCAAATGTGTAATTATGCCCTTATTTTTTAACTACCACGTCACTTTTCCGTTAACCTCTAACGGCTGGTGGTCAAATCGCATCCAATTTAATAGTATGGTGGTTTAATTGCTTCGAAAAAAAGTAAAGTGGTCAAATCGCGACTTTTCTAATAATATGGTGGTCATTTATATAGTTTACCCTTGATTTTATATAAGATGACTCAACTTGGGGACCAAGAATAGGAGGAGAACTAAGGTTTCCCCACAAATGGAAAAGAGGATGGAGCCAATGGCCAAGGTGTTGGCAAATTGGCATCGTTAAGGCTTTTGGCCATTTGGGAGAATAGGGCTCAACCAAAAGAATCTGGTTTTCAGCTTTAAATTATGTGACGGGGAGTGTTGGGCAGGGATGGATCGAGAATGCTGAAAGAATAGTCCCAATTTCTGATAATTTCAAACTCCTATAAGTTTATGTATTCTTTTATATTTTTTATAGAAGATTTAAATTTGTACCTCTTAAATTTTATAATTTTGTATTCCTTAAATTTATACCTCTAACAGCTCACATTACTAACAGAAAATTATGGGTCTGTCCCAAGTGGTAGGTGGTTTCATCCCATGATTACACCACTCAAGTCCCCTCCATTTCACCTTTTTCCACCACTCCAAGCCTCCCATCGTTTGCTTATTATCATAATGTTTCTCATTTGTTTTAAAAAAATTATGATGTTTTTATCATAGGCATTATCATATACATATTCTTCCATCCTCATTATATCTTATAATTTGAATAGAACCCTAATTATGGGGTAGTTTTAAGGTGAGACATTTTTACAGTGCGATTAAAATAAAGTGATCTTATACAAATTCTTACTCAATTGGTAAGAATTTAGGTTATAATATAATAGTTTGTGTAGCTACACAAATTCTTACCTAATGCAAAATCTACACAAATTCTTACCCAGTTAGTAAGACTTTTTATAAGAATTTATGTTGGTCGCATTTTAGGCGGGTTTTTTTAGACTTTCCCCCAACTGTTAGCCTAGTGGTAGGGATGGCAATGGAGCGGGGCGGGTCAAGTGTTTGGCCGCCCCGACCTGAAATTTAAACCATCCGCCCGACCCATATATTCTAATAAAAAACCAACTAAATCTAGCCCAACCAAAAAAAATAAAAAAATAAATATAATATAAAAATATAATAAATATATCAAGTCGGGTAGAAAAATTTTCACCCTAAACCTAAACCCACCCCACCCAACTTTATTTCTCCAATAACTTGACCCGACCTAAATCTGATTTTTTTAATATAAACAAATATCGACACCCGACGGGAACGGGTCAAATTGCCATCCATATCTTGTGGTCATCTATGTTTACCCTAAACTCATGAAGGGTTCGATTAGCAATGATGACTTCATGAAGTGAATTACGGTCAAGGACGAAGTTAAAATCGAATATTAGGAGGAGTTAAAATATTATATTTTAAAAATATAAATGTTTGTTAAGTATTTAAACTCAAGATCTAAGACCTAAATTGTTATCAGACTAAAAAATTGAGAACACGAGTCTTTCATTTTTAATCCATCCCCTACTTGAATAAATATTTATTAAAACCTTATACTTTTTAAATATTTATTTATATAAAATTAAAGTATTATTAAATCAAAATTTATAAACTTATAAAATGAAAAACAACACCTTTGAGCCTGTACAGCGTCTGCATGTTCTCTATTTATGAGCACAAGTTCACACTCTTGTCAAGTTATAGTATAAAAGATATCGTCTCCTACAGGGATTGGAGCATCTCCTATGAGTGGTTTCCTACACAAAGATTTAGTAAATGTGTAATTAAATATCATGATGTGGAAATATAAAAACATAAATAAAATAAAGATAGTGATGAGAGGGATGATAGGGAGAGATTTGGTCGATAGACTGGGTAAGACAATTGCAACTCAGTAGCGTGAAGACTACATTGTACAGCTTGAGTATGTTCTGCGCTGCCATGAATTGTTGCATCGGCGGGTATGGTAGGCGGCAGGCTACGACCCTGTCACGCAGCCGCAGCGGGTCACAACCCCTGTAACTTTTGTTGTCTCGACAGGTGGAATAGAAATAGGTCCTAGTGGCAAGTCTGGCAGACATTCCAAGTTTGGCAGGATAGTCGACAACGGTCCTCCCTATTTCTAGGCAATGATGCTCGAACACTTACTTGATGTAGGCAATACCTAGCAATCTCAGCGTAAACCTAACACGAGCAAGAGCATTCGATTGGTGATCCCTTTTAGCTGCTGAATTTTGTGAACTTGTTAGGAACCAAGTTAGTCACGCCCCAACATGTTGTGACTGTGCTTAACCCTTTCGTGAGCCTTACACTTTCGTGCCCAACAAATGGATTCTCTCAACTGACTGGTGTAGACTTATTGAAAGAATGAAGTGCATGGATTAAGCAAACTTTAGAATTTTATTAAAAACAACTCAAAACTATTACAACCGTTTCTCACATCTACTTTACACACACACGCCTAAACCCTAGGAGAGTTGGGTCACGAACCCCAACAACTCCCATCTACCTAGCTACATCTCTGTTGTGCGGCTATTCAAGCACACATCCCCTCATACCTGGTCATGCCTATACACTTACATACATTGGGTATATATAGGGCTCATGGCCTAAGTTTGAGTCTTCCTTGAAGTGGAAGTTCTTAAAGTAATTTACATTAAATACAGACTCCTTTTTGACTTAAATGTGGACTTTTTGGACGTTTCATTCTCCCGCAAGTAAGGATAAGTATTCCTACTTATCGATCTTGGATCAGCTCTACCAGCCGCTATAGGCTTTAGAAAATTGCAAGACTGCCTCATTGGGCTTAGGAAATTGCCCTCTTTCAATTGCGACCCATCTTGGCTAAGTCGGTGTAACTCTTACTTGGGCGGCACTTGGCGGCAATGCTTCTTCGGCAGCGTCCTTGGCGGCATTTGGAACTGCTTCAGTACAACTCCAGTTTTCCTGTCTTCTCATCTCCTCTCCTTGCTATAGCACCTGAAAATAAAAACTAAACTAAAACAATATTTTTTCTTAACCAAACATAAGATATTCAATAAAAGCATGGTGAAAGAGAAAATATTGTTATAATGCATGTTATGCACCTAAATATGCCTAAATGAGCTTAAGAACAACAATAATAAGGGCAAGAATGTGTACAAAATTGATGAGCTCTCAATTGTGACACCTTTTAATCGCTATTTTTCTAGTTTTTAGGATTTCTTGCTACCTAATCCATTCTGTTTTGCTATGTTTTGTGCAGGAAACCTAATTCTGGAAATAGCAGCAAAAGGGGGCATTTCTGTAGTTTTTTTATTCTGGTCATGACTGGCATTGTGGGCACGACACTGGGCATATCGTATCTGACGTGGCAATATGTGGTGACTTCTAGAAGATTCTGGAAGATCTTTTGTTTATTATTTTAAATTATCTCATCACCTTATCTTTGTAAATCTAAGCCTATAAATACCACCCCTTGGTAAAGGCTTAGATCATCAATCATCAATCAATTAGTCTTCATCTTTTCTGGCACCGTTCGCCAACCGCCATTCAAGGCTCTTCGCCACTGTTGGCCTGAGAAACTCCCATCGTGCTCCTCCTCCTCGTTCACCGTCTCCCTCATTACACTATATGCCAACGGTGGACTCAATTTCATCACTCACGGGGAGTCTCTTTTGCCCTTATTTTCTCTTTATTTCCTTAATTTTTATGAATTGGGTCAATTCATTTAAGTGGGGGGAGGGTAGCAAACCACTTGCCATGCTTATCTGATATATGTTTGATTTTGGTTTAACTTTGAGAAAATATTTTCTTTGCCATTGCTTGCTGTCTAGCATGTTATAATTGTTGTAGTGCGTAGGAATGATTGAATGTTAACACTTTTGATAATCAAATGGCATTAGTATAATGATAGTTTGACATCTCCTTTCAATTTGCCTTGATTGTGTTAATTAGATTTCTTGCCTAGCTTAATTAACTTAGCCTAATTTTGTGAGACTTTGAGCTTTGAGCATGCATGATCTTATTCTTTATGCTCATTTTTCCTTGCTTGAGAGTGTCATCTTGAATTTAGGAATCTAGAACTTGTGACTTGTATGTGATTTGAGACTACACTAAGAATAAGGTGCTTTAAGATGATTTAGGCATTAGGATTTAGCCCATTTCCTCTCTTTCATAAAACATAATAAATAAACCATACCTTTTCTTATCACTTAGTGAGCCTTTGAAGCCTTATATCCCATATTTTTTTTGCTTAACCCTTATCAAACCTTGTTTTTCCTTGACCACTTTTTGATTGATTCAATGCTAGAAGCTATATTACTAGAAAATTAAAGGGCTGCAATTCGAATAAAGGGTAGAATTTTTCGAAAAGAAAAAAAAAAGAAGAAAAAAAACACAGTTTCGAAAAACTGAAAAGAAAAAGAAAAAATTGTTTGCTTGCCCACTTTTAAGCTTCTCTTTTGTCTTCATTGTTTATTATATCTTGCATTGATCATCTTCCTTTGTTTATTTTCTTTCCATCTTTTTACCCTTTTCTAAAACCACATTACACCTTGAATAAAAGACCTAATGATTTTTGCACCCTGATTCTAATAAAGTAGTGGAGAATTGAACTTGTTACAAGCATATGGAAACCTTTATTCATGTATGACTTAGAGTGTTTTTGCTTCACTTCTACCTATAAACACTTTGAGTGCACTTGAGTGTACCTTGGTGAGGATTAAGTCTAGGTTAGAATCTTGGTATCTCTTGATAGGTAATTGGAAGGATGAAGGGTTGTTCTTTGCTTATGTCCATTTAGTTTGATTTGTGTTTCTTTCATGATACTTTTTTGCACTAGAACTCTTATAATTTTGTTTGATACTTATGATGGTTTTTAGGATTTGATAAGCTCTCAATTGTGACACCTAATTTTGCTATGTTTTGTGCAGGAAACCTATAAACACGTCGTATCTGACGTGGCAAATACGTGCTGACTTCTAGAAGATTCTGGACGATCTGGAAGATCTTATCAGTTTATCCGTTTCGTTTTGCTATATTTAAATTTCAAAACATTTGAATTATTTATCTTTTGTTTATTATATTAAATTATCTCATCACCTTATCTTTGTAAATCTAAGCCTATAAATATCACCCCTTGGTAAAGGCTTAGATCATCAATCATCAATCAATTAGTCTTCATCTTTTAGTTTGAAACACTTGTTATTTCTAGTCTTTAATCAAAGTTCTCTTTTCTTACTTTTGTTCTTTTATGTTCTTTAATTATTTTTATGAAATCAAGTTAAGTATGATAACTAATATCACGCTTAGCTAAATCTCTTGAGCCAAGAACTAGCCAAGTCAATTCAAATCGTGAGAATTGAACATTGCTTAATTTCCTTCGGGAATACATTTTTATCTTTTGGTTTAGATAGTTTGGCAATCGGCCTTACTAAAGTTTTTAATCGTTTTTCAAATTAAAAAGAGCTCGTTGGTCTGGAATCGTTTAAAAACATAGTTGGGAGGAAGGATCGGCCTGTGGCAATTTCGACTTCCTGTGAACACTCTTAGCAGCGGTCCGCTAAGGAAAGATAAAATCAGAAGTGATTCTTTTTAAGACAATTTTTGAGTCGGGCTTTTCCTGTTTTCAAAACTAAATATTTTAACGGCGATAGACGTGGTTAATTTGTTTAAGAACCAACCTTCAAAGATAGACTTTGGGGGATTGGTTACTCGAGAGAGAAGCAAGTTGCGACGGGTTGGGCCTCGCAGACTGTAACTACATGATCACCGGAGTAAAAATCCATTTCAATGATCGAAAGAATTGACAAGGCTAGCTTGAGGCTATTTTGCATATTTGGACTTTCTTATTATTTTCTTTACTTTTGCATTTAATTCTACTATTTCATTTTCACTCAATATCAGATCACCCTTTTTTTTACTTTTCTTGTTTTCACATATATTCCTGGAAGCATTAATCAAAGTATCATTCAGTCAAGAATTCCGACTAATCTCCCTGTGGATCGACCCTCTTTCCCTATAACTACTTAATTTCTTTATTTTATTATTTGTTGAAAGAGGTTAATGTATTTATTTATTTTGATGAGTATAACGACGCTTGTCAAAAATATAGAACTCGTGGACACTCTATAGAGCCCTAAGGCGATCCATCCTTAATTACAATGAATCACTTAATGTGTGTTGTGTGGTCGTGCTTGTATGACAATGATATATCGACCACAAATGACGAAATATAATTCTATTGTCTTTTTTCGGTGCTCATTTTATGCTTTATATTAAAAATGAGTTTAGGGTTAAGATTTTAAAGTTAAAGTTTAAATAGTTAGAGGTAGAATAAAATTTTTACGGTTAAGGATTTAAAACTAAATTAGAACTTGAATTTTTTTTTTGTATTATGACATAGAAAATGCACCGAAAAAGAGCAGAAAATTTTTGTCCCAAAATACGTGTGAATTGGTCCTTTTGTGTGTTGTACAAAATAAGAACTTTTTAATAACACCTTATTATTATTATTGTTGTTGTTGTTGTTTTGTGATACCAACCAACCAACTACTAAGTAGGGGTATACATTTTTAAATATCAGATATGATATATTCTAAATTTTTTGGACACCTAATAAGTTTTTTTATTATTAATGGGGAAGTAAACCCCAAGCCTCGTTAAAAAAATCTCTTTATACCTAAATGCAAGAAAAAGAGTGCCTAAGGTACTACTTAACGAATCAAAATGACAACCTCATCAAACAATAAACTCTAAAAAGACTAAGTCAAAAATAACTAAGATCAAAATTACATCTGGTGGTTCAATAAACTCATGGAAACCAAACAGAACCTTTTCACGCGAGAAGAACTAGAGCATTCGCCACCTTGTTACTTTCACATTTAACCAGGGCACAATCCAAACCTCCCAACGTCTATCTAAGAGATCCAAAACCCCATGCAATCCGATTTCCAATCGGTCTCTCAAGACTTGTGATGCATGATCACACTCATAGATACCCCCACAACTCGGCTTCAATGGATGAGAACAATTCGATACTTCTTAGAAAATCCCACGATCCATTCACCTTGATGATTGCGAAGTGTTGTGGTCATCACCTATTACCGAGTTTCAGGGCCACAACTATGTCACTGAGGGCCACAATCGTGTCATTGTCACCACGTCCCCATTTCAAGAACATCAACGTTTTAGGAAGAAGTGCCTTTTTTAAATTAATTCTTAAGGTTAGGGAAACGTTTCCTCGTTTCAAACATTGTAACGTCTCCTCGAAGAGTTTCTATAATGTTTCTTTTGCATATATGTAGGAAGTGGACAGCTGGTGGAGGGCTGGTTCACTGGTGAGGGTTCAGATCCTACACACCAGGCAGCCCCTACCGCATAGTTGTAGATGGTGTGATTTAGTTTTATGTAATCCAAAACCTTTTTTTATCATTTTAATAAAACAAAATTGTTTTTCTTTCCTTCGAGGAAGTAGAGGGTCGACCGTGTGCATCCGCTATGCCTTACGATTTCGACTCCTTGGCGGAGTGATCCTTTTGTGACGCGAGACTAACGTGTTGCTTGCTTGTTTTGGACAAATCTATCAAGAGAAAAGGTTGACTTGATCGAGAAAAGTCATGTTCAAGTGCTGCACGGCTTAGCAACCTAGTGAACTAAAGGCTAAGACCATGACACGTGGTATTAGAGCGAGAATACGATGGGATTAGTTAGCCATGTGATGACGGTGGTTGGTTATAACTACTGATACAGTAGTGAATATTTGTTAACCAAACGTTGCAGTGATCTGTGCTAATTTGACCCAAGGGAGCTTTATTCGATGACTCTGGTGCGCGGTGATGCCATTTTGATGCGTGGCGAGTAGGGGTGTTCAAATCCAGGTACCTGGGTTTTCGGGTACCCGGACCTTCGGGTATTAGGTTTATCGGCCCGTGTCCCGACTCGTAAATACCAGGTACCCGGTTCTTATTTTTTCTTTCTTTTTTATTTTAAAATTTAAAAAAAAAAACTTAAAAGTTTATAACACATGATCCAAACAAAAAATAATAATGATTTGAAGTTTATAACCATAAGAAAGACATTAAAAATATTAATCTTGATCGTGATTTTTTTAATCTCATATTTTTTAAAGAAACCTACTAATGCATAAATGCAATAGAGAAGCCTTGTTGTTTGTTTCATATCGAATCTTACATATTCACAAATTAATATTTTTTTTTGTTGAAAAATTTAAAACATGAAAGCATATAATACAAATATAGAATGAATTTAGAGATTTAAATATAGTTCTAAAGTAAAAATATTAAGTAATCTAATAAAATAAAAAATAAAAAAATTGGAACCGGGTACACAAAAAAATCATATTTTTTGACCCGGGCCCAACCCGGGAAATGACGGGTCGGGTACCCGGCCTGGGTAAAAAAAATTCCAGGTAAATACCCGATTATTTGTGTTCGGGTAGTCGGGTCGGGTAGTTCAGGTCGGGTAATTTTGAACACCCCTAGTGGCGAGATATGTATTGGACTGTTTCTTATCAGGTTGGGTTTTTGGTTCAATTGATCTCACGCCAAGCGCTTCCATGGGTGGAGTATGTAAGGTAGTCTGACTTCATGCCAAGCGATCCAATGGATGGAGTAGGCAGGGTGGTCGAGATTCACGCCAAGCGCTCTCCTGAGGGTAGTAGGCAGGGTGACCTGGTTTCACGCCAATCACTTCAACATGTGGGCTAGGCAGGGTGGTCTGATTTCACGCCAAGCGCTTTAACATGTGGGGTATGTAGGGTGGGTCACTAAGATGATTACCGCAATGGGATATTGGAAGAGCACGTAGGTGCATGGTTATGGTTGGGCCGCACAATGGTGATTGATCTTGTTTCAATGCATAGGCACTTATTTCTCTTTGACACAGAGGTGCTCAGTTGACATATCTGGTATAGTGGTGCCCTTTGGATACAAGCACATTGGTGCTTTCTTGCTAGAGCATAGCAGTGCCTAGTTCTTGTTTTGTTGGGAAAGCACAGCATGCTTATTCCCTTATGATGCACAGTGGTGCTTGTTGCTAGATCACAACGGTGCCTAGTTTTCTTTGGGAAGAAAGAACAGTGGTGCCTATCCCTTGATGATTCACAGTGGTGCTTGTTGCTAGCGCACAATGGTGCATAGCCCCTCATGATGCACAATGGTGCTTGTTGCTAGCGCACAACGGTGCCTAATTTTATTTTGGGAATCACATCGGTGCCTATCCCTTCATGTAGCACGGTGGTGCTTGTTGGATAATTTTCGTGGAATCAGTGTACAAGTGGTGTCTATCGTTAACCACGGTAATTAACCTAGCGCAGTGGCGCATGTGATTTGAGGCACGGTGGTGCTTATTTGTCCTTTGCAGGATCAACAATGTTGTAAGTTGATGAAGATGGAATATACACCTAAACCGGGGCGGGAAAATGCCCATGAGTTGCGGCGCGAGGAAGCGCAAGAACTCAGGGAAGGGAATTTATCTTTGACACGCTAATGCTCGTCGGTGACCTGTGGACTAAGCAAATGTTCTCAGTACTGATGGGACTCGTGTATGGCTATCTTGGTAGCATTACGAAGTGTGTATTCCTCGTGGTGCGATGGAACATTTGTTAGCCAGGTAGTGCAAGTTTCGTTAACAGGAAGATGCTTACGTATCGCCCAAAGAGGAGAGTCATTGTCTCATGGTGTCTATCGGTAATAGTGATAGTAACCTCAATGCAATTGCAATCTTTTGGTAATATTGTTTACCGATGATGATTTTTTTATGAGTAAAATGATGCTTCTTGTTATTTGAGTACAAGTGTGCTTGTTGTTGGCATTACATGATTGTTGTGTCATATCAGCACGAGGGCATGTGTCGCATGTAACATAAATGTGCTTATTTTGTCCTTCTAACACAATGGTGATTCTTTTTTCCAGGATAAAGTATGGTGCTCGGTTGTTTTTTAATATTTTCTTTCAGGTGAAAGGAAAGGTAATTACGAGATGCATAGGTGGATACAACGCGTGGTTGCAAGTCCTCAATCTAAACCGTAAAGGTAAAGCTGGAGGCAACTTGGGTTAGTTGCTATAGTTACTATAGTTTGGGTGGCAAGGGTTGTGGAGTCGTGTTTCTCAAGGATACTGGTCCACCCATTAATAAAAAGTGAAAGATATAATAAGACTCGCTTCTTATACGAAGGTGGAGGGTAAAAACTCCTATGATTTCGAACTATCTAGTGAAGTGGTTGTGTGATGGCGGTAATCTCATTATGTGATGGGAGGGATGCCTCCACAAAACATAGTGGAGTTCTTAGTATGTGCTCTAATGCTGGTGAGGAGTCTATAAGCGAGCGTACACATCGTGGAATCGTGTGGGAGAATCGATCACGTTGAGAAATAAAATGGGAGTGGAGCCAGAAGCCATGGAAATGTTCTCCACCCCTAATCATTCATCTGAACACAACAAATTTCCTAATAGGGCAAGAAGAAATGTGTTGAGGGTGGCAATTTAAGACAAGATATGTTCGGAAATAGATGGTAGATTTGGCATGGTGAAGAACATATGAGCCAACATGGCCTTGTCCTGGATAGCGAAGGGGAAACACTCTCGTTGGCAAGGTAGAATGTCGTTTGTAGAAGAAGCCATTTTGGGCGAGAGAAACAATTGCGATGCGACTTGTGTAATCATTGTCGGAACTTGATGGACCACACAAGGTGTTCTAGCGTGGGGGTGCAATCTAGTATAATTGTGTAATGCAAGAGTATTTACGGAAAGCTTTCCTTGCGAATGATTGGGCAAGCGGAGCCAAAGTTGGACACGGAACATACAAACATGATAGGGTGTGTTTTTTGGTTTAGTACCAAAAGACTGTCGTTTAGGGTGGTGGAATCCCCAATCTGGGTGGTGGGGATAAGTATTACTACCCACAAGAGACTAAGCGGGGCGATCTAGTGAGTCACACGACTCAGATCAAAATCTATGTATGAATCAAGAAAAGTTTGAAGCAAAATTTGGGTACCAAGGATACATCATGCTTCATCCGACAAAAAAAATACCCAGAGGGACATGCGAAAGCAAGGGACCAGAGAAAGATTTGGTATAGAGATTGTGTTACAAGAATAGCCTCTTCGAGTTTGTAGGGAAAACTGGTGGTAACAGTTGGTTCGATTATTTGTCTGACTTAGGCGAACTCTTCAAGACAAGATTTAATTTCGAGGAAGAATATCTTACATGCTTTCTCAGGTAGCGAGGTAGGCCTCTCTAGATGACCCTTCCCTAGCTTTAGGGTAGGCGTTGGGCTCCCAAAGAATATTTGATATGTTATATCAGATCGTTTAAGGGGGAGCAATATTGTTTCCCCAAGATGATCAATGGGTTTCAAGAAGAAGATTGAACGTGGGGAGTTATTAGACTTGCTAGAGCATAATGAGCTCAACGAATTGGTAAAATGGGCATCGAAGCTATCATTATTACCCCTCAAGGAAACATGGTGGCTAAGTTGTTAACAAAAACACCTTCTAGAGTTGGGCACAATGATGTTGTAGAACTAAGTGTTTTGATATAATATTTGAAAAATATTTTGGACTAAATTGAAGAAAAAAAATATGCTTTTAGTCAAAAACAACTTGAAAATATGTTTAAGGGTTTTACAAGGCTTTGGAATGATTTAAAGTGCATCTAAAGTAGTCAAAACTATGTTTTTCAAGTACCCGTACTGATACGGTTTGGTACCATACTGATATGCCTTAGGGTTTCAACTACAGTGATTTTCTAGTAGCTAAAACTCGTACCGATACGCCTTGACGTATTGATACGGTATGCCTTAAAATACCTAATGGTTATTTCGCGTACTGATACACCGTACTACCCCCAACGATCATTTAAAATGCAGGACTGTATTGATACGCATACTAGACGTATCAATACGCACCAGCTAAAAGGCTCAGCAACTACTTCCTTATCGGGACCGTGTCAATACGATTAGAGGGGTATCGATACGCCAAGCTGCAGAAGTGCATTTATGGTGGGAAATAAAGGCTCCAATGGCTCCAAGACAACCCCAACGGTCTTCAACAGCTATAAACTCAATTGAGAGTATAAAAGGGACCTTCAAGCATCAAGAGATGGTTAATGCTTCAATTGTTACAACAATATGATGTCAAAATGTCTTTAGAGCTTTAATTGTAAATTCATTGTATATACAACACTTGTGAGCTAAACATTGTCAAATTTGCTCAAGTGTTTAGGTTTTGAGTAAGTGATAAATAGTGCAAACAAATACCTATTAGAGGAATTTCAAGTTTGCTTAGAATTTCTCTTGTAAGAGAGTGGTTGATCAAGCTTTGGGTAGAAAGCTTAATCGTTGTAAAGGTTGTCTCCTTAGCCTAGAAAAGGGGACGAAATTCTTACTGAATTTGGTTGAAATCCTTAGTGGGGAGCTAAGGTAGTGGATGTAGGTGCTTGTTGAAGGTCGAATCACTATAAATCCTTGTGTCAATTGTCTATATTTCACCTCTCATAAAATCACCAAAATATCCAACTTCTCTACCACTTGGAAAGCTAGAACGGTTAAAGAAAATCGAGCACATAAAAACCAACAATTGGTATCAGAGCTTGGCTCAATTGAAGAAGATTAACATCCTATTGAGGTGATCCGGAAAGCTCGATACAACATCCAACCAACGGAAGCTATGGCACACTCAATCGACAAGCCACCATTCTTCAACGGTGAACACTATGCCTATTGGAAGAATAGGATGAAGCTCTTCATCAAGGGTAAAGATTATCATCTATGGGACCTTGTTGAAGATGAATCGTTCGTGCCAACAAGAAGAAAGGCGGATTGGAATGCCAACGACAAAAAGATGTTGGAGCTCAATTGCAAAGCCTTGCACTTCATATTTTATGCATTAGGCCCAGATCTGTATGCCCAAGTCTCTTCATGTGAGAGTGCCAAGGAAGTTTGAGACAAGCTCGAATTCATATTTTGTGCATTAGGCCCAGATGTGTATGCCCAAGTCTCTTCCTGTGAGAGTGCCAAGGAAGTTTAGGACAAGCTCGAAGTTACAAACGAGGTAACAAACGAAGTAAAGAAGACCAAGATCGGCCTTCTCAACCTAAAGTATGAGAACTTCAAGATGGATCTGGAAGAGGACATTGAGCAGATGTTCCACCGATTCTCCACCATCATCAATGGACTGAAAGGCTATAGAGAAGTCATTCCGGAAGAAAAGCTTGTCCGAAAGCTTCTCTATTCTCTTCTCGAGTCGTGGGACTCAAAAAAGACCGTCATCATCGAAGCCAAGAATCTCAAGACCAAGAAAGATAGGGAAGAAGAAGTTCGTGGAGCTAGGCATCAACGCAAGGGTCGTTGCTCTCAATTTCTCCATATTCCATCATGTAGAACTAAGTGAGGAGGAAAGCAAAGATGAAGAGAAGGCCTATCTCTTTAAGAAATTCACCTGATTCATGAAGAGCGAGATGAATAAATCCAAGCATGAATCGAAAAAAAGATGAAGGATTCCCACAAGTCCAACAAAAATGGATCATCTTCAAAGAAAGCATATGTGGCGACATGGAGTGATGAAGACTCCACCGATGATGAGGTAGCCCACATATGCTTCATGGCTCTCAATGAGGGGGAGGTAACTTCTAAGTCATCTTGCTCAAATTCTTATTCATTTGATGAGTTACAAGAAGCCTATGATGAATTGGTTTTTAAATTTAAGGCTTCATTTTCGAAAAACAAGAAACTGGTTTCAAAGTTTAAAATCGAAAATGATTTGCTTTCTAAAACCAATTTAGAGTTTGTAGCAAAAATCAAAGATTTTGAACTTAAAGTTTTAGATTTACAAAACTTGCTTCAAACGATGGAAAAAGATCATCAAAAAGAAGTTGATGATCTTAAGAAAGAAAAAGATTTGATTTACAAAGAACTTGAAAAGAAAAACAATTTGAGGAAATCAAACTTTTATGTGAGACAATCTAGTGCCCCTAGACTTTTAAATGGAAAAGTTGTTAGAAGTATTTGGGTCCCAAAAGGACTAAGTACTTCAACTAAAAAGGATGAAATTGAAAAATAGATTCCTAAGGGGACTAAACTGTGTGCAACTAACGTCTATGGATCCAAAGCAATTTGGATACCAAAAATTACTTGATTGTCTTGTTTAAGTGTGATGGAGAGTGACCAACAAGTCCAAATTTGAGTGGGAGCTCCACGCACACAAAGAATAACACTTGAAGAAGGAAGGCTTCACGTCCTTCCTTAAAGTTCAAGTGTTGGTAAAATCTAGTTGTTTTTCATTTGTTTAATTTGATTTATTTTTAAATTCAACTAGATTATCATATTTTTGAACTAACATTGTTTGATGCTTTGAGTAAGGGGGAGCCAATTTTAAAACCAAAAGTTTTTAATTGTGTCAAATTTTTAAAACCTCCTAAGTTATTTTGAGCCTAGTGTCTTTTTAAATTCTTTTTGATATAACAAAAAGGGGAGAAATGGTTTGAAAAATTGATTTTTCAAGCGAATAAGGGGGAGCCTTAATTTCATTCAAATTTTAATATCTTGTTTAAATTTTAAAATACAAAGGGGGAGAGAATCTCAAACAATTTTTTCAAGTTGGTTTTATTATATCAAAAGGGGAAGATTGTAGAACTAAGTGTTTTGATATAATATTTGAAAAATGTTTTGGACTAAATTGAAAAGAATTTAAAATATGTTTTTAGTCAAAAACAACTTGAAAATATATTTAAGGGTTTTACAAGGCTTTGGAATGATTTAAAGTGCATCTAAAGTAGTTAAAATTGTGCTTTTCAAGTACATGTACCGATACAGTCTGGTACCATACCGATACGCCCTAGGGTTTCAACTACAGTGATTTTCCAGTAGCCAAAACTCGTACCGATACGCCTTGATGTATCGATACGCCTTGACGTATCGATACGCACCAGCTAAATACCCGTACCAGGAGCCCCTGATGTCCTGTGAGGTAAATTTTGATTTTATTGTTATAATTGAACTAACCAATGTTCTGGTCAGTTTTCTCTTTGCGTGTCGTTAAGACATGTACTTTGTTATTAACTCTCAGGGAGTTTTGTGGCAATTTTCGAGAACCTGACGGTTTTATGTGCAGGTACTTTAAGAAGCACCAGTCGTTTGCGACAGAGGTAAATGCATTTTTTATACAACAAGGATGGGTATCACACAAATATTACACCCTTAATTTAGAGAACATGGTCGAGGAGGCCAACCAGTCGGTGGGCATGTTTGATAACTTTGTTTGATGATGTGATGAATGGAGTGGTTTAGTCGAAGACCTTTATGTGACTAGTTGGAATCCCTGCGTGGGAGATGGGCGGCTAAACAAAGCACGGAAACACATCACCCTTTTGATGTCGTTGGCTTATGGGGAAGAGTTTGGTATCCTACTAAAGTCTTCGTTGTAGTTAGAGAGCACAAGTGAGACACCACTTGGAAGTCCGCTACACCAGACCACTATGGATATGGTGTTGTGGTATGGGCGTTGATACAAATACCCTCTATTGGTATTAAAGAAAGATGAACTTTCCATTAAGTGGATAAGGTGGGAGACATCAACAGACGGGGGGAAATTGACTTAGTTATGGAGTGCTTTATGAGTGTGCCAAGAGATCGATGGTTCGTTTGTTGGGCTTAATCTATAGTCACTTCTGGGATAAATGGAGCGGAGGAGAAACAAAACAAGGTGCAACTTGATGGGCTGTTACAAGGGCCATTTGAGATCATTCAAAAGCTCTAGTGATGGCAAAATGACCATTTCATTTTCTACCGACACGAGAGCAAAAGGTTGTGCGAGTGGACGTGGGTGTACATTCACTTAGCAAATAGTGAAGGCAACATTAAATAATAAGAGAGCCTCACAAATGGACGATAATAGCTTGTTGTGAAGACAGTGTTCTCATCAGCACATAGTCAAAACACGTGAGGATTACATATAAAGACAGAACATGATTGGTGGTGGCGTAAGGCAATGTGTGCTAACCAGGTATTATACGAGGCTCGTGTGAATGTATTATCTTTGATGAATTCGCTTGTATTTCTTGTAATACAGGAATTATATAGATGGGTGAGAAGACGAGGCACGACAACTAAATATCTTCTTAGCATTATTATGCAGCTAAGTGGAACGTGAACAGGAACTTGTACGTTGTGTTGAGTAGGGTGATGGATGTATGGTGCCACATTCTGCGAATGTGCCTAATGCCAAGGAGCAGGTTATCGCGTGGGAGAGTCATAACTCACTTGCTTATGGCGAGGTATGTTACTTGTGGGTTTTGTAGGTTTGTTGCCAAGATCGTGTAGTGCAAAGAGTCTACAAGGTACATGTACAAAGTGGGAGATCTGGTGCTTGTCAAGCGATGGTAGAGCAGCTACAGTTCTTGCGGAATAGAGATTGACGGTTGGTGCGAAAGGATGAAGGACCATTATCGATCGTGGCCAAAGTTGGGAACAAATCATACAAGGTCCAGCCGCCCGCGTGGATGGAAGTTCACCCTATGTTCCACGTGAGCAACTTAAAGCCTTTCCATGCAGACCCCTCAGAGGCCAGCTGAGGACTGAGTGATCGGGGGGCCATCTATACCAAACCCCCATCATAGCGCCGAGTTGAGGAGATCCTTGCTGACATATTGGTAACGGTGTCTAAGAAAAAGCATGTTCGTGAATACCTAGTCAAGTGGGAAGGTCTCGGTCCCGAAGAGTCGAGTTGGGAGAGAGATCGTGACCTAAAGGCGTTCAAGCGAAAGATCGAGGAGTTCCTTTATGTACAGTCAAGTGAACTAAAGGCTAAGACCATGACACGAAACACCTCGCCATAAGTTGCGCCACCAGTATGAGCACGATATAAGACCCATCTGCATTGCAAGTTACCCATCCGTTTGGGGAGGGAAATAAAAGCAAAGAAGCTGGCCCTGCATATATTTAAACCTAGAACCTATTGGTGCAAGTGCAACGCATTTGCCACTAGGTCAATAAAGGTTTTGTTGGACACTTCATATTTTTTTTAATCATTAAAACAATAATTTATAGATTGAAAAAATTAGATATCCGAACTTTTAAAATTTTATTTGGAATCGAAGACAAGCAAGTGGTAGAAAACTGGATTGGTCAAAATCATATTGGAATTGTATTTGTAGGGCACGTCCAAAGTGGGGTAAAGCCGCCAAAGTATTTATAATACGATGACAAAAATTGTACGAACCCAAATTATGATGATGTTTGATTGACTGGGACTTTGTGTGTGACATGTACATTATTTTGGGTTGAGGTGTGGACCGTCCATCAAATTATTGATCTAGTCACAAAATTTATATTGATTTGATTCAATTGACTTTATAATCGTATGATTGAATTATTTTGTTCGACATATAAATTAAGGTCCGAGATAGAGGTTCTTTTTGGTAATTGTTACATTTTTATTATTTAATCATTATCAAATCGGTTAAATTAGGAATTTAATCTTTTATGAAAAGAGAGAAATAAAATCTTAAACGGTCAAAACAACCAGACTCCTCAAAATCGAACAATCTTTATGCAAGTATTCAAAATCATATCTGGTGGGATATAAAATTTATAAAAGTCGTACGGAAGCTGCCATACCATTTTCGTCAAATCATGAGCCCTCATTCTCCCAATAAATAATTGTTGAGTATCTATACGATTTTATTATTATCCGTTTCCACAAGGACATGAATGATAAACGCTTACAAATTACGTAGGATAAATATAAATTTGAGTAAACAATAGTGACCACTTAGAGTTGGTTTTAATTTGAACATTATATTTTTAATTTGGGTAAATATACCACTTAATTATTTAAATGATTCCAATTAAGCCACCAACCGTTAAAAAAAAGTTCACGGGACAAATAAAATAATTGGTATAATTATACATGTGATCCCTTTTATTTATACAATCTATCAATTTGGTCCTAATTTTAATCTAATAAAATAAATTAATTATTTAATAAGTTTGTGACATGTGTCACCGCCTTATTGGAGAACTTTAATTTTTTTATTTAATTAAATTAATTATCTCCGTCCAATCAGGTGATGACAAATGTCACCTAATTAGAGAAGGAAAAATGAAAACCAAGAACTAGCCTTGGTAGTAGGAATCAAACCTAGGGATCCTTGGGGAGTGGCACAAGTTTGCCACTAGGCCAAGCATATACTTGTGACATGTAATACTAATTATAATATATGTGTTATCCAATTGGAGAATGAAAAAAAAAAGCCATGTAACTAGCCCTGGTAGGATTCAAACCCAGGAATCCTTGGGGGTTGTAACATGGGTTTACCACTAGGCCAGATATGTATTTGCGATATAAAATACTAATTATAATATATATATATGTTATTCGATTGTAATTGCTAGAAAAAAAAAGTAAATGTGATTTTAGGGAACTCAAACAAGATACACTTATGATACATACAAACATATAAGTCAATTAAATATAATTTTAAATTTTTTATTTTAAAATATAATTATATATAATAATTTAATTTAATTTTTAATAAATACTAAAAATATTAATTATGTTAAAAAATCAATTCAAGAAAAACTTAATTTAGAATATTAAATATATAACTATATTAAAATAATTAAAATTTTAAAATTATATTTGTTTTGGTAATATACATGTCCGTCTTACGGTCCATATTATGGTGCGTGGCTGCCCCTCCCAACAATGTCGTCTCCAAGGTTTGAACTCACGCCCTCTCTTTAGGAGTGCAATGTGCCTTACCAATGCACTCAACCCTTGTTGATTAAGGAAAATCAAAGAAATAAGGAATGTGCTTGGTGTGGTTTGAACATAGGACCTCCAAGGTAAAAAAAAAAAAAAAAACCATACTATTACCACTGCGCCCAACCTCTTCTATTAAAAAATTAATTTTTTAAAATTTTTAAATTATTTTTTAATATATTATGTTTGTTTTTCTTTTAAAATTTTAAATTTTATTATTTTAATAATATATATAATTCCAAACTAAATTACAATCGAATAAGATATATATTATAGTTAGTATTTCATATCACAAATATATATTTGGCCTAGTGACAAACTTATGTTACAACCCAAAGGATTCTTGAGTTCAAATCCTACTAGGGCTAGTTACATTGCTTTTTTTTCTATCTCCAATTGAATAACACATATATTATAATTAGTATTGCATATCTCAAGTATATGCTTGGCCTAGTGACAAACTCGTGTTATTCCCCCTAAGGATGCCTAGGTTCAATTCCTAATTAAATAAAAATAATTAAAATCACCTAATAACCATCTTATTAAATAATTAATTTATTTTATTAGATTAAAATTAAGACCAAATTGATAGATTGTATAAATAAAGGGGACCAAATGTGTAATTATACTAATTATTTTAACAGTTCCGTTAACTTTTCCGTTTTTTTTAAACGGTTGGTGAATTAATTGGAACCATTTAAATAGTTAAATGATATATTTACCAAAATTAAAAGTATAGTGATCAAATTGACATCAACCATATAGTTAGGTGGTCACTAGTACAGTTTACCTTATAAATTTTAGTATGGGGAATTTTCATTTAATGGGCTGAGCTGGGCTTTGTGTGAGGCCTATGTCGGAAATTGTTCATATATTTATTAGTTGCTTTATCTATAAATTAACATTTCATTCGGTGGTATTTCATTTTTGTTTAAATACTCATTTCAATATTTCATAAGCAATAATGTTACGATAATCTCTACAAACGAATTAGTACTACGGTCAGGTATTCAAATAGCGATCCATTATTGTAATAACAGTCGTTATATAATAATAATAATAATAATAATAATAATAATAATAATAATAATGTTTAAAATTGTTATTACGGAAAATAGCAGTACACAAAAACTACAATATTCTCTATTATGTTTACAACAACATAAAACACTATGATCGAAAACACGACATAGTCCGAGTTGTGCTTTGCCAAATCTCAAAGTTTCCCATCATCCAAAGTGCCAAAACCCAGCCATAAGCAATCCAAAAGTTGCAGATTCCTTCTTTAATTTCTGCTTTTTGACAAATGTTCTTTTCTCCCCGTAAGAAACCATGTCCGTTTAGCAGAATCAATGCATTCATTATATATTCAAGCCCTCGTCTTTTGTTCTTCCATGCACATCAACCCGACTCACTGAGTTCTCAACCACCATGCATTCCGACCACCAAGCAACGGTCACCCATAATTACCGACGTTCAGCCTCTCGGCTAACGATATTCGCTCACGTGTTCGGGATTCTTGCCTTCATCCTCATGCTCGTTTGGCTGCTGCAATATCGTGGAGGTATCGAGTACGATTCGTACGATGGTGCTCGTGTTTTTAATGTAAGTAGAAAAAAATAATCTTTATTTACGTTGAGTCATTATACATGAATTGAGTTTCAACTTTCAAGCTTGTGTTTAATGCTGTTCTTAATTCCATGTATTTGCAGGTTCACCCATTTCTTATGTTCTGTGGATTCATATTTCTCTCCGGCGAAGGTAATCGCTAAATTGATTGTTACATATTTACTTAAATTGATTTTATTATAACTTTAATGGTACAAAAAATTTTGGTAATTAACTTTATTTAATACTTAAATATTTATATTAGGTAATAATTTATAGATTTTTTTGGTGGCCAAATCTTTAATTATAGACTATTTCTTTACGTTTAGAATTAGGAAAGAATTATTATTTTTAGAGATGTAATCTCTTTTATGATCTCTACAACTATTGCAGT
This sequence comes from Hibiscus tridactylites, assembly GCA_958450335.1. Lineage (NCBI taxonomy): Eukaryota > Viridiplantae > Streptophyta > Magnoliopsida > Malvales > Malvaceae > Hibiscus > Hibiscus tridactylites. Next base: position 74,824,621 of record OY288281.1, read on the forward strand.
TATGTTACAGAGATAGTATTATAGACAGTGGCATAACTTGGTGATAGAGTTTGGAGGGTCAATTTAAAATTTTTGTTTAGAAAGAATTAGAGGTTTAAATTAAAAAATTTCAAAACTTTGAAGGGTTCAATTTAAATTTTTTTCAAAAATTTTGGGGTCTAACTAAAATTTTTGAAATTTTGAAAAACTTAATGAGAATTTTTAAAAATTATCGGAGGGATTTTATTAAGAACATTCGAAAATTTTGAAACTTAAATCTGATTTTTTTTAAAAAATAATAAGAATCTAAATTATAATTTTGCAAATTTTGAGAGGTTCGTGGCCCCTACAAGCCTCTATTATGTTATGGTGCTGATTATAGTAACGTTGAGAGAGTGTTTTGGGTACACTAATTTTTAAGATTTATGAACATTAGGTATTTGTACTCTTATAATCTACGTTTATAATGAATTATTTGTTTCCCGTATCTATGGAGGTAGACAAAACCAAACTACATTTAAGTTTTGCTCTTGTGCGTGTTTTATTTCATTTTGACATTGCATTGTTTATTTTTCCGCATATAAATTTCTAACATCGAGGAAGACTAATCTAACTTCAGTTAGAACGTGGTACTGATAACAAGAATATGTTAAAAACATGCAGCAATGATGGTGTACAAGACGGTAAAGGCGACACATATGGTCCAAAAGATGGTCCATATGATATTTCAGCTCGGGGCATTTGTGCTCGGGGTGGTCGGAATTTGTGCCGTGTTTAAGTTCCATGACATGTCCAACGTCGAAGATGTTTACAGTTTGCATTCATGGATCGGTATCGCCACTATCACCTTGTTTGCAGTACAGGTAAACTAAGTTTTCTTACAATCCTCCTAATTATTATTTGATTTGATTCTAATATCTTTGTGTTAGTGCAGTGGTTGGCAGGGTTGATTTCTTTTATGGCTCCTCAACCGGAGGTCACAAGGCACAGCCTGCTTCCGTGGCACATTTGCGGCGGCCGGACATTGCTGTACATGTCGATAGCGGCGGCGCTGACGGGGTTGATGGAGAAGGCTACCTTCCAGCAACTGCAAAGTGACCGTGAAGGTCGTTTGGTCAATTTCTTGGGGTTGTGTATCCTCTTGTTCGGCATATTTGTTGATCTTAGTGTTGCACTTGCCCGTTATGTTTGATCTTTGCTTTTTTTTTTTCTTGGTGTGTGATTTTCATTTTTGGGGTGAATTTTACATTTGGTTGATGTTGTAATTTTATTTTATCATTATACTTGTAATTAATCAACCCAAAAAAACTTGAATAAAAATACAAGATTGTTTATTTAGGGAATACTCAATGCTAAATCTATTAGTATACCTTTAATTTAGGGGGGGATTTACATGATTATCTTCTAAGTTTTATATATGGCTTGTTTATTTAGGTAGTAGTAATGAATTTGAACCCAACGTGTGTTTTAGTGGAAAAGTGGATGATGTTCATCCTAAGAGATACGGGTTCAAATTGCTTTGTATACAAGGTGTATGTCTATTGTCAAAGGGGTAAAAATATTTATGAATAGATACTACTTTATAATCACCTTTAGACCATTCAAAAAATAGTAGTAATGAATTCAAATCGAGAATTTTTGTTCAATAGTAATAGTTTTAAGGTATTATATTAGAGTAATTATTTTATATACATGCGTAGAAGAAATTTTTTTATGAGAGGGTTAATTTTAGGGCTTGGAATTTAGTTATGTTTTAAAGTTTAGATGTTTAGGTTTGAGGGTGTAAAATTTAGTATTCATGGGTCATAAATTAAATCCCTAAAACTCACCTATAAAAAAAATTTGTCACCAAACATGAAATTATTTTGGTTTAAATGAAAAATAAATGCCTAAACTATATTTTTTTAAACTATAAGTACCTATTTTTTTTGTAAAAAATATGTGTCTAAAATTTCAACCGTTACAATTTTAGGTGCTTCGCTGTTAATTATTGTTAAAAAAATTTGTTAGCCAATTATAATGTGACACCTTGCAAGTTTTAATTTCTAAATTCTTTTAATTAACTTTTAAAAAAAATTAAAATTTTCAATAAAAGCCCCAAATTCTCGAAATTCCAAAAAAAAAACAAATTCATAAATCTCCATATACCTAAGTCCCCCAATTTGGTGACTTCCGCCGTTGTTGGCCAAGTTGCCAGTGACATGATAGAATGGCTTCCTTTCGTCAAAACACTTATACATCGTTCACCGTCGTCCGGTATTTTGCATGATTTTAATCACTTTCTGGCGACGAGGTGGTAGGGTAAATGATCGTTGTGGTCCAACGATAGATGTGGTAGGCAGTGATGTGGTCATTGATGACGGAATCGACTCAAATTGCAATCTGAATTTTTGGGAGTTAGGGGTTTCGAATTTAGACGCTATTTTGTGAAATTTGGAAATTTAGAAGTTTTTTAAAAATAAATTTTAAAAAATATATATTTTAAAAAATTAACGATAGTTAACACGAGACACCTAAAATTATAACGGTGAAAACTTTGGTCACTTAAAATTATAACAGTTGAAACTTTAGACACTTATTTTTTTAAAAAAAATTAACACCTAAAATTTGAAAATAATATAGCTTATGCACCTATTTTTTATTTTAGCGAATTATTTTTTGGTTGTAAACTATGAGAAATCACGGGTGGTTCCACAAGCTCAAATTTCAAAGCAAAACTCAAGTCCAGACAGGAAAACCAATTCCATTCCACTAACTATAAAGTATAAACAAATGGTGTTTGGCTTTGTAAATCCAAAATTTGAATGGTCCCCAAGCTTCTTAATTTGTGGGCGTCACCCGTTGATGCCGCATTCTATCTTTATTCTCCATTCCACCCATCAATGCATTTTCTAGGCAACCAATCACCCAAATTCTTGCTTGGGGAAAAAGCTAAATCCTCTCTATACATCTAAGACTGGTTTAAAGATTTAAAAGTTTATATACAACTTTTTAAAATGAGACCTTATTTTATAATATAAAAGATGTATAAGATTTTTTAAAATAAAGTTTTCCAAATAAAATAGTATTAAATTATCCTATTAAGAAACATAAAAATGACTTACAAACATCTAAAAATTAAACATTCTCGCTTATATCGTTTTCTATATCAACTTTTTCTAAAAAGATTGCTATCGCTTTTTTAAGAAAATTGTTTCTATATATATAGTTTGGATCCACTTACACATAGGGATGGCAATGGGGTAAGTTTTTGGCTACCCTGACCAGAAAATTTGAATTTCGACCCGACTCTGACCCGACCCTAGTGTAGCATATTTTTATCCCGACTCGATATAATAAAACATACCCAACCCTGAAATTTTAATAAAAAACTCAACTAAATCTGACCCCAAAAAATTAATAAAAATATTAAATATAATATATATAATTATTAATAAATCACGTCGGGGCGAATTAGGAATTTTTCACCCTAAACTCAAACTCAACCCGACCCGAAAATCAAAAATTAAAAGAAGTCTCTATCAGATCAGGATGAAACTTATCAGATTTGGTTTTTTTGCCATCCCTACTTACACACAAGGTAAAGCTCATAGTTTTACACTTTTTTTGAAATGTTGGATGAGTAAAATGAATGACTCAAATTGACTCCTTACTCTTTTTTTAAGTGATAATTCAAATCCTACAATAAATTTCAACCATTCATTTTATCAAAAAAAAAACGTGTAAAATTATTAAAGAACTCGTTTTGGGTTTTTTTTTTTTGAATCTGGACTTTGTACTATCATACTTATTACACATGTCCAAAATACACTTGTGAGTCCGACCATACTTTGTAATTATTAATTCCGATGATAGTTATCCGAACATGGATATTATTCTATATGAAAGCAAGGAGCATTAAAATTTTGATACCCTTTCAACTCTCCATCCACAACAAATTGAGGAACAGATCAGAATCCATAAGGTTAAAGAAAAGCTTAAACAAACTACACACGTTTTGGATTTAATTAATTGTTAGGCAATAAATTAGAAGAAAATTTAAAGGGAGAACAAAAAAAGGGGTTAAGCCCATTGTTGCTTTGTAGCTTCCATTCTCTCCAACAAACTGGCAATCTCTGCTTGCATTCTTAGTTTCATTTTGTAGTAATCACAGTGTGAATGTTCCAAAACCTTTAGTTCTTCCATTTTGTTCCGCCGTCTTTCCTCGGTCTCTTGTAAACAAAGTTTGGATAGCTTCTCGGTGTACTCTTCTTCCAACTTTTCCGACTTTGCCTGGATCATTCTCATGTAACTCTCGACTTCTCTCCGTGCTTCGTCTGCTTTGCTCTGGAACAATATTGCTTCTGCTTCCTTGATCCTTACCATGCTTTCTATGCTGTCAAATTCATCAGTGTTTGATGACCTTCCGAATTGGTATTCGTCTTCGTTCTTTAGGTCATTCATGAGATAAGGTTTGAGATCTTTCTGACGGAGGTCATTCAGAAGTAAACCATGCCCACTTGAAGAGCTTGTGCTGTAAAACACGAGCTTCTGAGGACGATAAGCCCCCGGTGTCACAGATGATTCATCTTGTCGAAGGTCAACTTGAGTTGTTAACTCTTTCGAACATGCACCGGAGGTAGGAAAGTCCGACAAAACATCGGTGTCTATTTTGTGCAGCCCAAAAAGAAAAATGAGGAAGAATAGTTAAAGACTTGAAATTTGAGTATGTAAATGGAAAGATGCATGAAAATAAAATGACTCGAATTACCAGCAATATAACTAACTACATAATGGAAAAGCACAGCACGGTTGTCTACTAAGATCGATGTTTCGAGAAAGAATAAGTTCATCGACAGGCAGTACACTCGAATTATCAGCAAACCATAAACGAGGATTAGAATTTAGATATAATTCAGGAATGGTCCCTAATCAAAGCGCATGGCATTTCAACTTGCAGGGAGCCACAATCAAAGATAAATTTAGACAAAAAAAAGACAGGCATCCGTCTCATGACACACGAACTTTGTTTAGCTAATCAGTTCTCCCAATCATCAGAATCACTTAACAATCGGGTTTGACTAGTTATCAAGAATTTGGTGCTTATAAGGACAAGAAGTTAGCAGAGAAAATATAGACAGAGCAAATGATACATACGGTTGAAGAACTGAAGAATGATGCCGCAAGCATCAGACGCAGACATCACTTTGTTCTGGAGCCGTTTGCACAGCTCATCGGCTTTGATGTGCAGCTCCTTGCCCTTCGAATCATTGCTGCCCTTGAAAATCTTCCGCACGCAATCAAGCTCCTTTATCAGTGTTTCATGACCCCAGTCCTTAGCACAGTATAAAAACACATCCTTAACGAACCCGAACATTTCCGAAGCATGACCGCATCCGATGCAATGAAATTGCACCTCAGTAGTTCCAGACGGTCCCTTCAAGCTGGGACCTGGTTTTATAAGGTTCCTCTGAATGCCACAGGCGACATGGCACCAATGGGAACAGACGTCGCAACCGACCCAACTGCAAGTATTGCTAGCACAATCAAAAGTCAAGCAGATCGGACACATACACGAACTGCAAAACCCTTTATTTCCCGAGCATATCTTGCAATCACAATCATCGACAGGGAGTACACTCTTGCAATTCAGGTTCCTACATTTCATAAACAAGAATATGTCCACCAGCTCGGTCACAGGAAGTCCTACTTTTCCGGACAAGAAGCTTTTCAGTCCCATTTTCACTGCAACTAAGATTTCTAGCTGATCCTTATAGCACTTTGAGAGTGTCTCCTTGGTAAGATCAGATCTCCTCTCGAGTCGGCTTTGAAGTCCCACTAATTCTTCCTTCCTCTCTGTTGTTGCTATAAGGTTCATCAAGTATTCTTTCGTCAATTTCAGCGTTTCATCAGGCAGCTCCTGCATCATAAGAGCCACCTCAGGAATGGACTCGGAGACGATCTCGAGTAGAACTCTTTCCGGTCTGGAAATCTTCCTGGATCTCCCTCCATCCATACTGTCCAAAACTCTCCAATTCTCCGAATCCCTCCTCCTCGAATCCCCTGAATGATTATCTACACACGGCTTAGCTAGCAACTCCGATGGGAAAAAGGAATGATTATCCGAACTCGAAGTTCTATGAAGACTATTGCACGAATCCTTATTCACATGACGGTTAGCCTGCATCATAGCACCAGCACCAGCCAAAGCAACTCCATCACCAATCGGCCTAAACCGACTATGCACAGAACCATTAGTACCCTCACCACCACACCAAATTTGATCATCTTTCCCAACAGAACACTCGTAATTCTCGGTCGAATTCCGTGTCAAGGAGCAGCTAGGATTATGCGAAAACGGCACCGAATAAGAGTAGGACAAAGAAGCAGCCGGGAAATCATTCGAACAAGTGGTCTGCGTATTATTGGTGGTTGATGGTGCCAAAGACCTATGCTGTGCCGAAAGATCACCATTTTGCAAAGCATTTGAAGCAGTCAAAGAGAGAGACACGTCAGGTAAAGCTAGAGAAAGATTCAAAGTCTCAAGCTTTGGTCTTTTCTCCCTTTCTTGAAAATCTTGATCCCCATCTCTTTTGGAAGAAACCCCTTTGCCTCCGCTCAAACTCAGGAAATCCCTTTCGACCCATTTCTCATCGTGATTCGAATTCTCGGAATCAACAACTTCTTTCCCTTTGTGAGATTTGTCGGAAACAAAACCCAGTTTAGGGTTCTCACAAAGGTAGCTAAGGGTGAGTTCTTGGGAAGATCCAGACTTTGGTTCTCTGAGAAAATCAATACCCTTTTGTAAAAATCTCATCTTTTCAACGGGACTCTCCTTGTTTTGAAACAAACGTGAAAGCTTGCTTTGAGAGCTTTCATCTCTTACACAAGGGTGATTGCTTGAGGGAATTTTCTCTCCAAACATGGCCTTATCACAACCAAACCCAGAAACAAAGGAGAAGCTTAATTTGCCAGAGATCGAGGAGGGGATAGAGAAGAGAGAAATGGGAATGGGAATGGGAATGGAGGGTCAAAATGGCAACTTTTGAAAACAATGTGAGAGATGCTTTTGATTTAGCACGCCATCAGACTCTGCAACAATGCTTGGAAACTTCACAGCGTTTACACCATTGACTATAAAATGGTTTAACTTCTCATTATACTTTTATTTTTTAGGGTAAACAACACTGGTAGTCACTGAACTTTTAGGGCGCTCTCAATAAGGTCACCTAACTTTTAAAACTTTCATTACAGTCACTCAACTTTTAATTCGCTTTCAATAAGGTCACTGCCGTCAACCACCGTTAAAAAAACTGACATGGCATGTTAGATGTAAGGGTAAAATACACTATTAGTCATTGAACTTTTAAGAGGCTTTCAATATGGTCGCCGAACTTTTAAAAATTTCATTACTATCACTCAACTTTTAATTCGCTTTCATTACCGTTAAAAAAAACTGATGTGACATGTTAAGTTTAAAAATAAACGTTTTCCTATCATATTTTTTCTCCCCTCTTATTTTCTTCCATCTAAATATGTATCTTTCTTCCATATGAATCAAATTGTAATTTTTTGGTGAAGGTCGTTACTTCTCAAGTAACACATCAAGGAAAATATTAATGTATTTAGACATGCATACGACATGTGTGAGAACAAAAAAAATATTGGGAGACATCCGGTGATGGAATGATAAAGAAATAACTAAAATTTTGCTCATAAAAATCCTCTTTATGCTTCAGGCCCGACATTTACTGAGTCATGCACTGGATAATTAGGAGTTCAAAGGAAAATATTAATGTATCTAAAAGATAGACATGTTTAGATGAAAAAAAAATAAGACATGGAGATAAAATAGGGTGAGAAAAAGTTTATTTTTAAACTTAACGTGTCACATAAGCTTTTTTTAACGGTAATGAAAGCGAATTAAAAGTTGAGTGATGGTAATGAAAGTTTTAAAAGTTCGGTGACCATATTGAAAGCCTCTAAAAGTTCAGTGGCTAATAATGTATTTTACCCTTACATTTAACATGTCACGTCAGCTTTTTTTTAACGGTGGTTGACGACAGTGACCTTATTGAAAGCGAATTAAAAGTTGGGTGACTGTAATGAAAATTTTAAAAGTTCGGTGACCTTATTGAAAGCGTCCTAAAAGTTCGGTGACTACCAGTGTAGTTTACCATATTTTTTAGTATAAGTTTTCATGTAATTATTTCATACACAAGTATTATTTTCACGAGGTAAAACTTAAATATTTAACTATATTACTTTAATTTTAAATTCTAATAATAAATTTTAAATTTTAACTATAAGTTATGAATTTATACTCATGCACTTTAATCCCTAAACTTTAAAATATATTTTTAAATCTTAAAATTAAAAATTTATAAAACTTTTTTGTTTTCACTACTCATAGTACATGAGATATTTTTTCTACTTTTTTATGTAGTACAATTTTACTATCTTCTTTATATGGGTTAATAAAGATTAATTTTTACAATTAGTTAGTAACATGATTCCTTTTCTTTTCATCGTTGATTTTATAAAATAATTTATGATTAAAGCCTAATATGGATAAAGTTGTACACAACTACATATTAAGTTGTTTAAACTTAAATTAACTAAATGAAATATATTACTCTTTACTTTTAAACAGGGGCAGAGCTCTTTTGAGACTTTTACCCTGTTATAAATTTTAAATATTCTATATATTTTTGTTTAATAGTAAATTAGTTCTCATAAAAAATAAATATTTAATTAAAAATAACAATTAATTAAATAAATGATGAACTAAAGACTGATGAGTCTCTGTCTTTAAATTATTTTGGTCTAATAATAATTTAGGTCCCTATAAATTTAAATATTATATAAATTAGACATTTCACTTTAAATTTTAAATTTAAATAGTTAATAAACCCTTATATTATTGAATTTCAATATTTTAATTTATCTTAATATTCGATCTTAACTTTGCCCCTTCCCTTAAAAAACACTCTTTGAATTAAATTGATAATATGAACAATTAAATTATACCCTAATCCATTCACATGTTATTCCATGCCAAGTTGCACTCTACTAGTCTACTTGACAATTTGCATGTAGGTCCAATAAACTTCCCCAATTTTTTTCCCTTTGAAAATTGGAAAAGCACAACGAATTGGTTAGATTCACGCGTTATACACTTTCACCCAATGCAATAAAATTCATATCCAAACATTTATCGAATTAACTTATGCTTTTTGAATCAATTTGATGTTTCTGTTTTACATACTCATGTAATGATTTTTAGGTAATTATTCATTACACTGACAATGAAAATTAAAACTTATCACAAGTGTTTTAATTTTAGGGTTTAAGGATTAAATTTAAGGGTAGAATTTATGAGTTTAAGTTTAGGGGTTGTATTAGAATTTGAGTTTATATGTTTAAACTTAAATATCTCACCATATTACCCTAAAATATAAACATTAACACTAAATTCTAACTTCTAACCATTATCCCTAAATTTTAAACCTCTATACTTAAACCCCTAAACTCTAAACACTAAATTGAATCTATAAACCCTAATAATAAGAAGTTTGTAAAAACTTTTAGTTCCCACCACTAATGTACCGAATATAAATCCATAATTTTTAACATATGTTATTTTTCTCGATAAAATTTGTCACAATTCTCTATAGAATTGTACATCATTTTTTTAATTGAAATCCACTAATTTTATTCAACGAGATATATCTAAAATTACTTTGAAAGTTTACATTCTAGTAAACAAAAACACTTAATCCGAACATATTTCTATAACCATTAAAATAAGAAATTAGCGTCTCGAGATCATAACATGACCATACAAGGAAAAAGTAAAAATCCAACCCAAAGACTCAAAACAAAGGTAAAACTATGAACAAACAACATAAAAATGCATATGATAGTAAGACAAGTTGACAACATAGTTATTACCACAATTCAATCGTGAACAAAAATGATGATTGTGAACGTTTATTTAAATGGTGATTGTATATCAATTATTTTTAACTTTAATCAATAAAAACTAGAATTAAAGAATCATATCAAACCTCTAAAAAAATTATGTATCTAAACGTTTGTGTTAAGGAGAGATAAGGCTGGGCGTTGAGTGCATTGATAAGACATATTACACTCCTAAATAGAAGGCGCAAATTTATACTTTGAAGATGATATTGTTAGGAGATGTAATCTCACACCTTAAATATAATCCGTAAAACAAAGATACATATTAAAAAGAAAAGGAGAGGTAAGGACGGCTAAAGAGCTTCGGACATGGTCGGACCATTACAAAAAAGATATTTTTTTAAAAAAAAAATTATAATTTCTAATGAACTTAGCTGTCCTCTTTACCTGTCTGGTATACTTTTAAATTATTATTTAATTGTTAATACGTTGATTGACTATTGGGATTAAGAAAGATGCTACTATATTTTATTAAAGGGTAAATTATATAAATGACCACCTAATTATAAGGTTAGTGTTAATATGATCACTATATTTTTAATTTTGGTAAATATATAATTAAACTATTTAATTGGTTCCAATATGACCACCAACCGTTAAAAAGTAACGGAGGCACTAACGTGGTTATTAAATAAATTGATATAATTACACATTTAGTCCTCGTTATTTACACAATATATCAATTTGGTCTTAATTTTAATTTAATAAAATTAATTAATTATTATATTCATTGGTGACACGTGTCACCACATTATTGGAGGACTTTAATTATTTTAATAAAAATAAAGTAAAGAGGTGCACCTATGGAGACTCAAACATGGGTCTTTGGAGAGCAAGTAGGGCATGGTTACCACTAGGTCAAGCATGTCTTTGTGATATGCAATACGACCTTTAATATACGACTTATATGGTTGTTAATGCCCAGAAAAATGAAAGGGAATAAAAAGATCTTGGGCAAATTCAAACCAGGGTCCTTAGAGCACAAGTAGTGTGTGCTTACCACTAAGCCAAGTATGTTTATATGACTTAAAGTACAACGTTTAGTATATGTCTTCTATGGTTATTAATGTCTGAAAAGAGGAAGAAAATGTTATTTTATGATTTAAAGTATAGTGGTCATATTGACACCAACCCCATAGTTAGGTGGTCATTTATGTAGTTTACCCTTTATTAAATTGTTATGATTATTTATTATGTTGGCCAGTCCAAAACCAAGCACAATATTAGATTTAGGTTAGAAACATGCCACTCAAATTCTTGCAGGTATAACGTTTAAAAAAACTACTATGAGAAAGATCAATTTTTTTGGGTGAAAAGTATGATTTTATTAACTCGGAATCATATATGGAGTGTTATAACAAGCCTTATTAAAAACCTCCCTAAGCCTAAATGGAGGTAAATAGTACAAGTGATAACACAAAGATGACAACTAAAAGCAATCGAAAACAAGGCGGCTCAAATGAGCAAAAGTAAAGAGACAAAACAACTACGTAACATCAATCAACCTCTCAGCCTGAACCAAAGGAACAATGGACTCCGGCGGGGAGTCAAGAAATAAAATATCAAGGCTCGCCATGTTCGCGAGTTTCGCACAAGCATCCGCAATCCGGTTACCCTCACGACAAATATGCCCAACACGTATCGTCCATGGTCGATCCCGAAGCTTCAATAAACATCCACGTAGACCATGCAACCCGGTATAGTCCCGACGGATGATTCGGATAGCCTTAAGACTATCAAGCTCAAGCATAATATTGTGATAACCCCTCTCCCAAGCACAAACCAAACCAATGTAAGCTCCTCATACATCCGCATCCACCACAAAACAAATGTCAATGAACTTCGCAAAACCAAAGCACCATTGACTATTACAGTCTCTCGACACACCCCCACACGAAGCATGACCGTCCACACTTCGTCGAGCCCTGTCGGTATTTAATTTAATCCAAGGATCAATCGGCATCGTCCAATGCAATGGCCCCACCTGGAATTCAACCGGAAGACCTTGCCCCACACGGCTGTCCTCTTGCGCACGCAATACCAAATCGACCAAGTGTCAGCTACGCACTAAGACGCTACGACAATCGTCAAGAGGGGCATCAAAAACTATAGAGTTACGACCCAACCATAGGTTCCAAAGGATATTCCCAAACAACATAGCCCATTCCGTATCATACACCAGGTAATTGCAATCTTCCGAAAGATTAGCTACAACCCAATCACACAAATCTCATCGCAAAAAATCCTCAAGATAACAAGATTTAATTAATTATTTCCACACAATCATGGACGAAGGACACCGTCAAAGGATGTGATCAATACTTTTAACTGCAGCCCCACAAACAACGCAACCACTATCCGAAGCCAAGTGACGCCTCACACGTTCTTCATCCGTCATCAATCGCCCATGGCATGCTAACCACGAGAAGTAATGTACCCTCAGCAAGCCCTTAAACTGATGAATGACCTTCCACACACCATGAAACGAACCACTAACTTGCCCACAACGCGCGACATAAGTTGATTTCACCGAGAAGCGCATATCCTTCGACCCCTTCCACCCTATCAAATCATTAATCGGCCCTTGTCGAGGCCCTTTCATGGCAGCAATACGGAGAGTGATATAATATTCAGTGTATAATACTTATATTACTCAGACCCCTTTTCATTCATAAATATAATCAGGGACGGAAGCAGAACTTTATGTTAGGGGGCGAACCTATAAAATTTTAGAGGGTGCGAACTTATAAAATTTGGGGAATAGATTTTCAATAGGAAATACATAGAAAGTTTCTAAAAATTTTCTAAATCATATAGGAATTTCAAATTTTTAGGGGGCGACCACCCCTCCACCCCCCTTTAGGTTCATCTCTGAATATGATGCTATTAAATGTTTAAGCATATTCGATTTCATGTTTTCTTATACTACATGTATCCTACTTTTAGAAGAAGGAAACTAATCACATTGTATTATGTGATAATCTTAAATATAATGGGTTAAATGTTTTAATGTTTTCTCATGTTACATGGTTACAAAGTTGGCTATGCTATGAATTCTTGTGTTTGTCTAACCACTTAGTCGTCGACAATAGTATGAATAAATGGCTTGGTCGAAGACATCAAAGTCAACACGGTGTTTTTTATTACATTGCTGCAATAAGTTGCTTTCTTTCATTCATTATTTTTCTTTTTTTGCTTTCTTTCATCCATCAATAAAATCATGTGTCGTGATTTAAGAGATAATTTTCTCATTTTATATAGAATTGTATGATTCTTTTTCTCAAAAAATTAATAATTTTTCTCTTTGTTTCAAATTACGGAGGTTGTTCGCATGATAAATGATATTCGCCGTTAAAATCTGGTTATAAACGTGTAGTGACTAAATGAAACTTTTGAGTAAGTAGTAAGGACGTATATCACAACAACCAAATAAACATTCCAAATTAGATTTGATTCACCTACTATAAACAATTCTTTGGACCGATATATTTGTTAGATTATATTTACAGTTTATATTTTGATTATGAAATTAATGATTATAATCTATCTTAATTATTTAAAGTTATTGATATTATATATAGAGAGAGATAGAATCCGTTTACACAGTGTAAACTCTTTAAGTTTTACACGTTTTTTGGACCTTTGGATGAGTGAAACGAATGGACGAGATTAACAGTAAATATGTGAAAATTATAACTTGGAAAAAAAGAGTAAAGAGTTAATCTGAGCCATCCATTCCCCATCCAACGATCCAAAAAACGTATAAAATTTATATATATATATATAAAAACTCAATATTCTACACAGGAGTGGTCCATCCATCCATTCCATATTTTAGAGGTAATCTGAAAATTTGACACCCCGACCAAATTATAATAAATCCAACGCTGGTGCTTTAAGAATGTTTGATGTTTACTGTCATATACGTTGAATTTGTAGACTTGAATTTCATTAGATAAAATATCAGAAGAGAATCAATCAAATTTGAAAATTGAACCATTCAATGGTCAACAAATATTCCTTGTTAAGCTATTCGATTTGACTTTTCAACAAGGTCAATCAATTAATTTCACTTAATTAAGTGTAATCAATGAAAAATTATTAGATGGCTTGACTCACCACGCTATTTGTGGTCTCGGTCAATACGGTTCATCCATTTCATTTTTTTTAAGTGAATCTTTACCCCTTTCTTAAATATAAATAAAGAGTGATGATTATTTAGAAGTTATTGTGAGATGGATGTACCTTATTGGCTGGGACCACATATGTCGTGGTGAGACGGATTCATCTAATAATTTTTCGTAATCATGAGAAGGTTCCATTCAATTGAATATAGTGGAGATTAAGAACTAAATCATTGCTCGGTAAAGAGGAAAGAAAATTAGAATGATGGAAGTTTAGAGTGATAGAAAAGTAAAAATATTGAAAACATATTTTTTATTTCTTTTGGCATGTTTGGTTGGGAGGATGAAAAATTAGAAAGAAAATATATTTCTTTCTTCTCTATTGCTTGGTAGTTGGTACAATAAAAATGTGGGAGGAAAGAAAAATTACTTTACCATTCTACCCTCCCTTATATATATTTTTTAGAGTAAACTACTTAAAAGACCATTATACTATCATTTAAGATTCGATTTGACCACTATACTTCTAATTGCAACAATTAAACCATTGAACTATTAAATTGGACTCAGTGTGACCACCTAGCATTAGAACTTAACATATGAGGTGACATGCAGTTAAAATAAATATGTATAATTACACATTTGGTCCTTGCAACTTACATATTATATCAATTTGATCTTAATTTTATTTTAATTTAATAAAAATTTAATCAACCAATTAGGTGGTGACATGTGTTATCATATTTCTCTTGATTTTAATATCAATTTAATATATTTAATCAACCAAACGGATGGTGACACGTGTCACCATCTCATTGGTTAAAAACGAAGGAACAAAAAAAAAATAAAGAAAGCAAATGACCTGCCTGGGGATCAAACCCAAGTCAATAGCTTGAAAACTAGCACTCTAACCACTAGGCCAACCTACTTTAGTTGTCATGAATTGATAATATATAGTTTTGAATGTTACTTTGTTGGTAAAATTTAATATAATTAATAATATTTATTATTTTCAAAAAATATTTATATATAATAAATTAATAAGATTAATAACAATATGATCACTGATATAATGATGTCGACAAACATAATTTATTTAACGAATCTAAATTCACGAACATAATAATATAAAATTTTTAACGAATCTAAACTCACGAACATAAATTTTATTTTTTACTCTTAATATAATAATTTAATGAATCTAAACTCACGAACATAAATTTTTATTTTTTAATATAAAAATTTATTTAACGAATCTAAACTCACGAATATAAATTTTTAATATTATTTTTTATTTTTTATTTTTAATATAATAATTTATTTTAAAAATAATAAAAATAAAATTATTATTAAATTAATTATTAGATTTATTTCAGTAATTTAGATGTTTTTATGCATCCCAAAAGTGTCATGTTCGATTACCCTTAATTCGAATTTATTTCCCTTTTACTAGCATGAGCAATAAACTAAAATATATATTAGATTGAATACATTGTATCACAATGATATAGTTGGCCTAGTGGTAAGCATGCAACCCTCCTACCAAGCTAACCAAGGTTTGATTCTTGCCAAAAGCATGTATGCCATGCCTTTATTTTCTTCCTCCAATAACTAAAAAGTCCCCCAATTAGGTGGTGACACATGTCACCACCTAATTAAATAAATTTATTTTTTAAATTAAAGTTAAGACCAAATTGATAGAGTCTATAAGTAACGAAGACTAAATGTGTAACTATACAAATTTTTACTAACTGGCACGTCACTTATCATGTTAAGTTTTAATGGCAGATGGTCACATTGAGTCCAATTTAATAGTTCAGTGGTTTAATTGTTGCAATTAGAAGTATAATGGTCAAATCAAATCTTAAATGATAGTATAGTGGTCTTTTAAGTAGTTTACCCTATTTTTTATTAGAGTTCCCTCTCTTATATTAATAATCATTATTTTGATATTAATTTCTATTAAGCTTATTTTATTTTTTAAATCTTTGTACAATACATTTATAAAATAAAACAATTTTAAAATAAAAAGTGCATAAAAACAATAAATTAATTTCAAGTCAATTTTTTTCATTGAGTTGAATAGTTCAATTTTTTCAAGTCAAAACGAGTTTTGTCCACTCATAATTGCACCTCTTAAACATGGAATTTCCAAATCAAATTAGTTTTTTTTTAATTTATAATTAATTTTAATTTTTTTATAATACTAAAAAATTGGTAAAATTGGGAAAATAATCCACTTTGATTCTTTATTTAGGGTTTAGGGTTGCTTTAAAATTATTTAGGAGAATAGGCAAAAATCTATAGGACCTTACCACCTACAAATGGCGAGGTGAGAACACGCCGTCTTCACATAACGTTGTCTAGTGAGATGCTCATACACGGCTCAATTAACTAGGCCGAATGGTTGAGCTGCCAGGCACGGAAGCAGCTTTAAACCCGAGTCAAAGCTTGCCACCTAGAGGTGGCGAGGTCTTGTGTTGCATGGATGGCAGCCAGGTACGTGAAAAATGGTCAGGTGGTGGGAGATGTTAATTTTTCTTTATAATATTTGTATATATAAGCTGCCATGGAGTGTGTACAGAAAAAATGAGAAGAGAAGAAGATTACGAGTGTATAAAGGTTGAGAAGAAATTTTTTTTAGAGAGTTAGCATTGCAATATATTGAGAGAGTTTCAGTTGAAAATTTTGGTGATATTTTTTGGAGATATATTCGAACGGTGAAGATTGTTGAAGTATGTTTTTTTATAGATCTTCTAGGTTTTTCAGAAGTAAGGAATTTTTTTAATTAATATGTTGTTGTTTTTTAATTATAGAGGGTTTGTAGATTTTTTTGTGTTCAACATATTTGAATGATAATTACTTTGTTATTGTTGAAGGCTTTAGAGCACATATACACGATTTCTCGTCTAATCCGGAAACTTTTTGTATTTTTAAAATTTTTGAAGTTAATACATTTTTTTGGTTGTATATATATTCGAATGATAATTATTTTGCAGATGTGCAAATAAAAAATGGCATCTGGAGGAGTTTTGTTGTACCGTGATCATGAGCACATTTCATCTCATATTCACGAAGAGCAAGTAAGTAATTTTATCGTAATTTAAAATTTATTAGGTCATGTGTAATGGTTAAAATATAAAATAATTTATTATAATAAACTAATTATAGGGTGTAGAGCATAACATCTGTCGCCGAGGACTGAAGATCAAGGAACCTTCTGATCGCTTAGTTTATTACCTACAGTACGCTGGTTTTTATAATGCTTTATTTCTCTGTGGATTTAAGATAGTCCTTGGGTTGATTACCGCATTGATTGAACGTTGGAGACTAGAGACTCGCACATTTCATTTTCCATTTGGCGAATGCACAATAACTCTGGAGGATGTAGCAGTACAGCTTGGTGTGTAACGCCCCAAATTTGAGCCTAGATGTTTTAGAGTTCGAATCGGACCGGTCGAGAACGGTTCGAATCTTAAAGGGAGATTTAAGGAACACCTAGTTCGGGATGCTTTAAAAATATGGAAAAATATCTAAAAATCCTCATTTATTATATGAATGATTATGGTGAAATCAATTTTACAAAATAAGGTTTGGAAATAGTACATTTCAGTGTAGTGACCAAATCGCAGTTTTTGCAAAAGTTAAATAGTGACTGTTTTGTAAATAATTGAAACTTTGAATCTTTAAGGAGCTAATTTTACCAAAATATTTTTAATCAGATTTCTTCTTAATTTGGGTGATTTTGATGATGTTTTAATTAAAGGAAATAAAGATTGATTAAAGGAAAAATTATCTTTGACTTTTCATAACTACTTTGTATCAATTTTCTCTCATTTCATTTTCTTTCAATTTCTTTTCAGCCAAACACATTTCCTCCATCAATTAGTCTCTGATTTTCATCCCTTTTGATGAGATTTCAATTTCCTTTTGATTCCTAATTTTTTCTCATCAAATCTCTTGTTTTTACATTGATTTTTCAAGAAAACTTGCCCAAATCAAGGAGAAATCAATCATTAGAGGTAAGCTTCGTCATTCTCCTCTAATGTTCAGTTCTTTACTGAAATTCTCAAGTTATCAATCCTTTGTTAATGATTTTTGAGTTGCTTTAATGTTAGAAACAAGAAATTGTATTAAAACTCAAGGTTTTTGGAGAGATCATGATGATTTTTGTGGTTGATGGTTAGGCTCTGCTTTGAGATTGTTTTCTAATGTATTTTAGATGTTAATTGATGATATAAATGAGGTTTTATTAAACAAATCCTGAATAGGCTTGGATTCCTAAGTTTTACATGCTAAAATGGTGGTTTTTGGGGTGGTTTTGGTGTTATGTTATAGCTGGAGGTATAAGGACGAGTTTGTGGTGGTTTTTGATGTTGATTGATGTTTAGAAATGTTTAGAAGTGATAGATCTTGGCTGGGCTTTGTTTTAGGAGAGTTTGGTGATGATTTTGGTTGTTTTTGGTAGTCGAAATGAGGCTCTTGAGTAGTGCAACGAGTTTAGGTGTGTGGCTGATGATTTCAATGCATGATGATGCATTAATCCTCTACTCTTATGTGTTATAAACAGGGGAGACATCTTCGGACGCCTTTGGTGTTGATCCGGGAGCTTAGATAGCGTTTTGACGAGCAAGCGAAACGTAATCGGTGAATGTGAATGATTTTAGAAGTCCTTGAGGGACAAAGAAACAAGGTTTGGGGATTTAGGAAAAGTTTGAAACACCTTCCTAAGTCTGGAAGTAAGTATTGTCTAGATTGCTCTCTTATAAGTGGTGGTTGCCCCTAAAATGTTTTTACATGCTCATGGTTTGAGATAGATAAATTCATACTGTTTTATGCATGATTTGTAGCATGAGATGATGCTTGAAATGATTTCATGAAATAACATGTTGCATTGATGAGTTTTGAGCTTTTGTTATAAGCATGGCAAATGTTATGGTTTTGAAATGAGATGAGAAAGATTTGAGTAGTGTTGCATGAAAAACAGTAGGTGAGATGATGTTTTGACATAATATATTGGCATTGAAGATGAGATACTTACCGGATATAATTGATCGATCAATAGGATGAGAGTGCACTATAAACTAAAAATCCGTACGTGCTCTTTGGTTTAATCCAAAGGGAGAGACCGATGATGGGCATTCCATCGGGTAGGACTTTGTGAAATACCCAAGCTTTGTGGCGATGAGAGATTCCGCCATGTGAGTACGGTGATGTGAGATTCCACCGGAAGCGTCTAGAGGTTTGAGAATGTTGTCTGCATATCCGAGTAATAATGAGATGTGAAATGCCAATATAAGATATGAAAATGCTTTTGATTCACATGTACCTATTGTTGAGATGATTTATGCTATGAGCAATGCATATGAGATTTGTATATGAAATGTGTTGGTTTTCAGAAGCATGTGTATGACTTTTCCATTAGATTTGCATTGGTTTAAATGCATGAGATAGAATTGAGGTACATGTGTTTTCATTGAAGAGTTGCTTTGAAATGGTTTTCAAGCATGAGGTAGAATGAGCATGTTGTAGAAAAAGGCTTTTGAGAAAGTGTTTCGAATAATGCATTATTGTGTTGCTTTTCTTTAGAGCATGCCTCACTAAGCAAATGTGCTTACGCTCTCTTTTACCAATAATGCATATAATTGAAGTGTTTTGGGCAGCGAGAAGGTTAAGAACATCCAAGGAAGTGCGAAGCTCATGTATGGTGATGTTTTTATACACTTAGTTTTGATATTTGGCAATGAGACTTCAAGGTTGTATTTGGGAGATGTGTTTTGAACTCCCTAAGATTGTGGCATGTTTGTGATGGCTTTTATGAGTTGTAAATGGTCCTATTTGTTGGTTTGAGGTTTGAGAGCTCATATTTGGATTTGTGACTAGGAAGCATGCCTTTAGATTGAATGTTTTTGTGTTTGATGCCATGCTCTAGCTTAAGGGTCTTAAATATGGTGTTTGGTGTATAAATAGGTTGATGGTATGCTATGGTACTTTTTGAAGCATGTTTGAGTGGGTTTTAAGGTGAAAAACCAGCAATTTCTGCTGTCACAGTGCAGGGTGTATCAAAACACCCTTAACTCTTTCGAAACGGAGGCTTGTAATGGCCATAGCGTTTCGGAACAGCTAAAGGTATTTCGGAACAGTTTGGCTACTGGATAGGCCTGTTTCGATACCGGTCTCGAAACGCACCCGAGTACCGAAACGGTCAACTCCGTTTCGATACGAGCGTTTTGGTATGAAGATTGGTGTTCCGAAACGGATGACCGTTGGATGATATTTTGAATTGTTTTAAGTTTCCATGTTTTACATTTTAGTCCTAAATGTTGCGGATGCAATTGCTTGAGCTTAGAATGTCCTTTTAAGCTGAAATTTGATAGAGAAGCATGTAATATGACTAATCACATATTGGTAAACCTAAAATCTGCAAAGTCCTTATAATTTCTAAAAATTACATTTCAGACCCTAAACGTGTAACTTATGCAATTGAGTCCCTAAATGATTTCCGATCGTTGTGCCTTTCTCTCCCATGATTCTTGAGTGTTCACATAGGCTTAATATGCATCTAGAAAAGATTAAAAAGGAAAAAATGGTCGTTAATCAAGGTTGACTTTCAGGTTGACTTTGGTTTTCTACGTGTAATCTTCGTAGTTCAGGTCAAGGGTCTAGGTCGGGCTAAGAGGGTTACATGGTGTCCCAACAAATGGGAAAGCATTGGTTGGAGAAAATAAGTACAATGCATATGATCTTTGTAGACAGTACATGCGCAAAACTCCTCCTGAGTCATGTGGGAACGGTCTACGTCTCAAAATTCCATGGTTGCAGCATGAATTTATGGTAACAGATGAATATGGTCGCCGAGAACTTGAGTGTGCAGCTCGAGTGTATATACTGCAACTTATTGGTGGGGTATTGATGCCAGATACATCTAGTAATATGGTTCTCACACAATATATGTCGTTCTTGGCTGATTTTGACACAATTGCTACATATAGTTGAGAATCTACAATATTGGCCATTTTTACCATGAAATGTGCAAGATCACAATTATGAATGGTAAAAACAAGAATTCAGATATGGGTGGATGTCAAATCTTATTGCATTTGTGGGTGTGGTACATGTTTCCTTATCTAACGCTCATTTTATCTGTACCCGTACAGATGGAGTTTCCACTTGTTGGAAGGTAATATTGTGATTACAATTGTATATGGCTATTTTATTGATCTAATATTTATCTGCAATGACTTAGAAATATATGTTCAATATCTATACACATAGAGACATAGGTTGAGGAATGCGAGGGTGGTGCACAACACTGTCAGAGATATAAGATTAAAGATCCAAATAATAGGAAAAAAGCAGGTATTGTAATATTATTTTTTAAAAGTAATATGTTATGTGTGTTTGTGAATTCATATTAATATTTATGTTTTACAATTTATTTGGCAGTCGTACACGAATGACACAATCAAGACTTGCCTACCAAAAATTGTGCTTCAATGTTCATCATTCTAGGGTGCAATTGTGCCTTTGATCCATTTTTCTATTGTTGAGTTTCATTGTGCTGACAGAGTGTTGTGGCAGTTCAACTTCCATCAACCCATTCCTAGAGCTCCACATGAAAGTATTCATATTGTTCGTAGAGTACTATTCGTGGTTTTCTAAAAATGGAAAACCGTTCATAGCATAACTCGAAGATACAAATAAATGGCTTGAAGATCCGCGATGCTCAAGACACGTACACTTCCCATCCGAGTTTGGTCAGAGCTCTCAAGAACCAACAGACGAACCAAACTTGAAAAGATTTTCAGGTTGGCATTTTTCGTAGTCTCCGGTGCAATCTCAACCCCCCGATACACGTAAGCAGTAATCCTTGGGAAGAACCAATACAACACGAGTATCCACCATTTGATAATGTCTCGGAACAACCACCAATTGAAGAAAGTTCATCAGATCATCAAACATTTAGATTTTGTAATGTTCCGGAACAATCACTGATTAATTATCCAATTGGTGCTAGCTCATATTCTCAGTCCGCTTACAATGATGATAGAGGATACATATTACAATTTCAGTATCCTCAATCATCTGTATATGGGGAAGGTATGAGTGTTGGTAGTATGAAATCTCTGTTGTCGACTATCACCATTAGCAGCTCATCATTTCATCCGGAAGATATGTTTGGTACACCAACTTCTATACAAATAATGGATGATCAATTTTTGAACGATGAGCAGGCTTCTAATCGACCACAAAGAATGGTTCATCCCCTTCAGCGGTACGATCAAACATCTTCTTTCCACCGGCAGGAATTATCGAGGAGGCAGAAATAGGAAATAGGGTTTCTTCATTTATTTGTAATATATGTTTCGATTTTGAATATTTTTGGTCCCCAGGTATTTCATGTTATTTGTATTTCTTTCGATTTTATTTTGTTATTTAAGTTCTTTTTTAATTTCAGTATCCAAATTTGTGAAACAAATATTTTAATTTTGATATAACTAAAAACCTAAGGACTAAATTGAAAAAGTCAAAACGAATTTTAAGTCCTCATAATATCCCTATATAACTTTTAATATTATGCCTACGTTAAAAACATACCTTTCAAATATTTTTCTTCAAGTGTTTCAAACCAGAAACAGTGATTTTCAAGCACCCGTTTCGAAACGGCCCAGAGGCGTTTCGAAACATTTTCATCACTGTCGACCACCGTTCCGGAACAAGTATCGAAACACTTGTAAACATTTCGAAACGGGATAAATCGTTTCGAAACTGTTCTTCATATTGGATTTAAAAAGGGCTAACGGTTTCAAATATTTGCTGAATTTTAAATATAAAAGGGGGTGTTTCGAAACGGATCAAGGTCGTTCCGAAACGACCCTTGACAGTAGCATTTTCGTTTCGAAACGGATTCATATCGTTTCGAAACAAGGCTTAAGATGAATTCAAAATTATGACTGTTATAAGTTTTTAACTGATTTTTTGAAAGTAGTTAAGGCGTTTCGAAACGGGCTAAGACCGTTCCGAAACGACCCTTGACAGTGGCAAAATCGTTCCGAAACGGCCCTAAGGCGTTTCGAAACGGGCTCTTAAATGCACCCCAACGGCTCTTTCTATTTTAGTCCGTTCCGAAACAGGTACCCCGTGTTCCGAAACGGGTTGGTGCAGACTGCATTTATGGTGGCAAGAGAGGGTTCCAACGGCTCCATTTATGTTCCCAACCACCCAATCGGCTAGAAATCAATGAGAAGGTATAAAAGAGACATCCAAAAGCATCAACAACAACTATTGATCCTAAAGCAAACATCCAAACATCAAATTGAGCAAAAATCCCACTTTGTGTAAAAATCCCAATTTGTGTTCTTCATTCATATTTTGTAAAATTGGGTTGAGTGCTTGTATTGGGGCTATCATTTGTATTGAGAGATATCTTATTAGCCTACAAATTTCTTTGTTCTCTTGTGTGAGGGTTGGGTTGATTTTTGGGTAGAAAAATCAACCAAAATTGTAAAGGGTTGCCTCCTTGTCCTAGAAAAGGGGAAGATCAATTTAGTGAAATTGTTGCAAATCCTTAGTGAGACTAAGGTAGTGGATGTAGAGTTTATTTGGAACTTGAACCACTCTAAATCTCTTGTTCTTCAATTTTTATTTGCCAATTTCCACCACAATCCTTTAAAATTTCAATTCACCCCCCTCTTGGTAATTATCGATCTTTCGATCCACACAACAATTGGTATCAGAGCTTAACTCTTTGAGGATTAACAACCACAAGAGGAGATCCTTGGAAGAGTGTGATCATCAAAATATCAAGAGATGGCTTCAACCTCCGGTTCCGGCATGTACGAGTCACAATCAACCACCAAGCCTCCTTTCTTCAATGGTGACAACTATTCTTTTTGGAAGAATAAAATGAGGCTATTCATCAAGTCTAGTGACTATCTTGTGTGGGATGTCATTGAGGATGAGCCATACATTCCATTGAAGCAAGACGGTGAAGGCAAGATGGTGTTGAAGAAGAAAGCCGAAATGAGTGAAGAGGAGAGGAAGAAGATTCAAGTCAACGATAAAGCTCTCCACATGCTTTTTTGTGCTTTCGGTCCGGACATCTACTCAAAGGTCTCATCCATTGAAAGTGCCAAAGAAGTGTGGGATACTCTTGAGACCACTTATGAAGGCACCAATGATGTCAAAGAAACTAAGATTGGACTTCTCAATCTTAGTTATGAAAACTTCAAGATGGAGCCCGATGAGACGGTGTCAAAGATGTTTGA
The DNA here is from genome assembly GCA_958450335.1 of Hibiscus tridactylites. Lineage (NCBI taxonomy): Eukaryota > Viridiplantae > Streptophyta > Magnoliopsida > Malvales > Malvaceae > Hibiscus > Hibiscus tridactylites. The sequence goes on from OY288281.1 coordinate 74,848,955, forward strand.
TCGATTCTCCACAATCGTCAACGGTCTAAAGGGATATGGAGAGATCATACCGGAAGACAAGCTTGTCCGGAAGCTACTCTATTCACTTCCCTAATCTTGGGATGGGAAGAGAACCGCTATCATCGAAGCAAAGAACTTGAAGACTTTAAAGCTTGATGAGCTTGTGGGTTCTCTCCTTACTCATGAGATCATGAAGCAAGGAAGGGAAGATGAGAAGAAAAAAGAAGAGAAAAGGGTAGAGAAGCTTGAGGTTGAGAAGAAGAAGAAGATAGGAATAGCTCTCAAGGCTAAAGCTTCACAACATGATGAGAGCTCATCTTGTGAGGAGGATGAACTTGAAGAATTGGCTATGATAGCCAAACGATTCTCACGCTTCATGAGGTCCAACCGGGGAAGAAAAATCCAAAGAAAGATGGACTTCAAAGGAAAGAACAAAGAAGAAGGAAAGGATCCCATCATTTGCTATGAGTGCAAACTATCCGGCCACATCCGTTCGGAGTGCCCTCAACTCAAGAAGAAGGGCTTTGAGAAGAAGAAAAGACTCAAAGCCAAGCTTGCTACTTGGAGTGATGAGGAGTCATCGGAGGATGACGAACAAGAAGTGGCTAATCTTTGTCTCATGGCACTTGAGGAAGATTCCTCCTTGGTAACCTCTAACTCATCTACTTTAGATTTTTCATATGAAGAGTTAAATGATGCTTATGATGAGTTACAAGAGGTATATGATGAATTAGTTGAGAAGTTTAAAGAGTCGGTCATTAAAAACAAGAAAATCATTTTAGAGCTAAATGAGAAAAATGACTCACTCACTCAAGCTAATTCTAAATTTGAGAAAAAGATTTTAGGATTAAAAGATGAACTTAAATTTTTTCAAGATGAAAATGTTGATCTTAATAATCTTTTATCTCAATGCAATAGTGAACACCAAAAGGTGTTGGGTGAGCTAAATGAGCTCAAGAAGTCTTTAAAAAATGTTGGTAGTACTAAGCATGAAGTAGGAGAATCATCTAGAACACACCAACCTAAGAAAAAGACTAACTACTACAAACAAGGTAGCTACCCTAGATATAGTAGAGCTAAAAGAATTAGAAGTGTATGGGTTCCTAAGGAACTTGTAAAGTCTAATAATATTATTGCTATGTCATCTTGGATTCCTAAGGGAACCAAGGTTTTGGGAGCTAACACTCATGGACCCAAAATGATTTGGGTACCAAAAACCAAGGTTTAATATCTTTGTCTGTAGGGGAGCATTGCTACAAGGCAAAGGCACAAAGTCAAAACTCATGGTACCTTGATAGTGGATGCTCGAGACACATGACCGGAGACAAGAGTCGATTCATGGATTTAAAGCCAAAAAGTGGAGGAGTAGTAACATTTGGTGACAACTCCAAAGGCCACATTAAAGGTATTGGCTCCATAGGTAATCACTCTACCATTCTTATTGAAAATGTCTTATATGTCGATGGTCTTAAACATAATTTATTGAGCATAAGTCAATTGTGTGATAAAGGATTTAATGTTTTATTTGATAAAAATGGATGCAAAATTGTTGACATTAAATCTAATAATATTATGCTCATAGGTCATCGCATAGGAAACATATACATGGTGCATTTAGATGACATACATACATCTCATGCATGCTTAGTTGCTCAAAATGAAAATGATGCATGGTTGTGGCATAGGAAGCTAGGACATGCTAGCATAAGTGTTTTAGAAAAACTAGTCTCTCTAAATCTAGTTAGAGGTTTGCCCAAAATAAAATTTTCAAATGATAAAATTTGTGATGCATGCTCAAAGGGTAAACAACATAAGTCTTCCTTTAAATCCATTAATGATGTTTCTACTAGTAGATGCTTACAATTAATTCACATGGATTTATTTGGGCCAATTAGGACTATGAGCTTGGGTGGTAAATCTTATGCATTTGTGCTAGTTGATGATTTTTCTAGATTTACTTGGGTTCTCTTTTTAAGTACTAAAGATGAGGCTTTGGAAAAATTCATCACATTTTCAAAATTAACCCAAAATGATCTTGAACTTAGAATTTCACACATTAGAAGTGATCATGGAACCGAGTTTCAAAATTTAGGGTTTGAAGAATTTTTGAATGAAAATGGTATTAGCCATAATTTTTCGGCTCCTCGAACTCCTCAACAAAATGGGGTAGTTGAGAGGAAAAATAGAACTTTACAAGAAATGGCTAGAACTATGCTTTGTGAAAATAATTTACCTAAATACTTTTGGGCGGAAGCCACAAACACCGCTTGTTATATTGTAAATCGAGTAATGATTAGGCCAATTTTGAAGAAAACACCTTATGAGATTTTAAAATCTAAAAAGCCTAACATTAGCTATTTTCACCCTTTTGGGTGTAAGTGTTTTGTTTTAAATAATGGAAAAGATAACTTAGGTAAATTTGATGCAAAAAGTGATGAAGCCATTTTTATAGGTTACTCTTTAACCTCTAAAGCCTATCGAGTATTTAATAAAAGAACTTTGGTAGTAGAAGAATCTATTCATGTTGTATTCGATGATAACCTCCTTCCTAGGAAGGATTCTTGTGATGATGATGATGTAGGAATCATAAATGCCTTTGATGGAGGTCAAACTTCAAAGGAGAATGAGATTCCAACAAAAGAAGAAGACACACAAGAACCACCTCTTGAAGCCTTGAAGGACTTGGCCATTGAGGAAAAGGAAGTGAGCTACCCAAGAGAGTTGAACTATGTCAAAGATGGTGAAATCTTGGGTGATCCATCCAAGGGGGTAACCACTCGTTCTTCTCTTAAATTAATGAACCATGTTGCATTTATCTCATGCATAGAGCCTAAAAACATAAAAGAAGCATTGAAAGATGACTTTTGGATTATGGTTATGCAAGAAGAGTTAAATCAATTTGAGAGAAGTAATGTATGGACATTAGTTGATAGGCCTAGTAATCAATCTACAATAGGAACTAAATGGGTCTTTAGGAACAAACTAGATGAGAGTGGTAACATTGTGAGAAATAAAGCTAGACTTGTAGCACAAGGTTACACTCAAGAAGAGGGAATAGATTTTGATGAAACCTATGCACCCGTAGTTAGAATGGAAGCCATTAGGATGTTGCTTGCATATGCATGTCATCATAATTTCAAGCTTTTTCAAATGGATGTTAAAAGCGCATTTTTAAATGGTTTTATAAATGAAGAAGTGTATGTGGAACAACCACCGAGTTTTGAAGATTCAAAATTTCCAAATCATGTTTTCAAACTTACTAAAGCTCTTTATGGTTTAAAACAAGCTCCTAGAGCTTGGTATGAAAGGCTTTCAAATTTTTTGATTGAAAAAGGATTTGAAAAAGGTAAGGTGGACACTACACTCTTTATAAAAATGTATAAAAATGACATCTTAGTAGTTCAAATTTATGTTGATGATATTATTTTTGGTTCTACTAATGAATGTCATTGTCAAGAGTTTTCTAAGTTAATGCAAGGTGAATTTGAGATGAGCATGATGGGGGAGCTCTCATTCTTTTTGGGACTCCAAATCAAGCAAAAGAAGGATGGCACCTTCATCAACCAAGCAAAGTACATAAAGGATATGCTCAAGAAGTTTGGCTTGGAGAATGCAAAGCCTCAAGCCACTCCTATGAGCTCATCTACAAAGCTTGACAAAGATGAAGGAGGTAAGTGTGTTGACTCTAAGCTTTATCGTTCTATGATTGGATCTTTGCTTTACCTTACCGCAAGTAGACCGGATATCTTGTTTAGTGTTTGCTTGTGTGCTAGGTTTCAAGCTAGTCCTAGAGAGTCTCACCTTATAGCCGTTAAGAGAATCTTTAGATACCTTAGAGACACTCCTTGTTTAGGCCTTTGGTATCCTAGAGACTCTACCTTCAACCTACATGCTTACTCGGATGCGGATTATGGGGGTTGCAAAATTGATAGGAAAAGTACTTCGGGAACTTGCCAATTCTTAGGTAGTATGCTCATATCTTGGTTCTCTAAGAAACAAAATAGTGTAGCCTTATCTACCACCGAAGCCGAGTACATATCCTTAGAGAGTTGTTGTGCTCAAGTCCTTTGGATGAAGCAACAACTCTTAGACTATGGAATTAAAGTTGAAACCATACCCCTAAAATGTGATAACACTAGTGCTATTTGTTTAACAAAAAATCACATCTAACACTCTAGAACCAAACATATAGAAATAAGGCATCATTTCATTAGAGATCATGTCCTTAAGGAAGATGTGGTTATAGAGTATGTAGATACCTTGAATCAATTAGCGAACATTTTTACAAAACCCTTAGATAAAGAGCGTTTTTGGTCCCTTAGGAGAGAGTTAGGTCTAGCTAGCCTATCTTGACCTTTTAGGACCTCTTTTGTGCTTAAATATGCTTGATTTTGTAAAATGCCATGTTAATGTATTTAAACTCCTAATTTCATCCATGCTTATAGTTAGGGGGAGTATGTTTATGCCTAAATATGTTTTGCCTGCTCATTCATGACATTTATGCATGTTAGGCCTCTTAAAATTTCATTTTTCTGCATTTTTAGAGTCTCATCTGCATTTCCAGGCCCAGGTGTATCGAAACGGGTGAACCTGTTTCGATACGGATACCTTAAATCCAGCTCTGAGAGAAGGGCGTTTCGAAACGCCTCCAAGGCGTTCCGAAACGATTTTGAGTCTGCCAAGGGGTGTATCGGAACGCGTTCCGATACGGGTCAAAGGGGTTTCGATACAGTCAACACTGTATCGAAACGGTCAGCTTATGGTCTTAAAACGGTCAAAACCCGAGCCGCCCCGTTCCGAAACGGTCTTGACCGTTCCGTAACGGCATCGCGGACTGCTTTAAATTGGGGCTTTTAATGATAAAGTTTACTTTCTATAAAACTCTAAAACCCTAAACCGCCTCCCTTTCTATAAATACCCTCTCAAACTCTTTGATTTTCACAAAATTGTGAGGGGTTTATCTCTACAACTCAAGTCTAAGCAAGTTTCATCAATCTTGTGCAAGGATTTTTCTCAAATCATCCAAAATCTCAAACTAAGGTAATTTTTCTACTTTTCTTTTTTCTTTCAATTTATGTTCGAATCTTAGGTTAGAAAATTTTATTTTTGTATAAATTATATGTTTTTGTTGTGGGTTTTCAAAATCTTGTAAAAAAAATTTCAAATCTCAAAATTTTTGATTCGAATATAAAATTTTTCAATCGTATTTTTTTTAAACTATTTTTATTTTAATTTTGTTTTCAAAAACCTAAGTGGGATTTATTATTGGATTGATTTTAAATATCAATACATACACTTAATTTTAAACCACTTGCTTAATGTTTTTAGATGGCGGATCAATCGAACAAAAAGCGCAAGGCCGTTCAATCCGGTGATTCGAGCATTCGTCCAAATATTACGATGCTTTTTCAGAAATCTCTTAAAACTCCGGAGGCACGTGCTCGTTTCTCTTATGTCAAGGACTTCGCGGTTCGTAAAGAACGTGTCATCAATCTTGAGTTCCTCAATTCCGAGCGATTCCTTTTTCGTTATCTCCCTCGTTTGGATGAGTGGAATCTCATGCATTTCTTGAGCATTCCGGATGTTTGCTACAAAAACATGGTACTCCTCTTTTACTCTAATGCTCGTTTTCTTTATGATGAGACCAAAACCGAGATCATTGGAATTGAATCATCCTTATTAGGCAGAAAGTTTGTTGTTAATGTTGAACTTTTAGAGTCTGCTCTTAAGCTTAAGGATGAGGGTCTTGAGGATGAACGCCACTTTGGCTCTTTCACCGGTAAGGCACTTTATTTGGATGTGCACGATCGAGTTCTTCACTTGATGGTTTCTTGGTTTATTCGTCCTTCCGGAGGTAAATACTCTCATATCCGTCACACTGATCATTTTTGGCTAGAGTGTTTCCGTAAGGGTGAGCGCCCAAATGTGCCTAAGATAATTTTTGCCGAGATTGTCAATAATATCAAGCTTATTGACACGAATGAGTTGAAGTCCTTTACATATGGCATTGTCTTGAGCGCCCTATTTCATGATCTTGGCATTGATTGTACCTACGACTCTCCGATCCCTCGCAAGACCAAGATTGGTGAGTCATCCCTTCGAAAGTCCGGGTTCCAATATGTGAATGGTGTTTGGGAAAGAGTTGATAGAGAAGCGGATCCTGCTCCCGTTGCTCCTCCACCGCAAGTTCCAGTTGCAAACAATGAAGCCCTCACGGCTTTCCTTACCGAGCGGTTCAATGCTTTGGACACTCGGATGAATGCTTTGGACACTAGCATTGCTTCGGGCTTTGAAACAATGGGCAATCGTTTGAAGAGTGTCGAGGATCGCCTTCTTTCTCTTGAGACTTCTCATTCCAACTTGGACCTTTCCTTCTCCACTCTTTATGGGCAATGGACGAAGTTTCACCGTTCTCAAGCCAAGAGCGATGATGATACTTCGGATGATGAGGACGAGGCTTAGGATTTTTATCTCATATCATATCATATTATCTTTGCATTTTAGGATTAAGGTTGCATCTTTATGTTTTCTCATGTTTTAGGAACCTATGCAATTTGGTTTTTTTATTTGGGATTTTATGTTTGAACTTAATGTTTGAATTATGTTTTGGATATTTTGATTATGAATTTATAATATGGTTGCTTATTATTGCTTATTGGTACTAATCCTTTATCTTCTCTGTGAGCTTTTATTGTTCTTTTTGATCTAACAAAAAGGGGGAGAATAAATTTAAGAGCCACACTTTAAACTAAAATTCGTTTTAAAATCTTAAAAGGTTTTTAAAGGTTTACAACTTGGATTTCAAATCAAAAATTTATTTTAACTTTAAAAACCTATCTTAAATTAAGGGGGAGTTAGAATATTTTCAAAACTTTCAAAATTCCCAAAAATTCTAACTTTGGTTTTGTTATATCAAAAAGGGGGAGATTGTGAAACAAATATTTTAATTTTGATATAACTAAAAACCTAAGGACTAAATTGAAAAAGTCAAAACGAATTTTAAGTCCTCATAATATCCCTATATAACTTTTAATATTATGCCTAAGTTAAAAACATACCTTTCAAATATTTTTTTCAAGTGTTTCAAACCAGAAACAGTGATTTTCAAGCACCCGTTTCGAAACGGCCCAGAGGCGTTTCGAAATATTTTCATCACTGTCGACCACCGTTCCGGAACGAGTATCGAAACACTTGTAAACGTTTCGAAACGGGATAAATCGTTTCGAAACTGTTCTTCATATTGGATTTAAAAAGGGCTAACGGTTTCAAATATTTGCTGAATTTTAAATATAAAAAGGGGTGTTTCGAAACGGATCAAGGCCGTTCCGAAACGACCCTTGACAGTAGCATTTTCATTTCGAAACGGATTCATATCGTTTCGAAACATGGCTTAAGATGAATTCAAAATTATGAACGTTATAAGTTTTTAACTGATTTTTTGAGTAGTTAAGGCGTTTCGAAACGGGCTAAGACCGTTCCGAAACGACCCTTGACAGTGGCAAAATCGTTCTGAAACGGCCCTAAGGCGTTTCGAAACGGGCTCTTAAATGCACCCCAACGGCTCTTTCTATTTTAGTCCGTTCCGAAACGGGTTGGTGCAGACTGCATTTATGGTGGCAAGAGAGGGTTCCAACGGCTCCATTTATGTTCCCAACCACCCAATCGGCTAGAAATCAATGAGAAGGTATAAAAGAGACATCCAAAAGCATCAACAACAACTATTGATCCTAAAGCAAACATCCAAACATCAAATTGAGCAAAAATCCTACTTTGTGTAAAAATCCCAATTTGTGTTCTTCATTCATATTTTGTAAAATTGGGTTGAGTGCTTGTATTGGGGCTATCATTTGTATTGAGAGATACCTTATTAGCCTACAAATTTCTTTGTTCTCTTGTGTGAGGGTTGGGTTGATTTTTGGGTAGAAAAATCAACCGAAATTGTAAAGGGTTGCCTCCTTGTCCTAGAAAAGGGGAAGATCAATTTAGTAAAATTGTTGCAAATCCTTAGTGAGACTAAGGTAGTGGATGTAGAGTTCATTTGGAACTTGAACCACTCTAAATCCCTTGTTCTTCAATTTTTATTTGCCAATTTCCACCACAATCCTTTAAAATTCCAATTCACCCCCCCTCTTGGTAATTATCGATCTTTCGATCCACTCAACAAAATTCAAATTCAAATTCCAACTATAAATTAAAAAAAACAAGAAATAAATAAATAATTGAATTTGAAAAAAAAATAGGATAGCTAGAAGAATGAAATTAAAAAAATGAGAAAGGCTTGAAGTTGGGTTGAATAATAATTGGAACAAAATAAATGGTTGTTTTTTATTCGAACATTAACATAGAACATTTACATTACCATAAAATGTACATTAAACACAACATTAAGATTGATAGTCTGGCACGACAGTTGGAAAGATTGAATTTGTTCAGACACTTGTTTCTTGAATGACCTGATTCCCTACAAAGAGTACAATGTTTAACTTGAACACCCCCTCTCTATCATCTGGATCATCTATATTCGTATGAATACGAGTGGACTTTGGTCAACCCTTCAGCTTTCTACGAAGCTTTGGATTTGGTAACCATTCTTCGTATATTGGCTCTACCAGCCAATAGTTTTGGTTCGGGATTGTGTTGAACTGAATTTTGTATATATTTGCAATATTCTCCAGTTTATAACACTTATCCGCAAAACCGTAAGGGTTGAGACGAAAATGCAAACATGCAGCGTGTGCAAGAGAGCAGGGGTATCTAAATGCTTGGAATGCACCACAATCACACCATCTATGATGAAGGTTTACGATGAACATTCTTTGCTCACCTCGGGCCTTAGTTTCAATAGAAAATTCAAAATCATGTGGTTCGAATGATTTGACTCGCATATAGGTGGCTTTGGCTTGAAGTTCAATCATTTTATCCTGCAGGGTTTTAGACCAATATTGTCCGTTGTTTATCCGGGAGTTAACTTCCTGCCCTTTTTCAGACCACACTTTACCCAATCTAAAGTAAGTCTCCCACACAATACTTGCAATTCAGAGATGACGTGTTCCTTTGAGCACTGAGTTTATATCCTCTGCAAGGTTAGTTGTGATATGACCATAACGCCAACCTTCATCATAGGCTTGTGATCATCTTTCTGTGGGGATGTCATTTGCAAAATTAAATACATCTACATCGTGCCGCTTCAACCTTCTTATCATCACTTCAAATTTTGGTTGAACTAGTTCATACCCTATTTAAAAAAATAAGTTAAATAAATCAACATGATCAACTTAAAAAAATTACAAATTTTATAAAAAAAATGAATAACAACTTACCCACGACTAACATCTCTTTTCGGATCTGATTGTTTACAAACCATGTCTTCGCATTTGCCACAATATGTCGTACACAATATGTTGGATATGCATGTGGATGTTTCCATAAACTCTCATGTCTATCAATTACTGAAAAGAGCGCAGTCCCTCTATTAGAAATCGTGTAAATCTTGTCTTCTTTTACTACATGGTTAAGTAGATGCTTCAAAAAAAATTCTCATCCATCCGCTTCTTCCTTTTTAACTATGGCAAAGGCAATTAGGAATATAGTATTGTCTTCATCTTGTGCAACAGCCACAAGTAATATATGACCGTACTTCTCATACAGCTGGGTACCATTCACTTGAATCATGCGTTTGCAGAATGGGAACCCTTCAATGCACGCATTGAACGCCCAAAATAACTTACTAAATATTCTTTTACCAAGAATTAATTCACCTTGTAAGTTAAACACCAGTTTTGTTTCATATTCTACCATTGTTCCCCGGATGAATATTTGCTTCGATTGTAAAAGAGATGGTAGCTCATTATACGATTTATCCCAATCACCATACAATTGTGCCATTACCTTCTGCTTTGTCATCCATGCCTTGTAGTAAGATGAAATATATCCAAGCTGAGTCCGGATAGATACTACTAACACTGCAATCGAAATTCTTGGTTCTTGTTCAACCAATACCCTGATGGAAGCACATATTAGATCAAAGTCTAAATTATTGTGGTCATATGATAAAGCCATATTGGTACATGTGTGTTGCTCAATGAACTGTGACACCTCCCACATATCAGTCCTTTTCTTGTATGAAATTCTTACCCACCAAGGACATTTACTCTTCCAATGAAGACACATTACACAATAGGTAATTTTATTGGACTCAACAATAGAAAATGACGTATGGCGTTTGATGCAATGCTCCTGAACTGCTAGCTTGGCGGCTTCTTTTGTTTCGAATTCAGCCTTCAGTACCAATTCTCCAAAGTTCGAAGATGATGAAGAACCAAATACACGAGCTTGATGTTCCGGATCTTGCATTGTAGTATAGTCTACCTCATACATGCGGGCTGCTAGAGGTTTATAGGCTGGATAAATAGGTTCGGTTGCTGGGGCTCTGGTTCAACATAACCCCAAATTGGCTATTTTTTTCCCAATTCAAGCCTAGCAACAACCGTGGCCAAAACATCATCTTCAACATCGATACCATTACTTTGAGATGCATCTATCATAACAGCCTCAACATAATCAACATCGAGTAAGTGCACGTCATCATTTTTTGTAATATGCGCAATATTTTCTTCGTCCTCACTGAAATCTTCAAGCGATTCACCCCAACGACCAACTGTGGGTTCGGTGTTACAATATGTTGATGAACTCATTCTCTATAAATATTTAAAAAAACATAAGCAAAGATTAAGATTTGGTTTTCTTATTAAAATTTTAAAAATAATAAACGACAAACGAATTACAATTCTGAAAATATAAAACTTACAGAATTCGACGAGAAACCGTGCAAATGTGCTCTATAATTTTAAAAAAAGTATTTATCATTCGAATGAATATATCTTCAATCACACAAAAAGTACAAACCCTCTATAATTTAAAAAACACCAGATTAATTAAAAATTTAATCGCTTACTTACTGCTGAGAAACCGAGAAGATCTACAGAAAAATACACTTCAACAATCTTCACCGTCTTCGAATATATCTTCAAAAACTATCACCCAAATTGATGTCTCAACCTCTCTCAAATACACTGCAATTCTAACTCTCTCAAAAAAAATTCTTCTCAAACACTCGTAAGAATGAATTTTTTGTCTATCTCTATACACTCATATATATAACCTAATATTATACTAATATGTAAAAAAAGGTGAGTGACCAGCTTTCACGTGAAAAGCTGGTCTTTTGCGTGCACACAAAACTGGCGCACAAGACCTCGCCACCTGCACAAGGCGTGGTCCATGTAGCTCAGTCCATGGCTCGTCACGAGCTGCCCTGCACGCCTGCCAACCGAGCTGCCCAGCACGCCTGCGAACCTGCCAAAGTTGAGCCGTTTCTGCACTTCGCCACTTGCACATAGCGAGGTCTGACCTCGTCACCTCCACATGGCGTGGTACTGTAAAAACTGACCTATTCTCTAAAATAATTTTAAAGCAACCCTAAATCCCTAAATAAATAATTAAAGTGGATTCTAATTTTGCAAAAAAATATTACTGGTTAATTTCTTTCCAAAAAGGACCAATGCAAAATCGCTACTTTTTTATTTTACAAGCTAACCTGCATTGGCCTACGTCCAGGGTTGGCATTTAAGGGTAAATTCGACTTTTTATTTTAAAATCAGATCTCTTTCATCTTTTTTTTTTGTTCATCAACTACGAAAACATAGTCCCCTTCATTTTTCTTTCCTTCTTACTTTCTTCCAGCATTACTGATTTTCATTTTCTTTCCATTTTTCTTCGCCTCCTCATTTTCTTTCTAATTTTCTGTTGTACCAAGCATGGCCTAAGAGAAGTACGAAGTAATTCATCTCATTAATAGTCCAACTTCTTAAATTCATATTTTTTTAAGTTATCCACTAAAACAAGTCCAATATTAATTAAGACCTAACAAAACATGAAAAACTACAACACACCTCACGCGCGCCAAACTCTCTTCCCCCCAAGGCTTCTCGAGCCTCAGACGACTGTTTTGATCTACCGGATCCAGCCTTTTTGTTTGGCCTCTGCACGGGCGATTTCGTCACCGTTAGGTGGTCATCTGATCGTCAGTATCTTAAGGGACGACATTGACTGGTGGTTTGCTCCCAAGGGCTTCGGCGGTGGAGAAATGAGGGAGTTCGCGGACGGGCTGCGAACGGTTTTGGCACACATTATAGAACCCTTTCGGTGGCTTTTGCCGCAATAATCGTTGTAGGGAGCTCTTTGGCCGTCACGGTGGCCGTTGAGCACGGGAGACGTCGTCCCCACTCCTGGCCATCTGTTTCCCTCTCTTGCAACACTCCTCTCGGGTGCCGGGTTATTGAAGCTCTGAGGCACAAACTTTGGATGCCGAAGTTTGCTTTGGTTTCCATTTTCTTTCGTGTGGTTTACCTCTGTTATGGGTCTGGGCAAAGATCTTCTCCGGCTGCAGTATGTTTCAATCCTGGCGGATTGAGGAGTGGGTGGCATGCTGGCCTTGGGTGTTCTGTTTGAGGCCCTGTGTTTTCTTGTTGTTGCTAGCCGGAAGTCGTGGTGGTTCTATAAACCTAGTTTTGAACGCCGGTGGAAATCGAGGCAATCGAAAACAGGTGGTGTTGTGCTCGGAAAGACGAAGTATGGGTGAATTTTCAATTCATGATGAATCTCTCCACAGCGGCCGTTGGTTTTCCGGAGTTTGGTCCGGCGGTTCAACGGTAAATCTGAGCGTTTTCCCCTTGGTGAAGGAAACAATGGCAAGGGCAAAATGGTCCTTTCACATCTTGTCTAGTCTGTTCACAAAGGGGTCTCACCTTACCTGTTTTGGAAACTTACTTATTCAGCCTAGGTGTTCAGGTTTATGTGGGATATGGGTCAGTTTTCCCTTTTTAAGTCAAGCAAATCCTTGCTTTATGGGATTTGGAAGTTTGCAGATCTTTGGAGATTTGTTGGACCCACTCGATTTTTGGCTCTTTATAGGATCCGATTTTTAATGGATTTTAGCTTTGGATGAGATCCGGGTGGATCTACCGTTACAGTAAAGTTCCGACTTATGTGGCCCTGCCTCTCGGTTGATCACGTTTTTAGTATTATCATGGTTTGGATTCAGGACGGTTTTACCCCAGCTGAAGCATTCCTTTCCAACTTGTCGTGGCCACAACGTAGGGGTTACGTTTCGCTTGCCTTGACAAGGCCCATCTCTTTTGGAGTGGGAGCCTGCCTCCGGAGGGAGCTCTCAGGCGAGTTTCGAGCGTATCTCTGTTGTCTCAAGCCTCGACTGATCATTGATGGATCGCTGTTGTGTTTACCGATTTCTGGTTGTTGTTTGAAGCTATCCCTGGTTGAACCAGTAGACGCTACCTTTGTTTCAGCATCTCGTGTATGCTGGTTATCTTTCGTTGTTTTTGGCCCCCACAGAGGCTTACGGCTCGTGGGTTTGTTTTTAAGTTTTTCAGGTCATGCATGGCCTTTTGCTTGTATTTTCTCGGTTGTTTTGCAGGCCCCGTATGCGTATGAGATCTTTTGTTTTCTGATGATGTGCCTTTTCTTTTGACGTGAATGAAAGTTATGTTTTGATCACATAAAAAAGTCCAATATTAATTAATTTTTTCGCATTCTATTAGCTCATATAAGAATAAATAATGGCTATAAATTTTAGTTGGTGAATTTTACTTAATTATTTTTAAGTACAATTTATCAAACAAATAAATCGTGGTAATTAGAATTATTTTTAAAAACTTAATCAATCAGTGGCAGATATATATTTATGGTGGCCACCCGCCCATTTTTTTTACCTTTCATTTATATAGAAAATTTTTTACACTACACCCTCCTGACACACTCTTCGACCACTTTTTGCACTTCATGTTATTGTCTTTTAGCTTGATAATCGACAAATATGATAGCTCGACATGCACAATCACTTCACTAATAGACATCTAACAGACTAATGGAACATACCCATTATGACCTTAATGTCATCTTCTAGCAGACATGACCACTTCACTAATTAATGGAATTTTTAAATATGAAGAATTAAATTTATTGAATTATTTTGAATTAGAAACCAAACTAATATAATTTATATGTTTTGAGGACTAAAATTATTATTATATCAAGCCTTTTGTTTCAATTTTAACAGCAGAGTGACTTGATTGTCACAAAATTTTAATTGAATGCCTAAATTGTTGTTTTTAGAAGAAAAGTAACTTGTTTGTTACCAAATCTATAATTAAATGATATGTAGTTAAGTGATATGTTTTTCACAAATTTTCAATTAAGTGACGAAATTGTTATTTTTTAAAAAAATGACGTACTTGTTATCAAACATATAATTAAGTGATTAACCATTACTTTTAGAAGAAAGAAGTGATATATTTGTTGCTAAATCTAAAATTAAGTGACATATATTGAATTTTACTCCTTTAATCTGTTGAAATTTAGTCCTCATATTTTATAAAAATTGACGAAGTAATTCAATTAAGTCACGCGGTTAAACCTTGTCATTAAATTTGTGACTGAAGATTGATAACTGACAATCTATGTACAACAAATTAACAAAAATCAACACTTCAATAATTTATACAAAACAAAAACCAACCGTTTTAATATCTTAAAAAACAATAGACGTGTGCCGCTCACCAATCTTTTTTTTCTCAATTACAGAATCGCTCACTCTTATTTCTCTTTTCCTTTAAATACTGACGATAGCACTAATTTTAATATTGGTCACTGATTATCTGGATCTATTGTTTTGTTTGTTTTGTTTTTTAATTTTTAATAAATTATTTTGTTCTTGTGGCATGATTTTACTCTACTTTTTGGTACGCTTTTCTTTGTCTTTTGGCACATTTTTTTTTGTTTTTAATTTTCTATTAGGGTTGGATCTGACGACGCCACGACTGATCATGATGGCACTCCTGTCATTATGATGTTGATTTCTCTGTCTCAGACCCTCAAACTAGATTTGGATATGCGATTACATCTACCGTTCTTTATTCGCGATTGAGTTGTGGTAATGACCTTATTGTCAACGTACATTCATTGTAATATGTGTTTTTAGGTTGTTTGTTGATGATTTTATCTATTATCGTCAATTTGGTGATGTTTGTATCCTTCTTTTATTTCGAGTCTTTGGGTAAGGTTCTTACCTTTTCCTTGTATGGTCTTCTTTTGATCTCGAGACGCTAGTTTTGTTTACTAAGATTATGTTTAAATTTAGATGTTTTATTTATTAAGTTGTAAATTTTTATTATAATTTCGAATATATCCTCATTTAATAAAATTAGTGAATTTCAAATTTCAAAAAACAAACGTTTAAATTTATATGTTTACTGGTAACTAAATTATCTTTTCAACTTTCACAGAAAAAGGGATAAACTACATAAATACCTTTAAAAAGTCGAAGGATTTAAACTTTAAAGTAAGCCATTGCTCATGAGAAATTATTAGATGGGCGGCTTACTACGTTATTTGTGGTTTCCGTCAATAAAGTCCATTCATGTTAAAAGAAAAAAGAAATTTAAACAACTATCCATTCATTTTTTGCATGTAGGAAAGAGATAAAAATTCACATTAGGTAAAAATGACATGGATAAAGTTTATTAGCTGGGATCACTGATGACGTGGTAAGTTGTATTCATCTAATAATTTTTCATTGCCTAAAAGTTGAGATATATGACTTTTTCTCTGATATACAAAAGTAACTAGAAAAAGATTCGAAGTAAATTATCGACCCATAAAATGAAAAAAAATGATTCTAATAAATTTGAGTATTTGAAGTTATGAAGGTGCGGCCTAAGCATTAACAACTATTTGGCATTGAGTATATTGAGATTTAAAAAAAAATTGTGAAGGGCACACAAAATCACATCACATGTCGTTTAGTTAATAATTTTTTTAGTAGTATAAAATTAATTATAAAGTAATATCTATGTATAAATATTTTTAATTATTTGATAATGGTCATATACCTTATAAATAAAATAATTTGAACTCATGTGTTTTAAGATAAACATCATCCGCTTTTTACTAGAACACTTATTGAGTTTAGTTTAATAACAAACAAACTACTACTAAATTAATAGAATGTATATATTTTTAAGACTAAAATTATTATTATACTAAATCGTTTGTTTTAATTTTAACAGCAGAATGAACTGATTATAATAAAACTTTAATTGAATGCATAAATTATTGCTTAAAATTTGACTTTTTTGTCACCAAACCTATTAAAAAAATCAAACGTTTAAGTTTATATGTTTACTTATAACTAAATCAACTTCTCAATTTTCATAGAAAAGGGATAAATTTCATAAATACCTTTAAAGAACTAAAGGATTTAAAGTAAGCCATTGCCTAAAGCACCTCACTGTACAGAGTGAGCTATAACATTATCAGTACTTCGTTTAGATGAATCCAAAAACGAAACTTGAAAGAAAAAATATATATATTAGAGCTTCAAAGTAAGATCAAGTGCAGATGTATCTGTTCTTGGTGGTGATGCCATTGCTATAAATCCTAAATTCGAACTTTGAGCCAAGTCCGAAACCTGGTTAGTGTCGGCATTTTGATCTTCGTTCACCTGCCTGAAACTCCCGGGCCATATCAAGTCTACATCATCATCTTCCACGAATATCGGCATTCCGAAATGCCCTTGATCAAACCGTGCTCCGCTTCTCATATCTAACGGCCTATGGGACGATGGCATGATTCCTTGGTGCATGGCGGAATGAGCTTTGATCGACCCGTGAAGGGGTAAAGATGCTAAGCTTGTATACCTATCGGATAATATCCCCATCCGCAAGGCACGCTTTGCCATCGTCCGCTCCCTCTTATGGGCATTCTGGTGTCCTCCCAATGCTTGGGAGCTATAGAACTTGCGCCTGCAGAAATTACAAGAGAAAACCCTGGGCGTTGTGGCTGACAAGGTATTGCTCTCTGTAGTCTCGCCTGTGACACTCTTCATCTCGGCATTGGTGGCGCTGAAGTGCAGAGTCAGGTCGAGGGAGACCGACCCTGCATCCGGCGTATCCTTCAAGGGATCAGGAGATGCAGATATGTAGGAAGCCAGTTGGCTACTTGCTTCGGAATCGTTTTCGAATTCTAACCCAGGATTTGGCAGTGTCATTCTCAGGTAAATCAGCAAGTTTTGTGCCTGTTCCGTTCGATATCCGCTACACTAGTAATAAGTTAGGTCTTCAACACCTGCACATACCAAAAAATTGGATCATTTGCCAAAGTTCACAAGTGACAAAGATAGATGAACGTACTGTATGTTAAGCATTAATCCTAAAATCAATGGTTGGAAATAGGTGAAGAGACCGAACATGAATATAAGACCATAACCAATCCAGGAACACAAGAACGATTATGTAATGATTCCACAATAACATTCTACTAAGATGATAAAGCTAAACCTAAGTTTTATCTGAGTTTTCCCATCGGAATCGTTGAGGGCGGAAAGGATCCGATTATCCACTAACAGATAAATGAACAACAAATTTGATGGTCTTCAAGTCGAAAGAGAAACAAACACAAACTAATTACTAAATTGAATGAAACTTGATTTACTCACTAAATTGACTGCTTTAATTCATTCATGGTACTAAAACTAGGTGATTAAGTGCTGTAACTCATTTATAGTACTAAACCCGGGATTCTAACTAGGCGAATCTCAGAACCAACTGATACATACATACATACATACATACATACATACATACATACATACATACATACATACATACATACATACATACATACATACATACATACATACATACATACATACATACATACATACATACATACATACATACATACATACATACATACATACATACATACATACATACATACATACATACATACATACATACATACATACATACATACATACTCAGTTTAGTTAATGATTATGGCATGAAACTGATGAAAGATATTCAGAATTGCTGAGGAAGTCAAAAAAGATTAAAACAAAGCAACTGATGATTAGCAGCTAAGATGAACAAGGAAAATGCAACCAAAATTACACAAAGAATCCAAAGACCAAATAGATGAAACCAAAATCAAAGCAACATCTATCAAACTGAATTACACTAAAATCCCAAGCTGAAAACAGCAGCAAATCAAAAAAATAACACTGCAAAATCTGGAGCTTAAAAGCTGTAACACAACAAAACAACTAACCCATAGGGGGGGGGGGGGAATAAGAAAAGAAAAATCAAATTCATAACCTATGAGCTGGTGAAAAAGATTCTTACTTGGAATGATATAATACTTTGTAACCTATGGGTGCTTTCTTCTTCTTCTTCTTCTAGTTTCTACAACAGATAGTAGAGTGATTGTTCAAGATGAAAAGGAAAGTTAATAAATGGGGATAAGATTTCCAAGCAGGAGAGAGAGAGAAAGAGGTGTACACTTATGGGAAAGCAGAGGTTTATAGAGATGGGTATGAGGGAGCAAAGTCAGAGAATTCACAAATCCAAAAAAGAAAGATAAAAAAGATAATCCCACACTAACAAGTGTTTGTTGAAATTTGGGCTCTTCCACTGTTCCAATAGCTGCAATTCAATGAGTGGAGAGAGAAAGTGAGATATATAGCATTACCAACACACAATGAGGCAAGCGAAATACTACTTACTGTAATCCCCACAAAAAGGGATTAAAAATATTACTATACAATGTTTTGTTTGTCCCATTACGGATAAATTTAGAGTATGACCATTTAATTTTAGATTAAAAAATAATAAAATTTAAAATTTATTAAGTAATCTAAAGTGTTATATTCTTTTTGATAATTTTTTTAGTTTGTTTGGACAAATTTTAAAATTTGTGGTTTTTTAGTTTTAAATTAGGATGTTTCTCGTAACTACCCTCTCATTGCTCCTCACACTGTTCATTTAATATGACTGCTCAGTTGAATCCAACAAATAATTTCAGCAAATACAAAACGTTTATCTTAAAAAAATTTGAATTTGAATACATGTACGTATAATATGTAAGAATAGATACTATTATTTAATTACACCTGTATTTAGAAGGAAAAAAAAAACATGGCTTGTCAGTTTGAATGAATTTGAGTTCCATCTGCAGTTTTATTAGTGGTCAGATTCTTGTTTCCATTATTACTAAACAACATGTGTCAGATTCATTTCCATGCTCACTTATGGAATTTGCATGGATATCAACCTATCATACTAATCAAGCCCATACATTTTGCCTTTATGCTTCAACTTTTATAGAAAAAAGAAAATGTTATGTAAATGATTTAATCTGATTCAGATAATATTGTAAGCTTGCTTGATGTTACTATTCAGCAGTGGGGGACAAGGATCATGATGCTAAACAAGTGGTAAGTTGGGCCATACTTTTGTGGTAATGTCCATGTGTGGCTTCAATTGTTAGAATATTTTTATTTTCTTGAATTTATAATGTTATTGTAAAGTACTATTTATCAAAGAGTAAAATTCATTTGAGGTTACATTATAGATGTGAGAACAAATATATTATTTTTTCTTCTAAAAGTAATAATTTAATCGCTCAATTATATATTATAAGTTTAGGAACAAACATGTCACTTTTATTCTAAAAGTAACAATTCACTTGCTCAATTATAGATTTATGAATAAACAAGTCACTCAATTAAAATTTTGTGACAAACATGTCATTCCATCAAGAAAATTGAAACAAAAACTTATTATAATAACAATTTTAGTCCTAAAAATTATGCATTATATTAATTTGGTCGTAATTCGAAATAATTCAATAAACTTAATCCTTCATATTTAAAATTTTAACACCGACACACCCTCCAACCACTTACCACACTCCATGTCATTATGCATCAGTCCGATAATCAACATATGTGATAGTTAGACAAACACACTCACTTCACTACTAGACATCTGACAGACCAATAAAATAGACTCGTTATGATCTTAACGTAGCCTTCTAGCAGTCACAATCAATTCACTAATATAATTTTTAAATATGATGAGTTAATTTTATTAAATTATTTCGAATTATGACCACATTAATATAATTCGTAAGTTTTGGAGACTAAAAATGTTATTATACCAAGCCCTTATTTCAATTTTAATAACAGAGTGACTCATTTGTCACACAATTTTAATTGAGCCAGTGGGGTACTTGCCCCCGGTTTAAAATTTTCACATTTAGTCCTTTAAATTTTTTAAGTAATTTTAATTGAACCCCCTCCTAGAATTTTTATTTTCACATCATCAAAGATATTTTATTTTCATGTAAATCCTTTGAAACATAAGCTGTATGTGTTCCAGAAATAGCCCATTATATGGTCCATGGATCCAGTTGCATTGCTTGGGTTTCTATCCCTTTTCAGACATGTATCTCAATTCTCAATTACAATTAGGTAGATATTGTCCAAATGGAATGGAACACATATCTTCTCAATCTCTGTCGTGTATTTCATTAAAACAGGTTATTGTGCTAAAGTACAAAGCATATGGGTTCAAATCTCTTATGATTGTTTCTACTTTCTAGCAACTTGGTGTCTGGTTGGTTACATGATATTTCAGGGCTGTCCACATTGTCACCTTCTGCAGTTTGGGAATTGCATGCCCTCCAGGCTCCAACCACATGCTTTTGTTTTTACCAACTCACATACAATACAAACCTTAACCCCGCATTTCTGAAGCTTTGTTTAGCATTGCTTTTCAAACCAGCTTTTGGTTTCAAAAGCTGGTTTGAGGCCAAAAGCTGTGCTAAACAGCTAGCTTTTGGAGAAAAAATTACTTTTAAAAAGTAATTTTCAATCCAAACGTAAAAGCTAAAATCTTTAGCTTTTGCGGTTGTAAAAGTGATTTTAAGAGGCAAATTACAATTTTAACCTCCATTTGCTATTGTGTTTATTTATAATTTATAAATTTATAATTCTTTACGAAGATATAGTAATATAATTAATAATTATTTTTTAAATTTTAAATGATATATATTTATTTATGTCAAGTTTTTAAAATAAAATATGTCAATTTTGTTATATTTTCATAGAATACGTATAATTGTTAAAAAATATATTTATTAATAAAAATATTTTTATAATAATTTAAGTTGATATATTTCATATATTATAACATTAGAATATTTGAATATCATTTTTATATATCTATACATACAAATATATATAACTAACAATATCATGTCCAAAATGGTCATTTATCTTCTTAAAATCGCTTTTTGACAATAATGATAAACACTAAAATCTTACAAGAAACTTTTTAAAATCTCTTTTCAAAATCTCTTTCTAACAGCACTTTTAAAAATCACTTTTTAAAAGTAATGCTAAACTAGCCCTGAATATGTTTGTTTTACTTTACCCGAATTAAAATTGGTTTGGTTTTTTTGGACGACGATAGAAACGAAAAGTTTAAGTGTAGGGGTTTTAGAATTTAATATGTATGGTTGAAATTTAGTGTTTAAAAGTTAGGGTTTAAGTTTTAAAATAATATAGTTAGAGATTTGAGTTTTAATCTATAAACCCTAAATTTTAACTGCATCCCTAAATTCAACACTCTTAACCTTAAACCCATAAAACATTAAACCCTAAACGAATTTTTTAAAACTAAAACATTTGTGAAAATATTTTGATACTGCAGCATGTTAATGGAATAATTATTTTTTTACACTTAAAAAAGTGAAAGAAAAAAAATGTATGGGCAACGATTAGCCGTCTAGGGAATCTTGGTAAGTGGTAATGGTCCAATGCAATCAATTACAAGTCTCACCATTCATGATTAAGTTTTCAAGTTGTAATATTAAAGTAGTAATATATATTTTTTACCGACAACTAGTTGGTCTAGTAGAATGTGTCACTAAATTACTTAGATGATATTATAAATTTAAATTCTAAAATTATGAATGAATTAAATTAAATTAAAATATCATTTATATAATAAATATTTTACAACATCATATTTAAATTAATTATTAAATAAATTAAATACAGATGATTACATGAAAAAAGTAGTAATATGTATTTCAATTCCTAAATCGGTTTAAACCAAGAGAAAATGATGCTTGTAAGTGAAAGAAATAGTCCATAAGAAAACAAAGGAAAAGGGTTTCTAATGAGTGGAAGAAGAAAAAAAAACTTGTCATTTTTGGGCTTGGACCCATTCCCTTTTGGTACAATGCTATATATTTTATTTAGACAACTTACTTTTTTTTTTACATTTTTTCGAGTCCGGGACATTCTAGTGATGGGTAGTTGTATTAAGTTCTAATTATATTTAGAGTCGAGTTGATCTTTTAAAATTATTTACACCATTTATAAGACTTTATTTGAGAAAAATCACAGTTTTTAACACGATTGAATGAATCAACAGAATTAAACCCTTATATTTAATTACTTTTAAATCACACAATCTTCACTCTTAAGAATAATTAATTCAGGATAATATAAGTTAGATCTGCTGATCAAATCTCCATTCCATGAAAATTTAAAGATCTAAAAAAGTAATGATATGTATATGCAAGTGGACGAGGGTGGAAGTTGTCGTATTCATCAAGAAATGGAAATGGAACAGCCTATATGAGTATGACAGAGACATGATTCCTTTTCATTGGTAAGTGAAAATTAAGACATGTTTTTTTTTTCCAACGTAAATACGTTTGGGCATACATGTAGGAGAAAGGTGAGCATTACGCCAAACAAATTAGATATGTTAGATATACGTTAAGATACTTGAGATTACACCCAAGATTTGATTAGGATTGTTTCCACATTTTCGAGACTATCAAGGACTTGAAAAACAAGGAAGTCGTGTTCCCACTTCGGACAATATCCATATCATGTGGGAACTTTTAAGACATGTTGATCACATGATTTTTCACCCAATTCCAACACTACAAGGTGAGATTCCCGATTATTATGGCTGCCAATGGACGGGTCGGGCGGGTTTTTTACCTGATCTCGAAAATTCAAAATTCAAATAAAAACTGACCTTGTCGGATTGGGTTGGATCGAAACTCGTTAAATATGAGTTTTTTTTAATTTTTACCATCCTTTTATCCCTCATTTTGTTAAAAGTAGGGATGACTATTTGATCCAAATCTGACGGGTTTCGACCCGACCCTATATAGGGTCGAGTTTTTGAAAATGATGTCGGGTTGGGTTTAAGGTAAAAAAAATAACCAACCCAAAATAATAGTTTAATTTTAGGGTAAACTATTGTGCAGGTCCCTTATGTTTAACGAGTGTACAGAGTTAGTCACCACTTTTGAAAAGTGCATATTAGTAGTCCTCTACGTTTTCGGTGTGTAAATACTTGGTCACTCCGACGTTAACTCCGTTAGTCCCCTAACGGAATGCTGATGTGGCGAAAGGATAAATTACTGCAATAGCCATTAAAATTTATCTCATGTACATTTTTTCTCCTCAATTTAAAAAAGTAAACATTATAGTCACTAATAAAACTGTTTCTTTATAATTTCACCCTTAAATTTTTAAAAATTCATTTTTCAATCCTAAAACTTTACAATCAATTAACACAATAATATTATAAATGCTTAGATGAAAAATAGGTGCCCAAAGTATACCCTTTGAAACTTAGGTGCCCAAATTGCTCCTATTTAATAACTCAAACTTAAAAATTTAGTCCACTAACTACTAAAAAATTCGAGTTATTGGATTTTTATTTTATAATTCAAACTTTATTTTGAATTTTTGAGTCGAGTTTATGAAATTATGAGTCGAGTATTTTCACATCAAACCAAAAAATTTAATTTTTTCGAGTCAAGTCGAGTTATTGGAATTTCTATTTTATAATTCAAACTTTATTTTGAATTTTTGAGTCGAGTTTATGAAATTATGAGTCGAGTATTTTCACATCAAACCAAAAAATTTAATTTTTTCGAGTCAAGTCGAGTTATTAGAATTTCTATTTTATAATTCAAACTTTATTTTGAATTTTAGAGTCGAGTTTATGAAATTATGAGTCGAGTATTTTCACATCAAACCAAAAAATTTAATTTTTTCGAGTCAAGTCGAGTTATTGAAATTTCTATTTTATAATTCAAACTTTATTTTGAATTTTTTAGTCGAGTTTATAAAATTATGAGTCGAGTATTTTCACATCAAACTGAAAAATTTAATTTTTTCGAGTCAAGTCGAGTTATTGGAATTTCTATTTTATAATTCAAACTTTATTTTGAATTTTTGAGTCGAGTTTATGAAATTATAAGTCGAGTTTATTGGAATTATACAACTTGTGAAGTTGGAAAGTCTGAAGTTTGAGAAATACGGATGTGTGTCAACCTGAAACCTTATGTTGTTATTGCATTTGCACAGCACAAAGTTCCTCACATTACATATAACAATCATTTATGCTCAAATCTTAGGCACCGCAGTAACCTTTAAGATCAGGTCTAGTATTTAAAAATTTTAATTTTTTGGTTTGATGTGAAAATACTCGACTCATAATTTCATAAACTCGACTTAAAAATTTAAAATAAAGTTTGAATTATAAAATAGAAATTCCAATAACTCGACTTGACTCGAAAAAATTAAATTTTTTGGTTTGATGTGAAAATACTCGACTCATAATTTCATAAACTCGACTCAAAAATTCAAAATAAAGTTTGAATTATAAAATAGAAATTCCAATAACTCGACTTGACTCGAAAAATTAAATTTTTTGGTTTGATGTGAAAATACTCGACTCATAATTTCATAAACTCGACTCAAAAATTCAAAATAAAGTTTGAATTATAAAATAGAAATTCCAATAACTCGACTTGACTCGAAAAAATTAAATTTTTTGGTTTGATGTGAAAAT
Organism: Hibiscus tridactylites; assembly: GCA_958450335.1. Lineage (NCBI taxonomy): Eukaryota > Viridiplantae > Streptophyta > Magnoliopsida > Malvales > Malvaceae > Hibiscus > Hibiscus tridactylites. Next base: position 74,873,764 of record OY288281.1, read on the forward strand.
ACTCGACTCATAATTTCATAAACTCGACTCAAAAAATCAAAATAAAGTTTGAATTATAAAATAGAAATTCCAATAACTCGACTTGACTCGAAAAAATTAAATTTTTTGGTTTGATGTGAAAATACTCGACTCATAATTTCATAAACTCGACTCAAAAATTCAAAATAAAGTTTGAATTATAAAATAGAAATTCCAATAACTCGACTTGACTCGAAAAAATTAAATTTTTTGGTTTGATGTGAAAATACTCGACTCATAATTTCATAAACTTGACTCAAAAATTCAAAATAAAGTTTGAATTATAAAATAGAAATTCCAATAACTCGAATTTTTTAGTAGTTAGTGGACTAAATTTTTAAGTTTGAGTTATTAAATAGGAGCAATTTGGGCACCTAAGTTTCAAAGGGTATAGTTTGGGCACCTATTTTTCATCTAAGCATTTATAATATTATTGTGTTAATTGATTGTAAAGTTTTAGGATTGAAAAATGAATTTTTAAAAATTTAAGGGTGAAATTATAAAGAAACAGTTTTATTAGTGACTATAATGTTTACTTTTTTAAATTGAGGAGAAAAAATGTACATGAGATAAATTTTAATGGCTATTGCAGTAATTTATCCTTTCGCCACATCAGCATTCCGTTAGGGGGCTAACGGAGTTAACGTCGGAGTGACCAAGTATTTACACATCGAAAACGTAGAGGACTACTAATATGCACTTTTCAAAAGTGGTGACTAACTCTGTACACTCGTTAAACATAAGGGACCTGCACAGTAGTTTACCCTTAATTTTATTCTAAATATTAAGGTATAGTTACTATAATGCCTTTCTCTTTATATATATTTTTCAATTATCTCACTATTATGTCTAATAAGAATGGAATAATTATTATAATGCATCATCCTATTTGTATATTTTATTTCAATTAACTCCCTATTTTATCGAATTATATTTTTTTATGTCAAGCCATGTTAAGATCGGATTCGAGTTAATTGTTTAATTTTATTCTAAATGTTAAGGTGTAGTTACTATAATGCCCCTCTCTTTATATATATTTTCAACTATCTCTCTATTTTGTCTAATAAGAATGAGATAATTATTATAATGCATCATATTTGTTTGTATTTTTCAATGAACTCCTTATTTATCGAATAAAAGTAAAAAATATTTTAATTATTTCATGCTGGATTGAAAATCGGGTTCGAATTTTTACTTTAAAATTCGGGTTAAATTTGGACCAGGTAAAAGATCATAAAATGTCGGATGCTGGTCAACTAAAAACCTGACTTAACTCGACCCATGAACATCCTTAATGAAAAGGTTGCTATTGGTGTAAATTGATTGTAACCGGTTTAGATTAAATGTGTAATATAGTATATGAATTTCGATTTAATATAGTTAGTCCCAATGAAACTTTAAAATCGATTCAAGTAAACAAATAAAACTATAACTTTATTCCAGTTGTACATATTTAAAAACAATAACTCTTCAATTCAAAAAAAAGAAAAACAATAACTCTAGTTCTTTTCATTTTAGATGAACATAATTACTAGTGCACGTAATAATCAAACATAAACAATGGCATTTCATAATATATTAATCAGAGACAAAGCCGTAAATCTTAAATTTAAAAGTTAAAATAAAAAAAATTAATACTAGAGAGACTAAATTAAATTAAAAATATTCATAGAAATTTAAAGAACAATTTTATCATATCATCGTTTGAACCAAATATGAAAATATCGTTTATACAATTACACCAAATCAAAGTTTATTTATAAAAAAATGATGTTCAGATATTCGAGTTTAATCAGTTTTTTCCTGCAAGGTGTACGTACCTTATTGAAGGGTTAATAACAAATATGAATAAATGTTACCATATAATCATTTTAAAACTATTCAAAACAAATTAGCATGATGTCAAAAATAGTGTAATGTTTAACTGGATAGTCATTTGTCCCACATTCTTTATTTTGAAGCAGTTTAACCCTCAACATTTCATTTTAGGTCAAAATGGTCACTCCATAGATAAAAACTATTAGTTAACTAACGATAAAATTTTGAAATGACTTGACAGCACGACATGTCAGCAGAAAAATGTTATATTTTATATAATTTTATAAAACTATTTTTTAACTGATGCGTCATTATGCCGAGCTTGCACCTTTGTCTATATGGCCTTGCTATGTTAGCGTACACTGTCATGTAAGTTTGTCACGTCATTTATCATTAATTGGCTAATAGTTTTCATCTATGAAGGGCATTTTGACTTAAAAAGGAACATTGAGGGTTAAAGTGCTTCAAAAAATAATAGGAGCCAAAGTGACTATTCAACCAAACGTTAGATACATTTTTGGAAAATGTATAATGACAAAAAAATGCCCCTGACGTTTAACTGAATAGTCACTTTGGTCCATATTCTTTTTTTTGAAGCAATTTAGCCATCAATGTTTCATTTTGGGTCAAAATGGCTCGTCCGTGAATGAAAACTATTAGTCAACTGACAATAAACAACTTGAAATGACTTGACAGAATGACGCGCCAAAAGAAAAAATATTCTATATTTTATACAATTTATAAAATTATTTTTTGATTGATGAGTCATTTTATAAAGTCAGTATATTTGTCTATGTGACACTGCTATCGCGGCGTGCAGTGTCATGTAAGTTTGTCATGTCATTTCAAGTCATTTAGCATTAGTTGACTAATAATTTTCATCGGTATATGGATCATTTTGACTTAAAATAAAACGTTGATGGTTAAATTGTTTAAAAAAAATAAAGGCTAAAATTAATGTTCAATCAAACGTTATGAACATTTTTTTAGTATTATGCTTTTTAAAAATAAGTCGCATGGCATTAACAATAACAAGACAGAGGATACAAAGACATCACACAGTTAAAAATGAACAAAAGCAAAGAGCATCGATAAAACCGGTCATATAAAAAACGTTAGAGACATTTTTTAATATTATGCGAGATAAATTTATGTATGAACTAAAATGAAGAGAAAATTAATTAATTATGGGAGGAGTAGAAGGGGAAATGTTTGGGCAGGAGAGAGCATCACATGGGACAATGAAATGCAGAGCAAAGAGGGACCACAGCAGAGAGCATAAAATATAGGTAGGTAGGGGCAGGGAGGAAGGGCCAATGGCAATACAAATCCCAACTCAACCAATCAGGCAGAGACCAACCACCTGCCCCATGTGAGGACACTTCCATCATTTATTCAACCAAAATATGTACACTTTCTTTTAGGGAAAGTATTGGTTATTGTGGGGATTCTCTTATCACTCAGTCCCCACCCACACACTTTGAGTGGGCAGTAAAATTTTTTTTTTGACTCAAAACAAAAAATAAATAAAATTGAAAGACAAGGTAATATCAACGAAATTATTCAAGTGATAAACAACTTGATATCGTTTAAGTAAGTCTTGAATTTGAGTTTTTGTGTATGCAGAAAATTACAGTACGAGACTCATTGACGAAAGATAAGGTAAACAATTAATAGTGTTTTAGTGGTTGAAATCATATTAAATCCATGGTTAGCTCGGTTGAGTTAATAAGGTAAAAAAATAAATTAGGGGTTTAATGGTCAAGCATGGATCATGTTACCGTCTCATTTTTTTGAAAATTTCAAATTATTATATAATTAAGGTAGTTTTTATGTTTTTAGTTTAGATATTTAATTTCTTACTACTAATATTGGGGTAAATTACACGAATTGCCACTTAACTATGGGGATGTTATGATTTGACCATTGATCATTCATTTTTGTCAATTGGACTATTAACTATTTAAATAATATCAATTAAGTCACATGTCGTTAAAAACTATTGGAGGGGGTGATATGGCTGTTAATGTACCAAATGTGTAATTATACAAAATTTTGTTAGCATCCACGTCACCCCACCGTTAGGTTTTAAAGGCGGATGACTAAATTGATATTATTTAAATAATTAAATGGTCTGATTAACAAAATTAAAATATTATTAGTCAAATTAAAACATTCTCATAATTAAGTGGCCATTTATATAATGTACCCAAAATTTTATAATTACACACTCATTCCATTTTAATATAATTTTCTAAAAGTTCACACTCTATCCTATACATGACAATCAATGGTTATTTGACCGGAGCTAATTCCATATTGTACGAAGTATGCAAATACATCATCTAATAGTTAAGAGTAATTTTTTTTTGACAAATTTTAATTTTTAGTCTTAATCTTACCTATAAGAGAGGGGAATGTGAGACTTTAGAGGAAAGAATGATGATGCTTCTAGTAGGTTTAGAACACATATCTTAAAAGAATTTGAGGGAACAAAGATGAGTAGCTAGGCCAACTGGCAAATGTAATTGCTCAAAATTTTTAAAATTTAATTAACCTTTAACTATTGAAAACTTTCACATTTTGTAATTCAATTAAATCGAGAAATATGTTTAATTTTGCCGCCCTTCATTTAGCCCTTAATTTTAGCATTTAATTTTTTTCCACTTCTTTTAGTCCTTAAACATTTTTTTTTCAAATCAAATCAATTAATGTAAAAAAAATTAAGGGACTTTTTAAGCAAATGTTAATTATTTTGTATTTTTTTTCTATGTTGATGTAAGTTATTTTTACCATTTTATGTAATAATATAATAACAAAATATTTAAAATAATAAAAATGTTTAAAAATCGAAAAAAAATATTAAAAATATTAAGATGTGTTATTTTTGCACCTAGTGATTCACTTTGACAAAAATTAGAAGTTCCATATCAAAGTAAACTACAAAACAAGTTCAACTATTAAAGAAATTTTCTTTTAGCTAAAGGCTATTTTTGTCCCTGAGTTCGACCTAAAAAATCAATTCACTCATTTGTCGAAAACACGCTCAATTAGGTACTTTAGTTCGTAAATTGCATCAATTTAACTCTTTGATTGACGTTGACCGTTACAACGCTGATGTGGTAGTTAACGGTGCTGATGTGATAGTACACGTGTGATGATTACATGGCAAATGGGTTGAATTGATTATTTTAATCGAATTCGAGGGCATAATTGATTTTTTGCCGAGTTCAAGGGCATAGCTAATTTTAATTGAAAGTTTGATAACTTACTTAATCTTTAAGCTAAAAAAATAAAAATTATTAAAAATTTAAAAATATTTAAATAATCATAAAAAAATTAAAAATAAAAACACTATAATAAATTTAAAAAAATTAAGTAAAAAATAAAATTAAAAATATCAAAAGTTATAAATATAAAAAAATCAAAAATTAAAAATATCTATAAACCATCGAAAAAATATTTTATTATTTATGGTTATACTAAGCGTACTAATATTTCTTGAACATATTTTTAATGGAATCATCATTCTATTAGAGTAATAATAAATTCAAAATTTACCTTCATTTTTCTACATCGAATATTAATGAGCATCAATTTGATGTAGAAAAGCGAAAGAAAGTTTTAGTTTTATTGTTACCATAATACAAGGTTGATTTCACTGAAAATCAGTTTAACGAATGGTAATACTCATGCTAAAGAAGGCTTAGACTTTTTCGATGAAAGTGTTCAATTTTTTAATATTATATAAACATTTTTTTAATTTTTGTATTTAATTTTTATCATTTTATAATTTCTAATACATTTTAATTTTCCATATTAGTTTTTATTTTCAATATTTTTTGAATATATTATTTTTATTAAGTTTATGGATTTTTATAAAAAGAAATTAAAGAATATCTTAATTTTTTGTGAGGGTTTTCACATTACTTATTTTTTAAAATTATCAGGGACTTAAAGGATATTTACACAAATTTGTTAATTGTAACACCCGGGTTTAGTGGTCGGGTGAAAATAATATTTTAATATTATTTCGGGTTTCAGCTTTATAATTAAAATAATAATGTATTATTTTGGTCTTCGTATTCTTTTCAAAACAAACAATTGTGTTGGACCAAATTGGATTGAAACTCAAATTCATGGATTTTAAAGTAAATGATATTGCCATCTCATTAATGGCGTTTTGGTAAATATGTGAACTTTTAAATAAAAACCCCTCCTTTATTTTAGAAGACAACTTTATCTCTTTTTCATCTTTTTCATTTCTTCTTCCACGTTAAAAAAATGCTCTTCCTCTCCAAATCTTTATTTCATCATCTCCTTGGCCTTCGTTGGTGAATTTTGAAAGGTAATTACATTTCTGACTTGCTCTCATCTTCCTCTACTTGGAAGTACAAATATATTTCATTTTCATCAATGTTTTAGAATTTGGGTTTTTGAAAGATTTGGATAAAAATGATATCTTTATTGTTTTTAACTTAAGATTTTGATTTAATATTGTTAGATATGGTGTTTATGAACTAAAGGGACCAACATATATAATTTTTGAGGTGTTTTATAAGGATTCCCGAAATTGGGTTTTGGTGGGGTTTTAAGAGGGCTTTTAGTTGAGTTTTGGGTGAGGTTTGTGTTGGAAATTGAGGGTTGATGTTAGGGTAATAGTTGGAGGCTGTTTTGGAAGCATTTGAATGAGCTAAATGTGTTGAAATCACAAGTTTTGGGCTGTGTAAAAGGGCTGCTCGGATTTGGTGATTTTGGGGGTTGTTCATGGTTTGAAATGTTGAGTTTAGTGTTTGATTAGTGTTCCGGGTTTGCTACATTAATTGATGAATTGATTTGTGGTTGTTTTACTTGTGTTGAGATGTCTAGAAGCAAGATTTTGTGTTGGTGAAGCCTCGGGATCAAATTCGGAAATTGAAGACCATGGTTGCTTGGTAATTGAGCTTGGAGTAGAGGTGAGTGGTTAAAATATTTTAAATGGTTTTGAGCAATTGGTTCGAGCATGTGGACTAGGTTGAGATTGGTAGACTCACCTAGAGTTAGGATTAGGGTGGTAGCCTAATCCTAAGCTTTAGTAGAGACATTGGATGATCTCTTTAATTGATGTTATGCCTCTTGATTATTTGGGTATGTATAATGTGTTATATATGTTGTTGAGGCATGGTTTGAGGTATTGCTATGCATGTGAGTTGTATTGTGATTGTGTATGATGATGTTGAGTTTAATATGATGTAAGATGCCATATTATTACTCTTGAACATGACATTATGATATTATGTTGTTGAGATAATTGATGTTGAGTTTAGTATGATGTAAGATGCCATATTATTACTCTTGAACATCGAAGGTTGTGAAATTTGATTTATTGGCACTAGTATGCTTGGGTACAATGATCGATCATTAGGATGAGTGTGCACACAAATTGAGTCAAAACGTACGTGGCCTTGGTGGCGTTAAGGCACCAAGGAGGAGTACGGTGATGTAATATTCCACCGGAAGCTTTTATATATTTCTACGTGATGATGAGTGGGATCCCATCCGTAGGGCATGTGGCGATGAGTGGAATCCCGCACATGCAAGGACCGGTGATGAATGGAATCCCACCGAGGTAATGTTGTTGTTGGAAATGCGTTCCAACATGTTATCCGCGTATTCGAGTCATAGCTAGGTGCCAATAAGAGAAAGTATGTTTATGCCAATATGAAATTATGCATACATGATAATATAAATTGATATGTGTATCAATGTAATATGAAATGTGAATTTCAATGTGAAACGTTATATGATGTGGTTAATACTGTGAGTTATGTATCATTGTATGTTGAACTATTAAGTTGTTGAGCATGACATGAATTTGGTAGTATGATCATGCATCACTTAGACTTATGGCTCATGTGAAGCGAAGGTAAAATCATGTATATTATCATGATGGTTGCTCGTGCTTGGACCCTGCATTGTCGAAGGCTTGTTTTATGAGCTTACCCTCACTAAGCTTTTATGCTTACACTCTCTTTTGTTCGACAATGCAGATAAATAGCTTGTGGGTGGCAAGGGCAAGGAAAGGTCTCCAAGTGTTGCTTTCGGTGAGCTCAATGTATGAGTTTTAAGTAATAGATGGTAATAGTTAAGCAATGGGATAGGTGTCATTGATTTGAGCTTTGATGTATATCGTTGTTGGCTTGGTCAGTGGATGCCTTGTCTGATTGTAAATATCGCTTATATTGCATGCCATGAATGTCTACGTGTTTTGGTTGTTAAGGCATGAAATTCTAAATGCTTGTATGTCCATATATGCACGAATTGCTTTTGTATGAATGTTAAGTATGGATGCCTTGATTCATGTTTATTGCTATGTATGGCTCATGTATGCTTGTTGAAATGGTCGTATGTGCGGGTCTTGTGAGTGTTGATGCATGCTTTTGGTCCTTTTTACGCTCTTATACGTGTCCATGTATGATTTTGGGGTTCTGCAAGGTTAGGAAGTCCTTAGGTTGAGCAGAATGTGATCCCCTGCACTAAGGTTTCGAAACCATGGGCAAGGTTTCGAAACCTTTGCAGAGGATTTGGTCCCAGGACATTCTGCCAACCCAAAGTTTCGAAACCTTTGGGGTAGGTTTCGAAACTTTGGTCAAAGGTTCCGAAACCTTCCCATGGTTTCGAAACCTTTGGTGAGTTTTTGGTTCCAGGGGTTTTTGTCAGCAAAAGTTTCGAAACCCTTGGATAAGGTTTCGAAACTGGTGCTTAAAATTGTGTTGTTTTGACTTGTTGACCTTTTTAATGGTATAAAGACATAGGATTTAATGTGCATTTAGTCAAGATTAAATTTTGGTTGTTTGTTTGTGGTTTGGGGTTCGAAAATGACAAGTTTTAAAAAAAAAAATTAGGGTTGCTAACCGAGGAGGAACCCCTTTGGGTTTCGCTTCGGTTTTCCCCGTGTGGCCCACTCGGACCGGTCATCCGGCCAGACCGGGACGAGGGGGTTACATTTGTTGGTATCAAAGCCTAAGGTTACCGAGACCTTGGGCAGGTAAGTGAGATAAGTTTAAATTTTGAATTGAGATGCACGGTGTTTGCTTGCTTTGTAAGTATGATTGCTTGTATGACAAGTATGTTGACTGTTTGTTTAAAAGCCTGTTGCTCGTTACCCGTGTATGCTGTGATGTGTGATTGTTTGTTTGAGGATGCATGTTGTTTGATCGTACGCATTTGTTTGCTTGTTCAGCGAGTATGCCTTGTTATATGCTTGGTTGAGCATGTATGTGTGCTGATTTGGTTGAACCATGTTTAGTAGAGTCCCATTGCTTCTATTACATCAGAAAAAGGATTTTAAGTGAGGGAAATCATACTTGAGCCACTTGGACCTTTCCTTTGCTAACCCAACTTGTATGTTAAATTGTTGATTGATTTATTGCTTTTAGTAAGTTTAGGGCCAGTGTGTGGGCCGCGAATCGGTAAGTGGAAGTTGTGGTTTTGAGAATGTGGATGATGGGAAGGAAGTTCTTTGCTATAGTCAGGGGAGTATAGTTGTACTGGAGTTGAGGAACAATTTGTTTGCTTGAGTCTGCGTGCACGTGAGTTGATTCTTGTTGGTGGGAGATGACGAAACCGATTCTGGTACTAGTTGGTGAAAAGAAGTGGAGACCTATGAGTGGGAGTCAGGTGGTATCTATGTTATAGTGGATAAGCCCTTGGTACAGTTTTGAGTTTGTCTCTTCTGATTGGTTCTGAGTTTGTACTTCCGTATGTTGTTAACAAGCATGCAAGTTTGAATGTGCTCGATGAGGTAGGTATGAGTACCTTAGTTCTTTTGGCGAGATCTAGGTAGGGGTCTCGTGTGAGTAATCTGAATTTCAGAAGTGTTAGTGGTGACCGTTGGGGTTCAGCCTATGATTTCGATGCAAGACAGCCGATCAGTATCCGTGAATGGGAACCGATTTGTGTGTTTGGGGCCAGTGTGCGTCTGGGTGGTTTTCCAGTATGGTTGTTTGTGTGTGCCCAGAACTGCGTTTTGAAGTTTTGAAATGCTCTACGAATAGTCTAGAAGAGTCGGATTTTGTTGAAGAATCAGTCTGAAAACAAGAGGACCGAAGACTATCAGTTGTGTACTTTTGAAGTTACAATTTTTACAGAATTGTCCGTTTGTGGAAGCGTGCAAGGATTTTGACGTATCTCTGTTGAGATCTTAGACGTAGGGACACATGTGACTAGCCTTTTGGGAAATAGTAGCGATCAGAAAGAAGTACAAAAGATGTTTGTTGGTAGTTCGGAATTACTAGTTTCTAGTAGATGTGAAGTGACTGTCTTCCTACAGTTTCGGTGTGCCTTTTTCCAAGGCTCGGCTTGAAGAGCAAATAGTTAGTGTATACGTTGAGACAAAGAAAGAGTTGACTTGAAGTCACAAGATTTATGTGTGACTGTAGTGGTAGGTGAGAAGGTGAACTTCTTGTTGAATGTTGATCCAGATTTAGAGGTCAAAGATTGATTGAGTTTAGTTGACAGGCTTGCTGAGCAATTGTGATGGATTTGATTTTTGAACGAGGATTAGATCGCAGAATGTTAAAATAGTTTGTGATTCTTCCTAGAAGTGTTTAAAAGAAACGCCCTGTTTGTCTCCTAACAGCGAAGAAGAGTTTATTATCGATGTCGTCTCCGAGTTTGCTCGTGTTTTAGTTTGCTCTGTATCTTATGGTTTCTGACAGAATTGAGAATGTTGAAGAATTAGCTTCGAGACTTGTTAGACCTTAGATTCATTGGGCCTAGTGCATCATCTCAGAGTTCTACAGTGTAATTTGTGAAGAAGAAAGAGTGACAGTACGAGAATGTGTTCAGTTTACATACAGTCGAAACAAGTGTCAGTGATTTGTTGATCAGTTAGTGTGTGCTTCAGTCTATTTGAAGATTAATTTGAGATCCGTTTCTACCAGATGAAGGTGAGAGATTTGAAGTACCAAAGACAGCTTTAGGGGCAAGATGTAATCGTCTTGAGCTCTGAGTTATGCCGCTTTGTTTGACTAGTGTATTAGTTACCTTCATAGAGATGTTGAGCAGAATAATTTTCTGAGTTTCATGATCAGTGGTAGTAGCTCTTCTAGATGTCACGTGAGTATATTCAAGTACCGAGGAAGATCATGACAAGTTTTGAAGTTAGTGTGGTAGATTCTATTAGAGAATTAATTGTATACCAAGTTGTACAACGTGAACTTCGAGTTAATGAAGATGTTCTCTTAGAACATGAAAATTAGCAGAATGTATTAGAACAAATCTTGAACAGACAAAGGAAGATGTGAGTTGGAAGAAATTGAAGACTGTGACAGATATCTATAGTTCCTAGGTCTAGCCTTGTTACTTTCAGAGAATTGTAAATAGTGTTTGAAGATAGTTGCTCCATTGATAGATTGCTACAGAAGAATGTTCAGTTGTGTGGTTAGATGCGAGACATTGAGCCCTTGAGAAACTGAAAGAGACTTTGAAGAGAGCTTCGACCTTGAATCAACTTATGTCAGAGAAGGAGTTGTGAACCACAGTGATGCATTACATGTAGAGTTAGGTTGTGTACTTATGCAAGACAGAAGATTGTGGCTTGTTCAGCAAGATAGTTGGAAGACCGTGAGAAGAGTTATTCGATATGAGACATAGAGTTACTTACAGTTGTATTTGCTTCGAAGACTTAGAGACAAAGCTTGTAAAGTAAGAAATGCACAGTGTGTACGTACATATTATCAGAACTTGAGTTGTTAGACAACTTAGAAAGGGTTGAAACTTGAACAACATGAGTAGTTAGAATTGCTGAAGACGGTGATCTCAAGATTGAGTACTATCTGAAGAGAGTCTACGTAGCAACCGAGTTCCGAGTTGTATTTGCTGTTAGATTAGTAGTTGAATTACGAGTTGCAATTGCCGAATTCCGTATATCAAATGATAGTAGTTTTGTTGCCGGGTTTCGGGTTGAGACTACTTTGAGTCAGAATGTTTGAAAAGAAACAGTTGCAAGACAGATTCTTGGCACCTCACGTGCGAGGCAGAGTAGAAGGAAGACCTTCAGAATACAGTTTCAAAGATGATATAGTTTTGCACTTCAGAGACAGAATAGTTGTACCGCTTGACATAGTGTTTTGAGCCGTATTGTTTTGGCCGAAGCACAATATAGTTCATTTGTATTGCATCTGAGTAGTATGAAGACGTAATGTGGGTTGAAGATGAATGCTTCTGAATTGAGTGGACGAGTAATGTGGTTCAGTATGAGAGTGAGTATGTAAATTGCCAGCGTGTCAAGACCGAGCTTCAGCTCCTTCTATTTGTTACATCCGTGGAAGGTTCATAATGGAAGCGAGTAATAGAGATTCGAGATTTCAACTAGAATAATTTTGAAGACGTCTGCATAGTGTTTGGTTAATTGATGAAGACAAAGGGTCAGTCAGAGAAGTTATGAGTCGTGTGTTCAAACAGTGTTGTATGAGATTGTGAATCGGGCTAGTACAGTTGTTTATTTGTTGCGGTTACCACCAGAGTTAGAAAGAGGTTTGTGATGTGATGTGTGTATCTATGATTCAGGAATGTGAGTCGGATCTGTGTCGTGCTATGTTTGTTGAAGAGAATGAGTTGAGTTCGAAATCGCGTGCAACGAAGAATCAGTTGAGATCTTAGCATCAGATACCTATTGATGTGTGGTAAGTCCACCGAGATTGATTAGAGTGTTGGGGTGTGAAGGAAAGTGGGTTCCTGTTCGATAAATTTCGGGGACGAAATTTCCTTAAGTGGGGAAGAGTTGTAACACCCGGGTTTAGGGGTCGGGTAAAAATAATATTTTAATATTATTTCGGGTTTCAGCTTTATAATTAAAATAATAATGTATTATTTTGGTCTTCGTATTCTTTTCAAAACAAACAATTGTGTTGGACCAAATTGGATTGAAACTCAAATTCATGGATTTTAAAGTAAATGATATTGCCATCTCATTAATGGCGTTTTGGTAAATATGTGAACTTTTAAATAAAAACCCCTCCTTTATTTTAGAAGACAACTTTATCTCTTCTTCATCTTCTTCATTTCTTCTTCCACGTTAAAAAAATGCTCTTCCTCTCCAAATCTTTATTTCATCATCTCCTTGGCCTTCGTTGGTGATTTTTGAAAGGTAATTACATTTCTGAATTGCTCTCATCTTCCTCTACTTGGAAGTACAAATATATTTCATTTTCATCAATGTTTTAGAATTTGGGTTTTTGAAAGATTTGGATAAAAATGATATCTTTATTGTTTTTAACTTAAGATTTTGATTTAATATTGTTAGATATGGTGTTTATGAACTAAAGGGACCAACATATATAATTTTTGAGGTGTTTTATAAGGATTCCCGAAATTGGGTTTTGGTGGGGTTTTAAGAGGGCTTTTAGTTGAGTTTTGGGTGAGGTTTGTGTTGGAAATTGAGGGTTGATGTTAGGGTAATAGTTGGAGGCTGTTTTGGAAGCATTTGAATGAGCTAAATGTGTTGAAATCACAAGTTTTGGGCTGTGTAAAAGGGCTGCTCGGATTTGGTGATTTTGGGGGTTGTTCATGGTTTGAAATGTTGAGTTTAGTGTTTGATTAGTGTTCCGGGTTTGCTACATTAATTGATGAATTGATTTGTGGTTGTTTTACTTGTGTTGAGATGTCTAGAAGCAAGATTTTGTGTTGGTGAAGCCTCGGGATCAAATTCGGAAATTGAAGACCATGGTTGCTTGGTAATTGAGCTTGGAGTAGAGGTGAGTGGTTAAAATATTTTAAATGGTTTTGAGCAATTGGTTCGAGCATGTGGACTAGGTTGAGATTGGTAGACTCACCTAGAGTTAGGATTAGGGTGGTAGCCTAATCCTAAGCTTTAGTAGAGACATTGGATGATCTCTTTAATTGATGTTATGCCTCTTGATTATTTGGGTATGTATAATGTGTTATATATGTTGTTGAGGCATGGTTTGAGGTATTGCTATGCATGTGAGTTGTATTGTGATTGTGTATGATGATGTTGAGTTTAATATGATGTAAGATGCCATATTATTACTCTTGAACATGACATTATGATATTATGTTGTTGAGATAATTGATGTTGAGTTTAGTATGATGTAAGATGCCATATTATTACTCTTGAACATCGAAGGTTGTGAAATTTGATTTATTGGCACTAGTATGCTTGGGTACAATGATCGATCATTAGGATGAGTGTGCACACAAATTGAGTCAAAACGTACGTGGCCTTGGTGGCGTTAAGGCACCAAGGAGGAGTACGGTGATGTAATATTCCACCGGAAGCTTTTATATATTTCTACGTGATGATGAGTGGAATCCCATCCGTAGGGCATGTGGCGATGAGTGGAATCCCGCACATGCAAGGACCGGTGATGAGTGGAATCCCACCGAGGTAATGTTGTTGTTGGAAATGCGTTCCAACATGTTATCCGCGTATTCGAGTCATAGCTAGGTGCCAATAAGAGAAAGTATGTTTATGCCAATATGAAATTATGCATACATGATAATATAAATTGATATGTGTATCAATGTAATATGAAATGTGAATTTCAATGTGAAACGTTATATGATGTGGTTAATACTGTGAGTTATGTATCATTGTATGTTGAACTATTAAGTTGTTGAGCATGGCATGAATTTGGTAGTATGATCATGCATCACTTAGACTTATGGCTCATGTGAAGCGAAGGTAAAATCATGTATATTATCATGATGGTTGCTCGTGCTTGGACCCTGCATTGTCGAAGGCTTGTTTTATGTGCTTACCCTCACTAAGCTTTTATGCTTACGCTCTCTTTTGTTCGACAATGCAGATAAATAGCTTGTGCGTGGCAAGGGCAAGGAAAGGTCTCCAAGTGTTGCTTTCGGTGAGCTCAATGTATGAGTTTTAAGTAATAGATGGTAATAGTTAAGCAATAGGATAGGTGTCATTGATTTGAGCTTTGATGTATATCGTTGTTGGCTTGGTCAGTGGATGCCTTGTCTGATTGTAAATATCGCTTATATTGCATGCCATGAATGTCTACGTGTTTTGGTTGTTAAGGCATGAAATTCTAAATGCTTGTATGTCCATATATGCACGAATTGCTTTTGTATGAATGTTAAGTATGGATGCCTTGATTCATGTTTATTGCTATGTATGGCTCATGTATGCTTGTTGAAATGGTCGTATGTGCGGGTCTTGTGAGTGTTGATGCATGCTTTTGGTCCTTTTTACGCTCCTATACGTGTCCATGTATGATTTTGGGGTTCTGCAAGGTTAGGAAGTCCTTAGGTTGAGCAGAATGTGATCCCCTGCACTAAGGTTTCGAAACCATGGGCAAGGTTTCGAAACCTTTGCAGAGGATTTGGTCCCAGGACATTCTGCCAACCCAAAGTTTCGAAACCTTTGGGGTAGGTTTCGAAACTTTGGTCAAAGGTTCCGAAACCTTCCCATGGTTTCGAAACCTTTGGTGAGTTTTTGGTTCCAGGGGTTTCTGTCAGCAAAAGTTTCGAAACCCTTGGATAAGGTTTCGAAACTGCTGCTTAAAATTGTGCTGTTTTGACTTGTTGACCTTTTTAATGGTATAAAGACATAGGATTTAATGTGCATTTAGTCAAGATTAAATTTTGGTTGTTTGTTTGTGGTTTGGGGTTTGAAAATGACAAGTTAAAAAAAAAATTAGGGTTGCTAACCGAGGAGGAACCCCTTTGGGTTTCGCTTCGGTTTTCCCCGTGTGGCCCACTCGGACCGGTCATCCGGCCAGACCGGGACGAGGGGGTTACATTAATCGACTTTTTACATATTCCATTTGTAATAGTTTATCTCGAAAAACTAAATTATTTATCATATTTTATTCAAAAATTAAATAAATCGATTAAATTAATTTGAAATTTAAACAAATTATTTATCAAGTTTTAATATTTTAAAATTTTAGTAATTTCCTAAATTCTTATTTTTCAACTTAAATATTAAATAAATAATCGAACTTTCAATTAAAATCAATTATGCCCCAAACTCGTATAAAAATCAATTATGTCCTCGAATTTGGTTAAAAAATCAATTCAGTCTCTTTGCCATGTCATCATCCCACAATGTACTACCACGTCATCATCGTTGACCGCCATGTCAGCATCATGGACTTCCACGTCAGCAATGTAACGGTCAACGTCGATCAAATGGTTAATTTGATGCAATTTGCGAACTAAAAGGCCTAATTGGGCACATTTTTTGGCAAGAGGTAAATTAATTTTTTAAGTCAAATTTGAGAGTAAAAATACCCCATTATCCTTTTTCTTTTTAAGTTTGAGGGGGAAATATCACTAGACCATAAAAATATTAATTTAGGTAATATGCAAGAATATATAATTTAAAATAATATATAGTTAGATAATGATTAAATAATTTCTAAAGTAACAAACGAGGTTGATCCAAGTGGTAAGTAGTTTGTTGTCACTTAAGCATGTTTCGAGTTCAAGGCCTTGTATATGCAATAAATTTCTGTTAAGAGACTCACCCACAAAAACTAAGTGTGCGACGCGAGTCGGTCCATATTAGCTAAGACAAAGCTCTGGGAACCAAAAAGACGGAAAAAAAATAATTTCTAAAATATATAAATATTAATTAGCATATACAATAATCTTAGGCTTTTGAAAAAGAAAAACCGAACTAATTTTTCCTCATGAAATTAAGATCATGAAAATTTTCTATCATCACTAGTATTCAATTGGTAAGTTGATGCCGATAATTGTTGGAGCAAACGGTCAAGTTTTCTGTTGGTATCCCTCTTCTCTTTAAGTATTGAATTCATTGTCTAGTATGGGTATTTTCTCCTTTTTCTTCTCCTAGATTATCGGTACTGTTTAAAAAATAGTAAATTAATTAATTTATCAGATATTATTTGGTAAAGAGAGGTTTGAGCAAAGATTAGAAGTTTGAGGCATAATTAAAGTTTGACTAGTCAAATATGCTAATATTGTTATTTGGTAAACAACAGATTGTAGTGAAACCGCTAGTTCTGAAAAAACTCATAATATGAACTTTTTGAGATTAGAGGTTTGATATTAGAATTGTAAAGACTCTTTTACCCTTACCAATTACCAAAAATTTCAAAAGTAACATAAATTAAATATTTTCTCATCCTATTTATAAGCTAATCATATTTACTTATTTTCTTTTTATTATCACATATTTATATGTGTATTTAAATTTATTAATTAATTAAATTATATTAAAATAATTATATAAATAATAAATTAATGTATAAATCATTCGAATATGTTTAGAAAGGTTATATTAAAAATAATTTTATAGATCTAATTAATAATAATTATATACAAAATATTGATAACTAATAAACTATTCAAAGAAGTATTGAATATAATCATGTCCTTGTATGTTATTTTGCTTGTTTAAATAATCTAACAGCTATCAGCTATCAGTTAATTTTACCAAACACTTTTATACAATCAGCTAATACAATCCGCTAGTTAAGTCAGCTAATGCAATCAACTATCAGCTAATGTAATCCGCTATTCGCTATCGACTATCCGCTAATTGTCAAACATAGCCATTATATAGACATATTGCAAGATAACTCCATTAATTTAATTTAATTTATTCATAATATCATAATTTTAAATTATAAATAATAATAAAAAATTAATATCTCATCTTATTATATCAATGAGTTGTTTATGTTAATAGGAGATGGTATAGGCTGTCAAACTAATTGGTGCAATAATTGGCTGAGCTTTTTTAATTTTTGGTAATTTCATTTCTAGGCTTTATCGATGAGCACATGGACAGGACATTGTTGAATACTTTTCAAAAATAAACTTTAAACTATATACATTTATATATGTACTATATTACATGGAATATTCCTGAAATATTTGTGAGGCCAATTATTTTTTTCCTTTTATTGATTAATTTATCATCTCATAATCGGAAATGATATTACCCACCACGTTTTTTTTTCTTTAACCACCTGTTTTTGATTTGATGTCGATTTATCCATATCGAGTTTTGTAGCGGTTTGTTATGGAGGCAATTTTCTCAACTCAACTTTTTTTCATTCATGTTGAGTGGATCGCAAGATCGATATTGGCCAAGAGGGGGGTGAATTGGAAATTTAAAGGTTTTGTGGTGGAAATTGCAAATTGAAAATAATAGACAAGGAATTTAGAGTGGTTCAAGTTCCAAATGAACTCTACATCCACTACCTTAGCTTCACTAAAGATTTGCAACAATTCCACTAATTGATCTTCCCCTTTTCTAGGACAAGGAGGCAACTGTTGGGTTGTGTGGGGCTCGATTCGATCAACCAATTTAGCTCACCAAGTGGTGGAGAGGTGGATATTTGGGTGGAAGGGTTGTGGAAGCTAGAAAGATTAAAGACACAATGATTTATAGTGGTTCGGCCTTCTAACAAGCACCTACATCCACTACCTTAGCTTCCCACTAAGGATTTCACAATCAATCCACTAATTGATTCGTCCCCTTTTCTAGGATTAGGAGGAAACCCTTACAACCGATCAAGCTTCTACCCAAGCCTTGATCAAACCCTCTTTTACAAAGAGAAACAAGAAAGCAAACTTAAACCCTCTAATAGGTGTTTGTTTGCACAATGAAGCACTCACCCAAAACCTAAAACACTTGAGCAAATTTGACAATTTTGGCTCACTAGTGTTTGTCTATACAAGAAATGACACTTTAAGCACTAAGACAATTTCTTGATCATTTGTTGATTGACAATTGAAGCATTAGTCTTCTCTTGATGCTTGGAGGTCCCTTTTATACTCCCAATTGAGTTTGTAGCCGTTACTAGCCGTTGGGATCAAATTGGAGCCGTTGAGGACTTTAATTCCCTTCATAAATGCTGTTCTGCAGCTACCGGTATCGATACACGTGAAACGGTATCGATACGGCCTTCTTGAGGAAATAGCCGTTGGGCTCTTGCCAGCATAGGGTATCGATACACTTGGAACGGTATCGATACGGCCTTCATATGAACTAGCCGTTGGGCTCTTGCCAGCCTGGGCGTATCGATACGCTTGAGGGCGTATCGGTACGGCTTGATATTTAAATGGTCGTTGGGAACTAGCCGTTGGGGTAGTTGAAATGGGATCGGTATGCTGACGTGGCGTATCGAAACGACCCCACTCCGTATCGATACACTAAACCCTCGTATCGATACGGGTTTTGACAGTGGCCAAACTGGGCCAAAAAGGTATCGGTACGGGTACAACCGTATCGATACTGGTGACTTGAAAACACAAGTTTGGCTGTTTAAAACATGAAAAATCTTTGCCAAAAACCTCTTAAAATACCTCAAACATAAATTCAAGTTGTTTGGACTTAAAACCAAGTTTTAAATTCTTTTCAAATTAGTCCAAAACATTTTTCAATTATTATATCAAAACATTAGTTCTACAATCTCCCCCTTTTTGATATAATAAAACTAACTTGAAAAAATGTTTGGGATTCTCCCCCTTAAACTTTAAAAATGTGAATAAGATATTAAATGTATGAAATCAAATAAAGCTCCCCCTTATTCATTTGAAAACTCAATTTTTCAAAACCATACCATTTCTCCCCCTTTTTGTTATATCAAAAAGAATTTAAACATTAAGTTCAAAATAACAATAGAGGTAAAAAAATTTGACACAAATAAGAGTTTGGTTTAAAATTGGCTCCCCCTTACTCAAAGCATCATCAAAAGAGTTAGTCCATCAAATATGATCATCTAGTTGAATAAACTAAAAAATAAGACAAATTAAATCAAAACAACTAGAAATTTTACCAACACTTGAACCCAAGGGAGGATGTGAAGCCTTCCTTCTTCAAGTGTTCTTCCTTGTGTGTATGGAGCTCCCCCTCAATGTTTGACTTGTTGAACATCTCCATCACACCTACAATAGACAATTAAGTAATTTTTGGTATCCAAATTGCTTTGGATCCATAAACGTTAGTTGCACAAAATTTAGTCCCCTTAGGAATCCATTTTTTAATTTCATCCTTTTTAGTTGAAGTGGTTAGTCCTTTTGGGACCCAAACACTTCTAAAACATTTTCCATTCACAAATCTAGGGGCACTAGATTGTCTAACATAAAAATTTGATTTTCCAAAATTGTTTTTCTTTTCAAGCTCTTTGGAAACCAAATCTTTTTCTACTTGAACATTTTGAAGCAATTTTTGTAAATCAAGACATTTTAGTTCAAATTCTTCAAGTTTTGCTTCAAGTTCAAGTTTGGTTTTAGAAAGCAAATCATTTTGAATTTTTAACTTTGAAACCAATTTATTGTTTTTCAAAATGTGGCTTTTAAAATCTAAAACCAATTCATCATAGGCATCTTGTAATTCATCAAAAGTGTGAGAACATGAAGTAGATGAATTAGAAGTTACCCTTGAATCTTCTTCGATGGCCATAAGGCAAAGGTTGGCTTGTTCATCATCGGTGGAGTCCTCATCGCTCCAAGTAGCCACATGTGCCTTCTTCTTATGGCTTGAAGTGCTTGCCCTCTCCTTTCTCTTAGGTTCTCGTTCAAGCTCTCTCAAGGCTTTCTTCATGAAAGGGGCACACTTCTTGAAGAGATGAACTATCTCTTCATCTTCCTCCTCCTCTTCACTTGAGTAGACATGATGGCAAGTGGAGGATTTGAGAGCCATGGCACTAGCATTGATGCCAAGCCCTTTGATTTTCTTCTCTCCCATAGCTCTAATTTCTTCCCTCTTCTTTTCATCCTCTTTGTTCTTCTTCATGATTTGATGAGTAAGAAGTGACCCCATTAGTTCATCAAGCTTCAAAGTCTTCAAATTTTTGGCTTCGATGATGGCGGTCCTCTTTGAGTCCCAAGACTCGGGAAGTGAGTAGATGAGCTTTCGAACAAGCTTCTCCTTCGGGATGGCTTCTCCATAACCTTTAAGACCATTGGTGATGGTGGAGAACCTATCAAACATCTTCTCGATGTTCTCTTCCGGATCCATTTTGAAGTTCTCATACTCCAAGATTAGGAGCCCAATCTTGGTCTCCTTGACTTCATTTGTCCCCTCGTATGTGACTTCAAGCTTGTCCCATACCTCCTTGGCACTCTCACAAGAAGACATCTTCTCATAGATGGATGGACCAAATGCACAAAATCGAATGTGCAAGGCTTTGCAATTTAGCTCCATCTTCTTGCGATCGTCGGCACTCCACTCCGCTTTATTTCTTTTAGGCACGAACGGACCATCTTCAACTACATCCCATAGCTTGTAATCCTTTGATTTTATGAAGAACTTCATCTTTGTCTTCCAATGGGCATAGTGGTCTCCGTCAAAGAAAGGCGGTTTGTCGATGGATTGCGCCATTTGAGCCGGTTGATGAAATAGTGATCGAGCTTGCCGGATCTTCTCAATAGGATGTGAATCCTCTTCGATTGAGCCAAGCTCTGATACCAATTGTTGGGTTGTGTGGGGCTCGATTCGATCAACCAATTTAGCTCACCAAGTGGTGGAGAGGTGGATATTTGGGTGGAAGGGTTGTGGAAGCTAGAAAGATTAAAGACACAATGATTTATAGTGGTTCGGCCTTCTAACAAGCACCTACATCCACTACCTTAGCTTCCCACTAAGGATTTCACAATCAATCCACTAATTGATTCGTCCCCTTTTCTAGGATTAGGAGGAAACCCTTACAACCGATCAAGCTTCTACCCAAGCCTTGATCAAACCCTCTTTTACAAAGAGAAACAAGAAAGCAAACTTAAACCCTCTAATAGGTGTTTGTTTGCACAATGAAGCACTCACCCAAAACCTAAAACACTTGAGCAAATTTGACAATTTTGGCTCACTAGTGTTTGTCTATACAAGAAATGACACTTTAAGCACTAAGACAATTTCTTGATCATTTGTTGATTGACAATTGAAGCATTAGTCTTCTCTTGATGCTTGGAGGTCCCTTTTATACTCCCAATTGAGTTTGTAGCCGTTACTAGCCGTTGGGATCAAATTGGAGCCGTTGAGGACTTTAATTCCCTTCATAAATGCTGTTCTGCAGCTACCGGTATCGATACACGTGAAACGGTATCGATACGGCCTTCTTGAGGAAATAGCCGTTGGGCTCTTGCCAGCATAGGGTATCGATACACTTGGAACGGTATCGATACGGCCTTCATATGAACTAGCCGTTGGGCTCTTGCCAGCCTGGGCGTATCGATACGCTTGAGGGCGTATCGGTACGGCTTGATATTTAAATGGCCGTTGGGAACTAGCCGTTGGGGTAGTTGAAATGGGATCGGTATGCTGACGTGGCGTATCGAAACGACCCCACTCCGTATCGATACACTAAACCCTCGTATCGATACGGGTTTTGACAGTGGCCAAACTGGGCCAAAAAGGTATCGGTACGGGTACAACCGTATCGATACTGGTGACTTGAAAACACAAGTTTGGCTGTTTAAAACATGAAAAATCTTTGCCAAAAACCTCTTAAAATACCTCAAACATAAATTCAAGTTGTTTGGACTTAAAACCAAGTTTTAAATTCTTTTCAAATTAGTCCAAAACATTTTTCAATTATTATATCAAAACATTAGTTCTACAGCAACCCTTTACAATTTCGGTTGATTTTTCTACCCAAAAATCAACTCAATTCTCACACAAGTGAACAAAGAAATTTGATGGCTAATAATGTATCTCTCAATACAAATGATAGCCCAATTACAAGCACTCAACCCAATTGGACAAGATATGAATGAAAATTACAATTGGGGTTTTAAACAAAATGGGATTTTTGCACAATTGCTTGGATTTGATGTTTGGAAGTTTGCTTTAGGATCAATAGTTGTTGTTGGAGCTTTTAGAGGTCTCTTTTATACCTTCTCATTGATTTCTAGCCGTTGTAGTTGTTGCACTCTGTTGCGTGTAAAATAGTCTATCGCAATTGTAGTGCAAGTATACACGACGCAAGTAGTAAAGTGATACAAAGTATCGGATATCGTCTCCACAGGGATTGGGCTAATAGCTTCACCTAATTTCACTGCACGAAGTAAAGGAAATAGTTTGAGAGAATTGTCACGGAAAATAAAGTAAAAACGTAAATAAAAGGAATTGAGATATCAAGATAGAGAGAATGGGCTGGTATTGAGTTGCTCAGTAGTGTAGGTATTGAATTGCTTAGGATCTTCAGTTCTGTCGTCGCACCCGTCGCCGACAGCACCTGTCGCGGCGTCTGTCCGTTAGCTGTCGCAGCAGCGAACACTAACTCCGTACTTCAAGCTTGGCAAGAATCCCAGATCTGCCTTGCCCTATCCCTAGGCACAAGTCTGTCGATGATCACGTCTTGATGATACCTCCCGGCGTGAATCAAAGGATGATCACCGATGTGTATGAATTCTTCCTTAGCCACTTAACCTCGCCTTATCCCTAAGCACGAGATGGTTCAACTATAAACTAGAGAACGCGCTTTTATCTCTTTCGTATACTTAACTCTCCCGATGCTAAGTAAATGGATAACCTCACAATGCTCTCCCGATGCTCTTGCAAGATATTAAAACCAAGATAAAAGAACTTGAAGTTTATTTTATTGAACTTGAAAAATCCTAAAACAAAGCAACCCTTGCAACTACTTTACAAAACAACCCGTAGCCCTAGGGGAAGTTTAGAACATGACGGTGACAGGTAATCGGCAGGTTTTGGTTTAGGTTATCGGGGGGTCGGCTCTTTTTCTAGGTTTAATCTATGCCCTTTATATAAGCTTTGGGCTCAAGTTATCTAAGGTAACAAGGATTACAACTTTAAATAAAAGTAAGACTTTAATGAGGATTAAATCTCTAAAGTATCCTACTTTCTAGCCGCCTCCTTGCTTTTAGGGATTTCCTTTCCTTTGAGCTTTGGCTTGACATATCTTTTGATCCGGGGCTTGGAAAATTATTTGGCTGCCGCACGACAGACGAGCAGATTTTTCTCTATCCATCGATATCCACTTCATTTTTCCTCTTCAATAATCTGCTGTCACCATGCTGTCGTGACGGGTCCATGACAGGTTCGTCTCCTTCAGCTGCTTGTTCAGTTCCGTCTTCCTGCCCATCTGTCCTGCACCTGCCTTCGACATCTTCTATGACAGATACCTGCGAAAATAGCCATCTTTCAGTAGAATCCGTGCCTTTTATATATTTGTGATGTTTTATTGAAAACTAACCTAAATGCAATGCAATGATGCTTGAATGCAGCAGAAATATGGGTTTAAAAAGGTGTAAATGATAGAACTTTTACACACTCAACACACCCCCAAACTCAAGTTTTTGCTTGCCCTCAAGCAATGAAGACTCAAAAGAAGACTGAAAACTGAAAATTTTTGTGTTGGCCTTCAAATAGTGAACTGTCCCTCATCTGTCGCTCATTCTCTATGGCGGCAGCAACCTGTCGGAAGGGTTAGGATCTGTCCAGAATCTCCCTATAGCTCTCGTGTAGTGTGTGCATGCTTGTGAACAGTTATATGCTAAGACTCTCTTAGTTTCACTAGAATATTCAACTCCTTAACTCGAATTTTTATGCCAAAGTTTACTTTCTTTTAGAATGCACATTTTTATGCTTCTTTTTCTTCTATTTTCAAGCTAAGTTTTTCTAGAGCCAGTTTCGGGCACCTCTAGTTAGCTTCCTAGAGCCGGTTTCGGGCACCTCTAGGTTTAATTTTCTTTTGCTAAACTTCTTTCCTAGAGCCAGTGTTAGGCACCTCTAGGGGCTATCCAAGTTCTAAGCTTCCTATTCTAGTTTGGCTAAAAGAAATCTAAGCAATATAACAGTCACAAAAGTGTTTAAGTTTTCAGAACTATAGAAAGGCTCTAAACTTTTCCTTAACCTGTCCTAAAGATGCTGCCACGACAGAGCCGTCATGACAGGTAAGTTAACTTCACAGTTTTAAGCCAACAGTTTAAATTTTCTTAGTTTTCTGTTTTTTTTTTTTTTTTTTTTTAAAGAACTTGAAAAAAAATAAAAACGAATTAGACAAAACACTTAAACAAAAGATGTGCTAAGGGCTCCATTAATATGGAGGGCTGCCACCCCCAAACTCGAGGGTTGCATTGCCCTCAATGCAAGAAGACACTAAAAATAATTAAAGAAAAACATAAAAAAAAAAAAAAGTGCATCACAGATATAGAGGCAGGCAGCAATAATAGAGGAAAAAGAAATAAAAACTTAAATTTTAAGTGCTGTCCTCATCACTGCTGCTGACGCGGATCTTATGGTAGCGTCTGCGTTGGGGAGGTGGCTGGGCAGGTTCCTGGGCAGGTGGATCGACAGGTTCCTCGGCCTGTTGAGGTGCAGATTCCTCTTCCGGTTGATGGACAGGGTCGTCAGCAGGCTGAAGGGCAGGTGGCTCCACTAGTCGAATGTCAGAACTGCCGCTGCTATCCCAGCTTGTTACTCGTGATGGCCTTGGACAGCTTCCTTTTGTTGGCCACATGCTTGATACGCTTCACCCGTGTGAAGGCGCTGTCCAAGTTTCTCCGGGCCAGGGGGCTGTCGTCAGTGGCAGCTCTCTTTGTTCCTCGAGGGGAAGTGTCCTCCGGTGGGCTGCCGGCTGCTGTCGGTGAAGGTGTGGAGAAGGCAGATTCTCCGTGGGGAGAGACAGGTGGTGTGGGAGTAGGGGACGGGATATTGAAGTAATGGGAGGGGAAGGTGGGGAAATTGACATCCGAAAAATGTAAAGTGTTGGTGATAAAGTTTACCGTGGCATTGGAGAAGTCTCGGATGAATGTCATTAGGCCCATCTGTCGTTCCTCGATCCGCAGGACGGCAGCAAGGATGTGGGCGTTCTGATCTGCCGGTGCGTTGTTGGTGGCAGCGTCTGGGGCAGGTTCGTTGACAGGCTCAGTGGCAGGCTCATCATCGGATTCAGCAGGTGAGGCGTTTGGATCGAAAGCGTTGAGGGGCGATACGACGATAACCTCCATAAGGCTGGCGATGTTGCTGTCGGTCCAGCCGCTGACCTTCTTAATTTTGTCTGAAGGGTCCTCCGGTACGGCAGCGCAGCGGCAGAGGGCGGTGATGGTGGAGGGCAGGCATAGACGTGAGTCAGTTCTGAAAGCGCAGTCGAGAATGCTTTCTCGCATGTACCTGCCCACGTTGATCGGCCTGGCATGCATGATAGAGTGGATGAGTGCAAGCCGCTGCCTGTTGACTGTCGTGTGGTGGGAGGAGGGCAGGATACGCTTTTTAATAAAGGCGTTCCATAGTTTAGCCTCTGGGAGCAGCTGTGCCCGGTTGACAGAGTTGGGATTCTTTTTGCTGGTGCTCCATGTTGTGCCCCTTTCTGTCAATTCCCTCATGACAGCATCGTGGCCGGCGGCGTCGAGAGAGTCCCAAAACTGCTGATGGGTGTCGTCATTGGGGCCAAAGAAGAGGCCGAAGACATGGTTGATGCTGCTGGCTGTAAAGGGAACTGTCACTCCTCGGACGACGACAGATGTCGCCGACTTGCTCTCGATCGCCGCGTAGAACTCCCTGACTAGGGTGTCATTGAGTTCTGCCGGCTGCTCGGCGAAATCTTCCCATAATTGAGCGGCTATGGCCTGCATGATGAACGGCCGGAGTCCCAACAGAGGGGCATCTCTGTTGTAAATGAAGCTTCGTTCCTCCCAAAGTTCCTTGTTGGCAAACGGAGATGCTGCTGCGGAGGAGGAAGCGGCGGCGGCGTTCTGTCGGGTTTGTCATGAAGACATGTTTAGTTGCAAGGGCTGAAAAATGAAAGAAAAGAGTTTAAACTAGAAGAGAATAGCAAGAGAGAAAGTCTGAAGTGAGGAAAAATGAAAAGGAGAAGGGGTTTATATAGCTGCCGGGGGCTGCCCATTTAATGCCGCAACGGCAGGCGGGAATAACGGAGCGGCAGATTGGATGTTGCGTCTGACACGTCTTACGGGCATTAATGCTGCGTCTGCCGCACGATTCTTCGTCTGCTGTGCGTCTGTTGACAGCCTGTCAACTCCGTCTGCGCCGGCAGCTGAAACGACAGGTTATTATAAATGGACTTAATTTGGGCTGATGGATGAGCGGTGGGCTTGGGCCACTTCTTCTTTCTCACTTGCCTCCTTTATTTCCTAAAAACTGAAATTAAAAACAAAATAAATCTAATTCCTAATAAATAATATTAATAATAATAAAAATAAAAAATAAAAGAATTAGGTTAAATTAGGGATGCCTTGTGGGGCAGCACCTAAAGTAACCACTTCCTGTATTCCTGGGGCTTCAGTCCCTTGATAGTGCTTGAGGCGTTGTCCATTGACCTTGAATTGATGCCCGTCTTTTAATGATTGAATTGTAATGGCACCATGAGGGAAAACTTGAATTACTTGGAACGGGCCAGACCATCTAGACTTGAGTTTCCCTGGAAAAAGTTTCAATCTTGAATTAAACAACAACACAAACTGCCCTGGGCAGAACTGTCGCGGCAGCAACTTCTTGTCATGCCACTTCTTTGTTTTTTCCTTGTATATTCTTGCGTTGTCGTAGGCCATTGTTCGTATTTCTTCGATTTCATTCAAATCTAACAGCCTTTTCTGGCCTGCCTTGTCCAAGTCCATGTTCACTGCCTTGATTGCCCAATATGCCTTGTGCTCTATCTCGACAGGCAGATGACAGGTTTTCCCATAGATCAATCGAAATGGAGACATGCCCAATGGAGTCTTGAAAGCTGTCCTGTATGCCCATAATGCATCATTCAGAAGTAAAGACCAATCTTTCCTAGTTGGTTTGACCATTTTTTCAAGAATGTTCTTCACTTCCCTATTAGAGATTTCAGCCTGTCCATTGGTCTGTGGATGGTATGCTGTCGCAATCTTGTGCTTGACACCATATTTTCTCAAGGCGGCAGCAATTACCCTGTTATCAAAATGTCTCCCTTCATCACTGATAATCGCCCTAGGGATGCCAAATCTAGAGAAAATGTTTTTGTGCAAAAACTTTTGGACTGTTTTGGCATCATTCTTTTGAGTTGCGATTGCTTCTACCCACTTGGAAACATAATCTACTGCTAGGAGGATGTAAAGATTTCCACATGAAGATGGGAATGGTCCCATAAAATCAATCCCCCATACGTCGAAGATTTCGACTTCTAGGATATTCTGCAGTGGCATCTCGTTCCTCCTTGAAATGTTACCTGTCTGCTGGCACCTGTCACAGTTTTTGTAAAATTCCTGTGCGTCCTTATACAGTGTCGGCCAGTAGAAACCTGACTGCAGCACCTTGGCAGCAGTTTTGTTGCCTCCTAAGTGTCCTCCATATTGTGAAGCATGACAGTGATGGAGAATGTCTTCCTGTTCTTCTTGTGGTATACATCTCCTTATAATCTGATCTGCCGCCATGGCTGTCGCGACAGCTATTGCGGCAGCAAAGAGCTGCTCATCTGGGAAGGTCTCTAGTATGTGTGTCTTATCTACAGGTAGACTCTGTCCCAACTCCAACCTCGACAAGTGATCTGCCACCTGATTTTCTGTCCCCTTTTTATCTTTTATCTCAAGGTCGAACTCTTGTAATAGTAATATCCATCGTATCAACCTAGGTTTAGCATCCTTTTTTGCAAATAGATACTTGAGGGCAGAGTGGTCTGTGTGGATTATGACCTTCGTTCCAAGTATGTAAGAACGAAACTTGTCGATGGAGAACACCACGGCTAACAGCTCCTTTTCCGTGGTTGTATAATTCACTTGGGCTTCATTCAATGTTTTGCTGGCATAATATATGACATGAAACAGCCTGTCCTTGCGCTGCCCAAGTGCTGCCCCGACAGCATAGTCACTAGCATCACACATAATTTCAAATGGCTGCGTCCAGGCTGGTGGCTGTACTATGGGGGCTGTCACTAGTTTTTCCTTTAGAACCTTGAATGCTTCAGTACATTCTTCATTAAAGTCAAAGGGTCGGTTCTGCTCTAGGAGATGACATAGGGGCTTTGTGATTTTTGAGAAATTTGCAATAAATCGCCTATAAAAACCAGCATGCCCTAAAAAACTCCTAATGCCCTTGACTGTGGTTGGCGGCGGCAGCTTCTCTATGACTTCAATCTTTGCCCTGTCGACTTCTATCCCACGGCAGCTAATCTTATGGCCTAAAACTATCCCTTCATCTACCATAAAATGGCATTTTTCCCAATTAAGAACAAGATTAGCTTTTTCACATCTTTCAAGTACCTTTTGAAGGTTGCCTAGGCAGCTCTCAAAATCGTCTCCAAAGACGGAAAAATCATCCATGAAGATTTCAAGGAAGTCTTCAACCATGTCGGAGAATATAGCCATCATGCACCTTTGGAAGGTGGCAGGTGCGTTACAGAGCCCAAACGGCATCCTCCTAAACGCATATGTTCCATAAGGGCAGGTGAAAGTCGTTTTCTCTTGGTCCTCCGGTGCAATAGCAATTTGATTATACCCTGAATAACCATCAAGAAAACAATAGTAAGGTTTACCCGCTAATCTATCAAGCATTTGATCAATAAAGGGTAAAGGAAAGTGGTCTTTTCGGGTAGCTTTGTTAAGCTTCCGATAGTCCATACAAACCCTCCAACCGGTCACAGTCCTGGTTGGGATTAACTCGTTGTTTTCATTGGTTATCACAGTCATGCCTCCTTTCTTGGGAACACATTGCACCGGGCTTACCCATTTGCTATCGGAGATGGCGTAAATGATACCAGCGTCTAACCATTTAATTATTTCTTTACGCACTACTTCCTTCATTGCAAGGTTCAACCGCCTCTGGGCATCAATAGTCGGCTTATGATCTTCCTCGAGGAGGATTTTGTGCATACAGATTGCCGGACTGATGCCCTGAATGTCTGCTATAGTCCATCCGATCGCCCTTTTGTGCTGCCTCAACATGTCGATCAGCTGTCGTTCCTGTTCCTGTGGCAGCTTAGCAGAGATGATTACGGGCAGTGTTTTATCACAACCAAGATAAGCATATTTAAGCTGCCCTGGCAGGGGCTTAAGTTCTAGGACAGGTGGTTCGACAGTAGATGGCTTTTGAATTAAATGGTTATCCGAAGTGTAATTTAAGGGTTCGAATAACTTACCTGGGCGATGGTCTAACCAGTCTACCTCCTCATGACCTTCATTATCAGATGAATTGGATTCAGAGAAGTCGTTGTCGTCGGTGCTGTCGTCGTTGCTGTCGTGACAGGCTTGTAAATGGCTGTCGCAGCAGTGACCAAATTTTGTATCTTGACAGCTCGACCTGATGCAGGGTTGATCAAAGGTCACCTCAATGATGGCCTTGCATTCTTCATCCACATCAGCATGTTTCATTGCTTGGAGAACATTCAACTTAATTTCTTGATCGTTTACGCGCATGGTGAGTTCTCCTTTTTCCACATCAATCAGTGATCTTCCCGTGGCTAAGAAGGGTCGCCCTAGGATGACTGGTGCGTTCTCATCTGCCTCACAATCTAAAATAAGAAAGTCAGCAGGAAAAATAAGTTTATCCACTCTTACCAAGATGTCTTCAATTTTTCCCTCGGGGTGAACGTAAGAGCGGTCGGCTAGCTGTAGGGTGACTGTCGTGGGCCGCGCCTTGCCAATACCTAATTTCTGAAAAACAGATTTGGGCATTAGATTAACACTAGCACCAAGATCACATAATGCCTTACCCACAAATTTATCTCCGATTACGCAAGGTATGAGGAAGCTTCCTGGATCCTTCTTTTTCTGAGGTGGTTGTCGATGAAGAATACTCATGCAACCTTCTTGCATCCTTACCGTTTCAAATTCCCCAAGTTTAGATTTTTTAGACATGACATCCTTGAGAAATTTAGCATAACCGGGCATTTCCCTAACAGCATCTAGCAACGGAATGTTAATATGAACCTGTTTAAAAATATCATAAATCTTTTTAAGCTGAGATTCATGCTTAGCTTGCTGTATTCGTTGCGGAAAAGGTGGTGGAGGACGGTAATCAGCAATGCGCCCTTCCCACTGCATGCGAATCTGAGGACGATAATCTTCCTTTTTCTCCTCTGTCGCTTCTGCTGTCGTGACAGGCTCATCGGCAGCAGTCTGTTTGTCACCTGTCGGGGCAGCTTCCTCGGCAGGTTCTTTTTCTTTTTCAGCTTCTTTTTCCGGCCCTGGTAACTTTTTCCCACTCCTAGTAGTAATCGCCTTACATTGCTCATGAGGGGGCGTTCTAGCATTTTCAGTATTGCTAGGGAAACCTCCATTCTGCCGTGGCTTAATATGCTGCGACACCTGACCCATTTGTGTCTCTAGAGATTTCAAGGTGGCCTCATGGTTTGTCATTCTCATCTTAGTTTCATCCATAAAGTCCTCCGTTTTTCTGACAAACTTATTGATGTTATCCATATACGTGCCAGTCTGAGACATAAAGGTAGCCAGAGTCTGCTCCAATATACTACTCGTGGCAGGTGGTGGCTGCTGTTGTTGTTGAGGCGGCAGGTTCTGCGGCAGGTTTTGCGGCTGTGGCTGCTGTCGCATCAACAATCTAGGACCCCCTTGATTCTGATTATATGCTTGCGGATTTAGAGCATTGTTGGGGTTACTCCAGGAGAATTTTGGGTCTTTCCTCCAATTAGGATTGTAATTGTTGGAATTGTAGTGTGGCTTGTAATTTCCAACATAGTTTCCTTCTTCTATATTTATAGGGCACTCATCCCTACTATGATTTCCTCCACAAGTAGCACAAACTTCCTCGACAGCAAACCCTCGTACGTCCTCTTCACTCAATAAGTGTTTCATGGCTTTAGTGAGGAATGCTACCTGTGATTTCATAGTGCTGTCGGCCTCATAATCCTTGACAGCAAGTACCCGTTTACCCCCTCTTCTAGCGGTTGGGAACTGCTCCTCATTCTTAGCCAGATGTTTCAAAACTCGCAGGGCCTCGTCTGGATCTTTATCCAATAATAGTCCATTCGCTGCAGAATCAATTCGAATGCGAGTTTGTAAGTTAGCAGCATTATAAAACTTAGTTACCTGATTCCAGACGGGAAATCCATGCATTGGGCAGTTCCGTAGAAGAGTTGTGAATCTGTCCCAGGCCTCGTGCATTGGCTCGTCATCTTCCTGTTGAAAAGTAGCAATTTCATTACGTAATCGCTCAGCTAAATGTGAAGGATTAAAACGAGACAAAAATTCACGAGTTAGATCTGCCCAAGTCATAATAGAACCCGGTGTAAGTTTATTCCACCAAGATTTTGCTCTGTCCCTTAATGAATGAGGGAATAACCGAAGCCTCAGTATCTCCGGACTAACTCCTGGCAGTCTAAACGAACCACAGATCTCCTGGAATGTTTTGAGATGCTCCCTAGCATCTTCTGTCGCGGAACCACCAAACTGCCCGGCTTTGTTGATCATACTAAACATGACAGGTTTAAGTTCGAAGTTGTCAACGTCGATATCCGGCAGTGTGGTCTCCAGTTCTACATGATCGTTCAGCATGTAGTCACGACATGACCGTCGTACACCTGCCATGGGCGGGTCACCGACAGGCGGTATCTCTTCACCGGCAGGCTGATTACGGGCCATCTGCTCTAGCTGTTCTTCAAGGTAGTCGTTTCGGTCTAAAAGGTGGCGGATCTGTTTCTTGAGATTGAAGGAACGTTCGATCTCCGGATCTAATTTATACTCAGGATCTTCACCTCTTTTCGATCTGCGCATAAACAAGAAAACCTTGTGAAAAGCAAAAGTTTCAAACACGAAAGAAAATAAAAATAAAAATAAAAATAAACAAATAAAAACGAAAATAAAACAAAAAGGTGCAAGGAAAGAAAGGTGTAGTTATGTTGCCAATCCCCGGCAACGGCGCCAAAAACTTGTTGCGTGTAAAATAGTCTATCGCAATTGTAGTGCAAGTATACACGACGCAAGTAGTAAAGTGATACAAAGTATTGGATATCGTCTCCACAGGGATTGGGCTAATAGCTTCACCTAATTTCACTGCACGAAGTAAAGGAAATAGTTTGAGAGAATTGTCACGGAAAATAAAGTAAAAACGTAAATAAAAGGAATTGAGATATCAAGATAGAGAGAATGGGCTGGTATTGAGTTGCTCAGTAGTGTAGGTATTGAATTGCTTAGGATCTTCAGTTCTGTCGTCGCACCCGTCGCCGACAGCACCTGTCGCGGCGTCTGTCCGTTAGCTGTCGCAGCAGCGAACACTAACTCCGTACTTCAAGCTTGGCAAGAATCCCAGATCTGCCTTGCCCTATCCCTAGGCACAAGTCTGTCGATGATCACGTCTTGATGATACCTCCCGGCGTGAATCAAAGGATGATCACCGATGTGTATGAATTCTTCCTTAGCCACTTAACCTCGCCTTATCCCTAAGCACGAGATGGTTCAACTATAAACTAGAGAACGCGCTTTTATCTCTTTCGTATACTTAACTCTCCCGATGCTAAGTAAATGGATAACCTCACAATGCTCTCCCGATGCTCTTGCAAGATATTAAAACCAAGATAAAAGAACTTGAAGTTTATTTTATTGAACTTGAAAAATCCTAAAACAAAGCAACCCTTGCAACTACTTTACAAAACAACCCGTAGCCCTAGGGGAAGTTTAGAACATGACGGTGACAGGTAATCGGCAGGTTTTGGTTTAGGTTATCGGGGGGTCGGCTCTTTTTCTAGGTTTAATCTATGCCCTTTATATAAGCTTTGGGCTCAAGTTATCTAAGGTAACAAGGATTACAACTTTAAATAAAAGTAAGACTTTAATGAGGATTAAATCTCTAAAGTATCCTACTTTCTAGCCGCCTCCTTGCTTTTAGGGATTTCCTTTCCTTTGAGCTTTGGCTTGACATATCTTTTGATCCGGGGCTTGGAAAATTATTTGGCTGCCGCACGACAGACGAGCAGATTTTTCTCTATCCATCGATATCCACTTCATTTTTCCTCTTCAATAATCTGCTGTCACCATGCTGTCGTGACGGGTCCATGACAGGTTCGTCTCCTTCAGCTGCTTGTTCAGTTCCGTCTTCCTGCCCATCTGTCCTGCACCTGCCTTCGACATCTTCTATGACAGATACCTGCGAAAATAGCCATCTTTCAGTAGAATCCGTGCCTTTTATATATTTGTGATGTTTTATTGAAAACTAACCTAAATGCAATGCAATGATGCTTGAATGGAGCAGAAATATGGGTTTAAAAAGGTGTAAATGATAGAACTTTTACACACTCAACACACTCATCAATAGAGCCGTTGGGGATGTTATCTCACCACCATAAATGCAGTCTGCAACAACCCGTTTCGAAACGCGGGGTACCTGTTTCGGAACGGACTAAAATAGAAAGAGCCGTTGGGGTGCATTTAAGAGTCTGTTTCGAAACGCCTTAGGGTCGTTTTGAAACACTTTTGCCACTGTCAAGGGTCGTTTCGAAACGGTCTTAGCTCGTTTCGAAACACCTTAACGGTTTTCAAAAAATCAGTGAAAAACACCTTCAACGGTCACATTTTTCAATTTAGACTTAAGAGCTGTTTCGAAACGCTTTGCTTCGTTTTGAAACGGTTTTGCTACTGTCAAGGGTCGTTTCGAAACAACCTTGGCCCGTTTCGAAACACCCTATTTATCTTTAAATATTCAGTAAAAATATTGCAACCGTTATGCTTTTTCAAATTAAATATGAAAAACAGTTTCGAAACGTGAGAGACCGTTTCGAAACGGGTTCAAGTGTTTCGATACACGTTTCGGAACAGGTGTTGACAGTGATGAAAACATTTCGAAACGCCTTAGGCCGTTTCGAAACAGGAGCTTGAAAATCACTGTTTTGGCTTTAAACACTTAGAAAAATATTTGAAAAACTTTGTTTTTAACTTGGGCATAACCTTAAAATTATATGGGGATATTTTGAGGACTTAAAATTCGTTTTGGCATTTTCAATTTAGTCCTTAGGTTTTTAGTTATATCAAAATTAAAATATTTGTTTCACAATCTCTCTCTTTTTGATAGAACAAAACCAAAGTTAGAATTTTTAAGAATTTTGAAAGTTTTGAAAATATTCTAACTCCCCTTAATTTAAGATAGTTTTTTAAAGTAAAAAAAATGTTTGACTTGAAATCCAAGTTGTAAAGCTTAAAAAAAAACTTTTAAAATTTAAAACGAATTTTAGTTTGTGGCTCTTAAATTTCTTCTCCCCCTTTTTGTTAGATCAAAAAGAATAATGAAAGCTCATAGAGAAGACAAAAGATTAGTACTAATAAGCATTAATAAGCAACAATAATATTAATTCATAATATCAAAATATCCAAAACATAAACCAACATTAAGTTCAACATAAAATCCCAAATAAAAAGTCAAAAGCATATGTTCTTAAAACATAATAAAACATAAAGATGCAATCTTAATCCTAAAATGCATAGATAATATGATATGATATGATATGAAGATCCTAGGCCTTGTCATCATCATCCGAAGTATCATCATCGCTCTTGACTTAAGAACGGTGAAACTTCGTCCATTGCCCATAGAGAGTAGAGAAGGACAAATCCAAGTTTGAATGGGAAGTCTCAAGAGTATGAAGACGATCCTCGACATTTTTCAAACGATTGTCCATGGCAGTAAAACCTGAAGCAATGCTAGTATCCAAAGCATTGAACCGCTCGGTAATGAGAGCCGTGAGGGCTTCATTGTTTGCAACCTGAACTTGCGGTGGAGGAGCAACGGGATGAGGAACAGCTTCTCTATCAACTCTTTCCCAAACATCATTCACATATGTAAACCCGGACTTGCGAAGGGAGGACTCACCAATCTTGGTCTTGCGAGGTTCCGGAGAGTCGTAGGTACAATCGATACCAAGATCATTAAAGATGTAGCTCAAGATTGTGCCATAGGTAAAAGACTTCAACTCATTTGTGTCAATAAGCTTAATATTATTGACTATCTCGGCAAAAATAATTTTAGGCACATTAGGGCGCTCACCTCTACGGAAACATTCAAGCCAAAAATGATCAGTTTGACGAATATGAGAGTATTTACCTCCGGAAGGTCGAATGAACCATGAAACCATCAAGTGAAGAACGCGATCGTGCACATCCAAAGTAAGTGCCCGACCGGTGAAAGTGCCAAAGTGACGTTCATCCTCAAGACCCTCATCTTTAAGTTTAAAAATAGACTCCAAGAGAGCAACATTAACAACAAACTTTTTGCCCAAAATGAAAGATTCAATTCCTATAATCTCGGTTTTGGTCTCATCATGAATAAAACGAGCATTAGAGTAAAAAAGGAGTACCATGTGTTTGTAGCGAATATCCGAAATGCTCAAGAAAAAGATAAGATTCCACTCACTCAAACGGTCGAGATAACGGAATAGGAAACACTCGGAATTGAGGAAATCAAGATCAATGGCACGTTCTCTACGAACTTCGAAATCCTTGACAAAAGAGAAGTGAGCACGCATCTCCGGAGTTTTAAGGGATTTCTGAAAAAGCATAGTAAGATTCGGACGAATGCTCGAATCACCGGTTTGAACGGCCTTATGCTTTTTGTTAGCTTGTTCCGCCATCTAAAAACATTAAGCAAGTATATTTTAAAATTAAGTGTATGCATTGATATTTAGAATCAGTCCAATAATAAATCCCACTTAGGTTTTTGAAACAAAATTAAAAACAAACAAAAAGATAAAAAGAAAATAGAAAAAAAATTAAAAAAAATACGACTGAAAACTTTTATATTCAAATAAAAAATTTTGAGATTTTGAATTTTTTTTACAAGATATGGAAAACCCACAAAGGAAAACCTATAATTTATAAAAAAATAAAATTTTCTAACCTAAGATTCGAACATAAATTGAAAGAAAAAGAAAAGATAAAAAAATACCTTAGTTTGGGATTTTGGATGATTTGATGAAAATCCTTGCACAATGTTGATGAAACTTGCTTAGACTTGAGTTTTAGAGTAAAACCCCTCACAATTTTGTGAAAATCAATGAGTTTGAGAGGGTATTTATAGAGAGGGAGGCGGTTTAGGGTTTTTAAGAGTTTGATAAAAAGTGAATTTTAACATTAAAAACCCTAAATAAAGCAATCCGCGATGCCGTTTCGAAACGGTCAGGACCGTTTCGAAATGGGACGACTAGGGTTTGACCGTTTGGAGACCATAGGCTGACCGTTTCGATACGGTGTTGACCGTATCGAAGCCCTGTTGACCCGTATCGAAACACGTTTCGATACATCCCTTGGCAGTAGCCAAAATGTTTCGAAACACATTGTAGGCATTTCGAAACGCCCTTCTCTCAGAACTGGATTTAAGGTATCCGTATCGAAACTGGGTCACCCGTTTCGATACACCTGGGCCTGGAAGTGCAGATGAGGCTCTAAAAGTGCAGCAAAATGAAGTTTTAATAGGCCTAACATGCATAAATGTCATGAATGAGCAGACAAAACATATTCAAACATAAACATACTCCCCCTAGCTATAAGCATGGATGAAATTAGGAGACTAAGCATACAAACATGGCATTTCACAAGATCAAGCATATTTAAGCACAAAAGAGGTCCTAAAAGGTCAAGATAGGCTAGCTAGACCTAACTCTCTCCTAAGGGACCAAAAACGCTCTTTGTCTAAGGGTTTTGTAAATATGTCCGCTAATTGATTCAAGGTGTCTACGTACTCTATAACCACATCTTCCTTAAGGACATGATCTCTAATGAAATGATGCCTTATTTCTATGTGTTTGGTTCTAGAGTGTTGGATGGGATTTTTAGTTAAACATATTGCACTAGTGTTGTCACATTTTAGGGGTATGGTTTCAAATTTAATTCCATAATCTAAGAGTTGTTGCTTCATCCAAAGGACTTGAGCACAACAACTCCCTAAGGATATGTACTCGGCTTCGGTGGTAGATAAGGCTACACTATTTTGTTTCTTAGAGAACCAAGATATGAGCATACTACCTAAGAATTGACAAGTTCCCGAAGTACTTTTCCTATCAATTTTGCAACCCCCATAATCCGCATCCGAGTAAGCATGAAGGTTGAAGGTAGAGTCTCTAGGATACCAAAGACCTAAACAAGGAGTGCCTCTAAGGTATCTAAAGATTCTCTTAACGACTATAAGGTGAGATTCTTTAGGACTAGCTTGAAACCTAGCACACAAGCAAACACTAAACAAGATATTCGGTCTACTTGCGGTAAGGTAAAGCAAAGATCCAATCATAGAACGATAAAGCATAGAGTCAACACACTTACCTCCTTCATCTTTGTCAAGCTTTGTAGATGAGCTCATAGGAGTGGCTTGAGGCTTTGCATTCTCCAAGCCAAACTTCTTGAGCATATCCTTTATGTATTTTGCTTGGTTGATGAAGGTGTCATCCTTCTTTTGCTTGATTTGGAGTCCCAAAAAGAATGAGAGCTCCCCCATCATGCTCATCTCAAATTCATCTTGCATTAATTTAGCAAACTCTTGACAATGACATTCATTAGTAGAACCAAAGATAATATCATCAACATAAATTTGAACTACTAAGATGTCATTTTTATACATTTTTATAAAAAGTGTAGTGTCCACCTTACCTTTTTCAAATCCCTTTTCAATCAAAAAATTTGAAAGTCTTTCATACCAAGCTCTAGGAGCTTGTTTTAAACCATAAAGAGCTTTGGTAAGTTTGAAAACATGATTTGGAAATTTTGAATCTTCAAAACCCGGTGGTTGTTCCACATACACTTCTTCATTTATAAAACCATTTAAAAATGCGCTTTTAACATCCATTTGAAAAAGCTTGAAATTATGATAACATGCATATGCAAGCAACATCCTAATGGCTTCCATTCTAGCTACGGGTGCATAGGTTTCATCAAAATCTATTCCCTCTTCTTGAGTGTAACCTTGTGCTACAAGTCTAGCTTTATTTCTCACAATGTTACCACTCTCATCTAGTTTGTTCCTAAAGACCCATTTAGTTCCTATTGTAGATTGATTACTAGGCTTATCAACTAATGTCCAAATATTACTTCTCTCAAATTGATTTAACTCTTCTTGCATAGCCATAATCCAAAAGTCATCTTTCAATGCTTCTTTTATATTTTTAGGCTCTATGCATGAGATAAATGCAACATGGTTCATTAATCTAAGAGAAGAACGAGTGGTTACCCCCTTGGATGGATCACCCAAGATTTCACCATGTTTGACATAGTTCAACTCCCTTGGGTAGCTCACTTCCTTTTCCTCAATAGCCAAGTCCTTCAAGGCTTCAAGAGGTGGATCTTGTGTGTCTTCTTCTTTTGTTGGAATCTCATCCTCCTTTGAAGTTTGACCTCCATCAAAGGCATTTATGATTCCTACATCATCATCATCACAAGAATCCTTCCTAGGAAGGAGGTTATCATCGAATACAACATGAATAGATTCTTCTACTACTAAAGTTCTTTTGTTAAATACTCGATAGGCTTTAGAGGTTAAAGAGTAACCTATAAAAATGGCTTCATCACTTTTTGCATCAAATTTATCTAAGTTGTCTTTTCCATTATTTAAAACAAAACACTTACACCCAAAAGGGTGAAAATAGCTAATGTTAGGCTTTTTAGATTTTAAAATCTCATAAGGTGTTTTCTTTAAAATTGGCCTAATCATTACTCGATTTACAATATAACAAGCGGTGTTTGTGGCTTCCGCCCAAAAATATTTAGGTAAATTGTTTTCACAAAGCATAGTTCTAGCCATTTCTTGTAAAGTTCTATTTTTCCTCTCAACTACCCCATTTTGTTGAGGAGTTCGAGGAGCCAAAAAATTATGGCTAATACCATTTTCATTTAAAAAATCTTCAAACCCTAAATTTTGAAACTCAGTTCCATGATCACTTCTAATATGTGAAATTCTAAGTTCAAGATCATTTTGGGTTAATTTTGAAAAAGTGATTAATTTTTCCAAAGCCTCATCTTTAGTACTTAAAAAGAGAACCCAAGTAAATCTAGAAAAATCATCAACTAGCACAAAAGCATAAGACTTACCACCCAAGCTCATAGTCCTAATTGGCCCAAATAAATCCATGTGAATTAGTTGTAAACATCTACTAGTAGAAACATCATTAATGGATTTAAAGGAAGACTTATGTTGTTTACCCTTTGAGCATGCATCACAAATTTTATCATTTGAAAATTTTATTTTGGGTAAACCTTTAACTAGATTTAGAGAGACTAGTTTTTCCAAAACACTTATGCTAGCATGTCCTAGCTTTCTATGCCACAACCATGCATCATTTTCATTTTGAGAAACTAAGCATGCATGAGATGTATGAATGTGATCTAGATGCACCACGTATATATTCCCTATGCGATGACCTATGAGCATAATATTATTAGATTTAATGTCTACAATTTTGCATCCATTTTTATCAAACAAAACATTAAATCCTTTATCACACAATTGACTTATGCTCAATAAATTGTGTTTAAGACCATCGACATATAAAATATTTTCAATGAGAATAGTAGAGTGATTACCTATGGAGCCAATACCTTTAATGTGGCCTTTGGAGTTGTCACCAAATGTTACTACTCCTCCACTTTTTGGCTTTAGATCCATGAATCGACTCTTGTCTCCAGTCATGTGCCTCGAGCATCCACTATCAAGGTACCATGAGTTTTGACTTTGTGCTTTGGCCTTGTAGCAATGCTCCCCCTACAAACAAAGATATTAAACTTTGGTTTTTGGTACCCAAATCATTTTGGGTCCATGAGTGTTAGCTCCCAAAACCTTGGTTCCCTTAGGAATCCAAGATGACATAGCAATAATATTATTAGATTTAACAAGTTCCTTAGGAACCCATACACTTCTAATTCTTTTAGCTCTACTATGTCTAGGGTAGCCACTTTGTTTGTAGTAATTAGTATTTTTCTTAGGTTGGTGTGTTCTAGAGGATTCTCCTACTTCATTCTTGACACTACCAACATTTTTAAAGACTTTTTGAGCTCATTTAGCTCACCCAACACTTTTTGGTGTTCACAGTTACATTGAGATAAAAGATTATTAAGATCAACGTTCTCATCTTGAAAGAATTTTAGTTCATCTTTTAATCCTAATATCTTTTTCTCAAATTTAGAATTAGCTTGAGTATGTGAGTCATTTTTCTCATTTAGTTCTAGAATAATCTTTTTATTCCTAATGACCGACTCCTTATATTTCTCAACTAATTCATCATACACCTCTTGCAACTCATCATAAGCATCATTTAACTCTTCATATGAAAAATCTAAAGTATATGAGTTAGAGGTACCAAGGAGGAATCTTCCTCAAGTGCCATGAGGCAAAGATTAGCCACTTCTTGTTCGTCATCCTCCGATGACTCCTCGTCACTCCAAGTAGTAAGCTTGGCTTTGAGTCTCTTCTTCTTCTCAAAGCCCTTCTTCTTGAGTTGAGGGCATTCCGAACGTATGTGGCCGGGTTGTTTGCACTCAAAGCAAATGATAGGATCCTTTCCTTCTTCTTTGTTCTTGCCTTTGAAGTCCATCTTCCTTTGGATTTTTCTTCCCCGGTTGGACCTCATGAAGCGTGAGAACCGTTTGGCTATCATAGCCAATTCTTCAAGTTCATCCTCCTCACAAGAT
This sequence comes from Hibiscus tridactylites, assembly GCA_958450335.1. Lineage (NCBI taxonomy): Eukaryota > Viridiplantae > Streptophyta > Magnoliopsida > Malvales > Malvaceae > Hibiscus > Hibiscus tridactylites. The sequence goes on from OY288281.1 coordinate 74,915,095, forward strand.
GAGCTCTCATCATGTTGTGAAGCTTTAGCCTTGAGAGCTATTCCCATCTTCTTCTTCTTCTCAACCTCAAGCTTCTCTACCATTTTCTCTTCTTTCTTCTTCTCATCTTCCCTTCCTTGCTTCATGATCTCATGAGTAAGGAGAGAACCCACAAGCTCATCAAGCTTCAACGTTTTCAAGTTCTTTGCTTCGATGATAGCGGTTCTCTTCCCATCTCAAGACTCGGGAAGTGAATAGAGTAGCTTTCGGACAAGCTTGTCTTCCGGTATGATCTCTCCAAAGCCCTTTAGACCATTGACAATCGTGGAGAAACGATCAAACATCTTTGACACCGTCTCATCGGGCTCCATCTTGAAATTTTCATAACTAAGATTGAGAATTCCAATCTTAGTTTCTTTAACATCATTGGTGCCTTCATAAGTAGTCTCAAGAGTGTCCCACACTTCCTTGGCACTTTCAATTGATGAGACCTTTGAGTAGATGTCTGGACCGAAAGCACAAAATAGCATGTGAAGAGCTGTATCATTGACTTGAATCTTTTTCCTCTCCTCTTCACTCATCTCCACTTTCTTCTTCAAAACCATCTTGCCTTCACCATCTTGCTTCAATGGAATATATGGCCCATCTTCAATGACATCCCACAAAAGATAGTCATTTGACTTGATGAAAAGACGCATTCTATTCTTCCAAAAAGAATAGTTATCACCGTTGAAGAAGGGAGGCTTTGTAGTGGATTGTGACTCGTACATGCCGGAACCAGAGGTTGAAGTCATCTCTTGATATTTTGATGATCACACTCTTCCAAGAAACTCCTCTTGTGGTTGTTAATCCTCAAAGAGTTAGGCTCTGATACCAATTATTGAGTGGATCGCAAGATCGATATTGACCAAGAGGGGGGTGAATTGGAAATTTAAAGGTTTTGTGGTGGAAATTGCAAATTGAAAATAATAGACAAGGAATTTAGAGTGGTTCAAGTTCCAAATGAACTCTACATCCACTACCTTAGCTTCACTAAGGATTTGCAACAATTCCACTAATTGCTCTTCCCCTTTTCTAGGACAAGGAGGCAACCCTTTACAATTTCGGTTGATTTTTCTACCCAAAAATCAACCCAATCCTCACACAAGTGAACAAATAAATTTGATGGCTAATAAGGTATCTCTCAATACAAATGATAGCCCAATTACAAGCACTCAACCCAATTGAACAAGATATGAATGAAAATTACAATTGGGGTTTTAGACAAAATGGGATTTTTGCACAATTGCTTGGATTTGATGTTTGGATGTTTGCTTTAGGATCAATAGTTGTTGCTGGAGCTTTTAGAGGTCTCTTTTATACCTTCACATTGATTTCTAGCCGTTGTGGTTGTTGCACTCATCAATAGAGTCGTTGGGGATGTTATCTCACCACCATAAATGCAGTCTGCAACAACCCGTTTCGAAACGCGGGGTACCTGTTTCGGAACGGACTAAAATAGAAAGAGTCGTTGGGGTGCATTTAAGAGCCCGTTTCGAAACGCCTTAGGCCCGTCTCGAAACACTTTTGCCACTGTCAAGGGTCATTTCGAAACGGTCTTAGCCCGTTTCGAAACACCTTAACAGTTTTCAGAAAATCAGTTAAAAACACCTTTAACGGTCATATTTTTCAATTTAGACTTAAGAGTTGTTTCGAAACGCTTTGCTTCGTTTCGAAACGGTTTTGCTACTGTCAAGGGTCGTTTCGAAACAACCTTGGCCCGTTTTGAAACACCCTATTTATCTTTAAATATTCAGTAAAAATATTGCAACCGTTATGCTTTTTCAAATTAAATATGAAGAACAATTTCGAAACGTGAGAGACCGTTTCGAAACGGGTTCAAGTGTTTCGATACACGTTTCAGAACAGGTGTTAACAGTGATGAAAACATTTCGAAACGCCTTAGGCCGTTTCGAAACAGGAGCTTGAAAATCACTGTTTTGGCTTTAAACACTTAGAAAAATATTTGAAAAACTTTGCTTTTAACTTGGGCATAACCTTAAAATTATATGGGGATATTTTGAGGACTTAAAATTCGTTTTGGCATTTTCAATTTAGTCCTTAGGTTTTTAGTTATATCAAAATTAAAATATTTGTTTCACAATTCACAATGTCAGGATTTGAACTCATGATTTTGCTTAAGGGATCTAGCACATCATCCTGTTAAACTAATTGTTTGTTGGTCTATCAACTATAATTTCTTAATTTTATAAAGTTCGATTATTATTTAATATTTTAGTAATTAGAAGGCTTAAATAAAAAATTAACCTCTGAACTATACACTTTATTTGCTTCTAGCCATTAAACTAATTGTTGTTCAAAATAAGTACCTGAACTATTATTTTTGGTCACTTTAAATTCAGTAGTTATCTAAGTTAAAAAAAATTTCGACCAATAAAATGTTGACATGTCATAATTTTTTTGATCAATAGATACTTTAAGGACTAAAAAGCAAAAAATTATGTAGTTTAGGTACTTATTTTGATAAAAAAAAATAGTTTAAAGACGTAAAATGATCAGAAATAATACTTTATGTTCTTGTTTTAACAAAAAAAAATAGTTTAAGGACTAAAAGCAAACAAAATAAATAATTTAAGGGCTAATTTTTCATTGAAGTCTAATTAAAAATTCGTCGTGACTTATTCATTTTTAAAGATCAATTTAAGATATACGACTAATTATTAATTTTATTTGTGATATTCAAAATTTTACTGTCATTATATTAAATAACTGTTTTAAATTTTATATAGTTTAGGTTTATTTAGTTATCTATAAAAAAAATAACATTTCAAATAATTTCACTTGAATTTCACTTATGCCTATATATGTATACATGCATGTGTAAACTTATTTGATATTCAAGAAAGCTTGAGATATTAAAATTCATTCTCGCATGAGATTTACTAATTGGTCGAATGACTAAAAATGTTCATATTAACTTTTTTATATGAATTCAAATATTGATATTTACATTAGAATTCTTTGCTTAATAAAAAAACACATCCTCACATAATTAAAAGTAAAAGAAAGTTCCATCCATATAATAGATTTTAATTATAATTATTTTTATTTAATTTTTCAATAAACATGCTATGTGACAAGCATCAACACAATGATATTTATTAAGAATTTTGTCACAAATATGACCATGATTAAAAGTCAAATTTTGTTATACACATGTGAAATGAAAGCCAGCTTAGCATATATATGTTTGATTCCTTTGAAATGGAGTTTAGGTACAGCTAACGAAATAAAGTAATCTTTCGAATAATAAAATTTAAAATTATATAAAATAAAATAAAGTATCACATGTCAATTTCATACATTTTTTATTTAAAAATTCCGTATAATTTTATTTTTTAAATGTAAAATATTGGTGAATGGAGTAAGAAAGATGGTGGGTGGGTGGGGTTGGAATTGGACGGAGAATATTCAGAAATTGTAGGGATCTGAACTGACAAGATGAGAAATAACCGAAATCTCCACCTACGGACGGAGACGAGAAAATTTTATTACTAAAGCTCAAATGGGGTGGTGATGAGGATTATTATATCCGAACTGCGGGGATCCCAACAAAATATCCTCAAGTATCCTAATATTTTACAATATTTTTTAAAAATATAAACTTATTTATCTATCTATCCCTAATATATATCTTAATAAAAAGTCTAATTATATTATTATCACTTCAACTTTCTCTCAAACCTAGTCACACTCAAGTTTTTCAAAATGTTTCTATTTTAGTTTTTAGATATATGCTAATCTTCCCAACATAATGCCCTTTCAATCTTCATTATCTCGTAACTCCTTCTAATCGAAGTACCCAAACTTTATATTTTGAAGTAGACCGTCTATTTATTTTAGTCAATAAAATAATAAAAATTCTCGAAATCGTAACCATAAATATTAAAAACAGAATAGAAAATACAAAACCGTACCCACACCAGAAGATTCCTCCCTTAAATTGATGGGTCTGCGTCTAGGATGACCAATTCATTGAAACTGCATATTTGATATCTACATATATTCAATTTGTTCATTTTATACTGAATATTATAAATTCAAATGATATTTTAATTTAGATATAATCAAATCTAGAAAAAAAATCTACTATATTGTTGCAAATAGCATATTTCAAAGGATTTATATTTCTAGCTGGGAAAATAAAAAGTTTTTACAATTATTTTAATTTAGGATTTTAAAAGTCTAGTTTAGGGTTTAGAGTTCATGAGTTTATATGTAGATGTTTAGAATTTAAGGTTTAGAGGTTGTAATTTAGTTTTAGGGAAATATGGTTGGGGAATTAGACTTTAACATATAAGTCCTAAATTTTAACCCTAAACCCTAAATTCTAACCACAACCCCAAATTTTAAACTTATACACCTAAACTCTCAAATTCTAGACGCTAAACTAGATCCATAGACCCTTTAAACTAAAACACTTGTGAAAACATTTTTATTTTTACCGCAAATATTAGGGGTTAGGTTTTTGTCGATGGAAGTGAAGACCAATAATCTAGAAGTTACAAGGGTATCCAATAGTTCTTTGAGTGTATTTTATTAAAAAGTTAAGAAAAAATAGGAATAAATATAGTGAAAGATAAATTTCGTGAGAGATAGACGGGCATCCCCATTTACATTGTAAGAATTCGAGAGCAATTGCCATCTCTATTAGGTGTGAATGAAAAAAGGAATGAGATCCTTGCCTTGTCGCCATGTCCTTGTCTCTAAGATATGTGACTGATTTTTGGACCCCCTCCCCCTACTGTTTTGTTTTATTATTATTTTGTATTACTAAAAACTTATTTGAATATTTGATTTCTTAATATATGATTTACCAAACAGAAATATATACATGTATCATCCATATATATATATACTAATATCATTTTCCGTTGTAGTAGTTTAAAATATTACATATTTAGATCAATTTTAATATTATTTTTAGTATTTTATAATTATTATTAAGGATGCCAATTGGGCATGACGATGTGTTATGCAAACAAACATATGTATTTTTTATTATTTTTATTTTATATATATGTTGAGTTTTGGGTAAGTATGAAAAAATAGATAATCTATCGTAGAAATATGATTTAATTGTTAAGCCTTGAATTAGTTCAAAAAATAAAATCCGAACAAACTAAAAGGTAAAAAAAGAAAATATAATAATATATTGTTTACTACTAATTAATTAAATATTTTTTAAAAAGAGAATCGAAGTTTCTAAACATAGGCATAGCTGAGGTTTTACTATAGTATATATAGATGATAAAATACAAACAAAATAGAATTAAAACATGAATATAAATATTTTAGTAAAAATCTATTACCTATCTCTATTGCCTTTAGAAAAATATAACTTCAAAAACGATAAAAATATAATATATATTTCAATTATTTTAGTTAAAACTTACTAGAGAATTTAATATTTAAATAAATAAGTAAATTTAAGTTTACATTTTGACTTATTTTTTAGTAAAATCAATTAAACCATACATAAAAATTTAAATCTTATTTTAAAAACAACTTTAATTTTACTTAAATAAAAATTTAGTTTGTTAAAAAAAATTCCAAATTATCGGAGAATAAAATTTAAAATTTTAAAATTATATATATGCGTCATATTAGATATTTTTTTTGTTATATATATTGGTCCAGTTGATGGTATTTTTTTAGATTCGCCACTGCAGGTGCGTAGGGTGTTTTCTTCGCACTTATCCTCAAGAATTTTCATATTTATCTCCACCCGCGATCCTTTCCTGGTACAAAACTCAAAATCATCCCTGCGCCGCGGCGCCACCCGCAAGACTAAAACCTTTCCCGCTTCATCTCCCACATGGATCTTGAGACCCACTAATTTTTGTTATATTTACAAGTATGTTAAATAAATATAAATAATTTTTTAATAAAAAAGTATGAAATATTTATCTTTCAGACTACCATTGCATACGTATTATTCCAATTGCCACTCTTTTGAACAAAATAAGATTCAATCAGAGAAAACAATAACAAAAATAAAAAAAACCAACAACTACATTTCAATGTTATACTCATGCCTTCCCCTAACCTCCACAATAAATTTAATTTTTATCCACATTCTCACCCCACCGCCTGTAAAAATTATACCCATCTCCACTTAATTGGGTCTGAAGTGAAACGAATCTCCATAAAATCCCGTCCCATTAATATTTTTAATTATTATTTATTTCATGTTATTTTCCTTTCGCCACACACATTAAAAAAACAATCCATTAACCATATCACAAGTTATTTGAAAAAAAAAACATATCACAAGTTAATGAAATCCCCTTTGGACTTCCCTTTTAATAAGTGATTCCATTTTTGGTGATAAAAGATGATATATTTTTTAGATAATTTGAATTCTAGTTGTGTATTTTAGATGCGTGCGTGAATTTATTTGAATTTGAAATTGAACATAGATATTATGTTATAATACATTAATTAAGATGCAAGGAAATTTTAAAGTTTTTGAGATTTTTGGAATGTTAGTATTTATGATTATTTTAAAAAATTTAAACTATTAGAAAGTATGAAAAATTATATTTAAACAATTTCAAAAAATTATAATTTACTTGTAATCCTGCAAGAAAAATTCTTAATTTCTCCATCAGATTTAAGTATCATTTTACACAAATCACGTTCACATTTTATAGTCATTTATATTTTTAATTTAAGTTTACTTAATTATTGAATTAATTAGGTAATTTATAATAAATAATAATTAATTCAAATAACTGTCATTGCCAATAACTACCATTCACTTTAAAACTGTCATAAAAATAATTTAGTATTTGATTTAAAATATTATTGAATTCATAATATGAATGTCTACAAATATTTTTTTTATCTATTAGTTAACTTATTCAAATTAGGTAATATAATAAATTATTATGAGTGGTTTATTCTATTAGTAACATTAGGACTCTAATATTTAACATTGTTTGAGTGATCCGATAACTCATCCCACCAGACCAGCCGAATGTAAAAATAAAGAGTAATATGTAAAATATTGTAAAATTCAAACTTATGGATGCTACAATGAAATCAGAAAAAGGTAAATATTACCATTGGTCATCACTTATTATTTTTGGTAAAATAGTTACTAATGTTATTTTTTTTCCCTATTTTGATCACTCATTAAAAAAATCACCGGAAAACAGGAAAAAGGGAATACTTTAGTGATCAAAATAAAAAAAATAATAGATTGATGACAAAAACAAAAACAACATTAATGATCAAAATAAAAAAAACACGTAACATTAATAACAATAATACATAAAATAATAGTTTAAAGACTAAAACAGACAAAAACACGAATAATTTAGTGAAAAATAATATTTACCCTTAAAAGAATAACACACCAAGACAAACAACACAAAAAGAAGGGGGTGGGTTTTGAGAGAGGAAGGGTTAGTTTATGTGGGTTTTGTGTAGAGGGAGACAAGAGCGTATCTGCCAAAATCCATAAAATTCGATTCAGTTTTGCTTTAGAAAGCAAAGAAGAAAGTTGAATACATTAAAAAAAGAGAGAGCACAGATCAAAGAAGGATTTTTTTTTTAAGAAAAAAAAGTGAGATAATGATTCAATGTACTATACCAAACGAGCATACTTGGTGTATAGCTAGAACTTGTTCTCTCTAAAATAACCCCATTTCTCTCTCCAAACATCTTCCACTTGTTTTAATTTTTCTTTTCTTTTTTTGGTTTTTGCCTTGTTGTGCTTTGCTGTGAGAGTTCTGCGTGAGTGTTTGTTTGTTGGTCAATCTGCAGAATTTGATTTTAATATTCAAGGAAAAACAGTGAACGTGCTGTTCTAAAACCAAACTTTCACGCTTGGGGGAGAGGAACATGATTAGTGTTTCTTCTCTGTGAAAGTTCCATCTTTTTTAAATGTTCTAAGAGAAAAAAATAGAGGCAAAGAACCCATTTTTTTTAAATCTTTGGAATTTGAGCTGTTTTGCATCTTTTGAGAGCCATGCTTTGTCTCTGAGAATCGAAAAGTTTTTCTCTTTCTTTAGTTCTCAGTCTCTTTCCTCTTTCTCTTCTCTTGCTGTGATGTGAAAATTTGTTGCTTTGGTCAAGCAATACAATGCTAGGATGATACATAAATCTGGAGTTTAAGCTCATCATGTTCTATTGCAGAAAAAAAGGGTATTTTTTGAAATTGCTTGTAGCTCTTTTTTTCCTAGCTCAGATATGGAAAAACAAGTTGAGATCTTGTTGTTGTTCCTTTGCTGATGGGTCTTAAGTTGAAACAGAGCTACCACCACTCAGCAGTGGCTGTGAAAGTGAATGAACAAATGGGGACCAAAAGAGGGTACACATTTATTCAATCTAACAGGGCTTGGTTGCCCAAATTTCTGTTGCTTTGGGTGATGGTGATGGCTTTTCTCAGCACATGGATCTACAAGAAAATGGATGCTGACAACAAAGTAAGGAGGAAGGAGGTTCTGAGTACCATGTGTGAGCAAAGGGCAAGGATGTTGCAGGATCAATTCAGTGTTAGTGTTAACCATGTTCATGCCCTGGCCATTCTTGTCTCCACGTTTCATTACTACAAGGATTCTTCTGCTATTGATCAGGTTTCTGCTGCTTGTTCCTGAAATTTGTTGCGTCTGAGAATCTTAGTCTGGTTGATCTTATATTTTCCTGGAAATCATAAAGTGGAATGTTTTCTTTGTTCTGATTGTGCACTTTGGGCTGTTTTTTTTTTCTTTTGCAAGAAATGCAGGAGACTTTTGCTGAGTACACTGCCAGAACTGCTTTTGAGAGGCCATTGCTTAGTGGGGTGGCCTATGCAGAAAGAGTAAGGCATTCAGAGAGGGAGAAATTTGAGAGACAGCATGGCTGGACGATAAAGACAATGAAGAGGGAACCTTCTCCTATTCGAGACGAATATGCTCCTGTGATTTTCTCTCAAGAAACTGTTTCTTACATCGAATCGCTTGACATGATGTCGGGGGAGGTATGCCGTGTACTACTTACAATCTGCTTATATAACTTTTAGAGTGTTGGATTGTTGTAATATCCATGTTGCAATGCGCAGGAGGATCGAGAAAACATCTTAAGGGCTAGGGCTACCGGGAAAGCTGTCCTAACCAGCCCCTTCAGGCTACTGGGTTCTCATCATCTTGGTGTTGTGTTGACATTCCCCGTGTACAAATCGAAGCTCCCACCAAATCCTTCTGTGGAGGAGCGCATTGAAGCAACTGCAGGGTAAGTCCTCCGGCCTGTCTTTCTAATTGGAAATGCAAGTTTTTGTTTGAAACTTTTGTATGCCCGGTTAATCTTTTGCTATTTGGAGTTAGTGGATGTGTTATACACTATATTGTCTTAGAGTGTTGATGATCAGAGTTTGCAGTATATAGCAACTTCAGTTGTACTAGAATGCATTTTTTAAATGAAAAATGGTTTAGGCTTTTCTTCATGTGATTTCTGCTGGAGAAATCGACATCTTCTTTTCTCCTATGAGAGTTTGACAGCCCGACCATTGATGCCAGAACGGACCAAATCGATTCCTATTACTGCCTCAGCATGTTTGTAGGGTAGTCATTGCTTTAACACCTTATCATGGTTATGCTAACAACAACATTTGTGCTGCCACTGCTAAAATCATTTGCTGTTTCATTACAATCATGACATTACCAGCAATGTGGTGCTCCATGACATACTGTTGCAAGCACTTCCATTGGTTCCATCATAAGCACCTTTACCATATTTACATCACTTGTTTCTAGCACTGGACTTATATATATTTTCTCCATAAATTTGTGTTCGACATTCATAACATTTTTTTCTTTAAAAAATACTACTATTTTTTTTCTATTCTGGCTAACTAGGCTTCCAGTTGTGTGATGGTCAGAAATAACTGGCATATTCCCCCCCCTCCCCCACTCCAAAAAAAGGCGAATTGCTTCGGTTACTGCACTTCTTTATTTGTGCATCTTCCATTTTCTAATGTATAAATAAATGCAGATACCTCGGTGGAGCCTTTGATGTGGAGTCTCTTGTGGAGAATCTACTTGGGCAACTTGCTGGAAATCAGGCGATTCTAGTGAATGTATACGATATTACAAATTCTTCTGATCACTTGATCATGTATGGTAACCAAAACCAAGAAGGTGACTTAGCTTTGTTGCATGAAAGCAAGCTTGATTTTGGAGATCCATTCAGGAAACATCAGATGATATGTAGGTAAGTATAACACTGGCTACTTATTCACGAGGTTGATGGAAGGACTGCAGGTGCTTTTGCAAGTACTTACTATTCGGCAATTTTTGACAGATATCATCAAAAGGCACCCACATCGTGGACTGCGCTGACAACCGCCTTCTTATTCTTTGTGATCTGCTTATTGGTTGGCTATATCTTATATGGTGCAGCAATACACATTGTTAAAGTTGAAGATGATTTCCATGAAATGCAAGAGCTGATGGTTCGAGCGGAAGCTGCTGATGTGGCCAAATCACAGGTATGCATTTCAAGATATATCTATCAACATATTGTTGGTCATCGACTTCCGATCTAAAACTAATTATGATGCGTTCTTGTTGCAGTTTTTGGCAACAGTTTCTCATGAAATCAGGACCCCCATGAATGGCATCCTTGGTAAGTTCGAGATTGCTCCTTAAGATTTTCTATGTGAACTATGCATTCAAGGACATCTATGAAATTTACTCGGCATGGTTCTGATGACTCTTTGAATGGTTGCAGGGATGCTTGCTTTGCTTTTAGATACGGATTTAAGTTCAACTCAAAGGGATTATGCTCAGACTGCTCAAGCCTGTGGAAAGGCACTGATAACATTGATAAATGAGGTGCTTGACCGCGCAAAAATTGAAGCCGGAAAGTTGGAGCTGGAAACTGTCCCCTTTGACCTTCGATCTATCCTAGATGATGTGCTGTCTTTATTTTCTGAAAAGTCTCGAAAGAAAGGTCTCGAGGTAAGTCGAGATAACATTAATAGAAAAGCCAATGCATCCTTCAACTATGTTATGTAGTTCTTACAGGCTATATATGCTTATAGGGAATGCCTATGACCAAAAACTTAAAAAAAAGAAACCTTTATGGTTTGTTATGCTAGAACTAATTTGGTGCCTTCTTTTTGTCCTTTTTTCTTTCCCCATCTCCGTGCATTGTCGACATCAATAAATGGTGATATTCCCGATACTTTACAATGACTCAAATGCAATGTAATTGTTTGGGAACTGTAGCTGGCAGTCTTTGTTTCTGATAAAGTTCCAGAAATGGTTATGGGGGATCCAGGGAGATTCAGACAGATAATTACGAATCTTGTCGGGAACTCTGTTAAAGTAAGTGGTTTGCTCAACCTTCACGTTTTTTGGGAACTTTATAGGTAGATTGCATTATTGAGTTGTTTTCTGCTATATAATTGTTTGTTGTCCGTAAAACTTACTTTTATATCTCCGTAGCGATTTAAAAATGAGCGTTTTGACAGTTTACAGAACGGGGGCACATACTTGTTAAAGTCCATGTAGCTGAAAATCCGAAGCCTATAGATGATGCTAAAGCTGAAACTTGTTTGAATGGAGGGTTGGATGAAGGTGCATTGATATCGGGTGGTCGCCAGTTTAATACCTTGAGTGGTTACGAAGCAGCTGATGAGCAGAACAGTTGGGATTCCTTCCAGCATTTAGTTACTGCTGAGGCATTGCAGAATGATGCCTCGGTAAGAATGACAGATGCTGATGAAGCTTTTCAGAGTGTCACTTTGATTGTATCTGTGGAGGATACCGGCATTGGGATCCCTTTAATCGCCCAGGACAGAGTTTTCATGCCATTTATGCAGGCAGATAGCTCAACCTCTAGAAATTATGGTGGGACCGGTATAGGCTTGAGCATTACGAAGTGTTTGGTCGAGTTAATGGGTGGTCACATAAGCTTTATTAGCCGGCCACAAGTTGGAAGCACATTCTCATTCACTACAGCTTTTGGAAGGTGTAAAAAAGCTTCACTTAGTGATACGAAAAAATCCAATGCTGAAGATCTTCCTTCTGGTTTCAGAGGATTGAAAGCAATAGTAGTTGATGGGAAGCCAGTTAGAGCTGCTGTAACCCGATACCACTTGAAGAGGCTCGGTATGCTGGTGGAAGTTGCAAATAATGTCAAGATAGCAGCTTCTGCATGCGGGAAAAACGGTTCTTCATATGGGTAAGTTTGCCTGATTGCCATTATTTGCTTGATGATTTAACATCGACAAGATCTTGTCTATGGTTACTCCTTTTTAACACAATTCTCGGTTTCTCGGGACATCTTCTTATGCCTTAGTGATGATCATTGAAAAAAAAGAGAGACCTTTTATACTTTCTGTCTTATAATTTCAACTTTGTTGAATTATTTCATCGACAATTGCAGAAGTAAAATCCAACCCGATATAGTTCTTGTCGAGAAGGATTCATGGCTTTCTGGCGAAGATGGTAGTTTGAGCTTACGAATGTTGGACTGCAAACAGAACGGACACGTTTTTAAGTTGCCCAAGATGATTCTTCTTGCGACAAATATTACAAATGCTGAACTTGAGGGAGCAAAGGCAGCAGGGTTTGCAGATACTACGATCATGAAACCTTTGAGGGCAAGTATGGTTGCTGCATGTCTTCAGCAGGTGCTCGGGACAGGGAAGAAGAGGCAGCCGGGGAAAGGCATTCTGAATGGATCTTCCGTCCTTGGGAGTCTTCTCTGTGGAAAGAAGATATTAGTAGTTGATGACAATATGGTGAATCGGAGAGTTGCTGCAGGTGCATTGAAGAAATTCGGAGCTGCCGTAGAATGTGCTGAAAGCGGAAAAACTGCACTAAAATTGCTTCAACTTCCACATAGTTTCGATGCTTGCTTCATGGACATTCAGATGCCCGAAATGGACGGGTATGTATGCCGTATCTTTAACATTGTGCAATTAACTGCTGCCTCATGGTAGTCTCTGATTATTCATATCGTCCTATAATAATTTCAGGTTTGAGGCAACTCGTCGAATTCGAATGATGGAGAGTCAGGCAAATGAACAGATGAACGGAGGAGCAGACGAAGGGTCTGGCAGGAAGGATGAGTGGCATTTGCCGATATTAGCCATGACTGCCGATGTAATTCACGCCACCTACGAGGAGTGCCTGAAATGCGGGATGGATGGTTATGTCTCAAAGCCCTTTGAGGAGGAAAATCTCTATCAGGCTGTAGCCAAGTTCTTCAAAACCAAACCCATCTCAGACTCATAGTGACACCTCTCTCGATCATCGTAAAAGCAGACAAACAAAACCGAGAATTATAAATGCTGGTCGGACTTTGCCAGCGATTTTCCCCACCGTGCTGGTGCATTTATGTTTAAAACCTGCATGGTTTGCTTGGATTTCTGAGGATTCTTGACCCTGAAGGCATTCATTTCTAACCACAAATTCAACTTCTTTAGAATCTCAGTATTTGTATACTACCACAAGAACTCCATCCCCAACTGTTTGTATAGATCTTCACATTAGGATCGTAGCTGTATATCTCATTTTCCCTCGAATACTTTGTAACTTCAGCTCGGAATTGGCCTTTAAGCCTTGATTATTATAAATTTTGTTGTAAACAATTTGTTATTTAGTTTTCTGGTATCAGAAAGATGCAGCTTACGACTTACAAGTATAACTCCTAGTTTTACTTGCTTAACATTTGTATCTACAAGACAACTATTTTAACACCAATGATATTACAAATCAAATGGGAGATCGATGGATATTTAAGTACTAAAAATATTTAGTTTCTTTGATTTGGTGCGGTTATATATAAATAAAGCTCTGATTTTTGTTCGATTGTACACATGATATATGGCCACTTTTTATTTATTTGACCAAATCTTATTAATAATTATTAAAAACATAAATTACACAGATTCATTTGGTACAATTCAGATATTTCAAAAGCAAAGTGATCAAGTCATAGAGGGGCAATAGACTAGACAATACTCTCTTGTTTTATAGCAGAGTGTTGGATGTACTGTTATACAACACCAACCATACATTAACCATGTATCACTGCATGACGATAGTGTTATTTTATCACTTGCTGTTATGTTCCGATCAAGCTCATTGCCATAGATACTGATGGTGCTGCCTCTGCTACCTATAAAATAAAAATGAAAGATCAAATAAATATAAATTAAAAGGGTATATTGAAAATGATGAGAAAAACAACATGTAGGTTACAACTGAAAGTATGCTTACATTCATGAAAAGCTACAAGAGATGCAAACACCAGAAAGAGGATAGCCAAACGAGCTGTCATTGATTTTGTTTATATCACTTTTAATTTTTGTATCCAATGTTAATGTATTCTATGAGAGATGAGCCTCAATTTATATACAAAAACACACACAAAAAATATGTAATAAGAAATTTAAATTATTGTTCATTGTCGCCTAAAAATATCAATGTGATAATCACAAATGAGATAATATATATTGATTTAGTTAATTCATTGTTGAATCCCCGAAACTCAACAATATATTACCAATTGCATGTTTTATTAGTTACTTAATAAATTTTTGGACTGTCCAATTTAAACAAATTAATAATATAGTAATCAGATTTGTTAAAATAAATTAATAATATGGTTTGTTAATTAGTTCGATGGTTGTTGGCTCTTGTTTGACTTTTGTATTTTATATGGATTGTTGATTGTTCGTAGTTTATACCTGGTTATATTGTACCCTTTTCTTCTAATTAGGATTAGAGAGGTGTTTAACTGACACACAATGCATATTAGGGCTTGTACAATTATATATTGGCTTTGTCTCTGTATCTATCAACACGTTGTTGGCCACTCGATGCATAGTTTCCATCTTAAGTTTCGCGCGTAAGTTTCGCCTTATGATGAACAATACACAATAGAATAACAAAATTTATTTTGGTCACTTCTTTATTGTTGATTATTAGAAAAAGTGACATGTTCGTTTAAACAACTCAGCTACTTCAAAAGCAAAGTGATCAGGTTATAGAGTTGCAGGTGGTAGGCCGTCGGGTGTACAATTGGCTCGGCACTCTTGTTTTGAGGGAGAAAGCAAGGACTTGATTCTAGACTTATACATTTACACAACACCATTTCGACGGATCAAACTAGTTATGAGCACATGGCGATAAAGTTATCTTACTGCCCGCTATTACATTTAGATTGAGCTCGATGCGCCTCCCTCTTCTACCTGTTCAAAAAAAAATCAAAAGTCTATACGTAAAATTATAAGAAGAATACATTGTGTAAATTGTAGTTGATGTATTCTTACATTTATGGAAAACTAGGAGAGAGATAAACATCAAAAAAAAGAAAAGTCAAACTAACTGTCATTAGCTTAGTTGCTATTGTTGTTGATTTGAAAATAGAATTGAAGTTCTTTTCTTGAGGTATTCAATATATATATGCACCATAGATCCCTATGATAAATATGGATATATAAGAATTAGTTAGGCCTATAAAAATTATTACATTTATGTGAAAGGATTCATCGCCTAAAATAGGGAGGGTTCTCAAAGAATTATTTGGCTTTCCCTATAAATGAAAGTGATAGGCTCAATGTACTCCAACAGAATATAGCCGATAAAAGGTGTAAAGATCTCTTGTGAAGTTGGGAAGCAAAACCGACGAAAGAAATGTCAATTTTGACACGATCGATTTTAGAGTGGTTCGACTTTCTCGACCAAGGTCTACATCCACCACCATAACATCCACACTAAGGATTTCCCAATTCTATACCATGGATTCTTTCTTTTTACAGGCTCAAGAGTAACCTTTACAACCTATCTTTTCACGGGCTAAGATAGAACCCTTTCCCTAGTTTTTATAAGGATCAACTAGAACCTATCCCTTAACAATGAGGTCTTGAAAATGTAAACTAATTAACTCTCTAGCTGTGTGTTTACGCATTTTGACTCTGTAACCCCCTCGTCCCGGTCTGGACGACTGACCAGTCCGAGTAGGTTACACGGGAAAAACCAAAGTGAAACCCGTTAAGGCTCCCCTTCGATTAGCAACCCTAGAAAATTCCTTTTAAACATTATCTTGTCTAAATGCTTTAATACATCCAATGTAAGATACGACATCGGAAGGACAACGAAACAATACAAAGCATACAAAACAAGCAATTTAAACAACCCATTTTATCCTTTACAACAGACCGTATCGATACGCTAGAAGACCGTATATAGGGATGTAAAAACAGGTCAACAGTTGGGTTTCAGGTCGGGCTCTGTCAGGTCGGGTCAAATCAGTTACAGGTCATTTCGGGTTATTTTTTGTTTTGACTCGATTCGGTTCGGGTTCATTTCGGGTCGGGTTCATTTCAGGTCGGGTTCAATTCAGGTCGGGTTCATTTCGGGTCGGGTTCATTTCAGGTCGGGTCAAAACGGTTAATTGACAGGCTGATTTCAGGTCGGTTTCGTTTCAGGTCGGGTTCATTTTAGGTCGGTTTCGTTTCAGGTCGGGTTCATTTCAGGTCGGTTTTGTTTCAGGTCGGGTTCATTTCAGGTCGGTTTCGTTTCAGGTCGATTTCGTTTCAGGTCGGGTTCTTTTCAGGTCGGGTTCATTTCAGGTCGGGCTCCTTCGGGTTTATGGTTTATTGTGTTATGTGTATTATATATATTGACGGATTATGATTTTTATTTTTACGGTTTAGGGTTTAGGGTTAGGGGATTACGTATATGTGATATATATATAATAATAGTTGGTACTATTGGATTTATTTTTAGGGTTTAGGGTTTAGGGTTTGGGGTTTAGGGATCTTAAATTAATACAAACATACCTACATTAATTATATATATATTGATGGAATATGGTTTTCAGGGTTTAGGGTTTAAGGTTTAGGGTTTAGAGTTTACCGATCTTAAATTAATACAAACATGCCTACATTAATTATATATATATTGATGGATTATGGGTTTTAGGGTTTAGGGTTTATGGTTTAAGGTTTAGGGTTTACTGATCTTAAATTAATACAAACATGCCTACATTAATTATATATATATATTGATGGATTATGGTTTTTAGGGTTTAGTGTTTAGGGTTTACTGATCTTAAATTAATACAAACATGCCCACATTAATTATATATATATTGATGGATTATGGTTTTTAGGGTTTACGGTTTACTGATCTTAAATTAATACAAACATGCCTACATTAATTATATATATATTGATGGATTATGGTTTTTAGGGTTTAGGGTTTAAGGGTTTAGTGTTTAGGGTTTACTGATCTTAAATTAATACAAACACGCCTACATTAATTATATATATATTGATGGATTATGGTTTTTAAGGTTTAGGGTTTATTGATCTTAAATTAATACAAACATACCTACATGTATTATATATATATATATATATATATATATATATATATATATATATATTGATGGATTATATTTTTTAGGGTTTAGGGTTTAGGCTTTATTGATCTTAAATTAATACAAACATACCTACATGTATTATAGATATATATTGATGGATTATGATTTTTAGGGTTTAAGGTTTACTGATCTTAAATTAATACAAACATGCCTACATTAATTATATATATATTGATGGATTATTGTTTTTAGGGTTTAGGGTTTAGGATATAGGGTTTAGGGTTTAGGGTTTATTGATCTTAAATTAATACAAACATACCTACATGTATTATATATATATTGATGGATTATAGTTTTTAGGATTTAGGGTTTAGGGTTTACTGTTCATAAAATGATACATACATACGTACATGTAATATATATATATATATATTGATGGATTATGGTTTTTGTTTTTAGCGTTTAGGTTTTAGGTTTAGGGTTTAGGGTTTATTATTATTATTATTATTATTATTATTATTATTATTATTATATACTTAAATACAATTATTATTATTATTATATATTTACTATGCTTATTATTATTATTATTATTATTAGTTATTATTATTATTATTATTATTATTATTATTATTATTATTACTATTATTATTATGATTAGTATTATTATTATTATTATTATTATTATTATTATTATTATTATTATATACTTAAATACAATTATTATTATTATATTAATTTAGTATACATATTTAGTTTAATAACTTCGAACTAATTTTAGTTAAGTATAAAAAAATTATTTCATAATGGTTATTCATTCAACTTATGTAATTAAGTACTTTATCAAAATGCAAGTTAAGTTAATTTAATAACTAACTTAACTTAAAATGAATACAAGTTAATTAAATTTATATTTAATCTTAAGTTAAGTTAATTTGATAACTAACTTAACTTCAATTAAAATGAATGCAAGTTAATTATTTAGCATTAATTTATTCTTATAATAAAAAATTTAAGTCATCTTATTTTAATTAAGAATATAGATTTAATTTAATAATTTTTACTCATTTAACTTAATTTCATTAAGTATAAAATTTTAATTTAATAATGGTTATTCATTCGACTTAAGTTTATTAAATATAATTTCTTTAAATGTCAGATAATTATCATTATTAGCAAATCAAATAATAGTATTAGTTCAGGTCAATATCAGTTCAGGTCAATAACAGTTCAGGTCAAGAACAGTTCAGGTCAAGAACAGGTCGGGTTCAAAACAGGTCGGGTTCAAAACAGGTCGGGTTCAAAACAGGTCGGGTTCATTTCAGGTCGGGTCCAAACAGGTCGGGTTAAATCGGTTATTTGGCAGGTTAGTCTCGGGTTCGGGTTCGTTTCGGTCGGGTGCAGGTCGGGTTCGGTTACTACAGTAACAGGTCAATTTCGGGTTCGAGTTCACTTCGGTCGGGTGCAGTTCGGGTTCGGTTTCTATAGTTACAGGTCAAATTCGGGTTCGGGTTCGTTTCGGTCGGGTGCAGGCCGGGTTCGGTCTTTAAATTTTCGGGTTAAACCAGGTTCTGACTCGATCGGGTTTCAGGCAGGTTACCAGGTCG
Source organism: Hibiscus tridactylites (assembly GCA_958450335.1). NCBI lineage: Eukaryota > Viridiplantae > Streptophyta > Magnoliopsida > Malvales > Malvaceae > Hibiscus > Hibiscus tridactylites. Next base: position 74,934,072 of record OY288281.1, read on the forward strand.
GGTCAGTTTTTCACACCCCTAACCGTATCGATACGCCTTGACTTGGTCAACTGCCCAAAGTCAACCTAAGAAGACTGTATCGGTACATTGGTTGACTGTACCGATACGCCCTCAACGGTCAACTTCTCAAGGTCAAACAACAAAGATCACCGATACACCTAAGACCCGTACCGGTATGTCAAAATCTCGTCAATTTCTCAGATTTCCAAAGAGCTTTTGGCGTACCGATACACCCTCGTGCATCGGTACGCTAAGCCTAAAATGAAGTCCAAAGTGTAGGACCGTATCGATACGACCCTTAGGCGTACCGATACGCCCTGCACTGCAAACTGCATTTTAGCTGCAAAACGCACCAAAACTCAATTCTAGATGCAATTTACGACTCGCCTAGCAATGAACAAACCCTCATACAACATTTAGCAACCAAAGCTAAACATACGGTGTTAATTAACCAAACAAACATGGCATCCCATACAAGATAAGCACTTAGATAGGAAACTTGCATAAAGGCATACATAACTAAACCATTTCATTCATAAGAAGCAAACACTCACATAAACATTGCATATTAAGGTTTACATGCCTTAAAACATAGCACATAAGCAATAACGGAACATGGTCATAAGCCTTCAAAACACAAAGCATTTAGGCAAGAACATAAGCATGGTTTACAATCCACAACAAAAGCAATAACATCAAAACCAACACATATGAGTCTAACAACGCTCATACAAAACACATATCACCCCCATTGCTAAACTACCACATTATTTACTAAACCATACTTGAGCAACTACTAAAGCTTGGATGCCCCTTTTCCTTGCTCCTTGCTAACTCCATGCTAATGATCTGCATTGTCGAAAATGAGAGCGTAAGCTAGAAGCTTAGTGAGGGTGCTCTAAAACAAAAACAACGACAATGCATGGTTCAAGCATACCATCCTTAAGACAACTCACAAGCATACATAAGCATCAACATAGCATCATATAGTTAACATCACATAATGCATTAACTTGACATCTTACCTCATGTTATGCTCAACAAGATATAAGAATTATCTTAACAACAAATCCACATGAACAAGTATATTGGAAACTATTAGCTTACTCGGATATACGGATAACTTCCGTTGGGATTTCTCACCCCCAACGTACTCAACAATAACATTACCTTTGGTGGGATTACACTCATCACCGGTCCTTGCATGGATGGGATTACACTCATCATCACATGCCCTACGGATGGGATTCCACTCATCATCACGTAATAATATATAATTTTCGGTGGAATATTACATCACCGTACTCCTCCTTGATGACTTTACGCCACCAAGGCCACACCTGAATTTGACTCAACCGTGTGCACACTCATCCTAATGATCAATCATTTATACCCGGTAATTAACTAGTGCCAATCATACTCTCAAGTCACACCATGATACACCATTATGCATATCAACATATCAAACTCCACATACATCAATGTATATAACAACATACATAATCAACACATGCTTTACAAGTCTACATCATGCGTATTAAGCAAAACTCATAAAACACACAAGAGATTAAGCTACCAACTTATCCTCTACTTTGGATTGGCCTACCAAGCACAATCCAACACCACAACCATACACTTGAACCAACTAAAACCAATTTAAATGATTCCACTCACCGAACTTCTTTAAGCAAACCGAGAAAAGCCGAATCAAGCCTCCACACTTTCCGAAATCGTGCCCGAAACTTCTCCAACGTTTCCCCTTGATTCTAACCAATCAAAAACAATGTATTACTCAACCAAATCATCACCAAACACTGTCACAACCCCAAACTACAACCACAAGCCAAATTCTTACAATTTCAAACCAAAGCCAACACCAAAAATCCCATTTTCGTTCTCCCACCAAACCCATCAGAAAACTACTAATTCCAACACCCAAAATACCATTAAACACCTTCAAAACATCTCTCTAACATTGCTATAACATCAGCCTCACTCTCCAACATGAAACCACACTAAAAACCCAAGTTTTGACACTTTTAAAATACCCCTAAAAACCTATTTCGGGGTTTTTGATAAACCCCACCATTTTAAGTTATAATGTGCCTTAGGGAAAGATTAGATCATATCTTAACTCTACAAATCAAAAACAAATCAAAAAGCCATTAAAGTTTCATCCTTTTCTTTCAAAGCTTTGAAAACTTGAAATTCTCAACAATGGTGTTTTCCAAAAACTAAAACCATCAATGTGCTAGGAATGAAGAGAACAAGTAAAAAATGGTCTTACCTTGTTGAAATCACTTGAAATGTTGAAGGAAATGAATGGAATAGTAATTGGGGTTTTAAAGAGTTTTTAGGTCGTGGAAATGAAACCAAGGAAGTAAATGAAGACCTCTTTTTTTTTGTCAAAAAGGCTCTTTTACTCATCTTATTTCCTTTGTCTAAAAATTTACGAAATTGCCATTAATGAAATTCAAACCCTTTTAAAATAAAGCCAAAGTTTATTTTAATCAAAACGAGTCCAACGACTCGAACCCAATTCTCACTCTCGACTCCCGACCCCTAAACCCGGGTGTTACAACTCTCCCCCACTTAAGGAATTTTGTCCTCGAAATTACCTGACTGAAAGAGATAAGGAAACTGCCTTTCCATATCCTCCTTTCTCTCCCAAGTGACCTCGTCCACCCCTCGACGTTGCCACCTCACCTTGACCAACTCAATCGATCTACCGCGCAACACTTTGCTGTCCGAAGCTAAGATCTCAACTGGTTCCTCATCATACGTCAAATCCGAATTCAATTCAATCTCTTCTATAGGCATAACATGCGACAGATCTTACCTATACTTACGGAGCATCGAAATGTGAAACACATCGTGAATCTTCTCTAGCTCGAATGACAAACGTAACTGATAAGCAACCGGACCGACTCGCCTCACAATCTCATACAGTCCAATGTACCTCAGACTCAACTTCCCTTTTCTGCCAAATCTCATAACTTTCTTCCATGGAGAGACTTTCAAGAACACTCTATCTCATACGGAATACTCAACTTCCTTCCTTTTCAAGTCAGCATAGGACTTCTGCCTATCCGAAGCTGCCTTCAAACGCGCAAATTAATTTCACCTTTTCGGTAGTCCCCTTAAGCAAATTCAGCACCGGTAACAACTTCTGACTTGCTTCGGCCCAACAGATCAGAGTCCTACATTTTCTACCATACAAAGCTTCATACGGAGCCATCTGAATGCTCGATTGAAAATTGTTATTATATGTGAACTCGACTAAAGGCAAGTGCTTCTCCCAAGTACCCTGAAAATCAATGATGCAACAACGCAACATATCCTCTAAAATCTGTATAACCCTCTCTGACTGACCATCTGACTGAGGATGGTACGATGTGCTAAAATTCAAACGAGTACCCAAAGCTGTATGCAGACACTCCCAAAATCGGGCTGTGAATCTCGGATCTCTATTTGACACAATCGACTTTGGCACACCATGCAGTCTCATAATCTCACCGATGTACAAATCGGCTAACCTATCTAAGGTGTATGTCGTATTAACAGCTAAGAAGTTATCACACTTCGTGAAGCGGTCAACTATAACCCAAACTGAGTTCTTCTTCGTAGGAGTCAAAGGCAAACCCGAAACGAAATCAATGGTGATATTTTCCCACTTCCATTCCGGAATTCTCAACGGTTGCAACAAACTTGAGGGAACCTGATGTTCCGCCTTCACTCTCTGACATACCATACACTTACTCACGAAGTCGGCTACGTCTCTCTTCAAGCCAACCCAAAAGTACTCATTCTTAAAATCACGGTACATCTTTGGACTACCGAGATGCATAGCAAACGGACTACTGTGTGCTTCGGTCAAGATCGTACGCCTCAATTCACTATCATCTGGAACAACTATTCTATCTCTAAAACGCAATACCCCACCGACACTGAAACTGTAGTCTGATGGTCTACTCTCGGCTATGTCTTGCACGTGAGATGCCAAAGATCTATCTAAGAGCCGTTTTTCTCTAATCAATTAGCCTAAGGTAGGTCTAACCCGAAGCTCGGCCACTAAACCACCATCACCGGACAAACTCAAACTAGCAAACATGACTCTCAACTCAACGTCTACCTTTCTACTCAAAGCATCTGCCACCACATTGACCTTACCCGGATGGTACTCAATCGTAAGATTATAGTCCTTCAACAACTCTAGCCACCTACGCTGTCTAAGGTTTAACTCTCGCTGTGTCATGATATACTTTAGACTCTTGTGATCTGTATACACTGTGCATTTCTTACCATACAAATAATGTCTCCAAATCTTCAAGGCAAACACAACTGCGGCTAACTCTATGTCGTGCGTCGGATAGTTACGCTCATGAGTCTTCAACTGTCTTGAGGCATAAGCCACCACACTTCTGTCTTGCATGAGAACACAACCTAGCCCTACATAAGAAGCACACTGTAGACCACATACTCTTTCCCCGACTCTGGCTGGATCAAAATCGGTGCATGGGTCAAGGCTTCTTTCAATTTCTCAAAGGCTTGCTGTGTAACACCCCAATTTTGGGTTTAGAAGTTTAGGGTCTGAACCAGATCGGTCTGATTTTCGGTTCGAATATAAAAGGGGGTTTTAGGGAAAGCCTAGTTCGGGATGCTTTAAAAATATAGAAAAATATCTAAAAATCCTCTTTTAATATATATAAGAGAGTGGTGAAATCAATTCTGCAAAATAAGGTTTGGAAATACTACATTTCGGTGTAGTGACTAAAATACGAATTTTGAAAAGATTAGTGGTGATTGTTTTGTAAGGATTGAAACTTTGAATCTTTAAGGAGCTAATTTACCCAAAAATGTTTTCTCCAGATTTTTCCTTAATTTGGGTGATTTAATTAATGTTTTAATTAATTAAAAGAAAAGGGAAACTACTTTTTGGAATTTCATAACTACCTTTTCCTAAATTTCTCTCATTCCTTTTTCTCTCAAATTCTCATCATCCAAACACTTTTTCTCCAGCAAATTTTGCATTGATATTCATTTCAATTGATGAGATTTCTATCATCAATTAATTCCTAATCAATCTTGCATCAAATCCTTTTGATTTCCTCATTGAATTTTCAAGGAAATTGGCTCAAGTCAAGGAGAAATCACCATTTAGAGGTAAGATTGTTCTTCTCCTCTAAATACTCAGTTCTTTACTGAAATTCCCAAGTTGTCAATCCTTAATTTAAGTTTTATAAATGGTTTTAATGTTAGAAACTTGATTTTGGCTTAAAACTCAAGATTTGGAAGAAATATTGAAGAATTTCGTTGTGATTGTTTGGGCTCTGTTTTGAGATGATTCTCTATTGTATTTTGGATGTCTAATGATGTTGAAATGAGGTTTTATCAATGCAATCCTGAATAGGTTGTGTTTCCTAAGTTTTTGCTTATGAAAATGGTGGTTTTTGAGGTGTTTTTGGTGTTCTGTTATAGCTGGAGGTATAAGGACGAGTTTAGGTTTATTTTGGATGTTAATTGATGTTTAGAAATGGTTGGAAGTGATGGATCTTGCTGGGTTACGTTTTGGAAGAGTTTGGAGGTGATTTCGGTTGTGTTTGGTAGCCGAAATGTTGGTTTTGGGTAGAGCATCGAGTTTAGGTGTGTTGGCTGAAGATTTCAATGCATAATGATGCATTAATCCTCTGCTTTGTTGTGTTTAAAATAGGGGAGACATCTTCAGACACTTTTGCAGTTGATCCGGAGGCTTGATTGGCGTTTCGACAAAGCAAGCGAAACGTAATTGGTGAATGGAGTTGGATTTCCAACTTTGAAACGATTATTTGGAGGTTTTGGGAGCTTAGTTTAAGTCTAAACAACTTAGCTAAGCTCAAGAGTAAGTTTCCGGAAAAATTCCCTCGGATGTGCTATGAAGTGGCTCGATGCATTGGTTATAATTTGCATGTTTAAATTTTGTTTTGAAAGCATGATTTAGCATAGTTAATGCTGGTTTTGAAAGCCATGTATTAAAGGATGCTCAAGGTAAGAGATCCTTGGTTGGTATATTATTAATATGGTTTTGATGCATAGTGATGCATGATGTTAAATGGCTTTGATTAATGCTTTAAAACAGTGAATTGTTGATGGTAAATGATGTATATTGGCAAGTGATGTAATGGTTTTAAAGTACTTGAATCAGATATAGTTAGCCGGCTATAGGATTGGGTGCACCGTGAATAAAGTCGCCTTGGATGTCGAGGGGTTGTGATTATACCGTAAACTCCATCCAAGTACCCTAACGAGTGAGGTAAGATCACAACGGTGGTTAAAAGTCCATGTGTGGATCTTGTGTTATGTGTCCGTTGCTCTCGTTAGTGGAATTATACAACTACCGATGAGTGATGTTGAGGGGTTGTGATTGTACCGTTAAGCTCCATCACGGGTGTTGAGGGGTTGTGATTGTACCGGTAAACTCCACCTTGTGTTGTTCGGTAGTGTCTATGAAGCGTATGGGACAACGCTTGTAATCCGCGTATCCGATTGTGTTCTGTGTTGTAAATGGTTATGAATTATCACTTGAAAGCCAATATGATATGTTGAGTGTAATGAAGCATGAGATGCTTGTAAAGTATGCAAGGTTGCATGAAAAGTGATGAGTATGGGTTTAAAAAGTTAGTTGAAAGTATTTTCTAAAATGCATTATTGTGTTGTTTTCTTTAGAGCATGCCTCACTAAGAAATTGTGCTTACGCTCTCTCTCTTGTACCAATAATGTAGATAATTGAAGTGTTTAAGGGCAACAAGGAGGCTAGAGTGTCCAAGGGAAACCAAGCTCATGTATGGTGATGTTTTCATACACTATTAGTTTTGGTAATTTGGCAATGGGAACCTAAGATGTGTTCTGGGAGATGTGTTGAACTCCCTAGGTTGTGGCATGTTGCTTTTGATGGTTTGAATTTGTAAATGGCCTTTTAATGCTTGTTTTGAAGTTTGGTTGGTTGCTTGGTTTTGGATAATAGGAAGCATGCCTATAGATATGTGAAATTCCATGTTTGATGCTATGAACGTGTTTAGGAGTTGCAAACATTCTCCTTATGTGTATGATGACTTGTTGGCATGACTAGGAAGTCATTGGGATGTGTTTGAGTGAATTTATGTATGAAAAACCAGCAAAATCCGCAGCTTCTGGGCAAACCGTATCGAAACACTCATTGGCGTTTCGAAACGGGGGCATGTAACGGTTTTCGTGTTTCGTAACGGCTGGAGGCTGTTCCGAAACGATTTGGCTACTGGAATGCCCTGTTCCGGAACCAGTCTCGGAACCAACCCGTGTTTCGGAACGGTCAAAGCCGTTTCGAAACAGGTGACCGTTGGGCATTGATTTGAATGGTGTTGAAGTTTGCAAGCTTTACGTTTTAGTCCCGAAAGTTGTATTTGCAATTGTATGAGTTCCAGATGTCCAATTGAGGTGAAATTTTACAGGGAAGCATGTAATATGACTAATTTAATATTGGTAACTTTAAAATCAGTTATGACCTTCTAATTTTAAGAATTTACATTTTGATCCCTAACATTTGTATATTGTGCAATTGAGTCCCTTTCTGAAATCCGATCACTGTGCTTTACACGTATATGAATATCGAGTGTTCACCTAGGGTTAACATGTATCTAGACAAGATTAAAAAGAAAAAAGGGTCGTTAATCAAGGTTGACTTTCGGGTTGACTTTGATTTTCCCCGTGTAATCTGTATAGTTCGGGTCAACCGTCCAGGCCGGGCTATGGGGGTTACATTTGGTGGTATCCGAGCCAGGTTCTCGTGTAATTGGGAATTGTTATGTGGGTGATGTATGTGTTTTTGCATGATGGACCTTTTAAGCGAAGGAATGTTTTATGTATTGCGATGTATGGTTGCAATTGTGATGCTATGCTATGTTGAAGCATGTTTGAGGAACCCATTTCCATATCAAAACTAATGAAAGGAATTGTTTTTGGAAAATGATCTTGTGTACTTGGATTACTTACCTTGTTGAGCCTAATTATGTTTATTTCATTTGTGTCAGTGCATTGTTTTCTTGTAAATGGGGCCTCGTAGAGAGATGAGGGTGAATACGAGGGCTATTGCTCAGAATGAGAATGAGGAAAATACTGATAATGTTGTGGATATACCTCCTCCCCCTGGTGGTGGACCACCCGACGGTGGTGGTGCTGTAGGTGATAATGCTGGTGTTGGTGCTGGTGCTGGGGTCGCTGGACCTGAAGGTGTGCAGGGGCAAGCTGCTCCTGACATGACTGTGTTGATTCAGGATATTGCAGGAGCCTTTCAGGCAGCAATAGCTGGAGCTCACGGAGCTGCGCATCAGTGTGATCCTAACGTGAGATTGCCTTTGGAACGTCTTCGCAGTCTGGGAGGGACTGAGTTCAGAGGTTTATCTCCTGAAGGATTTGAATCTTGGTTGGAAAGCACCAAGAGGATTTTGGGGCAAATGAACTGCAACAATGTGCAGAAGTTGGGTTGTGTGGTATCACTGTTGCATGATGATGCTTTTACGTGGTGGACGACCACTGTCTCTGGAATGGAGGAAAATGATGTGACTTGGACGTTCTTCTTGAACGCTTTCAAGCGTAACTATCTAGGTGTGCGACACCTAGATGAGAAGAAAAGATAATTTATGTCTCTTACACAAGGAAGCATGACGGTGGCTGAGTATGAGATACAGTTTGTCCACCTTAGTCAGTACGCACCTGAGCTAATCCCTGATGAGCGAGAGAGGTGTGAACGTTTCCGTTATGGTTTAGTGACGGACGTGAAGACTTTCATGCTTGCAGCTGAGTATACAGGTTTTGATGTGCTGGTGAGTAGAGCGAAGGATATTGAGCAGAACTTGGGTCTGTCTTCCAGAGGCGTTAGTTCTAGCTCGGGAAAAAGAGCTGCTGATTATAGTTCCGGTGGTGGACGGAACAAGAGAGGACGGGACAAGAGGTATCGATCTTCTGCTAGGCATGGTAATGGAGGGTATGGTGCGCCTGTTCAGGGAGATAGGATGAGAGCTGATCAGAACACATGCTGGACGTGTGGATCTCGTGGTTATTTGAGGCGAGATTGTCCTCGAGCAGCGAGGGAGGTTCAGGCCCCTGTAGCAGTGACCGGTAATTCATGCTGGAATTGTGGTTCGGCAGACCACATGAGGAGGGAGTGTCCTTTGTTGACCGGTGGTGGTCAGGGACGTGCTCCTGGGGTAGTTGCACCACAGAGAGGTCGTGGGCGCGACCGTGGTAACTTCCAGCGCAGAGATGATGGTGGGAGGAATGTGGCGCATGTGGTGGCTGTTCAACCTGAGGGTGGTGGCCAGGCTCGAGTGTATGCTCAGCGTGAGGGGAGAAATGATACGAATGTGATCGCAGGTACCTTTACTTTGCAATCCTTGTCATTACTTTCCTTGATTGATTCTGGATCTACACACTCATACATATTGCGTGAACATGCTCAATTACTTGGTTTACCTGTTGAGTCTTTGGATGTTGGTATACGTGTAACTAGTTCCTTTGGTGAGACCGTTGTGACACAGAAGTTGTATAGAAGATGTTCCTTGAAAGTGCAAAACCATGTTTTTCTTGTTGATCTCATGGAATTGCCATTCTATGGTTTTGATGTAATCCTTGGAATAGATTGGCTTGTTGAACATCGAGCTGTAGTGGATTTTGAGAACAAGCGAATTTCGTTGAAACTTGCGGATGATTACGAGGTAGTGGTGGTTGGTGAGAATGTGAAGTTTCTTGCCAATGTGGTGTCTTCGTTGGAAGCAAGCCGAATGCTGAGGCAAGGTTGTGAGGCTTATTTGGCCTTTGTGATGAATCCTAGCTCTAAGGAGTTGCGAGTTCAAGATATCAGGACTGTGCGAGAGTTTCCTGGAGTATTTCCAGAGGAGTTATGTAACACCCACATTTCCGTCCTAGAATTTAAAGCCGTAGAATTTAATTATTTTATTTATTCTTAGAAGCAATTGAGCTTGCGAATTTGTGAATTATGCAATTTGGTCCCTAAAGTTCTCAATTGGGCAATTAGTGCACCAATTCAGATTAGAAAGGAAATTAGATTCGAATTAATTAGTCTAGCCGAGTGGTAAACTAATGAAATTGAGTTAGTGATATCAAGATCTAACGTGTGGAATTAAAAGAATATGAAAAGAAATTAAATAACATCGTACTCCTTAAAAATCAGATGAAATTGATAAAATTCGACAAAGCTTGTAACAAAGCAATTTAGTGATTAAATTAAAAGATTTATAAATAGTAAAAATTGCATGTCAAGGATAAATTATCCTTGGGGCTGCCCTTAGTAAATTAAGAATAAAAGAGATAGTAAAAATGGCTTATAGGTAAATTAAAGAGCTATCAAATCATCCAAATGATGGAAGCTTGTCTTCCTTCCTCATTTTGCTCTCCTTTGCCGTGAAGAAAAGGAAAATATGGGGGAGGAGAGAAGCTCAATAGTCAGCCATTTTGAGAGCTAAAATTAGTGAAAATTTCGGTTGCTTGAAGGAGGATTAAGCTAGGAAAGTGAAGAAGGTAGCTAATGTTGTCAAGAGATTAAAGAAAGTAAGTTTCCTACTCTTTGTAGTTTTCGGTTGTGTTAAAAATCATGCATGCAAACCTAAAATTTGTATGAACATGAAGATATACGAGTCTTGAATGAAATAACAAGATGAAATATGGAAATATGTGAAAACTTTTCAAGAACACATGAATAGAGTAAAAAGGGGGCTGTTTTGAAAGAAATATAAAATCTTGAGCTTTTGGAAAGTTTGCTAAGAATTAAAATCTGAAAATTTTTACTAGGAGAAACTTGTCAAGGAATGAATATTTTGTTATAAAAGTTTATTGGTTGCTGGAAAAATGAATTAGAAAGATGATATTTTGATTAGAACTAAAGATGGTCATGAAATCGAAAGTTGTGAAGATTGAGCACTGATTTGAAGAAATCGGTAAATTGCATGCCTAAATGTTGAAATTGGAAGTTTACATGGACTGTAAAAATATCATGGAAAAGTAGAATAAGTCATACCATGAAGGAAATTTAGGTTCAAGTGTGTGATTAAATGTATTTTCAATCTAAAGTATAAATTAAGAAAACTGTCCAGTGGTGTTCAATGTAAAAACAGTAACTTTGGAAATTCACCAAAAATCGGATATAAGGTATTTGAAGCTGAAATTTATACTGTATAAACTTTAACATGTCTAGAATCATTGAGAGAAAACGGAACTAAATTTCAGTAGGTAAATTGAAAGATATGAATTTTTAAAGTCGGGCAGTGCATGCTGTCCAGATTTGCCGAAATGAGTATAATTAAGTAATAAAATGTATTAATTCGGATAAGATAAAAATATGAGGTTAATGTGAATGAAAAATTGGGTTTAATACCTTTCCAACGGTATATGATAAGTTAATTTTGGATTAGTAATTAAAAAGTTATGATTAAAACGCTAACTAGCCCTCGAACTAGCTTAATGAAAAGTCAGAATTGAAATTAGGAGTTCATGCTTGAATTGTGAAGTAATTATGGTTGAATTGCTTCCTAATATAGTGTATTTGTTTAATGTTGAGAGTTAAGATCGGAATAGCGAAGAAATTTCGGAGGAAGCTAGAATCGATCGTTCGAAAGGAAGAAGCAAAGGCATCTCAATTCAAGATCAAGCTTAAAGATCGTGAGTGTAATTTCGTGAGTGTAATTTTATCTTAGGGTTGGGACTAGTGTCCGAACCACTTTAATTTTATGTAATTTATGTTTTATATGCATGAAATTGGACTAAATTATATCCGGTAATGTGTTTAGTAAGGGAAGGAGATATAAAGGAACTTGGATGCATGATTGAAATTTGTGATATATGTTTGATTGTGCAATATGTGGGCTGTTTTATATGATGCTAAATGCCATGAATTTTATGTCGATTTGGATTTTGATAATTGATTAAGTATGTGCAAATGTGGACTGCCCATGTGAATGATTGTATGATAGAAAAGCATGAAATGGATTCTTGATGATATTTGATAAAAAAAATGAAAGTGTAGACTGCCCTATGGTATGATATTGCTATGCTTGAAAATGTATATGATTATGTATGAATGATGTTGCTGCCATGCATGATGTATGATTGAATGAGCATGCAAAGTGAATTTTGAAAAATTGTACATGAAATGAAATAATGGACTAATCACTTAACAAGATTACGCCCTTGGTCGTTTGGACGTTCTAGATAAGAACGACATGCCTAGAGTCTGAGCTCACCGTCCGATATTGCTTTGTGCAATCTTTGATAGTACTTTGTGTACTTTTGATAAGATGTGTGATCTTGATTGCTGTTCGAGACACACGATGCTATGGGCATCCCCTTTGACATTGCTTTGTGCAATATATGACGTTGCCGCGGGCAACAAAATCCGATATGTGCGATTACCCTTCCGATGGCTCGAATTTCTGTTACGACTATTCTGCCATGGGCAAAACGTTAAATAAAGTGCTTGGGCTATGAAACTATATTAAAGAAATGAAATGAATTACCATGTGATATGAAGTGCATGAATTGAATGGAACTTGCTAAATTAAATAAGCTTATGAAGTGGATAAAAGATTGTGTGACTTAACATGATATGATACGATATGAAATGCTATGCTATGTGGACATTGATCCTTTCCGAATATGATATGAAATGAAGTACTATGATATGTGGACATTGGTCTCTTTTTTCCGATTATGATACGAAGCATGTGAATTGCTTATAAGTCCGATTATGTGAAATTTGGGTAATGACCCTATTCGAATATATGTGATTAATGAATGAGAAATTCTGATTTTTGAATGATAAATTGAGATCATTCGAATGATATGCTATGGTGAATTTGTGATTTCGATTTGATAAGTTAAAAATGCTATGTATGGTTTAGCATGAAAGCTTGTTTAATTCGATTGCTATGCAAGAGATTGAGTATGCTGAAATTGGATTGAATTGTGCTAATGATCGAATTATGTGCAAGCATGCGATAAATTATTGTGATATGCTATGTATTCGAGCATGTGCTATGAATGTTGATATGATATGTATGATGCTATGTATGAATTTTGCATGAGCTTAGTTGGGTGCAAATGAATTGTTAATAAGCCTAGCTAAGTAATCTCAATGCTTGAACACGCTAAAGCTTAAAGAACGAATTAGTTTAGCATTACCTCGCTAAGTACTTTTGTACTTACCGCTCCGTTGTTTTCTTCTTCCCAACCTTAGCAGGATAGCTCGGACCCTAAAGCTAGCTTTCTTTGGATCAAAGTTATCAAGTTCTCAAGTTCACAGTTCTGAAATATATACGATCTAAGTCTTATCTTTAGACTCCTAGATGGTGGCTTTGAAGTCTGTTTAAGGATTCGTTTTGTTATGTTTGGTCGTAACTTAAGTTTGAAATGGTGTTTGAAATTATATGCTCTGTGATGCTTGGTTAGGAGGCTAGAATCATGTTTTGTATTTAAGTAGATAGCCTCATTATTTTGTTTATAAAAATGTAAGTCAAGCTTGTGGTTGTGTCGATCCTTTTTGTTGTCCATAGTCGATAGCTTGACTTGTTTAGGGGCATATAAGCTATGTTATTTTGTAAGTCCTAAGTAAAGGAAATCAAATGCCATGAAAAGGAAATATAATATGTTATGCGTTGCATGAAATTGAATTGATTAATTATTGGTAATTTGGATTAATTCGAAATCACCTAGACCATTTAGATAAGTTTTCGAATGGCATGTAATCGATTAATTAAGTGTTCGACATTATGACCTATTTGTAATAGTAATATGAAAATAAAAATAAAAGTTTTAAATTGGCTCGTAAATTAGTAGCAAGATTAAAAGAAAGTATGTCTAAGTCTTGTATGAACATAATAAGTTAAGAAAGTTTTTGTTAGCCCATTTTCCGCGTGCGCAATAATATGAAATACTGATTAAAATAATATCACGTTTTCCGAAATGCTTCCGCTTTTGTCTGAAATGTTCCGTTTGTCCGCCTTTTCTGTTCCGGCGATGCCCCTAACTTCCGGCCCGGGTTGGGGGTGTCACAAGTTACCTGGATTGCCTCCTAGTCGAGAGGTGGAGTTTGGGATTGAGTTGTATGAAAACACAACTCCAGTGTCCATTACTCCTTACCAAATGGCACCTAAGGAGTTGAAGGAGCTGAAGACGCAACTTCAGGAGTTGCTTGATCATGGTTTCATTCGGCCGAGTGTGTCACCTTGGGGTGCACCGGTCTTGTTTGTGAAGAAGAAGGATGGCACTATGAGAATGTGCATCGATTATCGTTAGCTGAAAAAGTTGACTATCAAGAATCGGTATCCTTTGCCGAGGATTGATGATCTTTTTGATTAGTTTCGGGGAGCGGCTGTGTTCTCTAAGATTGACTTGAGGTTAGGTTATTACCAGCTCAAGGTGAAAGATGTGGATGTGCCAAAAACAGCCTTTAGAACGAGGTATGGGCATTATGAATTCCTTGTGATGCCGTTTGGCTTGACGAATGCTCCTGCAGCTTTTATGGACATGATGAATAGAGTGTTCCATGAATACTTGGACAAGTTTGTTGTGGTGTTCATTGATGATATCCTTGTGTACTCTCGTACTGAGGAGGAGCATGAAGGGCATTTGAGGATTGTGTTGCAGGCGCTGTTGGAGAATCAGCTTTATGCTAAGCTGAGCAAGTGCGAATTCTGGCTTAGGGAAGTTGTTTTCCTTGGTCATGTGGTTTCTACTGAGGGGATTCGTGTTGATCCTCAAAAGATTGAGGCAGTGATGAATTGGAAGCCTCCTAAGTCTGTTCATGAAGTCCGTAGTTTCCTTGGGTTGGCAGGATACTATCGGAGGTTTGTGGATGGATTTTCAAAGATTGCTGCACCTTTAACGAAGTTGTTTCAAAAGGATGTCAAGTATGAGTGGACAGAGGCAAGGCAGCAAGCTTTTGAGAAGCTTAAGGCAGCTTTGATGCAAGCTCCTATCTTGGTTCAACCAGAATCAGGGGAAGAGTTTGTGGTGTACAATGACGCATCCTATGTTGGTTTGGGGTGTGTGTTGATTAAATAGGGTAAGGTGGTGGCTTATGCATCGTGCCAGTTGAAGGTGCATGAGCCCAATTATCCTACGCATGATATTGAGTTAGCTGCGGTGGTCTTTGCTTTGAAGAATTGGAGACATTACCTGTATGGTGAGAAGTGTACTGTGTACACGGATCACAAAAGTTTGAAGTACCTGATGTCTCAGAAAGAATTGAATCTTAGGCAACAACGTTGGGTGGAGTTGCTTAAAGATTATGATCTGACGATCGAGTACCATCCGGGGAAAGCTAATGTTGTAGCGGATGCCTTGAGTAGAAAGGTGACAGTGGAGTTAAGGGCTATATTTGCCAGCTTGAGTATTTCGCGGGATGGAGGGCTTGTGGCTGAATTGCCAGTGAAACCATCTTTGGTTCAGTTGATAAAGGATAAGCAGTTGTTGGATGATTCTTTGGTACCACATGTTCAGGATATCGCTGAGGATAGACCATCAGATTTCTGTTTTAATGATGATGGGGTTCTATGTTTTGGAAGTCGGATAGTAGTGCCGAATGATGCGGAGTTGAGGCTGACTGAAGCTCATAGTAGTCCTTTTGCCATGCATCCTAGTAGTACAAAGATGTATCGTGATCTTAAGGATGAGTACTATTGGGTGGGTTTGAAGAAGGATGTTGCGGAGTACATGGGTAAGTGCATGGTTTGTCAGCGGGTTAAGGCTGAGCATCAGTTTCCTTCTGGGTTGTTGCAACCGTTGAGGATTCCTGAGTGGAAGTGGGAAAGGATTACCATGGACTTTGTGTCTGGTTTGCCTTTGTCGCCATCGAAGAAGAATTTGGTGTGGGTGATTGTGGATCGCCTTACGAAGTGTGCACATTTCTTACCTGTGCATACTACGTATACCTTGGACAAGCTTTCAGAGTTGTACATTGCTGAGATTGTGCGACTGCATGGTGTGCCAAAGTCTATAGTGTCGGATAGAGATCCGAGGTTTACAACGCGTTTTTGGGAGTGTTTGCATCAAGCTTTGGGTACGCGGATGAATTTCAGTACTTCTTATCATCCACAGTCGGATCGACAGTCCGAGCGTGTTATCCAAGTGCTTGAGGATATGTTGAGGTGCTGTGTGATTGAGTTTCAAGGTTCTTGGGAGAAGCATTTGCCTTTGGTGGAGTTTGCTTATAACAATAGCTACCAGACAAGTATTCAAATGGCACCTTATGAAGCTTTGTATGGGAGGAAGTGCAGAACTCCTCGTTGCTGGGCTGAAACAGGTCAGAAGTTGGTTTCAATGCCGGCTTTATTGAAGGGAACCACCGAGAAGGTGAAGCTCATTTGTGAGCGATTAAAGGCAGCTTCTGATCGACAGAAGTCTTACGCGGATTTGAAGCGTAAGGAGATTGAGTTTGTGGTAGGTGACCGTGTGTTCTTGAAGGTTTCGCCTTGGAAGAAGGTGATGAGGTTTGGCCGAAAGGGTAAGTTGAGCCCTAGGTATATTGGACCATACGAGGTGATTGAACACGTGGGTCCTATTTCGTACAAGCTGAGGTTACCGCAAGAGTTCGAAAAGATACATGATGTGTTTCATGTCTCTATGCTTCGGAGGTATAGATCGGATCCTTCGCATGTTATGCCTGTGGAGGAAGTGGAGTTGAATCCAGACTTGACCTATGTTGAGGAGCCGATTGAAATTCTGGATTCGGACAGTAAAGTTCTTCGAGGCAAGACCATTGAATTGGTTAAGGTGTTGTGGAAGCATCGTGGTGTTGAGGAAGCCACGTGGGAAAGAAAGGATGATATGAAGAAGCAATTTCCGTACCTTTTTCCTCCAGGTAAATTTCGAGGACGAAATTTATTAAGGGGGGGGGGAAGAGTTGTAACACCCCAATTTTGGGTTTAGAAGTTTAGGGTCTGAACCAGACCGGTCTGATTTTCGGTTCGAATATAAAAGGAGGTTTTAGGGAAAGCCTAGTTCGGGATGCTTTAAAAATATAGAAAACTATCTAAAAATCCTCTTTTAATATATATAAGAGAGTGGTGAAATCAATTTTGCAAAATAAGGTTTGGAAATACTACATTTCGGTGTAGTGACTAAAATGCGAATTTTGAAAAGTTTAGTGGTGACTGTTTTGTAAGGATTGAAACTTTGAATCTTTAAGGAGCTAATTTACCCAAAAATGTTTTCTCCATATTTTTCCTTAATTTGGGTGATTTAATTAATGTTTTAATTAATTAAAAGAAAAGGGAAACTACTTTTTGGAATTTCATAACTACCTTTTCCAAAATTTCTCTCATTCCTTTTTCTCTCAAAATCCCATCATCCAAACACTTTTTCTCCAACAACTTTTGCATTGATCTTCACTTCAATTGTTGAGATTTATATCATTAATTAAGTCCTAATCAATCTTGCATCAAATCCTTTTGATTTCCTCATTGAATTTTAAGGAAATTGGCTCAAATCAAGGAGAAATCACCATTTAGAGGTAAGATTGTTCTTCTCCTCTAAATACTCAGTTCTTTACTGAAATTCCCAAGTTGTCAATCCTTAATTTAAGTTTTATAAATGGTTTTTGTTGGGTTGTATGGGGCTCGATTCGTTCAACCGATTTTGCTCACCAAGTGGTGGAGAGGTGGATATTTGGGTGAAAGGGTTGTGGAAGCTAGAATGTAAAAAGACACAATGATTTATAGTGGTTCGGCCTTCTAACAAGCACCTACATCCACTACCTTAGCTCCCCACTAAGGATTTCACAATCAATCCACTAATTGATTCGTCCCCTTTTCTAGGATTAGGAGGAAACCCTTACAACCGATAAAGCTTCTACCCAAGCCTTGATCAAACCCTCTTTTACAAAGAGATAATGAAAGCAAACTTAAACCCTCTAATAGGTGTTTGTTTGCACAATGAAGCACTCACCCAAAACCTAAAACACTTGAGCAAATTTGACAATTTTGGCTCACTAGTGTTTGTCTATACAAGAAATGACAAATTAAGCACTAAGACAATTTCTTGATCATTTGATGTTTGACAATATGAGCATTAGCCTTCTCTTGATGCTTGGAGGTCCCTTTTATAGTCCCAAATGAGTTTGTAGCTGTTTATGACCGTTGGGGTTGAAATAGAGTCGTTGGAGCCTTTAATTCCCTCCATAAATGCAGTTCTGCAGCTCCCCGTTTCGAAACACTCGAGCCTGTTTCGAAACACCCTCAATATAGAAAGAGCCGTTGCAGTCTGTCAGGGTACCCATTTCGGAACACCCCCTTGCCGTTTCGGAACGCGTATCGGAATGCTATAAGCCCGTATCGAAACGACCTGAATTTAAAAGTTAGTTGGGAAAGAGCCGTTGAGGTTTATGACCGTTGTGGTCAGTGCCACGTGGGCGTATCGAAACGGCCTAGCCTGTTTCGAAACGCTGGCCCCGTTTCGATACGAGTATCGAAACGTTTTGGCCACTGGAGGCACCTGTTTCGAAACGCCCTAAGGTGTTTCGAAACACTTGGTCAGTTTTGTGAAAATTGGCCTTTGAAAACATGAAAAACCTTTATGAAAAATTCCTTAAATATTATTTCAAGTTGTTTGGACTTTGGAAATGTTTTAAATACTTTTTAAATCAGTCCAAAACATTTTTCAATTATTATATCAAAACATTAGTTCTACAATCTCCCCCTTTTTGATATAATAAAACCACTTGAAAAATTGTTTGGAATTCTCCCCCTTTAACTTTAAAAAGTGAATAAGAGATTAAAATTTTAATTCACATAAGGCTCCCCCTTATTCATTTGAAAATTCAATTTTTCAAACCATTTCTCCCCCTTTTTGTTATATCAAAAAGATTTAAAACATTAAGTTCAAAAATAACAATAGAGGTAAAAATTTGACAAAAGTAAGAATTTGGTTTTAAAATGGCTCCCCCTTACTCAAGGCATCATTGAAATGTTAGTCACAACATATATGATCATCTAGTTGACATAAATAGAAGATAAAACAAATAAACACTAAAGCAACTAGATTTTTACCACACTTGAACTCAAGGGAGGATGTGAAGCCTTCATTCTTCAAGTGTTCATCCTTGTGTGCATGGAGCTCCCCCTCAATGTTTGACTTGTTGAACATCTCCATCACACCTACAATAGACAATCAAGTAACTTTTGGTATCCAAATTGCTTTGGATCCATAAACGTTAGTTGCACAAAATTTAGTCCCCTTAGGAATCCATTTTTCAATTTCATCCTTTTTAATTGAAGTATTAAGTCCTTTTGGGACCCAAACACTTCTAAAACATTTACCATTTATAAATCTAGGGGCACTAGATTGTCTAACATAAAAATTTGATTTTCCAAAATTGTTTTTCTTTTCAAGCTCTTTGGAAATCAAATCTTTTTCTACTTGAACATTTTGAAGCAATTTTTGTAAATCAAGACATTTTAACTCAAACTCTTCAAGTTTTGCTTCAAGTTCAAGTTTGGTTTTAGAAAGCAAATCATTTTGAATTTTTAACTTTGAAATCAATTTATTGTTTTTCAAAAATGTGGCTTTTAAAATCTAAAACCAAATCATCATAGGCATCTTGTAATTCATCAAAAGTGTAAGAACATGAAGTAGATGAATTAGAAGTTACCCTTGAATCTTCTTCGATGGCCATAAGGCAAAGGTTGGCTTGTTCATCATCGGTGGAGTCCTCGTCACTCCAAGTAGCCACATGTGCCTTCTTCTTATGGCTTGAAGTGCTAGCCCTCTCCTTTCTTTTAGGTTCTCGTTCAAGCTCTCTCAAGGCTTTCTTCATGAATGGGGCACACTTCTTGAAGAGATGAACTATCTCTTCATCTTCATCCTCCTCTTCACTTGAGTAGACATGATGGCAAGTGGAGGATTTGAGAGCCATGGCACTAGCATTGATGCCAAGCCCTTTGATTTTCTTCTCTCCCATAGCTCTTATTTCTTCCCTCTTCTTCTCATCCTCCCTGTTCTTCTTCATGATTTGATGAGTAAGAAGTGACCCCATTAGTTCATCAAGCTTCAAAGTCTTCAAATTTTTAGCTTCGATGATGGCGGTCCTCTTTGAGTCCCAAGACTCGGGAAGTGAGTAGATGAGCTTTCGAACAAGCTTCTCCTCCGGGATGGCTTCTCCATAGCCTTTGAGACCATTTGTGATGGTGGAGAACCGATCAAACATCTTTTCGATGTTCTCTTCCGGATCCATTTTGAAGTTCTCATACTCCAAGGTTAGGAGCCCAATCTTGGTCTCCTTGACTTCATTTGTCCCCTCGTATGTGACTTCAAGCTTGTCCCATACCTCCTTGGCACTCTCACAAGAAGACATCTTCTCATAGATGGATGGACCAAATGCACAAAACAAGATGTGCAAGGCTTTGCAATTTAGCTCCATCTTCTTGCGATCGTCGGCACTCCACTCCGCTTTACTTCTTTTAGGCACGAACGAGCCATCTTCAACTACATCCCATAGCTTGTAATCTCTTGATTTGATGAAGAACTCATCTTTGTCTTCCAATGGGCATAGTGGGTTCCGTCGAAGAAGGGCGGTTTGTCTATGGATTGCGCCATTTGAGCCGGTTGATGAAATAGTGATCGAGCTTGCCGGATCTTCTCAATAGGATGTTAATCCCCTTTGATTGAGCCAAGCTCTGATACCAATTGTTGGGTTGTATGGGGCTCGATTCGTTCAACCGATTTTGCTCACCAAGTGGTGGAGAGGTGGATATTTGGGTGAAAGGGTTGTGGAAGCTAGAATGTAAAAAGACACAATGATTTATAGTGGTTCGGCCTTCTAACAAGCACCTACATCCACTACCTTAGCTCCCCACTAAGGATTTCACAATCAATCCACTAATTGATTCGTCCCTTTTTTTAGGATTAGGAGGAAACCCTTACAACCGATCAAGCTTCTACCCAAGCCTTGATCAAACCCTCTTTTACAAAGAGATAATGAAAGCAAACTTAAACCCTCTAATAGGTGTTTGTTTGCACAATGAAGCACTCACTCAAAACCTAAAACACTTGAGCAAATTTGACAATTTTGGCTCACTAGTGTTTGTCTATACAAGAAATGACAAATTAAGCACTAAGACAATTTCTTGATCATTTGATGTTTGACAATATGAGCATTAGCCTTCTCTTGATGCTTGGAGGTCCCTTTTATAGTCCCAAATGAGTTTGTAGCCGTTTATGACCGTTGGGGTTGAAATAGAGTCGTTGGAGCCTTTAATTCCCTCCATAAATGCAGTTCTGCAGCTCCCCATTTCGAAACACTCGAGCCTGTTTCGAAACACCCTCAATATAGAAAGAGCCGTTGCAGTCTGTCAGGGTACCCGTTTCGGAACACCCCCTTGCCGTTTCAGAACGCGTATCGTAACGCTATAAGCCCGTATCGAAACGACCTGCATTTAAAAGTTAGTTGGGAAAGAGCCGTTGGGGTTTATGACCGTTGTGGTCAGTGCCACGTGGGCGTATCGAAACGGCCTAGCCTGTTTCGAAACGCTGGCCCCGTTTCGATACGAGTATCGAAACGTTTTGGCCACTGGAGGCACCTGTTTCGAAACGCCCTAAGGTGTTTCGAAACACTTGGTCAGTTTTGTGAAAATTGGCCTTTGAAAACATGAAAAACCTTTATGAAAAATTCCTTAAATATTATTTCAAGTTGTTTGGACTTTGGAAATGTTTTAAATACTTTTTAAATCAGTCCAAAACATTTTTCAATTATTATATCAAAACATTAGTTCTACAGTTTTAATGTTAGAAACTTGATTTTGGCTTAAAACTCAAGATTTGGAAGAAATCTTGAAGAATTTCGTTGTGATTGTTTGGGCTCTGTTTTGAGATGATTCTCTATTGTATTTTGGATGTCTAATGATGTTGAAATGAGGTTTTATCAATGCAATCCCGAATAGGTTGTGTTTCCTAAGTTTTTGCTTATGAAAATGGTGGTTTTTGAGGTGTTTTTGGTGTTATGTTATAGCTGGAGGTATAAGGACGAGTTTAGGTTTATTTTGGATGTTAATTGATGTTTAGAAATGGTTGGAAGTGATGGATCTTGGCTGGGTTAAGTTTTGGAAGAGTTTGGAGGTGATTTCGGTTGTGTTTGGTATCCGAAATGTTTGTTTTGAGTAGAGCAGCGAGTTTAGGTGTGTTGGCTGAAGATTTCAATGCATAATGATGCATTAATCCTCTGCTTTGTTGTGTTTAAAACATGGGAGACATCTTCAGACACTTTTGGAGTTGATCCGAAGGCTTGATTGGCGTTTCGGCAAGCAAGCGAAAAGTAATTGGTGAGTGGAGTTGGATTTCCAGCTTTGAAACGATTATTTGGAGGTTTTGGGAGCTTAGATTAAGTCTAAACAACTTAGCTAAGCTCAAGAGTAAGTTTCCGGAAAAATTCCCTCAGATGTGCTACGAAGTGGCTCGATGCATTGGTTATAATTTGCATGTTTAAATTCTGTTTTGAAAGCATGATTTAGCATAGTTAATGCTGGTTTTGAAAGCCATGTATTGAAGGATGCTCAAGGTAAGAGATCCTTGGTTGGTATATTATTAATATGGTTTTGATGCATAGTGATGCATGATGTTAAATGGCTTTGATTAATGCTTTAAAACAGTGAATTGTTGATGGTAAATGATGTATATTGGCAAGTGATGTAATGGTTTTAAAGTACTTGAATCGGATATAGTTAGCCGGCTATAGGATTGGGTGCACCGTGAATAAAGTCGCCTTGGATGTCGAGGGGTTGTGATTGTACCGTAAACTCCATCCAAGTACCCTAACGAGTGAGGTAAGATCACAACGGTGGTTAAAAGTCCGTGTGTGGATCTTGTGTTATGTGTCCCTTGCTCTCGTTAGTGGAATTATACAACTACCGATGTGTGATGTGAAGGGGTTTTGATTGTACCGTTAAACTCCATCACGGGTGTTGAGGGGTTGTGATTGTACCGGTAAACTCCACCTTGTGTTGTTCGGTAGTGTGTATGAAGCGTATGGGACAACGCTTGTAATCCGCGTATCTGATTGTGTTTTGTGTTGTAAATGGTTATGAATTATCACTTGAAAGCCAATATGTTATGTTGAGTGTAATGAAGCATGAGATGCTTGTAAAGTATGCAAGGTTGCATGAAAAGTGATGAGCATGAGTTTAAAAAGCTAGTTGAAAGTATTTTCTAAAATGCATTATTGTGTTGTTTTCTTTAGAGCATGCCTCACTAAGTAATTGTGCTTACGCCCTCTCTCTTGTACCAAAAATGTAGATAATTGAAGTGTTTAAGGGCAACAAGGAGGCTAGAGTGTCCAAGGGTAACCAAGCCCATGTATGGTGATGTTTTCATACACTATTAGTTTTGGTAATTTGGCAATGGTAACCTAAGATGTGTTCTGGGAGATGTGTTGAACTCCCTAGGTTGTGGCATGTTGCTTTTGATGGTTTGAATTTGTAAATGGCCTTTTAATGCTTGTTTTGAAGTTTGGTTGGTTGCTTGGTTTTGGATAATAGGAAGCATGCCTTGTAACACCCCAAAAGTCGGCCTAGTTGGAATTCATTTCGGCAATCGGAATTTTTTTTTAAGGAAGCTTTAGATCTCTCTAGCTAGTTAATTATTGCTATCGACTATTAATCCGGCCTTAGAGTATCAATTTAAGTCTTAATATGCAATATTAAGCATTTAGTGGCTAGATTGTAAAAATTAAGAAGTAAGGGATAAATCTATGAAGATGAGGAAAGTGAGGGACCAATTACGTGAATAGACCACTTTGAATTAAAAACTCTCCACACGTGGAGTCTTCAGATTTCTTTCCTTCAAATGAAGGAAAGCTTGCAAATTAAAATTTAAAGAATTGTGAAAGTTTAGATGGCCACCGAAATTATCCTAAGCAAGCACCTCACCCTCTTCTTCATCCTCACCTAAGCACACACCTCCATTGGAGGAGTTTCAAGTTTTTTAATCTCTTAGCTTTGTCAATATCGAATCCTTGCTAGCAACCGGGTAAGATATATTCTTTAGTTAATTGTTAGATTCTATGGTTAAATCAACCTCAATCTTAAGTTAGGGTTTGGTTTATTCATAGATATTTCAATAAGTTGCTCATATTGAATCGGATATCGATAGTGATATTGTTATATAGATTTTGATATCGAAATATCGATTCTAATAATCTTCCATTAATATTTCCTAGCTCAAGGAGAGGAAATAGAAGCTACACCATCTTCATCTCAAGCTAAGAGCAAAGGGATTTCCATCCGAGAGCCTTGAAGCTTCGGATTGTTAAGGTGAGTGTAATCGGAGTCTCGAGTTAGGCGAAACGCCTTCCCGGATTATCAATTGATGTTTTATATCTTTTCGCTAAACATTGCTATTAAGGCGAAAGCATCGGATAATAAGTTGGACACTTGGGTAAGTGTCGGTAAGTCATCATTTAAGCATTGACTATAGCTAGTGTACATTGTCATTGAGGTAAGCATTGTTATGGAACTCTATGTCAAGTTATATGTGCAAGAGTTATTGGCTATGTTGAAACTATGAAACTTCATCATGTCATTGTTCTATTAAGATCCATTGGAAAATATAAATATGTTATGCATTGGATTGGAATAACTCGGGATACAATTGGCATGCCATAGAATTCATGAGCTTAGTGTTTCGGGTGGACTACGGTCCTAAGGCTAC
Source organism: Hibiscus tridactylites (assembly GCA_958450335.1). NCBI lineage: Eukaryota > Viridiplantae > Streptophyta > Magnoliopsida > Malvales > Malvaceae > Hibiscus > Hibiscus tridactylites. Next base: position 74,958,789 of record OY288281.1, read on the forward strand.
GACCTATGATGATTGGAGAGGCGGAGGGATGTGTTGTTATTGGCCAATTGGCGAGGCAGAGGAAATAAGACCATTTATGTTTTGGCGAGGCGGGGGAATTCAAGTATCCATGAATTTAGTTCCATCCAAGGAAAATTATGATTGTTCAAGTATTAATTAACCATGTATTTGAAATAAGCATTAAGATGATAACATGGAATTATAATTATTGTATCTATGTCATTCTTCTAAATGTTGTTTTATGATTACCTCACTAGGCATTGAGTGCCTAATGTGTCTACTTTCATGCATTCTCAAGTTAGGGAGTTGTTCGTGAAGAATCGGATCAGTTGCAAGACAAGTCACTGCTTCAAACCAAGTAACCTAATCTAGTCATCATGCTCTTTTTGTTGCGGCAATGGCTTGTCCATTTTGTAATAGGCTTAAAGGCTTAAGTATGTCTATTTAGACTTTTACTAAACTAGCTTAAGTTATGTTTTTGGTATAATAGTAAAAATGGAGTAAACGAGTTGGAATGACCATAAAAATTTGTATGCTGGTAGACATTGGTAAAAGTAGGTTGTGTACAAAGTTTCGGCTTAATCGGACAAGGTTTGGTATGGTAAAAACATCAAAAACCAGATATAAAGCTATCATTACAGGTCACCGTATCGAAACAGGTGATGACGTTTCGATACAGTTGCCCAAAGATAAGCCTGAGAGTCAGGGCGTTCCGAAACAAAGTGATGCCGTTTCAGAACACTTTTGCTGCTGTCGACCCCTGTACCGAAACGAGGCTCGAAACGGTCAAGTCAAAGTCAACCTTAGTCAACCCGTTTCGAAACAGGTCAACCTGTTCCGAAACGGACTAGCAGATTGGGTCAGTGTGAATGGTTTTAGTGTACCCGTTTCGATACAGCTCATGATGTTTCGAAACGAGATTAGGTAATTCAATTATGGAACCTGGTCATCTTTGGAATTTCACTTTTAGTCACCAACTCTACGAATCAAATTGAATAACCTGTAACTAATTAAGTTTCGTAAGTTTAATATCTTTCTGTGTTGGATTTTACCTTGTCATGAAATAATTAAGAATAAAAAGGGAGCCTCATATTTTCTAATAAATTTAAAAATCGATCCCCAACTTTCATAAAGCTTAAAGAATAATCACTGTTTAGTTTCGATAACACTCTTTTGACTCGGTTCTCTCCTAGACCGAGAAGGGGTGTTACAATTGTGGTATCAGAGCTAGAGTTTAGTCGGTTCTGGTATTGTTACGTGTAAAATAGTCTATCGCAATTGTAGTGCAAGTGTACACGACGCAAGTAGTAAAGTGATACGAAGTATCGGATATCGTCTCCACATGGATTGGGCTAATGACTTCACCTTAATTCACTGCACGAAAGCAAAGGAAATATTTAAGAGAATTGTCACGAGAATTAATAAAGAAAAACGTAAATAAAAGAGTTGGAATATCAAGATAGAGAGAATGGGCTGGTATTGAATTGCTCAGTAGTGCAGGTATTGCAATGCTTAGGATCTCCAGTTCTGTTGTCGCGCCCGTCGCCGACAACACCTGTCGTGGCGGCTGTCCGTTAGCTGTCGCGGCAGCGAACACACCAACTCCGTACTTCAAGTTTGGCAAGAATCCCAGATCTGCCTTGGCCTATCCCTAGGTCCAAGTCTATCGATGATCACGTCTTTGATGATACCTCCCGTCGTGAATCGAAGGATGAACACCGATGTGTATGAATTCTTCCTTAGCCACTTAACCTCACCCTATCCCTAGGCACGAGATGGTTCAACTATAAACTAGAGAACGCGCTCTTATCTCTTTCGTATACTTAACTCTCCCGATGCTAAGTAAATAGATAACCTCACAATGCTCTCCCAATGCTCTTGCAAGATATTAAAACCGAAATAAGAGAACTTGAAGTTTATTTTATTGAACTTGGAAAATCCTAAAACAAAACAACCCTTGCAACTACTTTACAAAACAACCCGTGGCCCTAGGGGGTTTTTAGAACATGTCGACGACGGGTAAACGGCGAAGGGGTTTAGGTTGTCGGTTATGGGGTATATTTCCTCCTAGGTTAAAGCTATGCCCTTATATAAGCTTTGGGCTCAAGTATTCTAAGTTAACAAGGATTACAACTTTAATGAAAAGTAAGATTCTATTAAATGCTTAATCTCTAAGGATTCCTACTTTTCAGCCGCCTCCTTGTTTCATAGGAATTCCTCTCCTTGAGCTTGGGCTTGACATATCTTTTGATCCGGGGCTTGGAAAAATATTTGGCTTTCACACGACAGACGAGCAGATTTTTCTCTATCTATCGAGGTCCACTTGACTTTTCCTCTTCATAAGGCTGCTGTCACCTTGATGTCACGACAGGTCCATAGCAGCTTCGTCCTCATCGTCTACTTGTCCAGTTCAGCTCTTCTGCTTCTCTGCCCTGCGCCTGCCTTCTTCGTCAACCATGGCAGTAACCTGCAAAATCAGCCATCTTTTAGTAGAATCCGTGCCTTTAGTGAATTTGTGATGTTTTACTGTAAACTGACCTAAATGCAATGCAATGATGCTTGAATGCAGCAGGAATATGGGTTAAAAAGGGTGTAAATAATAGAACTTTTACACACTCAACACACCCCCAAACTCAAGTTCTTGCTTGTCCTCAAGCAATTAAACCTAAAAGAAGAGAAAATATTTTTGTGTTGGCTTTCAAACAGTGAACTGTCCCTTACCCGTCGCTCATTCTCTATGGCGGCAGCAACCTGTCGGAAGGTTTTAGGATCTGTCCGGAATCTCCCTATAGCTCTCGTGCAGTGTGTGCATGCTTGTGAACAGTTATATGCTAAGACTCTCTTAGTTTCACTAGAATATTCAACCTTTTTTAACTCGAATTTTTATGCCAAAGTTTATTTTTGAAGGCACATTTTCATGCTTCTTTTCTTTTATTTTCAAGCTAAGTTTTACTAGAGCCAGTTTTGGGCACCTCTAGTTAGCTTCCTAGAGCCGGTTTCGGGCACCTCTAGGTTATTGAGTTTCTTTTGCTAAACTTCTTTCCTAGAGCCAGTGTTAGGCACCTCTAGGGGCTATTCAAGTTCTAAGCATCCTATTCTAGTTTGGCTAAAAGAAATCTAAGCAATATAACAGTCACAAAGGTGTTTAAGATTTCAGCACTTTAGAAAGGCTCTAAACTTCTTCCTAAACTGTCCTAAAGATGCTGCCACGACAGAGCTTTCATGACAGGTAAGCTAAATTCACAGTTTTACGCCAACAATTTTATCTTTTCTGTTTTTTTAAGAGAACTTAATTAAATAAAGACACAACAATAATAAAAAGATGTACTAAGACTCCATTAATGATGGAGGGTTGCCACCCCCAAACTCGAGGGTTGCATTGCCCTCAATGCAAAATGACAGATAAAATGGCAGGTACATCACAAAATAAATATAAGCAGGCAGCAGGAAAATAAAAAAAAGAAAAGACTTAAATTTAATCGCTGTCCTCGCTGCTGCTGCTAACACGGATCTGACGGCGGCGTCTGGGCTGCGGAGGGGGCTGGGCAGGTTCAGGAGCAGGTTGCTCCACGAGCTGAACGTCGGAACTGCTGCCACTGTCCCAAGTGCTGGTGGTGGTGGTGCTAGCCTTGGGCATTAGTTTCCTGTCTGCCACGTGTTTTATCCTCTTGACCGGCGTAAATTCCCTCTCCAAATTCCTCCTGATCAGAGGGCTGTCACCGGAGGCTGGTCTCTTTGTTCCTCTGGCAGAGGTTTCGGCCGTTGGACTGCCTGCTGCCGTTGGGGCAGGTGACGGGGTGGAAGCGGTAGAGTGGGAATGTGGGGAGGCAGGTGGTGTGGGTGTGTGGACAGGGGAGGGGGTATGGAAATAATGGGCAGGAAAAGTAGGGAAATTAACATCCGGAAAATTTAAAGTGTGGGTAATGAAGTTTACCGTCGAATTCGTGAAATCCCGGATGAAGGTCATCAATCCCAGTTGTCTCTCTTCCACCCGTTGTAACGCAGCAAGGATGAGGGCAGACTGGTCTGTCGGGGCGGCGGCGGCGTCAGGTTCAGGGGCAGGCTCCTCATCTGAATCTGCTGGTGAGGCAGCTGGGTTGAAGGAAGAGATAGGTGTAGCCACTACCAACTCCATGAGGCTGTTGATGTTGTTGTCTGTCCAGCCTCTGCCCTTGATTAGTTTGTCGGAGGGCTCCTCGGGGACAGCAGCACAGCGACATAGGGAAGTTATGGTGAACGGCAGGTAGAGGCGGGAGTCGGAGCGGAATGTGCAGTCCAAGATGCTGTCCCTCATATAGCGGCCCACATTGATAGGCCTGTCGTGCATGATTGAGTGAATGAGGGCGAGCCGCTGCTGGTTCACCGTCGTGTGGTGGGAGGAGGGCATGATACACTTTTTGATGAAAGCATTCCAGAGTTTGGCTTCCGGGAGTAGCTGCCCCCTTTTGACAGAGTGGGGGTTCTTTTTGCTTGTGGTCCAGGTTGTTCCTTCCTCTGTCACTTCCGCCATGACAGCACCATAGGCGGCAGCATCGAGGGTGTCTAGAAATTTTTGGTGAGCATCATCATCGGGGCCAAAGTAGAGGCCAAACATGTGGTTGATGCTGTCAGCTGTGAAGGGAACCTTTACTCCTCGAACGGTGACAGATGTTGCTGATCTGCTGTCGATAGCATCATAGAACTCCCGGACTAATGTGTCATTCAGCTCTGTGGGTTGTTCAGCGAATTGCTCCCATAGTTGAGCCGTGATTGCCCTTGTGATGAACGGTCGGAGTCCCATGTTGGGTGCTTGTCGGATGTAAACGAAACCTCGTTCCTCCCATAACTCCTTTGTGGCGAAGGGCGTTGCGGCTGCTGAAGATGAGGCTGAGGCAGCACTGCGGCGAGTCTATCTAGATGACATGTTAGTTGCAAGGGTTGTGAAAAGAAAGAAAGCAAATGAAAACAGGAGGAGAAAGCAAGGAAGAATAAGCAGAAGTGAGGAAAAATGAAAGTGCAAACGGGGTTTTATAGCGGTCGAGGAGCTGCCCATTTAATGCCGTAACGGCAGACAGGAATAACGGGGCGACTGTTGCGTTTTAGCGTGTCTGACGCGTCTGACATGTAATTATGCGTCTGTTACGCGTCTGTCGCACGCTTCTGCGTCTGCCGTGTCAGTCTGTTGACAGCCTATCTTATCCGTCTGCGGCGGCAGCCGAAACGACAGGTTTCAATAAATGGGCTTTGTTGGGCTGATGGATGGATGGTGGGCTTGGGTCACTTCTCCTTTTCTTCTTGACTCCTTTATTTCCTAAAGACAGAAAAATAAAAACATTATTCGAATAAAATAAATCTAATTTCCTAATAAATAATAAATAATAAAAATAAAAAATAAAATTAGGTTAAATTAAGGATGCCTTGTGGGACATCTCCTAAAGTAACCACTTCCTGTATTCCTGGGGCTTCAGTCCCCTGATAATGCTTGAGGCGCTGTCCGTTGACTTTGAATTGGTGCCCGTCTTTTAATGATTGGATCGTGATGGCACCATGGGGAAAAACTTGGACCACTTGGAACGGGCCGGACCATCTAGATTTTAGCTTTCCTGGGAAGAGTTTCAACCTAGAATTAAACAACAACACAAGCTGCCCTGGGCAGAACTGACGTGGCAGCAATTTCCTATCGTGCCACTTCTTAGTTTTCTCCTTGTATATCCTTGCATTGTCGTAGGCCATTGTCCGTATTTCATCGATCTCGTTCAAATCTAACAGCCTTTTCTGGCCTGCCTTGTCCAAGTACATATTCACTGCCTTGATTGCCCAGTATGCCCTGTGCTCTATCTCGACAGGCAGATGACAGGTTTTCCCATAAATCAAACGGTATGGAGACATGCCCAATGGAGTCTTAAAAGCTGTCCGATATGCCCATAATGCATCATTCAGAAGTAAATACCAATCTTTCCTAGTTGGTTTAACCATCTTCTCAAGAATGTTCTTTACTTCCCTATTGGAAATCTCAGCCTGTCCATTGGTCTGTGGGTGGTATGCTGTCGCGATCCTGTGCTTGACACCATATTTCTTCAAGGCGGCAGCGATAACCCTATTGTCAAAATGTCTCCCTTCATCACTGATGATCGCCTTAGGGATGCCAAATCTAGAAAAAATGTTTTTGTGTAAAAACCTTTGGACCGTCTTGGCATCATTCTTTTGAGTGGCGATAGCTTCCACCCACTTAGAGACATAGTCCACTGCTAGGAGGATGTATAGATTTCCACATGAAGATGGAAAAGGTCCCATAAAATCGATCCCCCAAACGTCGAAGATCTCGACTTCTAGAATGTTCTGCAGTGGCATCTCGTTTCTCCTCGAGATGTTACCTGTCCGCTGGCACCTGTCACAGTTCTTGTAAAAGTCCTGTGCATCTTTGTACAGTGTCGGCCAGTAGAACCCTGACTGCAGCACCTTGGCAGCATTTTGTTGCCTCCTAAGTGACCTCCATATTGTGAAGCATGGCAGTGATGGAGAATGTCTTCTTGCTCTTCTTGTGGTATGCATCTCCTTATAACCTGATCTGCACATATTTTAAAAAGGAGAGGTTCGTCCCAATAATAATGCTTAACATCATTTTGGAACCTCTTCCTGGCTTGATAATTAAGATCAGAAGGCAATATTCCGCTAACTATATAATTAACGAAATCAGCATACCAGGGAAGTTTAGAAGACTTACCTGCCGCCATGGCTGTCGCGGAAGCGATTGCGGCAGCAAAGAGCTGCTCATCTGGGAAGGTCTCCAGTATATGTGTCTCATCAGTTGGTAGACTCTGTCCCGTCTCCAATCTTGACAAGTGATCTGCCACCTGATTTTCTGTCCCCTTTTTGTCCTTGATCTCAAGGTCGAATTCTTGTAGTAGCAAGATCCACCGTATCAATCTAGGTTTGGCATCCTTCTTTGCAAACAAATACTTAAGGGCAGAATGGTCTGTGTGCACTATTACTTTCGTCCCAAGTATGTAAGAACGAAACTTGTCAATAGAGAACACCACAACTAACAGCTCCTTTTCTGTGGTGGTATAGTTCACTTGGGCGTCATTCAATGTCTTGCTGGCATAATATATGACATGAAACAGCTTGTCTCTGCGCTGCCCAAGTGCTGCCCCGACAGCATAGTCACTAGCATCACACATAATCTCAAACGGCTGCGTCCAGTCTGGTGGTTGTACTATGGGGGCTGTTACTAACTTTTCCTTCAGAACCTTGAATGCTTCAGTACATTCATCATTAAAGTCAAAAGGTCGGTTCTGCTCCAAAAGATGGCATAAGGGCTTCGTGATTTTTGAGAAATTAGCAATAAATCTCCGATAAAACCCAGCGTGCCCTAAAAAACTCCTAATGCCCTTGACTGTGGTCGGCGGCGGCAGCTTCTCAATTACCTCTATTTTGGCCCTGTCGACTTCTATCCCACGACAGCTAATCTTATGGCCAAGGACTATCCCCTCGTCCACCATAAAGTGGCATTTTTCCCAATTCAAGACCAAGTTTGCTTTTTCACATCTTTCAAGCACCTTTTGTAAATTGCCTAAACAACTCTCAAAATCGTCTCCAAAGACGGAAAAATCATCCATGAAAATCTCTAGGAAGTCCTCTACCATATCGGAGAATATGGCCATCATGCACCTTTGGAAGGTGGCAGGTGCATTACAGAGTCCAAACGGCATTCTCCTAAAAGCGTATGTTCCGTAGGGGCATGTGAAAGTCGTCTTCTCTTGATCCTCCGGTGCGATGGCAATTTGATTGTAACCTGAGTAACCATCAAGAAAACAATAGTAATGTTTACCCGCTAATCTATCAAGCATTTGATCAATAAAGGGTAAAGGAAAGTGGTCCTTTCGGGTAGCTTTGTTAAGCTTCCGATAGTCCATACAAACCCTCCAACTGGTCACAGTCCTGGTTGGGATTAACTCATTGTTCTCATTGGTCACCACGGTCATTCCTCCTTTCTTGGGAACGCATTGCACCGGGCTCACCCATTTGCTGTCGGAGATGGCGTAAATAATACCAGCATCTAACCATTTGATTATCTCTTTACGCACTACCTCCTTCATCGCATGGTTAAGCCGCCTTTGGGCATCTATAGTCGGCTTATGATCTTCCTCTAGAAGGATTTTGTGCATGCATAACGCCGGACTAATGCCTTGTATATCAGCAATCGTCCATCCAATCGCCTTCTTGTGATGCCGTAACATGTCGATTAGCTGTCGTTCCTGTTCCTGCGGCAGCTTAGAAGAGATGATTACGGGCAACGTGTCATTGGAACCATGAAAAGCATATTTAAGTTGCCCTGGCAGGGGCTTCAGTTCTAAAGCAGGTGGTTCAACAATGGATGGCTTTTGGATTAAATGGTTATTCGAAGTATAATCCAAAGGTTCGAATAACTTACCTGGGCGATTGCCTATCCAGTTTACCTCCTTCTGATCTTCAGTATCAGATGAATCAGATTCAGAGGAGTTGCTGTCGTCGGTGCTGTCGTCGTCGCTGTCGTGACAGGCCTGTAGGTGGCTGCCGAGGCAGTGACCAAATTTAATATCGTGACAGCCCGACCTGATGTAGGGTTGATCAAGGGTAACATCAGTGATAGCCTTGCATTCCTCGTCCACATCAGCATGTTTCATTGCTTGGAGAACATTCAACTTAATCTCTTGATCGTTCACTCGCATGGTGAGTTCTCCTTTCTCCACATCAATCAATGATCTTCTCGTGGCTAAGAAGGGTCGCCCAAGGATGACTGGTGCGTTTTCGTCTGCCTCACAATCTAAAACAAGAAAGTCAGCAGGAAAAATAAACTTATCCACTCTTACCAGAATGTCTTCAATTTTCCTTCTGGATGAACGTAAGAGCGGTCTGCCAGCTGCAGAGTGACTGTCGTGGGCCGCGCCTTCCCAATACCTAATTTCTGAAAAACAGATTTGGGCATTAGATTAACACTAGCACCAAGATCACAAAGTGCCTTACCCACGAATTTATTTCCGATTATGCAAGGTATGACGAAGCTCCCCGGATCCTTCTTTTTCTGGGGTGGCTGCCGATGAAGAATGCTCATGCAACCTTCTGTCATCTTTACCGTTTCAAACTCCCCAAGTTTAGATTTTTTCGACATAACATCCTTGAGAAATTTAGCATAACCAGGCATCTCCCTAACGGCATCTAACAATGGAATATTAATATGAACCTGCTTAAAAATATCATAAATCTTTTTAAGTTGAGATTCATGCTTAGCTTGCTGTATCCGTTGAGGGAAGGGTGGTGGGGGACGGTAATCAGCAATGCGTCCTTCCCACTGCATGCGAATCTGAGGACGATATTCATCTTTCTTCTCCTCTGTCGCTTCTGCTGTCGTGACAGGTTCATCGGCAGCAGTCTGTTTATCACCTGTCGGGGCAGCTTCCTCGGCAGGTTTGTCTAAGGCAGGTTCCTTTTCTGTTTCAGCTTTTTCTGGCCCTGGTAGCTTCTTCCCACTCCTAGTAGTAATTGCCTTACACTGCTCATGTGTGGGTGGTCTAGCATTTTCAGTATTGCTAGGGATTCCTCCAGTCTGCCTCGGCTTAATATGTTGTGACACCTGACCCATTTGTGTCTCCAGAGATTTCAAAGTAGCTTCATGATTTGTCATCCTCATCTCCGTCTTATCCATGAAATTCTCTGTCTTTTTGACAAACTGATTCATATTTTCAATATAAGTACCTGTTTGAGACATAAAAGTGGCCAGAGTCTGTTCCAATATACTACTCGTGGCAGCTGGTGGCTGCTGTTGTTGCGGCGGCGACAGGTTCTGCGGCAGCTACTGTCGCGTCAACAGTCTAGGACCTCCCTGATTCTGATTATGTGCTTGCGGATTCAGGGCATTGTTGGGATTACTCTAGGAAAATTTGGGATCTTTCCTCCAATTGGGATTATAGTTGTTGGAATTATAATTTGGCTTGTAATTTCCAACATATTTTCCCTCTTCTACATTTATTGGGCACTCATCCCTACTATGATTCCCCTCACAGATATCACATACTTCCTCAACAGCAAATCCTTGTAATCCATCATCATTCAATAACCTTTTCATTGCTTTAGTAAGGAATGCTACCTGTGATTTCATAGTGCTGTCGGCTTCGTAGTCCTTGACAACAAGTACCCTTTTACCCCCTCTTCTTGCAGTCGGAAACTGCTCCTCATTCTTAGCCAGATTTTTCAGAACTTGCAATGCCTCGTCCGGATCTTTATCCAATAATAGTCCATTTGCTGCAGAATCAATTCGAATGCGAGTTTGTAAGTTAGCAGCATTATAGAACTTAGTTACCTGATTCCAGACGGGGAATCCATGCATTGGGCAGTTTCGAAGAAGAGTAGTAAATCTGTCCCAGGCCTCGTGCATTGGCTCGTCATCTTCCTGTTGAAAAGTAGCAATTTTGTTACGTAATCGCTCAGCTAAATGCGAAGGATTAAAACGAGATAAGAATTCACGAGTTAAATCTGCCCAAGTCATGATTGAACCCGGCGTAAGTTTATTCCACCAAGTTTTAGCTCTATCCCTCAATGAATGAGGAAATAACTGAAGCCTCAGTATCTCCGGACTAACTCCTGGCAGTCTAAACGAACCACAGATCTCCTGGAACGTTTTGAGATGCTCTCTAGCATCCTCTGTTGCAGCACCACTAAACTGCCCGGCATTGTTAATCATACTAAACATGACAGGCTTATGCTCGAAGTTGTCAACATCAATATCCGACAGCGTGGTCTCTAGCTCTACATGATCGTTCAGCATGTAGTCTCGACATGACCGTCGTCGATCTGCTACGGGCGGGTCACCGACAGGCGGCATACCATCACCAGCGGGCGGATTACGGGCCATCTTCTCTAGCTGTTCCTCGAGGTATTCGTTTCTGTCTAAAAGGTGGCGAATTTGTTTCTTGAGATTGAAGGAACGTTCGATTTCCGGATCTAATTTATACTCAGGATCTTCGCCTCTTTTAGATCTGCGCATAAACAAGAAAACCTCGTGAAAAGCGAGAGTTGAAAGCAAAAAAGAAAAAAAATAAAAATAAAAATAAAAACGAAAATAAAAATAAAAACGAAAAGTGCAATAAAAGAATGGTGTAGTTATGTTGCCAATCCCCGGCAACGGCGCCAAAAACTTGTTGCGTGTAAAATAGTCTATCGCAATTGTAGTGCAAGTGTACACGACGCAAGTAGTAAAGTGATACGAAGTATCGGATATCGTCTCCACAGGGATTGGGCTAATGACTTCACCTTAATTCACTGCACGAAAGCAAAGGAAATATTTAAGAGAATTGTTACGAGAATTAATAAAGAAAAACTTAAATAAAAGAGTTGGAATATCAAGATAAAGAGAATGGACTGGTATTGAATTGCTCAGTAGTGCAGGTATTGCAATGCTTAGGATCTCCAGTTCTGTTGTCGCGCCCGTCGCCAACAGCACCTGTCGCGGCGGCTGTCCGTTAGCTGTCGCGGCAGCGAACACACCAACTCCGTACTTCAAGTTTGGCAAGAATCCCAGATCTGCCTTGGCCTATCCGTAGGTCCAAGTCTGTCGATGATCACGTCTTTGATGATACCTCCCGGCGTGAATCGAAGGATGAACACCGATGTGTATGAATTCTTCCTTAGCCACTTAACCTCGCCCTATCCCTAGGCACGAGATGGTTCAACTATAAACTAGAGAACGCGCTCTTATCTCTTTCGTATACTTAACTCTCCCGATGCTAAGTAAATAGATAACCTCACAATGCTCTCCCGATGCTCTTGCAAGATATTAAAACCGAAATAAGAGAACTTGAAGTTTATTTTATTGAACTTGGAAAATCCTAAAACAAAACAACCCTTGCAACTACTTTACAAAACAACCCGTGGCCCTAGGGGGGGTTTTAGAACATGTCGACGACGGGTAAACGGCGCAGGGGTTTAGGTTGTCGGTTATGGGGTATATTTCCTCCTAGGTTAAAGCTATGCCCTTATATAAGCTTTGGGCTCAAGTATTCTAAGTTAACAAGGATTACAACTTTAATGAAAAGTAAGATTCTATTAAATGCTTAATCTCTAAGGATTCCTACTTTTCAGCCGCCTCCTTGTTTCATGGGAATTCCTCTCCTTGAGCTTGGGCTTGACATATCTTTTGATCCGGGGCTTGGAAAAATATTTGGCTTTCACACGACAGACGAGCAGATTTTTCTCTATCTATCGAGGTCCACTTGACTTTTCCTCTTCATAAGGCTGCTGTCACCTTGATGTCACGACAGGTCCATAGCAGCTTCGTCCTCATCGTCTACTTGTCCAGTTCAGCTCTTCTGCTTCTCTGCCCTGCGCCTGCCTTCTTCGTCAACCATGGCAGTAACCTGCAAAATCAGCCATCTTTTAGTAGAATCCGTGCCTTTAGTGAATTTGTGATGTTTTACTGTAAGCTGACCTAAATGCAATGCAATGATGCTTGAATGCAGCAGGAATATGGGTTAAAAAGGGTGTAAATAATAGAACTTTTACACACTCAACATGTATAAACATATGCGTGCTTGTATTGTTTTTTTGTGTTACCTTGCCACTAGTTGTTTATTTCGTGTAAATTGTGACTTGTCGACTAATCCGATTTTTCATATAGACATATCTGCAACGAGTGAAGCTCACGTAGATGAGCAAACTGCTGGCTCCTCGACTCATGGCGAGGAGGTTGGAGGAGGAAATCCTCCAAACCCACCGCAACCGCAGGATCTTCCTAAACAGGTTGCTGAGCCTGTAGCACCTACTGCCCAGGCTGAATGCTATCAAAACATGGCCAATATGTTTAAGCAGTTTATGACTGCAATGCAAGCGACACCACCAGTCCAGCCTAATCCCCCTGTTACTCAGTACGTTAGAGCCTCTGTGGACAAATTGGCTTCATTGCGGGCTTATTCCTTCACGGGGCAAGATGATGATAACCCGGAGATAGCTGAATATTGGTTGGATAACACTCTCCGCATCTTGAATAAACAACTGCAGTGTTCTGATGAACACAAGTTGGAGTGTGCCATAGCTTTGTTGACTGATGAAGATTTAATGTGGTGGGAGACTAGTATTCTTACAGTCCCGGAAGAATCAGTCACCTGAGAATTCTTTCTTAAAGAATTCAGAAATAAGTACATTAGCGAGTACTATATCACGGAAAGACGGAGCATCTTTCTCCATATGAAGCAAGAAGGGAAACCAATCGAGCAGTACATCCATGACTTCTATAAGTACTGCCGATATGGAGCCAAATTCATAAAGAAAGAAGAGGAAAAGTGTCGAATGTTCATTGCTGGGTTGAGTGATGAGTTGCGGCCTATGTTTACTGCTCTGGGGATCACAAATTTCTAGGATTTGGTGAATCGTGTGAAGGCGACCGAAGCTGCACAGAGGATCCAGAGGGGGAACATGTCTAATAGATCTGAGAAGAGGGCGTGGAGTGATTCCCGACCTCCCAAATGGAACAAGAAAGGTAAATATCATGGCTCGAAGCAGACCTCATACTCGCAGCCCTCTCGTACAGGGAATATTGAGAGACCACAGACTATTACTCAGTCTTGGTCCAAGGCGGCTTCTGTGGAAAGTACTGGAGGTTCTAACCGAGGTGTTCAGCATCCAGTTTGTAACTTTTGTCAAAAGCGACACGTAGCAGGGCAATGTCGCAGGCAGACGGGAGAATGCTTCTTCCGTGGAGAGCAGGGACATTTCATCAGGGACTATCCTCAGAACCCATCAAAGTCAGTTGCTGTGCTAGGGGATACTTCATCGCGTGCTCAGTCCTTTCGGGGAAAAGGAACAAGGCAAGTACAGTCAGGAACTTCAAGAAGGCCAGGTGGATCTGGGAAGCAGAACAACAAGCAAGAGTCAAAAGCTTCTGCACAAATGTATCATGTAAGGAGTCGTGAGGAGGATGACGAACCTGATGTTATAGCAGGTACCGTTATGTTATATTCACATTCTTTGTATGTATTAATTGACCCTGGATCTACACACTCTTTCATAAGCCTGGAGTTGGTGAGGAAGTATAAGATGTCTAGTGAACCTTTAGTAACAAAGGTTTCAGTAACAAATCCCCTGGGTGACTGTGTTGTTTTAAACCTAGTATGTAAGAATTGCCCAATTATGATTCAAGGAATTCCGTTCCCTGCGGATTTCTTGGTCTTGCCAATCCATGAATTTGATGCAATTCTAGGTATGGATTGGCTTGGAAGTCATCAAGCGTGGGTAGATTGTGGTAAGCGAAAGTTGTATCTGCAGGGGTTGGGCAAGGAAAGAATAAAACTGATGGAATCTCAGAACTCTATGTTGTACACCTTGACCATTAAATCCAAGAGCGAACCTCAGATTAATGACATCGATGCGGTGAATGAATTCCCGGATGTCTTCCCTGATGAGCTTCTGGGGTTGCCCCCAACCCGTGAAGTAGAATTTAGCATTGAAGTACAACCTGGAACTGCACCAGTTTCCATTGCACCTTATAGAATGGCAGCCGTGGAATTAAAGGAGTTAAAAACTCAAATTCAAGACCTCATGAACAAGGGTTTTGTTCGACCCAGCTCTTCCCCCTGGGGAGCTCCGGTTCTTTTATTTAAGAAGAAGGATGGTTCGATGCGTTTATGCATTGATTATAGGAAATTAAACAAAGTTACCATCAAGAATAAGTATCCTCTACCAAGGATAGACGATTTGTTTGATCAGTTAAAAGATGCTTCCGTGTCCTCTAAGATCGATCTAAGATCAGGTTACTATCAGATGAGAGTCAAGGAGTGTGACGTGCCCAAAACAGCATTTCGTACCAGATATGGACATTACGAATTCTTAGTAATGCCTTTCGGATTAACGAATGCACCTGCATCTTTCTTGGATCTAATGAATCGAGTGTTCAGGCCCTATCTTGATAAGTTTGTTGTCGTATTCATAGATGACATTTTGATTTATTCAAAGAATGAAGCGGAACATCGCGATCATCTTTGAATTGTGCTCCAAACTCTAAGGGAGAAGCAGTTGTACGCAAAGTTTTCTAAGTGTGAGTTCTGGCTCACTGAAATGGCCTTTTTGGGACATGTTGTATCAGCTTCGGGCATTCAGGTGGACCCGAAGAAAATACAAGCTGTGGTAGATTGGCACCCGCCTAAGAATGTAGGGGAAGTTAGAAGTTTTCTTGGGCTTGCGGGATATTACCGTAGGTTCGTGAAAGGATTTTCTATGTTAGCTGCCCCTTTGACAAAATTGTTGCGGAAGGAGGCACCTTTTGTGTGGACTGAAGACCAGCAGTGAAGCTTTGATCAACTAAAACATGTCCTAACCCATGCACCTGTCCTGACCCAGTCTGAGTCTGGAAGAGACTATATTGTTTATAGTGATGCTTCGCATCTTGGGTTAGGGTGTGTATTAATGCAAGAAGGTAAGGTTATTGCTTACGCTTCGAGGCAGCTTAAGCCCCATGAAATGAACTATCCCACCCATGATCTAGAATTGGCCGCGGTTGTTTTTGCATTGAAAATTTGGAGGCATTACCTCTACGAAGAGAAATGCTATCTTTTCACTGATCATAAAAGCCTCAAGTATTTGTTGACGCAGAAGGAGTTAAATTTGCGACAGCAGAGATGGATGGAACTTCTTAAGGACTATGATTTAGTCATTGATTATCATCCAAGGAAGGCCAATGTTGTAGCTGATGCACTCATCCGCAAACCTTTGCTTGGTAAGTTTACTCATGAAGTTAAAGGCTATAAGTGTATCAAGGCGTGATAATTCATTGTTACCTTATCTTTCTTCTTGTAGCTCCTCGAGCAATTAATGCCCATTTCAGGCTTCGAAAGCACCAATGTCTTGTAGCTGAACTCCAAGTTCAGTCTACTGTTATTTCTCGAATTAAAGGCTTGCAAGAACAAGATTCCGAGCTTCATACCATTGTTTCTAAATTATCTGATAACCCGGATTTCAGAATTAATGCTGAAGGACTCTTATGTTTTCATGATCGGGTTTGCGTACCAAATGATGAAACTCTCCGTAAAGACATTCTTGTTGAAGCACATTCAAGTTCTTTCTCTATTCATCCGGGGTCTGTGAAAATGTACAAGGATTTACGTGAGCTATATTGGTGGCCAGGCATGAAGCAAGCTATTGTTGATCATATCTCGAAGTGCCTCACTTGTCAACGGGTTAAGGCAGAACATTATGCTCCTACAGGGCTTTTACAACCCATTGATCCACCAAAGTGGAAATGGGAAAAGATCACCACGGATTTTGTCAGTGGTCTACCATTAACCCCTGCCAAGTATGATGCTATTTGTGTTATTGTAGATCGGTTTACAAAGTCAGCTCATTTCATACCTATCAGAATGGACTACGGTCTTCCTAAGCTAGCTGGCTTGTACATCAAGGAAGTGATCCGACTTCATGGTGTACCTGAATCTATCATTTCGGATCGAGATCCTTGGTTTGCATCTCCATTTTGGAGAACCTTACAAGGAGCCCTGGGCACAAGAGTCAATCTTAGTACAACCTTCCACCCTCAGACTGATGGTCAGTCAGAAAGAGTTATTCAGATTTTGGAGGATATGCTTCATGCTTGTATTATTAACTTCGGCGGGACGTGGGAGAAGTCCTTACCTCTTGTTGAATTTGCTTATAATAACAGCTACCAAGCGTCCATTCAAATGGCACCGTATGGAGCATTGTATGGTAGACGTTGTAGAACACCCTTGTGTTGGTCGGAGCTGGGTGAGGGAAAGGTGTTAGGCCCTGAGTTGCTTCGTGAGACTGAGGAACGAGTCGCTATTATTCACGACCGCCTCAAGGCTGCCTTTGATCGGCAAAAAGCTTATGCCGATCTTATAAGAAGAGACATTCAATATGAAGTAGGTGAAAAAGCCTTTCTTAAAGTATCACCGTGGAAGAAAGTCCTGAGGTTTGGCAAGAAGGGAAAATTGAGCCCTCGTTTCATTGGACCCTTTGAAATTGTTGAAAAGGCCGGCCCGGTGGCATATCGACTTCTTTTGCCTTCAGAGTTAAATAAAATCCATGATGTCTTCCATGTATCAATGCTTCGGAAGTACCGGTCTGACCCTTTGCACGTTGTGGAACCTGAATCTGTGGAACTTAGGTTAGACTTGTCCTATGAAGAAGAACCGGTGCAGATTCTTGCTAAGGAAACAAAACGGCTTCGTAACAAATTGTACCTTTGGTTAAAGTACTTTGGAGAAGTCACAAAGTTGAAGAAGCCACTTGGGAGCCCGAAGAAACTATGAGACAACAATATCCGCACCTCTTCGGTTTAGGTAAAATTCGAGGACGAATTTTTCTTAAGGGGGGAGAGTTGTAACACCACAAAAGTCGGCCTAGTTGGAATTCATTTCGGCAATCAGAAAATTTTATTTTTTTGATGAAGCTTTAGATCTCTCTAGCTAGTTAATTATTGCTATCGACTATTAATCCGACCTTAGAGTATCAATTTAAGTCTTAATATGCAATATTAAGCATTTAGTGGCTAGATTGTAAAAATTAAGAAGTAAGGGATAAATCTATGAAGATGAGGAAAGTGAGGGACCAATTAAGTGAATAGACCACTTTGAATTAAAAACTCTCCACACGTGGAGTCTTCAGATTTCTTTCCTTCAAATGAAGGAAAGCTTGCAAATTAAAATTTAAAGAATTGTGAAAGTTTAGATGGCCACCGAAATTATCCTAAGCAAGCACCTCACCCTCTTCTTCATCCTCACCTAAGCACACACCTCCATTGGAGGAGTTTCAAGTTTTGTAATCTCTTAGCTTTGTCAATATCGAATCCTTTCTAGCAACCGGGTAAGCTATATTCTTTAGTTAATTGTTAGATTCTATGGTTAAATCAACCTCAATCTTAAGTTAGGGTTTGGTTTATTCATAGATATTTCAATAAGTTGCTCATATTGAATCGGATATCGATTGTGATATTGTTATATAGATTTCGATATCGAAATATCGATTCTAATAATCTTCCATTAATATTTCCTAGCTCAAGGAGAGGAAATAGAAGCTACACCATCTTCATCTCAAGCTAAGAGCAAAGGGATTTCCATCCAAGAGTCTTGAAGCTTCGGATTGTTAAGGTGAGTGTAATCGGAGTCTCGGGTTAGGAGAAACGCCTTCCCGGATTATCAATTGATGTTTTATATCTTTTCGCTAAACATTGCTATTAAGGCGAAAGCATCGAATAATAAGTTGGATACTTGGGGTAAGTGTCAGTAAGTCATCATTTAAGCATTAACTATAGCTAGTGTACATTGTCATTGAGGTAAGCATTGTTATGGAACTCTATGTCAAGTTATATGTGCAAGAGTTATTGGCTATGTTGAAACTATGAAACTTCATCATGTCATTGTTCTATTAAGATCCATTGGAAAATATAAATATGTTATGCATTGGATTGGAATAACTTGGGATACAATTGGCATGCCATAGAATTCATGAGCTCAGTATTTCGGGTGGACTACGGTCCTAAGGCTACGGCCTATGATGATTGGCGAGGCGGAGGGATGTGTTGTTATTGGTTAATTGGTGAGGCGGAGAAAATAAGACCATTTATGTTTTGGCGAGGTGGGGGAATTCGAGTATCCATGAATTTAGTTCCATCCAAGGAAAATTATGATTGTTCAAGTATTAATTAACCATGTATTTGAAATAAGCATTAAGATGATAGCATGGAATTATAATTATTGTATCTATGTCATTCTTCTAAATGTTGTTTTATGATTACCTCACTAGGCATTGACTGCCTAATGTGTCTACTTTCATGAATTCTCAAGTTAGGGAGTTGTTCGTGAAGAATCGGATCGGTTGCAAGACAAGTCACTGCTTCAAACCAAATAATGTATTTACAATATAACTCCTAGAGAAGTGGCAAGGTAGCTAATCTAGTCATCATGCTCTTTTTGTTGCGGCAATGGCTTGTCCATTTTGTAATAGGCTTAAAGGCTTAAGTATGTCTATTTAGACTTTTACTAAACTAGCTTAAGTTATGCTTTTGGTATAATAGTAAAAATGGAGTAAACGAGTTGGAATGACCATAAAAATTTGTATGCTGGTAGACATTGGTAAAAGTAGGTTGTGTACAAAGTTTCAGCTTAATTGGACAAGGTTTGGTATGGTAAAAACTTCAAAAACCAGATATAAAGCTGTCATTACAGGTCACCGTATCGAAACAGGTGATGACGTTTCGATACAGTTGCCCAAAGATAAGCCTGAGAGTCAGGGCGTTCTGAAACGAAGTGATGCCGTTTCAGAACACTTTTGCTATTGTCGACCACTGTACCGAAACGGGGCTCGAAACAGTCGAGTCAAAGTCAACCTTAGTCAACCCGTTTCGAAACAAGTCAACCTGTTCCGAAACGGACTAGCAGATTGGGTCAGTGTGAATGGTTTTAGTGTACCCGTTTCGATACAGCTCATGATGTTTCGAAACGGGGTTAGGTAATTCAATTATGGACCCTGGTCATCTTTGGAATTTCACTTTTAGTCACCAACTCTACGAATCAAATTGAATAACCTGTAACTAATTAAGTTTCATAAATTTAATATCTTTCGGTGTTGGATTTTACCTTGTCATAAAATAATTAAGAATAAAAAGGGAGCCTCATATTGTCTAATAAATTTAAAAATCGATCCCCAACTTTCATAAAGCTTAAAGAATAATCACTGTTTAGTTTCGATAACACTCTTTTGACTCGGTTCTCTCCTAGACCGGGAATGGGGTGTTACATGCCTATAGATATGTGAAATTCCATGTTTGATGCTATGAACGTGTTTAGGAGTTGCAAACATGCTCCTTATGTGTATGATGACTTGTTGGCATGACTAGGAAGTCATTAGGATGTGTTTGAGTGCATTTATGTATGAAAAACCAGCAAAATCTGTAGCTTCTGGGCAAACCGTATCGGAACACTCACTGGCATTTCGAAACGGGGGCCTTCGTTTTTCGAAACGACTGAAGGTTGTTCCAAAACGATTTGGCTACTGGAATGCCCTGTTCCGGAACTAGTCTCGGAACCAACCCGTGTTTCGGAACGGTCAAAGCCGTTTCGAAACAGGTGACCGTTGGGCACTGATTTGAATGGTGTTGAAGTTTGCAAGCTTTACGTTTTAGTCCCGAAAGTTGTATTTGCAATTGTATGAGTTTGAGATCTCCAATTGAGGTGAAATTTGACAGGGAAGCATGTAATATGACTAATTTAATATTGATAACTTTAAAATCAGTTATGACCTTCTAATTTTTAGAATTTACATTTTGATCCCTAACATTTGTATATTGTGCAATTGAGTCCCTTTCTGAAATCCGATCGCTGTGCTTTACACGTATATGAATATCGAGTGTTCACCTAGGGTTAACATGTATCTAGACAAGATTAAAAAGAAAAAAGGGTCGTTAATGAAGGTTGACTTTCAGGCTGACTTTGATTTTCCTCGTGTAATCTCCGTAGTTTGGGTCAACCGTCCAGGCCGGGCTAAGGGGGTTACATGCTGTCTCGCATCTGATCACTCAAACTAACATTCTTCTGAAGTAACTTTGTCAAAGGAGCGGCTATCTTCGAGAAACATTCTACAAACCTCCTATAGTAACCAACTAAGCCTAGGAAACTACGAATCTCTATTACAGACTTCGGTTGCTTCAACTCAACAATGGCTTCTATCTTCTTCGGATCAACTCTAATCCCATCGACTGACACTACATGTCTTAGGAAGACTACTTTTCGGATCCAGAACTCGCACTTACTCAATTTTGCGTACAACTGGTTGTCTAACAAAGTCCGCAAAACTAACCTCAATTGCCGGTCATGATCTTCCTTGGTATGCGAATACACCAAAATGTCATCTATGAAAACAACCACAAACTGATCTAAGTACTGATGGAAAATCCTATTCATCATGTCCACAAAAGCAGCCGGTGCGTTAGTCAACCCAAAAGGCATAACTAAGAACTCATAATGACCATATCTAGTCCTAAAAGTTGTCTTCGGCATATCAACCTCTTTTACCTTCAACTATAGTAACCGGATCTCAAGTCAATCTTAGAAAAGACTGATGCCCCTCTCAACTGATCGAACAAGTCATCAATACGCGGCAAGAGATACTTGTTCTTCACTGTCAGCTGATTCAACTGCCTATAATCTATGCACATTCTCATACTACCGTCTTTCTTCTTTACAAATAGTACCAGTGCGCCCAAGGCGAAGAACTCAGATGGATAAAACCTCTATCTGACAACTCTTGCAACTGAGTCGTCAACTCTTTCAATTCTTTCGGTGCCATATGGTACAGAGCAATCAAAACAAGAGCTGAATCTGAATAAGTCTTTATAGTAAACTCTACCTCTCTATCAGGCGGTAGACCCTACAATTCTTCCGGAAACACACTCAAAAAATCACACACTGTCCTGATATCTTGAGGCTTAACTTCACTCATGTTCGGATTCATCACGTAGGCCAAGTACGCCTCACAACCCATCTCAACTAACCTCTTAGCCTCTAAAGCTGAAACAACATTCGATAAGAACTTCACGTTCTCACCTACTACCACAATCTCATAATAATCCGCAAGCTTCAAGAAAACCCTCTTAGTCTCAAAATCTATCCTAGCTCTATGTTCTGTAAGCCAGTCCATACCCAGAATTACATCAAATCCATAAAACGGTAACTCTATCATATCCATTGGAAACACATGCCCCTGAACCATTAGCGGACACCTTCTGTACATTCTCCTAACCACTACTGTATCCCCGAAGGAACTAGTAACACTAACACCTACCTCTAATACCTCACAAGGTAAATTCAACAACTTTGCATGCTTACTCAAAATGTGAGAATGCGTAGACCCGGAGTCAATCAAAGAAAGCAAACTCAGAGACTGTATCGAGAAGTTACTTGCAATCACATCCGTGTCGTTCTGACCCTCACGCTAAGCATAAATTCTAGCCTGACCTCCGCCCTCTGGCTGAACCGCAACTACATGTGCTATGTTCCTATGGCCATCATTTCTCGACTGGAAGTTACCTCGACCGCGCCCATGGCCTCTCTGAAAATCAACGGCTCTAGCAAGAGTTTGAACCTGAACTGGTGCATACCCAGCTTGATGTGGACAATCACGCCTAATGTGATCTCTAGCTCCACAGTTCCAACACGAGTGATAGTTCCCCCAACACTCACCGATGTGATTTCTCCCGCATCGAGCACACTCGGGCAAACGCCCACCAGCTCTCTGGCCCTGATAGTCCCTACCGTGGTTACCACCACCACGTCTAAGGTCAAAGTGATGCCTATTGTCCCGATGCCTCTTGGCATCACCTCTATCAAAGTCGCCAGACCTATTTCCGGAACTAGAACAACCAAAACGTTTGGTCAAACCCAAACTATGCTCTATGTCCTTGGCCCTAGCGACCAAGACATCAAAATCTGTATAGTCAGTAGCCAAGGTGTAC
Organism: Hibiscus tridactylites; assembly: GCA_958450335.1. Classification (NCBI taxonomy): domain Eukaryota; kingdom Viridiplantae; phylum Streptophyta; class Magnoliopsida; order Malvales; family Malvaceae; genus Hibiscus; species Hibiscus tridactylites. The sequence continues at coordinate 74,981,257 of OY288281.1, forward strand.
CTCTTGATCTCTTCACTCAACCCATAGCGGAAACGGTCACAACGTTCCCTCTCAGTAGGAACAAGCTCAGATGCATACTGACTCAACCTGACGAATCGTATCTCATACTCAGTCACGGTCAGGTTACCCTGTAGCAAAGGCATAAACTCCCTCTTCTTCTCACCGAGATAACGAGGACCCAGATACTTCTTGCGAAAAGCTGAACCAAAGAACTCCCAAGTGATCTCGGCCTCTGGCATGCCCGTAGTAATGGTGACCCACCAAGTGTAGGCATCACCCTGAAGCAACAAAACTACGCATCCTAGCATGCGTGCCCCAGTACAACCCATCTGTGACAAAATACGGATAGTCTTGTCAAACCAAGTCTCGGATCTCTCGGGTGCCAACCCTCTGAACTCTTCGCCTCACAAACTGCGAAGCCTCTCAAGTGGCAAACCGGTGCCCTCACCCTGAGGTTGTGCCACTATCTGGCCCCCAGCCACTGCTGCCTGAAAAGCCCCGACTATCCCTTGAACTAGTGGAGCCAAATCTATCCCGACCAGTCCTTGGCTAACCTGAGGTTCCACACCCTCGGCTCTCGCCTCACCTCCCTCTTAACGAGAAGGAGAAGGTGGAGGTGGAGGAGCCTACGCCTCAACAACCGACTCAACTCCCAGAGCTGCTGCCCGTGGTTCTGGATGAACCATCCTAGGCCTCCCTCTAGGTCTCATCTCACAACTAGCAAGATAACAACTACAACATACAAACACATAAGGATTAAGCTAGCATAGGCAAGGGTCCAATCATGCTCAAGTATATTCCTTTACAAAATCTTTTCAAATAAGTAATAGTAGCAATGGGAACCCGACACTACGCCTCGACACCACAATCATGCTTCCAAACACCATGTGAACAAGCAAACAACAAGCATACATGGCAAAACATTCATCGAGACATAGCAATAACATAACACTTCAAACTTACCTCACTTACCTACCTGAGGTCTCGGAAACCTCATGCTCTGATACAAACAAATGTAACCCCCTCGTCCCGGTCTGAACGACTGACCAGTCCGAGTAGGTTACACGGGGAAAACCAAAGTGAAACCCGTTAAGGCTCCCTTTTAGTTAGCAACCCCATAAAATTTCTTTTAAACATTATCTTGTCTAAATGCTTTAATACATCCTATGTAAGATACGACAGCGGAAGGACAACGAAACAATACAAAACATACAAAACAAGCAATTTAAACATCCCATTTTATCCTTTACAACAGGCCGTATCGATACGCTAGAAGACCGAATCGATACGCCTTGACTTGGTCAACTACCCAAAGTCAACCTAAGAAGACCGTATCGGTACATTGGTTGACCGTACCGATACGCCCTCAACGGTCAACTTCTCACGAACAAACAACAAAGACCGCACCGATACACCTAAGACCCGTACCGATATGCCAAAATCTCGTCCATTTCTCAGATTTCCAGAGAGCTTTTGGCGTATCGATACACCCTCGTGTATCGGTACGCTAAGCCTAAAATGAAGTCCAAAGTGTAGGACCGTATCGATACGGCTCTTAGGCGTACCGATACGCCCTGCACTGCAAACTGCATTTTAGCTGCAAAACGCACCAATACTCAACTCTAGATGAAATTTACGACTCGCCTAGCAACAAACAAACCCTCATACAACATTTAGCAACCAACGCTAAACATACGGTGTTACTTAACCAAACAAACATGGCATCCCACACAAGATAAGCACTTAGATAGGAAACTTGCATAAATGCATACATAACTAAACCATTTCATTCATAGGAAGCAAACACTTACATAAACATTGTATATTAAGGTTTACATGCCTTAAAACATAGCACATAAGCAATCATGGAACATGGTCATAAGCCTTCAAAACACAAAGCATTTAGGTAAGAACATAAGCATGGTTTACAATCCACAACAAAGGCAATAACATCAAAACAAACAAATATGAGTCTAACAACGCCCATACAAAACACATAGCATCCCCATTGCTAAACTACCACATTATTTACTAAACCATACTTGAGCAACTACTAAAGCTTGGATGCCCCTTTTCCTTACTCCTTGCTAACTCCACGCTAATGATCTGCATTGTCGAAAACGAGAGCGTAAGCTAGAAGCTTAGTGAGGGTGCTCTAAAATAAAAACAACGACAATGTAGGGTTCAAGCATACCATCCTTAAGACAACTCACAAGTATACATAAGCATCAACATAACATCATAGCTAACATCACATGAATGCATTATCATGGCATATTACCTCATGTTATGCTCAACAAGATATAAGAATTATCATAACAACAAATCCACATGAACACGTATATTGGAAACTATTAGCTTACTCGGATATGCGAATAACTTCTGTTGAGATTTCTCACCCCTAACGTTCTCAACAATAACATTACCTTCGGTGGGATTACACTCATCACCGGTCGTTGCATGGATGGGATTACACTCATCATCACATGCCCTACGTGATACGTATCCGATTGTATGATGACCGAATTCGTATGCGATGTTGCCCGATCGTGATTCTAGTATGAAGTTGCAAACTTGAAACTTGAGTGTGGAAGTGATGTATTTGGAATGAAGATGGTGAAAGTTGTTGTTTTAATAGGTGCTGGAATGGTTGGTGATTATGGTTTGAAAGATAGATGTAAGGGAAAAAATGGATAGAAGTTGATATGGATGGAAAGAATCGGTGTGGAACAAGGAAGAACCAACAAGATAGTGAAAGTTGATCCGAACCTTACATGTTCTTACCCTTTGTGAAATGATGGAAGAAGATTGGATTGTGACCCTTTAGCTATAATTGAGCTAAGAACCAACAATATAATCAAATGGAAGTGATGGTGAAAGGGTGGAACTTGACCCGCTAGCTAGAAAGCTAGGAACCAACTCTATAAACAGAATGGAATGAAAAAGGGAAATTTGTCACAAGACTAGCTTGAAAGCTGATAAAGTTCTTAAAGAACAATGAAGAGAACACTCTCATATATTTTCATGTAAAAAAAGGTCCTTACAAAGGCAAATGAGCATCATATTTATAGTACATGGCAGCCTAGAATTTGAATGGACAAAACAATGCATTAAGGCTCCAATTTATGACATTCAATGGTTTGTCTTCAATCCTATAGAGTGTGGCCGATCATTTGTGTATTTTAGAATGAATTTGGACATAATAAGGCTTGAATGAAGACTTATACACGTCCAAGTGATGGATCCTTTGATATTCCACTTGCTTGGCTCTTAAAAGTGCATGTAGATGACTTGGAATGAATCTGCCCATGTTTGCATCTAAGTGTACGTGTCTCTTCCACTTACTTTATTTATTTCTCAACTTTATTGGCTGAATAAAAGCATAATAAATTCTTCTAAATGCTTCATCCTCCATGAAATTAAAAAAGACTCTTTTTGAATGGTGATAAAGATGACATGTCTCCTTGAAGAAGATGAAAAGTCTTCAATTGTTTCCATCTTAATACAAACGTGTAATGACACTAAAAACATAGAAAATATTAATCAAAATATGATAAAAATGTTATGCAAACTTAAAGAATTAATTGAACAAGTTCAATGAATGAACTAGTTTAATTAATGAACCTACATGCTTAAATGAAACACATACATAAGTGAAGTATTTTCATAAATGAAGTGCTTGCATAAATGCAACAACAAGCATATTTATTCTCATGGAATGAATGAACTATTATGCAACTACTCATGCAGTTTCTTATGCAACTTATTTCAACTTTCCAACAAACTCAAAACTTTTCAAGATCTAATTGTCGTTGTCATTTCTTCATTCATTTCCAGCATTGGCAAAACAAACTTTCCACAACATCTTGAATCATTTTAGATCTTGCACGAGTCATAGGACCTCTAGGAAATTCATTGGGATTCTTGCTGGTTGTGGTCACATCAGTCTCTCCCTTTTGAAAGCGATTTGCCCCCAAATCGTCACCTGCATCATAAGGAGATAGATCAACAACATTGAAAGTAGCACTCACATTATACTCACCGGGAAGGTCTATTTGATAAGCATTATCATTAATCCTCTCGACCACTTGGAAAGGACCATCTCCTCGAGGCATAAGTTTCAATTTACGTTGGGCTGGAAACCTCTCTTTCCTCAAGTGCAACCAAACAAAATCTCCTGGTTCAAAAGTTATTCGTTTCATCCCTTTGTTAGCTTGTTGCTCATATTGCTTTGTTCTTCTCTCAATGTTTTCCCGCACTTGTTGGTGAAGCTTCTTAACAAATTCAGCTCTATTTTGCCCATCCTTATTTTGAATTGATCAATAGGCAAAGGAAGCAAATCAATTGGGGTCAAAGGATTGAAACCATATACCACTTCAAATGGTGAACATTTAGTGGCGGTATGCAAGGAGCGATTGTATGCAAACTCAACATGTGCAAGTCCTCTTCCCAAGTCCTTAGATTCTTGCGTATAATTGTCCTAAGAAGCATGGACAATACACGATTAACAACTTCAGTTTGGCCATCCGTTTGTGGGTGACAGGTTGTAGAAAACAACTTTGTTCCAATCTTACTCCATAGCGTCCTCCAAAAGTGACTCAAGAACTTCACATCTCGATCAGACACAATAGTTCTTGAAACTCCATGTAATCTCACAACTTCACTAAAAAACAGATTAGCAATATGGGAAGCATCATTAGTCTTGTTGCATGGAATGAAATGAGCCATTTTTGAGAATCTGTCTACTACAACAAAAATAGAATCTTTTTTATTCCTTGTGCGTGGAAGTCCTAACACAAAATCCATGGAAATATCCTCCCATGGTGCATTTGGAATTGGTAATGGTGTGTAAAGTCCATGGGGGCATGACTTTGGACTTTGCCTTCTTACATGTGATGCAATGCTCACACCACTTCTCCACGTCTCGTTTCATCTTTGGCCAATGCAAATGTTCTTGCAATATAGAGTGCGTTTTGGCCACTCCAAAGTGTCCCATTAGTCCTCCACAATGGGCCTCTTTGATAAGCGATTCTCTAATGGATCCTTGAGGGATACAAAGCTTTCCTTCCTTGAAAAGATACCCATCAACCCTAAAAAACTTCTCATATGTTCCTTTTTCACAAGCTTTGTAAATTTCACCAAAATCATAATCAGATTCATAAAGATCTTTGATTAAGGTAAAACCTACCAATCTAGAATCCAAAAGGTTAAGAAGAGTATACCTTCTTGATAAAGCATCAACAATAACATTTTCCTTACCCTTTTTATATTTGATAACATATGAGAATGTTTCTAGGAATTCAACCCACTTGGCATGTCTCTTATTAAGCTTGTGTTGTCCCTTCAAGTGTTTCAGCGCCTCATAATCCGTGTGGATGATAAACTCCTTAGGCCATAGATAGTGTTGCCACGTTTCTAATGCCATAGTGAGAGCATACATCTCCTTGTCATAAGTTGAATAATTTAGAGTTGCTCCACTCAATTTCTCGCTGAAATATGCAATAGGGCGTCCTTCTTCAGATAATACAGCTCCAACTCCTAAACCTGATGCATCACATTCAATTTCAAAAACTTTATCAAAATCAGGTAAAGATAATAAGGGTGCATTGGTTAAAAGTTGTTTAATCAAACAAAAAGACTTCTATTGTTCGTCTCCCTAAAAGAAGCTAGAGTTCTTTTTGATAACTCCGGTCAAAGGTGCGGCTATGTTGCTGAAATTGGGAACAAACCAGCGATAGAAACTAGCAAGTCTATGAAAACTCCTCACTTGACTAATGTTAGTAGGTCTCGGCCATTCCTCAATTGCTTTAATCTTTTCTTGATCAACCTCCAAACCCTTTGAACTAACAACAAAACCTAAGAACACAACTTTGTTAGTGCAAAATGTACATTTTTGTAGGTTAGCATACAACTTTTCTTTTCACAAAACATCCAATACTAACCTCAAATGTTGAGCATGATCATTCAAAGTTTGGCTATACACAAGTATGTCATCAAAATACACCACACAAAACTTACCCAAGAATGGTCGAAGTATATGATTCATTAACCTCATGAATGTACTTAGTGCATTAGTTAAGCCAAATGGCATAACCAACCACTCATACAAACCTTGCTTGGTTTTGAATGCTGTCTTCCACTCATCTCCTTCCCATATTCTTATTTGGTGGTACCCACTCTTAAGATAAATCTTAGAAAAGATGTTAGAACCACTTAATTAATCAAGCATATCATCTAATCTAGGAATAGGATGACGATACTTTACCATTATCTTGTTCACTGCTCGACAGTCCATACACATACGCCAAGTTCCATCCTTCTTAGGTACAAGTAAAACCGGCATGGCACATGGACTAAGGCTCTCTCTCACAAAGCCTTTTTTCATTAACTCAGATACTTGTCTTTGCAACTCCTTAGTTTCTTCCGGATTGCTTCTATATGCTGGTCGATTTGGAATGATGGCTCCAAGAATGAAATCAATTTGGTGCTCTATTCCTCGAATAGGTGGAAGCCCATTCAGAATCTCCTCCGAAAACAAGTCTTCAAATTCCTGCAATAAAGAGACAATAAAAGATGGCAAATCAGGATCAAGATCATTAGTGTTCAAAAGATTTTCCTTGTACATGAGTACAAGTGCCCATTTCTCTGAAAGCAAACACTTTTTGATCTCTTTCTCTCTTACAAAAAGAATGGTTTGTTTTCCCTCATTTTTGTCACTCTCTTTGGATTTAAACTCTCTTTCTTTCTCTTTGACTGTTTTGAAACTCTCTCTCAAGTTGATTTGGTCTTTATGGACTTGTTTTGGTGAAAGATGGGCTAAAGTGATCTTTTTGGTTTGATGGGTGAAAGTGTAACGGTTGGTATAACCATCATGGATAACCCTTTTGTCGAATTGCCACAGTCTCCCCAACAAGATATGGCTAGCGTGCACTGGTAAAACATCACACAACACCTCGTCTTTGTATTTTCCAATGGAAAATGGCACAAGAACTTGCTTGGTGACTTTGAGTTCTCTTCCATCATTGAGCCATTGTAGCTTGTAAGGATGAGGATGCTTTGTTGTTGCCAATCTAAGCTTCTCTACCATCAAAGTACTAGCAACGTTAGTACAACTTCCTCCATCAATAATTACAAAGCATACCTTTTCGTTTACATGGCAGCGAGTATGGAAGATGTTCTCGCGTTGATCTTCTCCTTCTATGGCTTGCACGCTTAGGCTTCTTTTCACAATAAGAATCTCACCATCTACAACATGTTCCATCTCTTCTTCTTCTTCTTGGATAGGAACATCATCTTCTTCCTCCTCTTGGTCAGTTTTGATCTCTCCATCTTCTCGAATGAGCATTGTGTTGCGATTTGGACATTGGCTAGCAATGTGACCTCGCCCCAAGCATTTGAAGCATTGCACATCACAAGATCGAACTGGCATAGAGGTGCTCTTTCCCTTACTAGTTTCAGCAATGGGTTTGGCACTCTTTGTTGGAACGCTTCGTTCTTTAGGCATAAAGAATGCCTTATGTTTGTAGGTACCCTGCCCCCATTTAGGAGAAGAGCCTCCATTGGCACGAGTTGTGCCCTTCCTTTTGAGTTGCCTCTCGACCTTCATGGCCATATGAACCATGTCTTCGATCTCCACATAATGTTGCAACTCAACATTGGCCGCAATATTAGGATCAAGGCCGGATCATGGCTACTTCCATCTCTTTAAAGTAATCCTCAACACTACGGTTGCCTTGGGTGAGATTTTGAAGCTTGTTGAACAACTCCCTATGATAGTGAGTTGGAACGAACCTCCTACGCATAACGACCTTCATCTCATTCCAAGTAGAAATTGGATGTTCGCCATTGCGTCTCCTTCTAGATGTCAACTGATCCCACCATATTAGTGCATAATCTGTAAATTCAATGGCTGCAAGTTTTACCTTCTTAAGCTCGGAGTAGTTGTGGCACTCAAAGATGTGCTCAACTTTTTTCCCCATGCAAGATAAGCTTTAGGATACGTTCTTCCTTAGAAAGAAGGAATGGTTATTTTGATGTTGCTAAGATTATCATCAACTCTTGGCCAAGCTCTTTGGTACCTAGGTTCTCGACGCCTCAAACTTTGTTGGGAGGCTCGCTCGTCTATGAGTTCTTCGTCCACCTCTCCCTCATACTCTTCCTCATGATCGGAATTATGCCTTCGTTGAGATCTTTCCTCCAAATGATCTAATCATTCTTGCATCGACCCCAACCTTTGTTGCAACAACCTGTTTATCTCTCGGATAACATCTTGAAGATTGGAGTTAGTTGCATCTACGTTAACATTATTACTAGCACCAATAGTGTTTCTCACGAAATCTTGAGACATGGTTAACTAATAAACCTCACTAGCAAAAATTCTCACCGTTACACTCCAAGGAAAACACTCACACTCGTGTTTCACTCGGGATGACTTTTACCCTTGATGTGCACTCTTGCCTTTTACCACTCTTGTTCTCCTATCAAAGTCCTTAGAGAACTTACTCAAGGCTTAACAAGTTTGCTTGTGGAAATTGGCTGAAAGGAAGAGTGTAGAAGAAAAAAAGGCTATAGGTAGAAAAATAGAATGATTAGAAAATAACAAGGCAATAGGAAATAATAATTTGCTAAATTGAGTAATACCAACAACAACCAAACTTCCATTTTTTTTTCTTTTTTTTTCTTTTTTTTTATGCAAACCTGGAGTTAGAAACACTTAACTTACTAAATCAAAATAAGTCTAATGCCAAATGATACATATCTGATTGTATGATGACCGAATTCGTATGTGATGTTGCCCGGTCGTGATTCTAGTATGAAGTTGCAAACTTGAAACTTGAGTGTGGAAGTGATGTATTTGGAATGAAGATAGTGAAAGTTGTTTTAATAGGTGCTGTAATGGTTGGTGATTATGGTTTGAAAGATAGATGTAAGGGGTAAAATGGATAGAAGTTGATATGGATGGAAGAATCGGTGTGGAACAAGGAAGAACCAACAAGATAGTGAATGTTGACACGAACCTTACACGTTCTTACCCTTTGTGAAATGATGAAAGAAGGTTGGATTGTGACCCTTTAGCTATAATTGAGCTAAGAACCAACAATATAATCAAATGGAAGTGATGGTGGAAGGGTGGAATGTGACCCGCTAGCTAGAAAGCTAGGAACCCACGCTATAAACAGAATGGAGTGAAAAGGGGAAATTTGCCACAAGACTATCTTGAAAGCTGATAAAGTTCTTAAAGAACAATGAAGAGAACACTCTCATATATTTTCATGCAAAAAAAAGGTCCTTACAAAGGCAAATGAGCATCCTATTTATAGTACATGGCAGCCTAGAATTTGAATGGATAAAACAATTCATTAAGGCTCCAATTTATGACATTCAATGGCTTGTCTTCAATCCTATCAAGTGTGGCCAGCCATTTGTGTATTTTAGAATGAATTTTGACATAATAAGGCTTAAATAAAGACTTATACACGTCCAAGTGATGGATCTTTTGATATTCCACTTGCTTGGCTCTTAAAAGTGCATGTAGATGACTTGGAATGAATCTGCACATGTTTGCATCTAAGTGTATGTGTCTCTTCCACTTACTTTATTTATTTCTCAACTTTATTGGCTGAATAAAAGCATAATAAAGTCTTCTAAATGCTTCATCCTCCATGGAATTCAAAAAGACTCTCTCTTCGAATGGTGATAAAGATGACATGTCTCCTTGAAGAAGATGAAAAGTCTTCAATTGTTTCCATCTTAATCCCAATGTGTAATGACACTAAAAACACATAAAATATTAATCAAAATATGATAAAAATGTTATGCAAACTTAAAGAATTAATTGAACAAATTCAATGAATGAACTAGTTTAATTAATGAACCTACGTGCTTAAATGAAACACATACATAAGTTAAGTATTTTCATAAATGAAGTGCTTGCATAAATGCAACAACAAGCATATTTATTCTCATGGAATGAATGAACTATTATGAAACTACTCATGCAAATTCTTATGCATCTTATTTCAACTTTCCAACAAACTCAAAATGTTGCATGATCTAATTGTTGCTGTCATTTCTTCGTTCATTTTCCAGCATTGGCAAAGCAAACTTTCCACAGTATCTTGAATCATTTTATATCTTGCACGAGTCATAGGACCTCTAAGAAATTCATTGGGATTCTTGCTGGTTGTGGTCACATCACTACGAATGGGATTCCAATCATCATCACGTAATAATATATAATTTCCGGTGGAATATTACATCATCGTACTCCTCCTTGATGACTTTACGCCACCAAGGCCACGCGCGAATTTGACTCAACCGTGTGCACACTCATCTTAATGATCGATCATTTATACCCGGTAATTAACTAGTGCCAATCATACTCTCAAGTCACACCATGATACACCATTATGCATATCAACATATCAAACTCCACATACATCAATGTATATAACAACATACATAATCAACACATGCTTTACAAGTCTACATCATGCGTATTAAGCAAAACTCATAAAACACACAAGAGATTAAGCTACCAACTTAACCTCTACTTTGGATTGGCTTACCAAGCACAATCCAACTCCACAACCATACACTTGAACCAATTAAAACCAATTTAAATTATTTCACTCACCGAACTTCCTAAAGCAAACCGAGAAAAGCCGAATCAAGCCTCCACACTTTCCAAAATTGTGCCCGAAGCTTCTCCAACGTTTCATCTTGATTCTAACCAATCAAAAATAATGTATTACTCAACCAAATCATCACCAAACACTGTCACAACCCCAAACTACAACCATAAGCCAAATTCTTACAATTTCAAACCAAAGGCAACACCAAAAATCCCATTTTCGTTCTCTCACCAAACCCACCAGAAAACTACTAATTCCAACACCCAAAACATCATTAAACACCTTCAAAACATCTCTCTAACATTGCTATAACATCAGCCCCACTCTCCAACATGAAACCACACTAAAAACCCAAGTTTTGACACTGTTAAAATACCCCTAAAAACCCATTTCAGGATTTTTGATAAAACCCCATCATTTTAAGTTATAATGTGCCTTAGGGAAAGATTAGATCATATCTTAACTCTACAAATAAAAAACAAATCAAAAAGCCATTAAAGTTTCATCCTTTTCTTTCAAAGCTTTGAAAACTTGAAATTTTCAACAATGGTGTTTTCCAAAAACTAAAACCATCAATGTGCTAGGAATGAAGAGGACAAGTCAAGAATGGTCTTACCTTGTTGAAATCACTTGAAATGAAGAAGGAAATGAATGAAATAGTAATTGGGGTTTTAGAGAGTTTTTAGGTCGTGGAAATGAAACCAAGGAAGAAGATGAAGACCTCTTTTTTTGTGTCAAAAAGGCTCTTTTACTCATCTTATTTCCTTTATCTAAAAAATTACGAAATTGCCATTAATGAAATTCAAATCCTTTTAAAATAAAGCCAAAGTTTATTTTAATCAAAACGAGTCCAACGACTCGAACCCAATTCTCACTCTCGACCCCCAAACCTGGGTGTTACAGACTCACTAGGATTGAACTTAATTTCTGTCTCTCTAAGGTATCTCATGCATGCATTCTTGCATTTTTAGTTTGCTATTTGAATATTTTCTAACTCAGTTTACTTTGCTCGAATTCTCCTTATTTCTGCCATTTTTGTTGTTTTGTCACTACACTGCAAATGTCGCTGCAAAAATATCGTATTATTGCAGCCAAGACTAATGCTGTATTGTGATGTCCCTGTATAATCGCTCTTTAGATTGCGTCCAGTCATGGATGCTGCATTGACAGCTGTCAACAATTGCCAGGATAAGATCAAAGGACAATGAGTTGACAGTTAGTTACACCAATTTTTGTCCGAACATGATGTTGGCGCATTGAAATGGTAATTGTTGCCACATTAATAGCTGTCAATACCTCTCAGGATAAGATCAAATGACAATGAGCTGGCAGTTAGTTACGACAATTGTTGTACGAACTAGATGTCGCCACATTGAAATAGGATTATTACCGAATTGCGTCCAGGATTGTTGGTGCATTGAAAGCTGTCAAAAAGACAAGATCAAATAACGATGAGCTGGCAATTTGGTGCAACTGCCTTGTACGAATTTTCACAACATCAATGTAACACCTGTGTTTTGGGGTTATGAGTTAGACGCGTGTGTTTGGTTCGAGTCGTTAAAACCGATTTAATTTAATTGGACCTTAGTTTTGATTTAAATGAGATTTAAAATTAAAGGAGTGGTATTTTTGTAATTAAAGTGAAATGTGGAAGACCACCTTTTTGAATAAAAAAGAAAAATAAAGTTGTCTTCTCCCTCTTTTTGCATTTCACGTGAAAATCAACCCAAACCCTCTCTAAACCCCTACTCCACTATTCCATTTGCTTTCTCCATCAATTCAAGAGCATTTTTGAAGGTAATTTCACATTTGAGTTCTCCTCATCATCCCCATCGTTTTCATGGTCTTAGATTTCAAAACCATCACCATTTGCATTTTTCAAGTTTATGGAAAGTTTGGATTTTTAATGGGTTTTTTCATTTGTTTTTGATTTTTTGAGTTGGGTTTTGAATTAACCTCACTTAGATACATCTAATATCTTAAAATGGAAGGATTTGGGAAAAATCCCGAAGTGGGTCTTTGGGGCATTTTTCAAAGTGTCAAAAGTTGAGTTTTTGGTGTGTTTTTGTGTTGGGTTGAAGGGCTGATGGTATAGGGTAGTTAGGGAAGTGATTTGGAAGCCTTTAGGTGTCATTTGGGTGTTGGAAATTGTGGTTTTCAGCTGGGTATTTGGGGAGCACGAAAATGGGAGTTTTGTGGCTAGTTTGGGTTTGAAATGGTGAAGTCTTGACTTGTGTTTGTGAGTTGGAATTGTGATTGAGTTTAGCATTGAATTGGTGAGTAATATTTATGTTTTGATTGGTTAGAAGCTAGAGGAAACATCGGAGAAGGATCAGGATCGAATCCGGAAATTGAGGAGGCTTGACTCACTTGCTTGGTTTGCTAAGGAAGGGTGGTGAGTAAAACTTTAAATTGTTTTAAAGTTGGTTCAAGTGTGTGTAGTGGAGGTATTGGAATGAGATTGGTAGGCCATTCCAAGGTAGAAGTTAAATTGGTAGTTTAACTTCTTGGTTGTTAATGAGCATTAGATTCCTATGCCTATATTGATCTTATGAAGTATGAATTGACTTTGTATGTGTATACATTGTTGTGTGTGATGATGGTTGTATGATATAAATGATGGTTGTTGTAATGTGGTTTAAAAGAAATTGGCACTAGTTAACTTACTGGGTGTAAATGATCGATCATTAGGATTAGTGTGCACACATTTGAGTCAAATTCGCGCGTGGCCTTGGTGGCGTTAAGTCATCAAGGAGGAGTATGGTGATGCAATATTCCACCGGAAATTATTTATATATACGTGATGATGAGTGGAATCCCATCCGTAGAGCATGTGGTGATGAGTGGAATCCCACCCATGCAAGGTCCGATGATGAGTGAAATCCCACCGAGGTAATGTTATTGTTGAGAGTAAATCCGCTCATCCGAGTAAACTAATAGTGGTCAATGTACTTGTTCATATGGTTATGTTGTTGAGATGAATGATTTAAATTGTTGAGCTTAATATGATGTAAGATGCCATATTTATGACTCTTGTAATGCTAGCTAGGTTGTTGTGAGATGCCTATGTATGTTGTGTGTGATGTTAAGGATTGCATGCTTGAACCCTGCATTGTCGTTGTTTTTGATTTTAGAGCATCCTCACTAAGCTTCTAGCTTACGCTCTCATTTTCGACGATCCAAATCAGTAGCTCGGAGTTAGCAAGGAGCAAGGCAAAGGGGGATTCCAAGCTTGTAGTTGCCTAAGTATGACCTAGTAAAAAAGTTGTAGATTAGCAATGGGGCTATTATGTGTTGTGTATGAGCGTTGTATGACTCATAGAAGTTGATGATGTTTATGCTTTGCTTGGATTTGTAAACCTTGTTAAGCCTTGTTGAATGCTTGTTTGAGATGCCATGCTTTTGGATGAGAACATGTGTTAGTGATGCATGTAAATCTTTATGTGATGACTTGTGCCATTTGGCCTTTTTGAGCTCTTAAGCATGCCTATTTATGCAATATTTATCCTTTGTGTGAATGCCATGTGTAGATGCCTTGTTAATCACCTAAATTACTCTATATGCTAATTCTTTGTTGTAGTATGTGGCATGAATGTTTGTATATGGCTAGGGAAGTCCTAAAATGCATTTAGAGTTGAGTCTTGTATTGTTTTGCTGAAATTTGGAGACTTACAGTGCAGGGCGTATCGGTATGCCTAAGGGCCGTATCGATGCGGTCATGCTTGCAGGACTCATCTTTGGCTTGGCGTACCGGTACACGAGTGTGTATCGATACGCTCTTTGCTCACTGGAATTCTGAGAATTTGGTGTGTTTTTGGCGTATCGGTACAGGGTTGAGGCGTATCAGTACGAGTTTATCTCGTTGACCACGAGATGTTGACCGAGAAGGGCGTATCGGTATGCTCAAGGGCCGTATCGATATAGTCTTGTTGTGTTGACTGAAGGGTGTTGACTTAGTCAAGGCGTATCGATACCCTTGATTGGTGTATCGATACGACCTGCCATGTAAGTGTAAAATGAACTGTTTAATGTGTGGTTTTAGGTTCGAATGTGATTCTTTCTTGATGTTTTCCGCTGACGTGATCACTTAGGAATAAAAATGCCTATTGACAAGATTAAATTAAAAGAAATTTTCTAGGGTTGCTAACCGAGGGGGAACCTTAAAGGGTTTCACTTCGGTTTTCCCCGTGTAGCCTACTCGGACCGGTTATCCGGCCAGATCGGGAAGAGGGGGTTACATTTGTTGGTATCAGAGCCTGAGGTTTCCGAGACCTTGGGCAGGTAAGTGAGGTAAGTTTGATGTGTTAAGCAATTGTTATGTTTCGGTGTATGCTATGCTATGTATTCTTGTTGTTTGATCGTTCATATGGTGTTTGGAAGCATGATTGTTGCGTTTGGTGTAATGTCTAGTACCCATTGCTACTATTACTTAATTTAAAAAGGTTTTGTAAAGGAAAGTACTTGAGCAAAGTTGGACCCTTTCCTTTGCTAACTTAATCCTTATGTGTTTGTTTGTTGTAGTTATTATCTTGCTAGTTGTATCATTAGACCACGAGGGAGGCCTATGATGGTTTAGCCGGAACCACGAGCACAAGCTCCGGGGATTGAGCAGATTCGTGGGGCGCAGGCTCCTCAACCTCCTCCACCTCCTCCTCATCAAGAGGGAGGTGAGGTGGGAGCCGAAAGCGTATGACCTCAAGTTAGCCAAGGACCGGCCGGAATAGATTTAGCTCCCCTAGTTCAGGCGATAGCCGGGGCTTCCCAGGCTGTAGTGGCTGGGGGTCAGGCAGTGGCACAACCCCAGGGAGAGGGTACTGGTTTGCCATTGGAGAGACTCCGTAGTTTGGGAGGTGAAGAGTTTAGAGGGTCGACACCGGAGAGGTCTGAGATGTGGTTAGAGAAGACCGTCTGTATCCTGGCATAGATGGGATGTACCGGGGAACGCAAGCTAGGGTGTGTCATATCTTTGCTTCAGGGTGATGCCTACACTTGGTGGGTCACCATCACTTCGGGTATGGAAGAGGTTGAGATCACTTGGGAGTTTTCGAGTCGGCTTTCCGTAAGAGATATCTGGGTCCTCGATATCTTGATGAGAAGAAGAGGGAATTTATGGCTTTGCTTCAGAGGAGTATGACTGTGACAGACTATGAGATCAGATTTGTCAGGCTGAGTCAGTATGCATCCGAGCTTGTTCCTATTGAAGTGGAACGTTGTAACCGTTTCCGCTATGGGTTGAATGAAGAGATCAAGAGGTACACTTTAGCTTCTGACTACACAAATTTTGATGTCTTGGTCGCTAGGGCCAAGGACTTGGAGCACAGTTTGGGCTTGACCAAACTATCTGGTGGTTCTAGTTCTGGTAAGAGATCTAGTGACTTTGATAGAGGTGATGCCAAGAGGCATCGGGACAACCGGTATCACTATGACCATAGACATGGTGGAGGTAACCACAGTAGGGGCCAACAGGGCCAGAGGACTGGTGGGAGGTTGCCCACGTGTGCTAGTTGCAGGAGGAATCACACCGGTGAGTGTTGGGGAAATTTTCACTCGTGTTGGGGTTGTGGAGCTAGGGATCATATTAGACGTGACTGTCCACATCAGGTGGGACATGCACCAGCTCAGGCTCCTGCTAGAGCCAATAACTTTCAGAGAGGCCGCGGGCGCGGTATAGGTAACTTCCAGCCGAGAAATGATGGCCAGAGGAACATAGCACATGTAGTTGCAGTCGAGTCGGAGGGCGGAGGTCAGGCCAGAGTTTATGCTCAGCGTGGGGATCAACATGACACAGATGTGATTGCAGGTAACTTCTTGATACAGTCTTTGGGTTTGCTTTCTTTGATTGACTCCGGGTCTACACATTCTTATATTCTGAGTGAGCATGCAAAGTTGTTGAAATTGCCCTGTGAAATATTAGAGGTAGGAGCTAGTGTTACTAGTTCATTCGAGGATACGGTAGTAGTTAGAAAGATGTACAGAAGGTGTCTGTTGATGGTTCAGGGACATGTGTTTCCAGTGGATATGATGGAGCTACCATTTTATGGCTTTGATGTAATTCTGGGTATGGACTGGCTCACTGAGCATAGAGCTAGGATAGACTTTGAGACTAAGAGGATTTCTTGAGACTCACAGATGATTATGAGATAGTGGTGGTGGGTGAGAACGTGAATTTCTTATCCAATGTAGTTTTAGTTCTAGAGGCTAAGAGATTAGTTGAGATGGGTTGCGAAGCATATTTGGCCTATGTGATGAATCCAAACATGAGTGAGGTTAGACCTCAAGACATCTGGACAATGTGTGACTTTCCTAGTGTGTTTCCGGAAGAGTTGTCGGGTTTACCACCTGATAGAGAGGTAGAGTTTGCTATAGAGACTTATTCAGATTCAGCTCCTGTTTCGACTGCTCCGTATCGTATGGCACTGAAAGTACTGAAAGAGTTGAAGACTCAGTTGCAAGAGTTGACAGATAGAGGCTTCATTTGGCCTAGTTCTTCGCCTTGGGGTGCTCCAGTTTTGTTTGTGAAGAAGAAAGATGGAAGCATGAGAATATGTATAGATTACAGGCAGTTGAATCAGTTAACGGTGAAGAACAAGTATCCATTGCCTAGAATTGATGATTTGTTTGACCAGTTGAGAGGCGCATCAATCTTTTCGAAGATTGACTTGAGGTCAGGTTACTACCAGCTAAAGGTAAGAGAGGTTGATGTACCGAAGATGGCCTTTAGGACTAGATATGGTCACTATGAGTTTTTAGTCATGCCTTTTGGGCTGACTAACGCACCGGCTGCTTTCATGGATATGATGAATAGGATTTTTCATTAGTACCTAGATCAGTTTGTAGTTGTTTTTATAGATGATATCTTGGTGTATTCGCGAACCGAAGAAGACCACGACCGACACTTAAGACTAGTTTTGAAGACTTTGTTAGATAATCGGTTGTATGCGAAGTTGAGCAAGTGTGAGTTCTGGATCCGAGAGGTAGTCTTCCTAGGGCACGTAGTGTCAGCCGATGGGATTAGAGTTGATCCGAAGAAAATAGAGGCCATTGTTGAATGGAAGAAACCGAAGTTAGTAACAGAGGTTCGTAGCTTTCTAGGCTTAGCTGGATACTATAGAAGATTCGTAGAAGGTTTCTCGAAGTTAGCCGCTCCATTGACACAGAGTGTTCAGTTTGAGTGGTCAGATGCAAGACAGAGAGCCTTTGAGAAGTTGAAAGAAGCTTTGACCCAAGCACCGATCTTGATTCAGCCAGAGTCTGGGAAAGACTATGTACTTTACAATGATGCTTTCTATGTAGGCCTAGGTTGTGTTCTCATGCAAGACAAGAGAGTGGTGGCTTATGCCTCGAGACAGTTGAAGACTCATGAGCGTAACTATCCGACCCATGACATAGAGTTAGCTGCGGTTGTGTTTGCTCTGAAGATTTGGAGGCATTATTTGTACGGTGAGAAGTGCACAGTGTACACAGATCACAAGAGTTTGAAGTACATCATGACTCAGCGAGATTTGAATCTCAGAAAACGTAGGTGGTTAGAGTTGCTAAAGGACTATGATCTTACGATTGAGTACCATCCGGGTAAGGCCAATGTAGTGGCTGATGCTTTGAGTAGAAAGGTAGCTGTAGATTTGAGAGCCATGTTTGCTAAATTGAGCTTGTCAGGAGATGGTGGCTTGGTGGCCGAGCTTGAGGTCAGACCTACTCTAGGTCAGTTGATTAGGGAGAAGCAGCTCTTAGATAGATATTTGGCACCTCACGTGCAAGACATAGCCGAGGGTAGACCTTTTAGATTACAGTTTCAGTACCGATGGGGTCTTGTGTTTCAGAAATAGGATAGTTGTGCCAGAAGACAGTGACTTGAGACGTACGATCTTGACTGAAGCGCACATTAGTCCTTTTGCTATGCACCCTGAAAGTACGAAGATGTACCGCGATTTGAAGAATGAGTAATTTTGGGTTGGTTTGAAGAGAGATGTGGCCGACTTCGTGAGTAAGTGTATAATGTGTCAGAGAGTGAAGGCGGAACATCAGGTTCCCTCAGGTTTGTTGTAACCGTTGAGAATTCCGGAATGGAAATGGGAGAACATTACCATGGATTTTGTTTCGGGCTTGCCTTTGACTCCTACGAAGAAGAACTCAATTTGGGTTATAGTAGACCATTTCACGAAGTGTGCTCACTTCTTGGCAGTCAATACGACTTATACTTTAGATAGATTGGCCGATCTGTAGATCGGGGAGATTGTTAGACTGCATGGTGTGCCGAAGTCTATTGTGTCCGATTGAGATCCGAGGTTTACAGCTCGATTTTGGGAGTGTCTGCATACAGCTTTGGGTACCCGTTTGAATTTCAGCACGTCTTATCATCCTCAGTCAGATGGTCACTCAGAGAGAGTTATACAGATTCTAGAGGATATGTTGCGATGTTGCATCATTGATTTTCAGGGTACATGGGAGAAGCACTTGCCTCTAGTTGAGTTTGCTTACAATAATAGTTTTCAGTCGAGCATTCAGATGGCTCCGTATGAAGCCTTGTATGGTAGGAAGTGTAGAACTCCAGTTTGTTGGGCCGAAGTGGGGCAGAAGTTGTTACCTATGCCGAATTTTCTTAAGAAGACAACCGACAAGGTGAAATTGATTTGCGATCGATTGAAGGCTGCTTCGGATAGGCAGAAGTCCTAAGCAGACTTGAAGAGGAAGGAAGTTGAGTTCTCAGTGGGTGACAAAGTGTTCTTAAAGGTGTCTCCGTGGAAGAAAGTAATGAGATTTGGTCGAAAGGGGAAGTTGAGTCCAAGGTACATAGGACCGTATGAGATTGTGAAGAGGGTTGGTCCAGTTGCTTATCAGTTGCGTTTGCCATCCGAGCTAGAGAAGATACACGATGTGTTTCATGTTTCGATGCTCCGTAAGTATAGGTCAGACCCATCACATGTTATGCCCGTAGAAGAGATTGAATTGAATCCGTGTAACCCCCTTAGCCCGGTCTAGACGGTTGACCCGAACTACGAAGATTACACAGGGAAAACCAAAGTCAACCCGAAAGTCAACCCTGATTAACGACCCCTTTTTTTAAATATTAAAACTTCTCTAGATGCACAAGGACCAAAATGTAAATTTTGGAAAATAAAAGGACTTTCAAGATTTTAGTTTTACCAAACCACAATTAATCATATTACAAGCCTCTCTACCAAATTTCAGCTTAAAAATACATCCCAAGCTCAAGCAATTGCAATTACAACTTTCAGGACTAAAATGTAAAGCATGCAGAATCTGTCCAACGGTCACCCGTTTCGAAACACTGACACCCGTATAGAAACACTCGTGTCGTACGCCCGTATCCAAACGGTGTTGACCGTTTCGATACGCGGGTATGTTCCGAAACCAGTTCAAAAAAGGACACTTCCAGTAGCAAAAGTGTTTCGAAACACTTCCAGCCGTTTCGAAACGCCCAAGCCATTTCAAGCACCCGTTTCGAAACAGCCAAGGGTGTTTCGATACACCCTGCCCAGAAACAGCAGAAAAATCTGGTTTTTCACTTCCAAACACCATCAAACATAATTGAAACCATTCCAAAATATATCATCAACATGATAAGCATTATAACTAACAAATTACATTTAAAACTAGATACAAAGCAATCATTAGGCACACCAACTCCCTAATCACATTCAACACAAGATCTTGCTTTTAAACAAAGAGCATAGCATATCCATTTATGAAGAAGAAGATTCAAATATGGCAAAACGATCAACAACAAGGTTCAAACCATAACCCGAACATGGTCAACATACACAATCTCATTACACAACAACATAAAAGACTCTCCCCCCATTGCCTTTATTATCTATAGCTATAAGCCAAGACATACTTCTCAAGTGGAGCTCTTCTTGAATCCCTTTCTTATTGCTGTCCCAAGTTCAAATATCTGCATTGATGGACAAAAAGGAGCGTAAGCACATAATGCTTAGTGAGGAATGCTCAAAACCAAAACACCATCAATGCAACGAATCATAAAACCTTCTTTAAATGTGGATACAATTCAATAAACCAAAGCATTGTTTGAAAACCTCCTTTGAAACAACATTGCATTAAATCATGCATTGCTCAACATGAAAACCAACCTTTAACTTTGAAATGCTAAACAACTCACCCCAAACCACATTCTTGCAAATACTATCATTTAAACCTTTTCAAGCATGAACACTTCATACAAAGTTTAACTCAATTATCGGTACAATCACAACCCCTCAACACCCGTGATGGAGTTTATCGGTACAATCACAACCCCTCAACATCACTCATCGGTAGTTGTATAACCCACTAACGAGAGTACGAGACACATAACACAAGATCCCCACACGGACTTTTAACCACCGTTGTGACCTTAACAAGATCCACTCACGAACTTTTAACCACCGTTGTGACCTTAACAAGATCCACACACGGACTTTTAACCACCGTTGTGATCTTACCTCTCTCGTTAGGAATACTTGGATGGAGTTTACGGTACAATCACAACCCCTCAACATCCAAGGCGACTTTACTTACGATGCACCCAATCCTATAGCCGGCTAACTATATTCGATTCAAGTACTTTAGAACCAATACATCACTTGCCAAAATATTTTAAATACCATCATCAATTCATTGTTTTAAAGCATTAATCAAAGCCATTAAACATCATGCATCTCCATGCATCATTACCAAATTAATAACATGTCAAATCAAGGATCTCTTACCTTAAGCATCCTTCAATACATGGCTTTCAAAACCAGCATTAATCATGCTAAAACATGCTTTCAAAACATAAATTAAACTTGCAATTTATAACTAATGCATCAAACCACAACTTAGCACATCCAAGGGAGTTTTTCCGAAAACTTACTCCTGGGCTTAGCTAAGTTGTTTAGACTTAAACTAAGCTCCCAAAACCTCCAAATAATCGTTTCAAAGTTGGAAAACCATCTCCACTCACCGATACACAAAACTATGCTAGCCGACAAGCCTCCCAACCATCCGAAACTTCCAACACCACCTCTATTGCTTCCAGATCATTCTCCCCTGTTTTAAACACATAACAACAGAGGATTAATGCATCACCATTCATTAAAATCACCAGCAACACAACTCAACTCGCTGCTCTACCCAAGAACCTCTTTTCGACTACCAAAAACAACCGAAATCACCTCCAAACTCTCCCAAAACAAAGCCCAGCCAAGATCTATCAATTCTAACCTCTTATAAACATCAATTAAAATAAAAAAGCAACATAAACATGACCTTATACCTCCAGCAATAGCAGATCACCAAAACCACCCCCCAAAACCACCATTCTAGCAAGCAAAACTTAGGAAAACAAACATATTCGGGATTTGATTGATAAAACCTCATTTGTAACATCAATTAACATCCAAAATACATTAGAAAACAACCTCAAAACAGAGCCTAACCAAGATCCACGAAAATCTCCAAGATCTCTTCTAAAATCTTGAGTTTTAAGCCAAAATCTTGTTTCCAACACTAAAACCATTCATAAAACTTTAATAAAGGATTGACAACTTGGGAATTTCAGTAAAGAACTGAGTATTTAGAGGAGAAGAACAAGCTTACCTCTAAATGATGATTTCTCCTTATTTTGGGCAAGTTTCCATGAAAATTCAATGTAGAAAACTCTTAGATTTGATGAAAGATTGATTAGGAATCAAAGAGGAATTGAAATGTCATCAAATGAAGTGTAAAATCAAAGTAAATTTGCTGGAGAAATGTGTTTGGTTGAAAGGAAATTGAGAGAAAATGAAGAGAGGGAAAATTTGTGAAAAGTAGTTATGAATAGTCAAAGTTAGTTTCTCATTTAATTAAACCTCATTTCCTTCAATTAAAACATTAATAAAATTACCAAAATTAAGGGAAAATCTGGAGAAAAACATTTTGGGTAAATTAGCTCCTTAAAGATTCAAAGTTTCAATCCTTTACAAAACAGTCACTATTTCACTTATGCAAAAACTGCGATTTGGTCACTACACCGTAATGTAATATTTCCAAACTTCATTTTGTAAAATTAATTTCACCATTCTCTTTTATATATTAAATGAGGATTTTTAGATATTTTTCTATATTTTTAAAGTATCCCGAACTAGGTGTTCCCTAAAACCTCCTTTTATATTCGAACCGTTTCTCAGACCGGTCCGGTTCAGACCCTAAACTTCTAAGCCCAAATTTGGGGTGTTACAACTCTCCCCCTCTTAGGAAATTTCGTCCTCGAAATTTCAACCTGCGAAAAGAGCACGATACCAAACTTCCCAAAGCAACACACAAAGTAACATAGGAGACTTAATCATCACTGAAACATCCTCAACCCAAAACACCACAAAACCAACACATCCTCAAATCAAACTCACTCTATACCCAAATCCAACACCACTACTTACGGTTCAAGACTTCCAGAACACTCGGTTATTAACCTCAGCTTAACTTTTCACACTTTTGAACTGTGCAAAGCCCCAACAACCCGAAGAATCTTCAAATCTTTACAACTTACTCCACCTTATCTCATAACTCCCTCAGCAAAACTCGCACACACGGTGACAACAACCCATCTAGTTTCAGCCACCATGTGACCCACCACCTTCGCTGCTCCTAAAACCCCTTGCAAAACCGCTCAACTCCTTTCAAAGATTACCTCAACAAGCAAAAATTTCTTAAGCAACAACTGCTTACTCAACTTCTCAATATATTGATAACATTCCTTCACATCCGCCACTATCACTACCATAACAACTCATCAAAACTACTCACACAACATCCAAAAACCACGTCACAAGACTCCAACCTTAACTCCGCCAGCTGTTCCACTCACCCCTAGCTAACTTACAAAAGATTTACTTATATCAACTAACAAACCACTTTTCTCAAGAACCCGACCAACCAACAATGGCCCTTGAACTTACATTGTCTTTCCACTTCAAGCTTGACCATAACACTAACCTTACCTGGATACCACCCATTCCATACAAACATATTAAGATTACGAAACCTCTACTCATTCCAAGCCAAACCTTATCCACAGCTCTCAACACAACCTCCTCCCAACTTCTCTAAGGTTTCTATGAACCATCACCTATATAAACAACCCTCCTATTGCAAACATCAACGCCAAGACGACTCAACACTCCAGAAACACATCCACTAGCCTACAACATCATCTAACATAAAGAAACTACCACAACTATTAGCTATTCACAACCACCTTGACCGATTCTAACTTCAACCGGTAACCTCCTCACCACCACACCACTAAACTCTTTAAGCACCTAAACACATCCCTTTCGCCAACATGCTAGATCGCACTCACTATTACTGACAACTTGTTTACTACCTTCTACTACTTCTAGCATTCACCTAGCACCAAAACAACACTTAAAACCCACCATCCAACCTAATCCTACCACAACACTAACGGACCCAACTAGCTATTAGCAAGTGTGAACGTTTGTATGCATGGTCGCCAATATGCCCTATCAATGCCTGTGTACATGTATGCAAAACCTCTAATGTCATGTCGCATGTATGCATGTACCAACATATATATATATATAATATAACAAATGGTTTTAATTGTGCATGTATGTCGGTTCACACTTACCAACAACATCCTCAGAATCCGCCTAAGAACAACCTCTTACCTTACTTCTAACTTTTCCAGCTCTACCATTCTAACAATCTGCTAGCTACAAAATACTCCACTAATACCCTCTTCACACTAAAGTTGTTCCCAAAACAACACCAGCTACTACCCCAACTTGCTAGCTATAAGACCTTACCCACTACACAAGGGAATCCAAACCGGAACCAAACAAAGATAACTAGGGCAAGGATTACTTAACAAAGTTACCTGTAATCACCTCATTGCCCCGGAGCTCCAACAGACAAACTCTCTTACCCGCAGGACCGTTATTCTTTGGCCGCACCGCCGCAGCACCAACCAACACCTTAAGGTCATCACCGTCACCCTGCGGTAAAGAACACTAACTACCTCGAGCCAACTCTAAACAATTCCGCCTCAAATATCCAACAGACCCACAATTCCAACAAGATCCATCCTCTAACCACCTCACACCTTTCCGCCTTTCTAGCCACCTCCGAACTCTGTCTCGGCCGCGCTCACGACCCTTCTGAGATCCTTTTGCACCCACTGAAGCTGATCTCACCACTTGAGGACAATTCCGCTTCACATGCTCCTTAGAACCACAGTTCCAACAAACTCCCACGCCCCAACAGATTCCAACGTGACATCTTCCACAATGGTCACACATCAGCAACCGAGCTACCACTCCTTGGTCATCTTACACTTGACCGACATCTGCACTACCACCCAGACTTCGATTCACGCAAACCCTTCTGTCACGTAGCCTCTTACGCTGACCACTCTCGAGGTCAGTACCCACAGCTCTTTTACTTAAACTTTCCCCCACGTTGTTTAACCCCTGAGAACTTCTCTCCAAGGTATCTTCCATTAAAGGCAGACACAAAGAACTCCCAATCTATATCATGGATATTCGTTGCCACCGCCACAGATGTCCACCAAGCACAAGCATCCTCCAACATTAACAAGACAACACTTCCCAACTTACAGGCGTTGTCACACCCTTCCTGATCCAAAATCGGAATTATACTGGCTAACCAAGCCTCAAACGCCTCAGGTATCGAACCATGATACTCCACAGCTCCCAAATCATATAAACGTTGTTTTGACATACTCGCATGTCCGACAGTCAGCACGTCTACAGGCCTCACTTTCACCACAGCATGAGATGTTTCCGACACCCCTTGAACCACAGGTGATGAATCCTTCATCACAGAACCAGCTTTCTCATTCTGCCTTACTTCCTCAACTTCATGCACTGTCGACCGAAGCGTTACACTCCCACCAAAAAGTGAATTCCACCCCGTAACAACCTGCTCTAAAGCAGCAACCATCGTACCCAACTGCCATTCTCTCACCGATCTCATTGTGCTATTATTAACAAAGCAATGATAACAAAACAAATAAAACGATAAGGCCAGCTTCAAGCAAGGATTCAAGACTCCAACTTCAACATAACACAATAGCTATAATAATAAGGCAATGGGTATCCCGAATTCTCCCCTTTTATATGACACAACAATCAATAAAAACATGGATATCACAACATCGAGCATATCAATCAGCAAACTTCAATCATGCTCTCATCAAACAACATTCACCCTCAACAGCATAATATCAACATATCATACCCATCACATTTTCATTATTCAGAAAATCAACTCACAACACCAGCATATCACCAATACATGTTCACACTAGCTCACCGAAGATTCATAACCAAAAAGCATGATAAAACATCAACAATTCACTCAGAAACGTATTTTTCAACAAACTTTCAACCACACATCAGAATCAACATCCAACACTTACTATAACAACTTACCACAAACTTACCATCGCCCCAAATATTCGCAACTTGGCTCTGATACCAACAAATGTAACCCCCTTAGCTCGGTCTAGACGGTTGACCCGAACTACGAAAATTACACAGGGAAAACCAAAGTCAACCCGAAAGTCAACCCTGATTAACGACCTTTTTTTAAATTTTAAAACTTCTCTAGATGCTCATTAAACCTATATGAAAGCCCAAGCACCTTGGAAGAGAAAAGCACAACGATCGGAAACGTTTAAGGACTTAATTGCAAGAAATACACTTTTAGGGACCAAAATGTAAATTTTGGAAAAAAAAGTACTTTCAAGATTTTAGTTTTACCAAACCTCAATTAATCATATTACAAGCCTCTCTGCCAAATTTCAGCTTAAAAAGACATCCCAAGCTCAAGCAATTGCAATTACAACTTTCAGGACTAAAATGTAAAGCATGCAGAATCTGTCCAACGGTCACCCGTTTCGAAACACTGACACCCGTATAGAAACACTCGTGTCGTACGCCCGTATCGAAACGGTGTTGACCTTTTCGATACGCGGGTATGTTCCGAAACCAGTTCAAAAAAGGACACTTCCAGTAGCAAAAGTGTTTCGAAACACTTCCAGCCGTTCCGAAACGCCCAAGCCATTTCAAGCACCCGTTTCGAAACAGCTAAGGGTGTTTCGATACACCCTGCCCAGAAACAGCATAAAAATCAGGTTTTTCACTTCCAAACACCATCAAACATAATTGAAACCATTCCAAAACATATCATCAACATGATAAGCATTATAACTAACAAATTATATTTAAAACTAGATACAAAGAAATCATTAGGCACACCAACTCCCTAATCACATTCAACACAAGATCTTGCTTTTAAACAAAGAGCATAGCATATCCACTTATGAAGAAGAAGATTCAAATATGGCAAAGCGATCAACAACAAGGTTCAAACCATAGCCCGAACATGGTCAACATACACAATCTCATTACACAACAACATAAAAGACTCTCCCCCCATTGCCTTTATTATCTATAGCTATAAACCAAGACATACTTCTCAAGTGGAGCTCTTCTTGAATCCCTTGCTTCTTGCTGTCCCAACTTCAAATATCTGCATTGATGGACAAAAAAGAGCGTAAGCACATAATGCTTAGTGAGGAATGCTCAAAACCAAAACACCACCAATGCAGCGAATCATAAAACCTTCTTTAAATGTGGATACATGTCAATAAACCAAAGCATTGTTTGAAAACCTCCTTTGAAACAACATTGCTTTAAATCGTGCATTGCTCAACATGAAAACCAACCTTTAACTTTGAAATGCTAAACAACTCACCCAAACCACATTCAAATACTATCATTTAAACCTTTTCAAGCATGAACACTTCATGCAAAGTTTAACTCAATTTCCTTGGAAATCACCTCCACTTCACAACATACTATTCTCATGCTTGATGATCATTTCAAAGCAAAATGCCTTTTGAAAACCAAATGTTCCTTCTATCAATCTCATACATTCAACAAATGCAAATCACATGAACTACAAAAGCAACATTTACATTACATGCCTTTTTAAAACAAACCTTCACAAGACTTCAATGCACTTATGAGATTCTATGCACATATGCACCACTCACAATAAAAGATATACATTTGCTCATGCTTAACAAGTAACACATGCATTCTTGCATCATTCACATATTTCGCATGCAACCTTGAATCATTTTCAAGCATCTCTCGCTTCATTACATTCAATACATTATATTGGCTTTCAAGTGATAGTTCACAAACCATTTCAACACAAGACACAATTGGATACGCGGATTACAAGCGTTGTCCCACACGCTTCATTCACACTACTGCTTACAAGGTGGAGTTTATCGGTAAAATCACAACCCCTCAACACCCGTGATGGAGTTTATCGTTACAATCACAACCCCTTAACATCACTCATCGGTAGTTGTATAACCCACTAACGAGAGTACGGGACACATAACACAAGATCCCCACACGGACTTTTAACCACCGTTGTGACCTTAACAAGATCCACTCACGGACTTTTAACCACCGTTGTGACCTTAACAAGATCCACACACGGACTTTTAACCACCGTTGTGATCTTACCTCTCTCGTTAGGAATACTTGGATGGAGTTTACGGTACAATCACAACCCCTCAACATCCAAGGCGACTTTATTTACGGTGCACCCAATCCTATAGCCGCTAACTATATCTGATTCAAGTACTTTAAAACCAATACATCACTTGCCAATATACATCAAATACCATCATCAATTCACTGTTTTAAAGCATTAATCAAAGCTATTAAACATCATGCATCTCCATGCATCATTACCAAATTAATAACATGTCAAATCAAGGATCTCTTACCTTAAGCATCCTTCAATACATGACTTTCAAAACCAGCATTAATCATGCTAAAACATGTTTTCAAAACAGAAATTAAACTTGCAATTTATAACTAATGCATCAAACCACAACTTAGCACATCCAAGGGAGTTTTTCCGAAAACTTACTCTTGGGCTTAGCTAAGTTGTTTAGACTTAAACTAAGCTCCCAAAACCTCCAAATAATCCATTCAAAGTTGGAAAACCATCTCCACTCACCAATACACAAAACTATGCTAGGCGACAAGCCTCCCAAGCATCCGAAACTTCCAACGCCACCTCTATTGCTCCCGGATCATTCTCCCCTGTTTTAAACACATAACAACAGAGGATTAATGCATCACCATGCATTAAAATCACCAGCAACACAACTCAACTCGCTGCTCTACCCAAGAACCTCTTTTCGGCTATCGAAAACAACCGAAATCACCTCCAAACTCTCCCAAAACAAAGCCCAGCCAAGATCTATCAATTCTAACTTCTTATAAACATCAATTAACATAAAAAAGCAACATAAACATGACCTTATACCTCCAGCAACAGCAGATCACCAAAACCACACCAAAAAACCACCATTCTAGCAAGCAAAACTTAGGAAAACAAACCTATTCGGGATTTGATTGATAAAGCCTCATTTGTAACATCAATTAACATCCAAAATACATTAGAAAACAACCTCAAAACAGAGCCTAACCAAGATCCACGAAAATCTCCAAGATCTCTTCCAAAATCTTGAGTTTTAAGCCAAAATCTTGTTTCCAACACTAAAACCATTCATAAAACTTTAATAAAGGATTGACAACTTGGGAATTTCAGTAAAGAACTGAGTATTTAGAGGAGAAGAACAAGCTTACCTCTAAATGATGATTTCTCCTTGTTTTGGGCAAGTTTCCATGAAAATTCAATGTAGAAAACTAATAGATTTGATGAAAGATTGATTAGGAATCAAAGAGGAATTGAAATCTCATCAAATGAAGTGTAAAATAAAAGTAAATTTGCTGGAGAAATGTGTTTGGTTGAAAGGAATTTGAGAGAAAATGAAGAGAGGGAAAATTTGTGAAAAGTAGTTATGAATAGTCAAAGTTAGTTTCTCATTTAATTAAACCTCATTTCCTTCAATTAAAACATTAATAAAATTACCAAAATTAAGGAAAAATCTGGAGAAAAACATTTTGGGTAAATTAGCTCCTTAAAGATTCAAAGTTTCAATCCTTTACAAAACAGTCACTATTTCACTTTTGCAAAAACTGCGATTTGTTCACTACACTGAAATATAATATTTCCAAACTTCATTTTGTAAAATTGATTTCACCATTCTCTTTTATATATTGAATGAGGATTTTTAGATATTTTTCTATATTTTTAAAGTATCCCGAACTAGGTGTTCCCTAAAACCTCCTTTTATATTCGAACCATTTCTCAGACCGATCTGATTCAGACCCTAAACTTCTAAGCCCAAATTTAGGGTGTTACAATCCGGATTTGACTTATGAAGAAGAACCAGTTGAGATCTTAGCTTCT
This sequence comes from Hibiscus tridactylites, assembly GCA_958450335.1. NCBI lineage: Eukaryota > Viridiplantae > Streptophyta > Magnoliopsida > Malvales > Malvaceae > Hibiscus > Hibiscus tridactylites. Next base: position 75,011,268 of record OY288281.1, read on the forward strand.
GACAGTAAGGTGTTGCGGGGTATATCGATTGAGTTAGTAAAAGTGCGGTGGCAACATCGAGGGGTGGATGAGGCCACTTGGGAGAGGAAGGAGGATATGGAAAGGCAGTTTCCGTATCTCTTCCAGTCAGGTAATTGCAAGGACGAAATTCCTTAAATGGGAGAGAGTTGTAACACCCGTGTTTTGGGGTTAGGAGTTAGACGCGTGTGTTTGGTTCGAGTCGTCAAAACCGATTTAATTTAATTGGACCTTAGTTTTGATTTAAATGAGATTTAAAATTAAAGGAGTGGCATTTTTGTAATTAAAGTGAAATGTGGAAGATCACCTTTTTGAATCAAAAAGAAAAAATAAAGTTGTCTTCTCCATCATTTTGCATTTCACGTGAAAATCAACCCAAACCCTCTCTAAACCCTACTCCACTATTCCATTTGATTTCTCCATCAATTCAAGAGCATTTTTGAAGGTAATTTAATATTTGAGTTCTCCTCATCATCTCCATCGTTTTCATGGTCTTAGATTTCAAAACCATCACCATTTGCATTTTTCAAGTTTAAGGAAAGTTTGTATTTTTAATGGGTTTTTCATTTGTTGAGTTGGGTTTTGAATTAACCTCACTTAGATACACCTAATATCTTAAAATGGAAGGATTTGGGAAAAATCCCGAAGTGGGTCTTTGGGGCATTTTTCAAAGTGTCAAAAGTTGAGTTTTTGGTGTGTTTTTGTGTTGGGTTGAAGGGCTGATGGTATAGGGTAGTTAGGGAAGTGTTTTGGAAGCCTTTAGGTGTCATTTGGGTGTTGTAAATTGTGGTTTTCAGCTGGGTATTTGGGGAGCACGAAAATGGGAGTTTTGTGGCTAGTTTGGGTTTGAAATGGTGAAGTCTTGGCTTGTGTTTGTGAGTTGGAATTGTGACTGAGTTTAGCATTGAATTGGTGAGTAATATTTGTGTTTTGATTGGTTAGAAGCTAGAGGAAACATCGGAGAAGGATCGGGATCGAATCCGGGAATTGAGGAGGCTTGACTCGCTTGCTTGGTTTGCTAAGGAAGGATGGTGAGTAAAACTTTAAATTGTTTTAAAGTTGGTTCAAGTGTGTGTAGTGGAGGTATTGGAATGAGCTTGGTAGGCCTTTCCAAGGTAGAAGTTAAATTGGTAGTTTAACTTCTTGGTTGTTAATGAGCTTTAGATGTCTATGCCTATATTGATCTTGTGAAGTATGAATTGACTTTGTATGTGTATACATTGTTGTGTGTGATGATGATTGTATGATATAAATGATGGTTGTTGTGATGTGGTTTAAAAGAAATTGGCACTAGTTAACTTACCGGGTGAAAATGATCGATCATTAGGATTAGTGTGCACACGTTTGAGTCAAATTCGCGCGTGGCCTTGGTGGCGTTAAATCATCAAGCAGGAGTACAATGATGTAATATTCCACCAGAAATTATTTATATATATGTGATGATGAGTGGAATCTCATCCGTAGGGCATGTGGTGATGAGTGGAATCCCACCCATGCAAGGTCCATTGATGAGTGAAATCCCACCGAGGTAATGTTGTTGTTGAGAGTAAATCCGCTCATCCGAGTAAACTAATAGTGGCCAATGTACTTGTTCATATGGTTATGTTGTTGAGATGAATGATTTATATTGTTGAGCTTAATATGATGTAATATGCCATATTTATGACTATTGTAATGCTAGCTAGGTTGTTATGAGATGCCTATGTATGTTGTGTGTGATGTTAAGGATTGCATGCTTGAACCCTGCATTGTCGTTGTTTTTGATTTTAGAGCATCCTCACTATGCTTCTAGCTTACGCTCTCATTTTCGACGATGTAGATCAGTAGCTCGGAGTTAGCAAGGAGCAAGGCGAAGGGGCATTCCAAGCTTGTAGTTGCCCAAGTATGACCTAGTAAATAAAGTAGTAGATTAGCAATGGGGCTACTATGTGTTGTGTATGAGCGTTGTATGACTCATAGAAGTTGATGATGTTTATGCTTTGCTTGGATTTGTAAACCTTGTTAAGCCTTGTTGAATGCTTGTTTGAGATGCCATGCTTTTAGATGAGAACATGTGTTAGTGATGCATGTAAATCTTTATGTGATGACTTGTGCCATTTGGCCTTTTTAAGCTCTTAAGCATGCCTATTTATGCAATGTTTATCCTTTGTGTGAATGCCATGTGTAGATGCTTTGTTAATCACCTAAATTGCTCTATATGCTAATTCTTGGTTTTAGTATGTGGCATGAATGTTTGTATGTGGCTAGGGAAGTCCTAAAATGCATTTAGAGTTCAGTCTTGTATTGTTTTGCTGAAATTTGGAGACTTGCAGTGCAGGGCGTATCGGTATGCCTAAGGGTCGTATCGATACGGTCTTGCCTGCAGGACTCAGCTTTGGCTTGGCATACCGATACACGGGGGTGTATCGATACGCTCTTTGCTCACTGGAATTCTTAGAATTTGATGAGTTTTTGGCGTATCGGTACGGGGTTGAGGTGTATCGGTACAGGTTTATCTCGTTGACCACGAGATGTTGACCGAGAAGGGTGTATCGATACGCTCAAGGGCCGTATCAATACGGTCTTCCTGTGTTGACTTAGTCAAGGCCTATCGATACCCTTGATTGGTGTATCGATACGGTCTGCCCTGTAAGTGTAAAATGAACTGTTTAATGTGTGGTTTTAGGTTCGAATGTGATTCTTTCTTGATGTTTTCTGCTGACATGATCACTTAGGAATGAAAATGCCTATAGACAAGATTAAATTAAAAGAAATTTTCTAGGGTTGCTAACCGAGGGGGAACCTTAACGGGTTTCGCTTCGGTTATCCCCGTGTAGCCTACTTAGACCGATCATCCGGCCAGACCGGGACGAGGGGGTTACAATCAAATCCATGAGGGACACCTGTGTTTACTCTATTGGAAAGAAATGAGGCATCTTGATATATATATATATATATATATATATATATATATATATATATATATATATATATATATATATATATATATATATATCAATATTCTTATCCTTACCTTTTTCAAGAGCAATCTTTATCTTTTGGAAGATTATTTTTTCCTCCTTTCGAAGCTTCATCCATGGCAGTTTAAGCCTACATTTTGGTGAACCGGGAGTGAAGACAAGGCAGATCTCTAAGTGACAAAGATGATCCAGGTGGTGGAGTAAGGGAAATTTCTTGGAAATACTTCGAGATAGCTAGAGATAGAGATTTCCATTTATTTTCACTTAATTGTTTTGTAAAACTTGAATGATGATTTACTGTTTTCTTTTCTTAAGAACGAGAGTTTTTTTAGATTGTGAACTTCAACTTATTTTATGAAGCTTTTTTCTTGTTTCAACTTTTGGGTTTGAATGCTATTTTACACGAAAGTGTTTATTGCAGCCACTGACACCGATAGATGCATTGATAGTTCAAGTTAATGAATTTCACAATGAAAGTTGGCCCACTCGTTCGAGGACACACAATATCTCCCAACAACGAAAGTTGTGGTAGATTTGTTTGTTTTAGTCATTAGCTGAGAGTTGAAGGAAAGTTGGAAGTTAGTAGGATAAGTTTGATTTATCTCGCTTTATAATCATCTAATGCTTTAACCTTGCAGCATTTGGTCTGTTTTCGCTTTATAATATCTCAACAATGTCCCTCTTTTTGATATAACACATGCTTTAATCTCACAATGAAAGGTCTGTTTTCGCTTTATAATATCTCAACAATGTTTTTTAATTTAATATTGAAAGTTTAACATATTAAAAAGAAAATATAACACATGGTTAATTTAGTAAATTTTACTTCCAGATAATGTTATATAGCTCCAACCAAACACATCAATCTCACATTCCTACCAAATAAACCAAACAAAGTAATGTAACATTCCTAGTAATATGTCAGGTATTGTTACATTTCAAGAATCTTATTCCCAGAGGTAATCTTACATTATGTGAACCAAACACACCCTTAGTTTTAAAGATTATAAGACTAAATTCTGAAGCAATTACATAAGTGCGTTTAAACACACGATCTAAAGATACATATTAATCTAACACTCGGTTAACATGTTTTACAAAATTTTCAATGTTGGATAAATATAATAATGTTGTCTATAATATTTAAATGCAAAACAATACTATGCTGATAGCAATCTTTATGTATAGAGTTGCATAAAATTAAAGTTCATATATAATATTGTACAATTGATCAAATTTCATGTGGAGTTTTAACTTATCTCTATTATTAATCTTTATTTTGTATCATTGTGTATTTCATTCTCTTTTACACTGATATTGTGTCAAATCCAAACCTTTTACTCTAAATTAAAGCTTTTATGATCATCAACCACACGATGGAATGATAGAATTTACTTAGCCACTTTTTATTTATTTGGCCACATCTTATTAATAATTATTAAAAACATAAATTACACAGATTCAAATTCAGATATTTCAAAAGTAAAGTGATCAAGTCATGGAGGGGCAATAGGTTAGACAATACTCTCTTTTTTCATAGCAGAGTGTTGGATGTACCGTTATACAGCACCAACCATTCGTTAACCATGTATGACTGCACGGCGATAGTGTTATTTTGTCGCTTGCTGTCACGCTTCGATCAAGCTCGTCGCCATTGACACCGTTAGTGCTGCCTCTGCTACCTGTATTAAATTCTAGAAAAGGTTTCTAGGGTTTCTTGTGTTTTGGGGATTTCGGATGAAAGGAAAAAACGGAAGGAAGTACGAGAAGTAAAAGAAAAGACACGTGATGTAAAACAGAAAATAAAACTTCTGCCTTTTTTATTAAATGGAAAAATTGAATACAAAGTACACCAAGCTTTCACTTATTTATACACTAGTCACTAACAGATTTAACAAACTAATATTGACAACTCAGCATCTTGATTCCAACTCATCACTCTTCTTTATAATCTTGACAGCCCCCCCTCAAGTTGGAGCATACAAGTTTTGGAGGCCCAACTTGACAATGGCACCCTGAAAAGAACCAGGATTCAAGGATTTAGTAAAACAATTAGCTAATTGGTTTTGAGAAGAAACAGGCAAAAGCTTGATAACTCCCTGTTGAACTTTCTGTCTAATTAAATGACAATCTATCTCAATATGTTTGGTACGTTCATGATGCACAGGATTCTCAGCAATCCTTATAGCAGACATATTGTCACAGTAAAGGTTAGCAGTAGAAAGAGATATCTGTAAATCAGATAAAAGGTAAAAGAACCACTGTATTTCACATGTTACAGCAGCAATTGCTCTGTATTCAGCTTCACTAGAGGAGCGAGATACAGTCTGTTGTTTCTTGGATTTCCAGGAAACTAAGGATTTTCCTAGAAAAAGACAGAATCCAGTAATAGATTTACGAGAATCTGGGCATGAGGCCCAATCAGAATCAGAAAAAGCATGTATCTTTAAAGGATTATCAGAAGGAAAGAATAAACCTTGTCCAGGTGTGCCTTTTAAGTACCGAAGGACCCTATGAGCAGCAGTCAAGTGAACACTAGTAGGAGCAGATAAGAACTGAGATAACTGTTGAACAGCAAAACATATATCTGGTCTAGTGTTAGTGAGATAAAGCAACTTTCCAATGAGTTGTCTATAGGAAGTTATATCTTGCAAAGGTTCTCCATCAGTTTTAGACAAATGAGTAGTAGCAATAATAGGAGTGGAAGCAGGTTTACAACCTAGGAAACCAGTGTCCTTTAAAAGCTCAAGGGTATACTTTCTTTGGCAAAGATTGATACCCTTATTGGATCTAGCAATTTCAAACCCTAAAAAAATATTTTAACTTGCCTAAGTCTTTAATTTTGAAAACTTCATGAAGAAAGTTTTTGATACAAGAAATCTGCTCAGATGAAGGACTGACTATTATGATATCATCTACATAAACTGCAATAGCAATGAATTGAGAATCTGTGCCCTTAGTAAACAAACTAGAATCTGAAACAGATTGCTTAAAACCTTGTTCTAAAAGAGCAACAGTCAACCTCTCATTCCACTGTCGACTGGCTTGCTTTAAGCCATACAAACTTTTATTTAACCTACAAACTAGTCCATCTTTATCTTTAGAGAAACCAGGAGGTAACTCCATATAAACTTCCTCTTCTAAAAACCCATGCAAGAAAGCATTGTTGATATCTAATTGCTGTAAATCCCATATAAACTCATCCGAAGGATCGTCGTTCTTGAAGGGTTGGGAACGGGCTCGATCGGAGGAATCATCATCTGATACCATATTAAATTCTAGAAAAGGTTTCTAGGGTTTCTTGTGTTTTGGGGATTTCGGATGAAAGGAAGAAAGGGAAGGAAGTACGAGAAGTAAAAGAAAAGACACGTGATGTAAAACAGAAAATAAAACTTCTGCCTTTTTTATTAAATGGAAAAATAGAATACAAAGTACACCAAGCTTTCACTTATTTATACACTAGTCACTAACAGATTTAACAAACTAATATTGACAACTCAGCATCTTGATTCCAACTCAGCACTCTTCTTTATAATCTTGACAACCTGTGCAAATGAAAATGGAAGATCAAATATGTGTAGACCAAAAGGGTATATCGAAAAATATAAGAAAAATAAAACAATGTGTAAATTACAATTGAAAGTATGCTTACATTCATGAAAAGTTACGAGAGAGGTAAGCACCAGAAAAAAGATAGTCAAACGAATAGCCATTGACTTGGTTTCTACCACTTTTAATTCTTGTATGCAAAGCTAATGTGTTCTATGCTATGAGAGATGAACCTCAATTTATATACAAGAACACACACCAAAACTATATAATAAGAAACCTAAATTATTGTTTATTGTTGCCAAAAAATATCAATGTGATAAGCCCAAATAAGGTCATATATATTGATTTAGTTAATTAATTGTTGACCCCTAACCAATTTGTCTCAGAATAAGCCCTAAGCTCAACAATATAATACCAATTATATGTTTTATTAGTTACTGCAAAAGTTTTCATAATAATATACCTGTTTTATTAGGTGACTGGGTAATTTTGGATTGTCCCCGTTAAACGAATTAAAGATATAATGATCATTGGATTTGCTAACAAATCAAATTTGGATAAAAGGTTCTGTAATTAAGTGATCGAGTTTGTTTTATGATCTAAAAGTAGATTTGTTTGACAACAACAACGATCGAGAACACAATCTAACACTAAAATTTTTTAGATGTTTCTAGCAAAGAAGTTTATTTTTTTTTTCTAGCGGGAGATTAATCTTTATAAGTTGTGTTCACAACACTAAAATTTTGTTTGGTGTAGTATTATTTTAAATTGATTTTAAATTATATGTAATACAATATTTTTTTGAAAAGAATGTAATACAAGATTTAAAATAAAGATGTGCTTATATTTTTGTATTTTACAACTAAATTTAATACTATTTTTATTTTTAATCCACCCATTTTCAGTTTCGTTTAAACTTATTAGCATTAATTTTTCATGAATTAAAAAATTTAAAATTCAACCTGATAATGATTTCAAGTTAATTTTCTAAAATACGGCATTATTTAGAAGCCAGTAATATCATAGTCATGTTTCAATCCAAGGACATATGGGTTATGGACCACCACACTTCTGCTGCATTACTCTTATTATGAATTTTAATAGATAGTTAATAGCCTTTTAAAAAATATGAACCCGTGGAGTAGTCCTAGTGATAAAAGATGATGTATTTCATTCAAGTGATTCGGGTTCGAGTATCATGTGTGCACGGTGTGTGTGCTTTATTAAAGGACTAAGAAAATTGAACTGACACTACATTGTAATCACACAAAATATTAAAAAAACCTTTTAAAAAAGAGTTTATAATATTTGTGGTCTAATTATGCATTTAATCCTTTAACTTTATACAAATTAAAATGTTAATCTTTATAGTTTAACTTATCAGAATTTAATTTTCGTATATTATAAAAACTAAAAAAAACATACATATCAGGAAAAATGGTGGGAAAACTAAAATTTTGACACACACAGTCACATCAAGAAAATTTGTACGCGCTCCATGCGCCCTCTTCTCCCTTTCCAGAAACCTTCGAGCCTCAGACGTTTTTGCTTCGGATCTCCGATTCCAGCGGGTTGCTTGGCCTAAATACGGTGCGGCTGGTCACCATCACTAGGACAACGGTTGCCGGAGGCCAAGGGGACTACAATCGACCGGTGGTTTTCTCAAGGACGCTGTGACGGCGGAGAGTTTTTTGGGGGATGGGCCTCGCTCCACGGCATGGTTCAGACTCTCGATAAGCTTGCCGGAGACCTGCCATTTAGCCGCCGGTAACTGTTTCGTTCCTGCTTCCGACCTCTCATGCATCCCTTGTTAACTCGCTAATCTGGGAACAATAGCATCTCAAGGGCCTTCTTTGAACTGCCGGAGTTTGTATGGGAATCCTCTGGTCGAAAAAGGGTGGGTCAGTCGACGGTTGTCTTCCGGACGTTTTTGGGTCGGAGCAAGTTTTGGTCCCTCACCGCGTTAGTTACTAGTAATCTACTAGGTCGCCCATGTTCCCTTCGTTTCTTCATAAGCCTTTCCAAGTGTCTGCTTGCCTTTTGTCGTTGAAGCAAGCAGCTGGGCGGATATTTAACTGCTCCGTCAGGCGTCAACGTTACGCAGGCGAGTAGCCTCTTTCGCGTTCTCGGTTGGTTTCTCCGGAGGTTTTTGGGTTTCCAAGATACCGGCAATTGTCATGGAGGCAAGTTGGCTCATCGAGGAGTGTAGGGACAAGGGCAATTTTATCCTCCAAAATTTGGTTTTCTATAAATGTACATTTTCAGCTGGATACTCAAAAAAATTCCAGAAAAGGCCAAACCATCCTTTGATTCAAGGGATTTGGAAATCTGGTGGGATTTGGGTCTCCAATAGGATCTGGAAATTAAATATCTTTAGTACTGATTGGGATCCAGACTGGTCTACTTTCCAATAGGATCGAAGTTTATTACTTTTGGATGGGATCCGGGCGGCTCTACCCATCCCTTCGATATTCGGTTGATGATGGTCCAGTGTACGGAAGTTCACGTTTTCTTTACAAGCTTGTCGGTTTCAATTTTGGCAGACATTTTAGTGCAGCCAGATCAGCTAGAGCTTTATTTTTCCGCGATTTTGGTGACAAGACCCAATCTCACTATGGGATAGGGAGCCTGCCTCCAGATGGAACTCTCTCAGAACAGGAATTTCACTTATGCCCTTCCTGATCCGAGGTCTTCTTGTGGCGGGAGTTTCGTTTGCCTTGATAGGCGTCTTCTTACCCGTGTGGGCCTAGTTGCCCCGGTTATGGATAAGCTTCTTGCCTATGATGATTTGTACTCCATCTGCATTGTTCAATGTTGCACGGAGTCCGTTTCTTGCCGCTTGTTAGCCTCGCACTTTATGTTTGCGGTTGTGTCTTTGTTTCCTGCACACTTGGTGCATGGCGTCGGGCCCCTTTTATCTTAATTGAATTATGTTCTCCTTTGATAAAAAAAATATACATATCAGTTGTTTGTAAATACATAAAATTGAATTGTTAAATTTTATTACTTGTAATATAAATTTTTGTAGGCTTTTCAAGATTTTAAATTTAACACTAATTTGTATATTAAAAATTTTGTTTATTGCTAGCGGGGAAGGGTATTGTATTCTTTTTTCTATGGTCGATTCTTGTTGGTTTTATTTTTAGTTTCACTTCTAGCTTTGTTATACTTTTGATTTAGGGATTGGTTGGCTCTCGATTTTGGGTGGGAAGTGATGAGTGTGGTGGTCGAAATGAAGGGTCTAGTGATGGATGCTTGAATGAGTCACGGTTGAGGGCTCAATGGTGAAGGATGCTCAGTGGTTACATAGGTTAGTTTGGGTCATCGTTTAGGGGCAAATGACTGTGTGAGGGGCTGATTTTGGTGAAGGTTTAGGATGGGGTTTTCGATTTTGTGTCGAAAGGTGAAGGTTGCTAAATGATCAATAGTTTAGGGGGCAATGGATTCTGTTCGGTGGAGGTTGAGGGTGACGCAGTGATGGACAATGGGTGTTTGGGGAATGAGTGGTGTGAGGGTGAAGGAGGGTGAGGATGAGAGTTAAATTTTAATTCTTAAATTTAAATAATTTTATTTTATTTTATTTTATGATGTGTATTATATATATATTATTTTTTATTTCCACGTCATAACAGTGTTAGAGATTTAACGGTGGAGTGACCAAAATAGGTCAATATTTAAAGTTCAGTGATAAAATTGAGCATTTTGAAAGTTGAGTGACCAAAATAGGTCACGGAGCAAAGTTGAGTGATGATTTAGGTATTTTACCTTTTTATAATTTTTAAGAGTTTCTTTAGAATTTTTAGAACTTATAAAGAATTTTTCAAATAAAATTAAAAACTTTATGGAAACTTCAAGTGATAACACTGTAACACGACATGTTGCACCAACTAGTCAAAAAATTGTTATTTGCTTAGATGCTTTTATCTCTATTATCCTTTTGTGGCTTGTGGATATGTTGTGCCTAGCATGATGGTTGTATCGTTTATAGTCATGTTGTTTGTACTGCTCCGGTTGAACTCTCTTGGCTCGAATATGTAGCACTCTTTTTCCTCCATCTAAGATGTAGGGAGATTTTTAATGAGGCTGGTATATGTCTCGCATTATTAATAAAATATCTCATTTCAAAAAAAAAAAATTGGGTGCAAAAAACGTTTAGGGGCTTAATTAATTTTTTTCAAAAGTTTAAGGGCTTATGATACGCTTAAGCCTATTTGATATCTATTTATGTATTATGTTATAAAAATAATTTGTTTTTTAATATAATATTACTATGCATATTTAAAGGGTGTATATATTAATTTCTTATTTATGAAAATATCTATTCAAAAAAATATTTTATGAAATTATATTTTTAATATAATTTTTTAATTATTAAATTTTAATGTATAGATTACTATTTATTGAAAAATAGAGTTCGTAATATTTTTGGTCCGATTATAAATTTAATCCTTTGATTTTATACAAATTAAAATGTTAATCTTTATAGTTTAACTTATCAAAATTTGATTTTTCGTATATTATTATTATTATTATTATTATTATTATTATTAATATTATTATTATTATTATTATATATTTTTAATAGTCTAAAGGTGATTACAATGTAGCATTTGTTCATATCTATTCTTAACCTATTGACAAAGCACACACCTTGCAGACTTTGTGATTGAACTTGGGTCTTTCGGATGAATATTATCCGTTTTTTCACTTGGATCACTTGTTGGGTTCTTATTATTGTACATTTTAATTTGTAACAATAGAATGTACACCCATTTAAGGATCAAGTCTGTATTTAATAGACTTTAAACGTGGATTAAGTTTTAATTCAATTGATATTATTATTATTATTATTATTATTATTATTATTATTATTATTATTATTATTATTATTATTATTATTATTATTATTATTATTATTATTATTGTTGTTGTTGTTGTTGTTGTTGTTGTTGTTGTTGTTGTTGTTGTTGTTGTTGTTGTTGTTGTTGTTGTTGTTGTTGTTGTTGTTGTTGTTGTTGTTGTTTTTGTTGTTGTTGTTGTTGTTGTTGTTGTAACAACGTACAAGCTTGTTTCCATTACTGCTGCTGCCTCTACCTATTAAAAGGAAAGTTGTTGGTTCGAGGAAAAAATTATTATTTGGGGGAATGATCTTTTTTTTGGAATCACATACCCACGTTTGGTTGGGGAGTATTTCCTCTAAAGGGTAATATTGTATTCTCAACAATAGCATTTTCTTCCATCAAATTGTGAGAATCTGATTCCCTTAGATTTCTTAGGTATTTGTCAATTCCAACTCCTTTGGGCCATATTGCCCCTATATTAATGAATTTTGTTCACATGAATCTTTTATCGAATTTAATTTGATGATTAAATATGTGTGGTATAAACTAATTAAATATTTTTATTCAATATTAATTTAACAATTAAATGGTGTTAAACATATTTACTATTAAAAACGCAAGGAATTAAAGAAAGAAAGGAAATAGGGGATGGCGGCACAAGGGAAGAGAGTCTGTAAGGGGGAAGCCACTTCACAGAGGGACAAGGGTAGAGGACGGGTTTGGTCCCTGTTTTTCTATAACCTCCCGGATCAACTACATTGGAAGGGTATTTGGTAGGTTTTCGACCGCCATGGCGTGGTGGTGGATGTCTTTATCCCCGCAAAACGATCAAAAGATGGAGCCCGGTTTGGTTTTGTACGGATGGAATCACGCCAGGATGTGGAGAGAGTTATAGAGCTATTCAATGGGTTTCGACTCTATGGATCGAGAATCCGGGTATCGATGGCTAGGGAAGGCGGACGTGAGCATTGGTATAGAAAGGGATCGAAAGGAAATTCAGCTCAATTTAGTGACGGCGACAAAGGATTTCGGCCAAAGGAGTCTAAGCAGCAATCTATGCGGATGGAGGGATTGGGGCATTCCTCCACGACGAAACATCAAGGCACCAACAAACAAGTTAGGGGAATTGTCGATAGGGATAAATGGCGGATATTATAATCATGTGCAGTAGGATTTTGCCGTAAACCTTGCACAATTGAGGAATTGTCCAGGGAATTCTAACGGGAGGACCTTAAGGGATTATCCGTGATGTGAGTTGCGGGGTTGTTAGTCTTGCTGATGTTTGACAATTGCTTCTTACGCGATTCAATGATTAAATCAGGGAAATTACAACATTGGCTGGAAAATGTAATGGAATGGACGCCTTCGATTGCTATCCCAAATCGACGAACATGGCTTTCTTTGTGTGGGCTGCCAATCCACTTATGGTCGGAGGATACATTCCGGAATATTGCGAATTTATGGGGAGAATTAGTGCGTGTAGACTCGGAAACGATTTCCCCATCGTCGTTCGAGCGAGCTAGAATCCTAATTGAAACAGATTGGGTATACCGGGTCAACGAAATGGTGGAAATTAAGGAGGGGGAATCGTCTTTCTTAGTCCGTGTTACTGAATTTGAGGAGGTCTTCGGCATGAAGCGAGAGTGTAATTGTGACTCGGGGTCGTATTCGGAAAAGGGGGAGAGCCTTAGGGAGGGTGATGTGGAGTGGAAATCCAATTCGATGTTTGCACAGGATGACGAATCCGATGCAACAATTGTGCCTAATTCAATCGATAGAGAGGAGTATCAAGCTGAGACGGCTAACGGCATTGGACGGGACAAGAGTTTTATCGATCGTATTTGGGAGGATAATGCTAGGGAGGATGATAGGGTGCGATCGATGGAGAGCGGGAGTGAAGAGGAGCAGTTGGTGATGGTGAATAGGGAACTAGAGGTGTCTTTGCCTTGCGAAGCAAGCTTACGCATGTATGAGATGGAGGGGGAGACAGTACATCGGATAGCATTGCATCCACCATCGCCCCTACATGCTAGCGGTTGTGAGGAGGAGTCGTTAGGAATGATTAATCGCGAGGTAGGGGAGCAGCCGGACAGCACGGAACGATGTAACTTGGATGATATTGTGCTTGGGGGAGTGAGTGGTGAGCCGGCATTTGTCACGGTTGAAGATAGCTTGCACGATATACCGGACCGTGTGAGTGCTGGGCCCCAGAGTGGGGACAACAAGGTTTCAAAGGCAAGCTTGATCGAGGTAAATGGGGAGTTAAGAAGAGTTTGTCTCCTTTCGAAACTCAACCCAGCTCCTACAGTGATTGAGTCACCGTCAAAAACCAAAACTGTGAAAAGAGGCCGTGACCGTCCGAGGAAAAACAGAGAAGAAGGGAAACAACAACCGATTGTGATAGCGAACGGGTCACTGTCTGACTCAGATTTTGTTTGTCGCAAGCAGGTGATTATTCGCGAGGCCGCAGAAACATCGAGAGTGGGTAATTTGATTGGGGCAGTGACATCGGGAAGGGAAGACGAAGTTTTACAAGACATTACACGCTTACTGGAGGCGCGAGAGGATTTGAAATAGCGGCGAATGAGGCTGTTGTCGTGGAATGTGCGGGGCCTTGGGGCAGCGGCGAAGCGACGTTCAATTGGACGTGTTATACGACAACAACGATGTGGAATGGCTCTCTTCCAGGAGACAAAGATGGAGAGCATTTCAGAGAGGTTAGTTAGTCAATTATGGTTTTCTGATGATTTTAATTTCTTGTTTGCTCCCTCGGAGGGAAGGTCGGGAGGGGTTCTAATGGTCTGGGATCCTGCTGGCTTTCATGTATCGGATTCGGAGGTACGTCAGAACTTAATTGTGGTTGTAGGAACTTGGTTAAGGGAAGATTGGGAATGTGGTATTGTTGAGGCTTATGCGCCTTGTGGGGTAACGAAACAGGCAGATTTTTGGGAGGGAATTAGAGAGATTGTTCAAGCTAGGCCAATTGAATGGTGTGTGGGAGGTGATTTTAACGTTGTGAAATGTCATGAGGAACGGAGAGGGTGCGGGACTGGTTACCCGGGTATGGATACTTTTTGTGCGTTTATTGAGCAGCTTGCGTTGATTGATGTTCTGATCAAGGGAAAAATTTTCACGTGGTCCGGTCCAGGGGGCAAGTGTAGTCGCCTTGACAGATATTTGGTTTCGGATGGATGGTTACAGAGATTTGAGTCTTTAGTGGTATTACACCTTCCGAAGGAGTTGTCAGATCACTCGCCTATTGTTTTGGTGAGTGAAGTGGAGGATAGTGGTCCAAAACCTTTCCGCTTTGTGAATGCATGGTTGAATTATCTTCCACTTTTAGAAAAGGAATGGAAGAGATTGTCTACGGGGGTTGAGCCTGTGTCGATTCGATTGGAACTGAAGGGTTTAAAACAGGTTTTAAAGGGATGGAACCGCTCACAATTTGGCGACATGGATAAGGAGTATGATGAGTTATCGAAGCAGATTGAGTGTTGTGATGCTCGGCTGGGTGATAATGCTAGGACGAGGGATGAGGAAGTGGAATATCGGAGATTACACTCTAAATTATGGAAGGTGGCTAGTTTGCGAGAATCATTTTGGCGCCAGAAATCGAGGGCCTTATGGCTAGCTGAAGGTGACCGTAATACTTCGTTTTTTCACAAATCGGCAAAAGTTCGACAAGCTCAGAATACTATTCGAGGCATTCAATTTGGTGAAGAGTGGGTGACGGAACCTAGGCGACTGAAAAATATGGTGAGGACGGCTTTCACACAGCTTTTGGGATGCAGCCGAGTGGTGGAATCTTAGTGCCGGAGGTATCTTTTGCATGCATTTCGATACAGCAACGTGATGTATTGGAAAGGTCTTTTACTGAGGATGAAGTTAAAAAAGCGTTATGGAGTAGCGAGGGTGCTAAAGCACCGGGTCCGGATGGCTTCCCTTTTGATTTTTTTAGGAAGGGGTGGGAGTTTGTGCGTGGTGATATAATGGCTTTCATGGAGGAATTCCATGGCACGGGTCGGTTGCCGAGGGGCTCCAATTCGACGTTTGTTGTGTTGATAGCGAAGAAGGAGCACCCTCGTATGCTGGGGGATTTCCGTCCGATTTGCTTGCTGAACTCTGTTTATAAAATTCTGGCCAAATGCTTAGCTCGTCGGCTACAAGAGGTGTTGCCGCAACTTATTAGTGATGTTCAGTCAGCATTTATTAATGGGCGACAGATCTTAGATGGTATCCTTTTAGCTAACGAAGTAATTCATTTAATGAAGACTTCGTGTGATCGGATTGGTAGTTATGTGCTGAAGCTCGACTTTGCTAAGGCATACGATTGCATCGATTGGGGCTGTTTGAAGCTTGTTCTCGTAAGAATGGGCTTTGGGGAGACATGGTGTCGATGGATGTCTGAGTGTGTGGAAACGGCGAGGCTATCGGTTTTGATTAACGGTAGTCCGACGGAGGAATTTCCTATGATGAGGGGGCTGCGACAAGGTGACCCAATTTCACCTCTTCTGTTTGTTATTGTGGCAGAAGTGCTACACATTTATTTGGTAAATGCAGAGAGAATGGGTTTAATAGCTGGTGTTCGGGTGGTGGGGGATTTATCGGTGTCTCACTTATAGTTTGCGGATGATACAGTGATGTTCATCCGGGGTGATGTGGAGATGGCTCGGAACTTGAAACGGGTGCTTACATGTTTCGAACTTACAACGGGTTTAAAAATAAATTATGATAAGTCTTGTATTATTGGTGTTGGATTAGAGGATTCGTTACTTGACAGTGTGGGAAGCGTGTTGGGTTGTCCGAGGGGGGTGTTGCCGTTGAAATATTTGGGAATTCCCATCGGTGTAAGCCCAAGAGGTATGGAAATTTGGGACCCGTTGATTCAACGATTTCGACGGCGTTTGGCGGGGTGGAAACGAGACTCGCTTTCTTTTGCGGGGCGCCTTGTGTTGGTTAACTCGGTGTTATCGGCTTTACCGGTGTATTACATGGGTGTATTTATGGTCCCAAAGCGTATCATACTGAAAATTGATCGGATACGACGGAATTTCCTATGGGTGGAAAGGAGGAGCGAGCTAAATTAAGCCGGGTTAGTTGGGAAGTTGCTTGTCGACCGAAACAATTGGGAGGATTGGGAGTGATTAACTTATATGATCGTAATTTAGCCTTTTTGGCCAAGTGGGCATGGAAATATGCTGATGCGAAAGGGTCTCTTTGGAGGGGGATTGTGGATGCCAAGTATGGGGCCGAGGTGCTAAATTGGTGGATTCACAATAAAAGTAAGAGGTCTATGTCATCCATGTGGAAACATATTGTCGATGTTCAACAAAATGAAGTAGTGGAACGTTTCATGAATACGTCACAATTCTTTTGGGTTGTAGGGAATGGTGAGAGCGTGTTGTTCTGGCATGATTGTTGGTGTGTGTCCGAACCGCTGAAGTTTGCTTTTCCGCACTTATATGGGTTAGTAGTGGATAAATTAGAGCGTGCCGGCGAGGTGTTGGGGAGGTCTTTGGAGGAATGGGGCAGATGTTTTCGTAGGGACTTACGGGCGTTCGAGTGGGGCTTGCTGCATGATATGCTGTCTTGTGTACAGGGCTTCTTGTTGCGACATGGGGTGGCTGATCGCCTCATTTGGATTCACGAGCCGTCGGGTGTTTTTTCGGTAAGGGTGTTAAACAAATTGATGTCGTCCTTTGGAATGACGGATATGCCTGAAGTGAGCTAGCCGTGGCGGCTACCGGTGTTGCCGAAATTGCAATGCTTTATTTGGTTTATTTTACTCGATCGACTGCCAACGTTGTCGATGCTGGTAGCTCGTGGTTTACCATTGGGGGAGACATCCTTGCGGTGCTGTTCTTGTGGGGAAGGCGAGGACGCGATTGATCACATCCTGTGGCAATGTACGACGGCATGGAATGTTTGGGACTATTTTTTCTCTTGGTGGGGAGTGACAGTGGCGTGTCCGAGACATGTGAGGGAATTTATTTTTACTTTCTTCCACAGCTTCTTTGCTGGAGACATGCGGGTTTGGTGGCTTATCGGATGTACTAGTGTGCTTTGGTCTCTTTGGCTAGCCCGCAATGAGCTAATGTTTCAAGACAAGCGGCTGTCGCTTGGGGGAATTTTCTTCTTAGTTCAATTACGATCGTTCCATTGGACACGGATTCGGTTCGATAATGTGGATATACGTGAAGCAGCATGGTGGGAATGCCCCTTGCTTTGTGTAAACGGCGCAACGGGGGGGGGGGTTGTCGGTAAGACGTGAGGTGGTGTGGTCGCCTCCTTGGAAAGGAGTATGGAAATTTAATGTGGACGGGGCAGCTCGGGGTAAACCGGGTTTGGCGGGATGTGGGGGAGTACTTCGGGATTGGGAGAGTCGGATTAGGGGATTGTTCTCCGGGGCGATTGGAGTGGCGGACTCGAATGAGGCCGAGGTTCAGGCGATAGCGTTCGCTCTGAAGATGTTGAGGGAGTTGTCGTGGGAGGGGATGCATTCGGTAATTATTGAATCTGATTTGAGGGTGGCACTTGAGTGGATTTAGGGGATTGAGCGCAGACCTTGGCGTTTGTGGAGATGGTTTTTTCAGATTGACGACGCTTGCGAGGCTTTGCCGAGAGTGTGTTTCTCGCATGTGTCTCGGGAGGCCAACCAATTGGCGGATGCCCTTGCAAAGGGGGTGTCGATAGGGTGTCTTGGCTATGGGTACGGGACTGATTTTGGCTTCGTGTTGGTTCATTTTGTTTCGACGCAACTAATGGTACTCTTTTCCCCCACTTAGGTTTAGAGGGGTTTTTAATGAGGCTATTAGTTGTGTTTTGTATGATTTTGCATTAATAAAATCATGCTTGCTGTTCAAAAAAAATAATATTTTACTATTTAATGTATTTTTATTAATATTATATTTATGATGTTTATGAGTTATATGTTGGGATTACATATTGCTTGAAAATTAATAAGTTAAGAGTTGATGTTTTTAATCTTATAAAACATTTTAGTATGTTAAACTTATGATATAAATTATTTTCAGTATTATACAACTTTTAGATTTATTTTATTATTTACTTTAATTTACTTGATGATTTGTCACAAGTAATAAAAAATTTAAAATTTTAACATATTAAAAGTTTAACATTTAAAAATTCACAAAAATATTTTAATAGAGCGTAACGAGGATATGTAAATATAAATTATATTTTTTTAAAAATGGTTAATATAATAATTATATTAATAATATGATAAATATATAGTTTTTGCAAATTTTAGATAGTGTAACAAAAATAATTATATTACTTTTGTGCATATGTTTTTAATTTAATATTGAAAGTTTAACATATTAAAAAGAAAATATAACACATGGTTAATTTAGTAAATTTTACTTCCAGATAATGTTATATAGCTCCAACCAAACACATCAATCTCACATTCCTACCAAATAAACCAAACAAAGTAATGTAACATTCCTAGTAATATGTCAGGTATTGTTACATTTCAAGAATCTTATTCCCAGAGGTAATCTTACATTATTTGAACCAAACACACCCTTAGTTTTAAAGATTATAAGACTAAATTCTGAAGCAATTACATAAGTGCGTTTAAACACACGATCTAAAGATACATATTAATCTAACACTCAGTTAACATGTTTTACAAAATTTTCAATGTTGGATAAATATAATAATGTTGTCTATAATATTTAAATGCAAAACAATACTATGCTGATAGCAATCTTTATGTATAGAGTTGCATAAAATTAAAGTTCATATATAATATTGTACAATTGATCAAATTTCATGTGGAGTTTTAATTTATCTCTATTATTAATCTTTAATTTGTATCATTGTGTATTTCATTCTCTTTTACACTGATATTGTGTCAAATCCAAACCTTTTACTCTAAATTAAAGCTTTTATGATCATCAACCACACGATGGAATGATAGAATTTACTTAGCCACTTTTTATTTATTTGGCCACATCTTATTAATAATTATTAAAAACATAAATTACACAGATTCAAATTCAGATATTTCAAAAGTAAAGTGATCAAGTCATGGAGGGGCAATAGGTTAGACAATGCTCTCTTTTTTCATAGCAGAGTGTTGGATGTACCGTTATACAGCACCAACCATTCGTTAACCATGTATGACTGCACGGCGATAGTGTTATTTTGTCGCTTGCTGTCACGCTTCGATCAAGCTCGCCGCCATTGACACCGTTAGTGCTGCCTCTGCTACCTGTGCAAATGAAAATGGAAGATCAAATATGTGTAGACCAAAAGGGTATATCGAAAAATATAAGAAAAATAAAACAATGTGTAAATTACAATTGAAAGTATGCTTACATTCATGAAAAGTTACGAGAGAGGTAAGCACCAGAAAAAAGATAGTCAAACGAATAGCCATTGACTTGGTTTCTACCACTTTTAATTCTTGTGTTCTATGCTATGAGAGATGAACCTCAATTTATATACAAGAACACACACCAAAACTATATAATAAGAAACCTAAATTATTGTTTATTGTTGCTAAAAATATCAATGTGACAAGCCCAAATGAGGTCATATATATTGATTTAGTTAATTAATTGTTGACCCCTAACCAATTTGTCTCAGAATAAGCCCTAAGCTCAACAATATAATACCAATTTTATGTTTTATTAGATACTGCAAAAGTTTTCATAATAATATACCTGTTTTATTAGGTGACTGGGTAATTTTGGATTGTCCCCGTTAAACGAATTAAAGATATAATGATCATTGGATTTGCTAACAAATCAAATTTGGATAAAAGGTTCTGTAATTAAGTGATCGAGTTTGTTTTATGATCTAAAAGTAGATTTGTTTGACAACAACAACGATCGAGAACACAATCTAACACTAAATTTTTTTAGATGTTTCTAGCAAAGAAGTTCATTTTTTTCTAGCAGGAGATTAATCTTTATAAGTTGTGTTCACAACACTAAAATTTTGTTTGGTGTAGTATTATTTTAAATTGGTTTTAAATTATATGTAATACAATATTTTTTTGAAAAGAATGTAATACAAGATTTAAAATAAAGATGTGCTAATATTTTTGTATTTTACAACTAAATTTAATACTATTTTTATTTTTAATCCACCCATTTTCAGTTTCGTTTAAACTTATTAGCATTAATTTTTCATGAATTAAAAAATTGAAAATTCAATCTGATAATGATTTCAAGTTAATTTTCTAAAATCCGGCATTATTTAGAAGCCAGTAATATCATAGTCATGTTTCAATCCAAGGACATATGGGTTATGGACCACCACACTTCCGCTGCATTACTCTTATTATGAATTTTAATAGATAGTTAATAGCCTTTTAAAAAATATGAACCCGTGGAGTAGTCCTAGTGATAAAAGATGATGTATTTCATTCAAGTGATTCGTGTTCGAGTATCATGTGTGCACGGTGTGTGTGCTTTATTAAATGACTAAGAAAATTGAACAGATACTACATTGTAATCACACAACATATTAAAAAACCTTTTAAAAAAGAGTTTATAATATTTGTGGTCTAATTATGCATTTAATCCTTTAACTTTATACAAATTAAAATGTTAATCTTTATAGTTTAACTTATCAGAATTTAATTTTCAAATATTATAAAAACTAAAAAAAACATACATATCAAGAAAAATGGTGGGAAAACTAAAATTTTGACACACACAGTAACATCAAGAAAATTTGTACGCGCTCCACGCGCCCCCTTCTCCCTTTCCAGAAACCTTCGAGCCTCAGACGTTTTTGCTTCGGATCTCCGATTCCAGCGGGTTGCTTGGCCTAAATACGGTGCGGCTGGTCACCGTCACTAGGATAACGGTTGCCGGAGGCCAAGGGGACTACAATCGACCGGTGGTTTTCTCAAGGACGCTGTGACGGCGGAGAGTTTTTTGGGGGATGGGCCTCGCTCCACGGCATGGATCGGACTCTCGATAAGCTTGCCGGAGACCTGCCATTTAGCCGCCGGTAACTATTTCGTTCCTGCTTCCGACCTCTCATGCATCCCTTGTTAACTCGCTAATTTGGGAACAATAGCATCTCAAGGGTCTTCTTTGAACTGTCCGAGTTGTATGGGAATCCTCTGGTCGAAAAAGGGTGGGTCAGTCGACGGTTGTCTTCCGAACGTTTTTGGGTCGGAGCAAGTTTTGGTCCCTCACCGCGTTAGTTACTTGTAATCTACTAGGTCGCCCATGTTCCCTTCGTTTCTTCATAAGCCTTTCCAAGTGTCTGCTTGCCTTTTGTCGTTGAAGCAAGCAGCTGGGCGGATATTTAACTGCTCCGTCAGGCGTCAACGTTACGTAGGCGAGCAGCCTCTTTCGTGTTCTCCATTGGTTTCTCCGGAGGTTTTTGGGTTTCCAAGATACCGGCAATTGTCATGGAGGCAAGTTGGCTCATCGAGGAGTGTAGGGACAAGGGCAATTCTATCCTCCAAAATTTGGTTTTCTATAAATGTCCATTTTCAGCTGGATACTCAAAAAATTCCAAAAAAGGCCAAACCGTCCCTTGATTCAAGGGATTTGGAAATCTGGTGAGATTTGGGTCTCCAATAGGATCTGGAAATTAAATATCTTTAGTACTGATTGGGATCCAGACGGGTCTACTTTCCAATAGGATCGAAGTTTATTACTTTTGGATGGGATCCGGGCGGCTCTACCCATCCCTTCGATATTCGGTTGATGATGGTCCAATGTACGGAAGTTCACGTTTTCTTTACAAGCTTGTCGGTTTCAATTTTGGCAGACATTTTAGTGCAGCCAGATCAGCTAGAGCTTTGTTTTTCCGCGATTTTGGTGACAAGACCCAATCTCACTATGGGATAGGGAGCCTGCCTCCAGATGGAACTCTCTCAGAACAGGAATTTCATTTATGCCCTTCCTGATCCGAGGTCTTCTTGTGGCGAGAGTTGTGTTTGCCTTGATAGGCGTCTTCTTACCCGTGTGGGCCTAGGTGCCCCGGTTATGGATAAGCTTCTTGCCTATGATGATTTGTACTCCATCTGCATTGTTCAATGTTGCACGGAGTCCGTTTCCTGCCGCTGGTTAGCCTCGCACTTTATGTTTGCGGTTGTGTCTTTGTTTCCTGCACACTTGGTGCATGGCGTCGGGCCCCTTTTATCTTAATTGAATTATGTTCTCCTTTGCTAAAAAAACATACATATAAGTTGTTTGTAAATACATAAAATTGAATTGTTAAATTTTATTACTTGTAATATAAATTTTTGTAGGCTTTTCAAGATTTTAAATTTAACACTAATTTGTATATTAAAAATTTTGTTTATTGCTAGCGGGGAAGGGTAATGTATTCTTTTTTTCTATGGTCGATTCTTGTTGGTTTTATTTTTAGTTTCACTTCTAGCTTTGTTATACTTTTTATTTAGGGATTGGTTGGCTCTCGATTTTGGGTGGGAAGTGATGAGTGTGGTGGTCGCAATGAAGGGTCTAGTGATGGATGCTTGAATGAGTCACGGTTGAGGGCTCAATGGTGAAGGATGCTCCGTGGTTACATAGGTTAGTTTGGGTCATCGTTTAGGGGCAAATGACTATGTGAGGGGCTTATTTTGGTGAAGGTTTATGATGGGGTTTTTCGATTTTGTGTCGAGAGGTGAAGGTTGCTAAATGATCGATAGTTTAGGGGGCAATGGATTCTGTTCGGTGGAGGTTGAGGGTGACGCAGTGATGGACAATGGGTGTTTGGGGAATGAGTGGTGTGAGGGTAAAGGAGGGTGAGGATGAGAGTTAAATTTTAATTTTTAAATTTAAATAATTTTATTTTATTTTAGGATGTGTATTATATATATATATATATTATTTTTTATTTCCACGTCATAACAGTGTTAGAGATTTAACGGTGGAGTGACCAAAATAGGTCAATATTTAAAGTTCAGTGATAAAATTGAGCATTTTGAAAGTTGAGTGACCAAAATAGGTCACGGAGCAAAGTTGAGTGATGATTTAGGTATTTTACCTTTTTATAATTTTTAAGAGTTTATTTAGAATTTTTAGAACTTATAAAGAATTTTTCAATTAAAATAAAAATTTTATGGAAACTTCAAGTGATAACACTGTAACACGACATGTTGCACCAACTAGTCAAAAAATTGTTATTTGCTTAGATGCTTTTATCTCTATTATCCTTTTGTGGCTTGTGGATATGTTGTGCCTAGCATGATGGTTGTATCGTTTATGGTCGTGTTGTTTGTACTGCTCCGGTTGAACTCTCTTGGCTCGAATATGTAGCACTCTTTTTCCTCCATCTAGGTTGTAGGGAGATTTTTAATGAGGCTGGTATATGTCTCGCATTATTAATAAAATATCTCATTTCAAAAAAAAATTGGGTGCAAAAAACGTTTAGGGGCTTAATTAATTTTTTTCAAAATTTTAAGGGCTTATGATACGCTTAAGCCTATTTGATATCTATTTACGTATTATGTTATAAAAATAATTTGTTTTTAATATAATATTACTATGCATATTTAAAGGGTGTATATATTAATTTCTTATTTATGAAAATATCTATTCAAAAAAATATTTTATGAAATTATATTTTTAATATAATTTTTTAATTATTAAATTTAAATGTATAGATTACTATTTATTGAAAAATAGAGTCCGTAATATTATTGGTCCGATTATAAATTTAATCCTTTGATTTTATACAAATTAAAATGTTAATCTTTATAGTTTAACTTATCAGAATTTGATTTTTTGTATATTATTATTATCATTATTATACAAGGAAAATAGAATCGAACCCGAAACAGTAAAGTTCTCTGAAATTGAATAATGTCCTCCACGGGACTGTGGAAACGCCTTGTCACGGAGCAGGAAAATTCCACCGGCGAGAACCGTGAAACACGCAAAGGAGGCCAATCGGTGAAGCAAAATCAGGACAATCAGCAAGTATGGACTTTATACATCGGAGGTCTCTCTCGAACAATACACTGGAAAGGATTATGGCAGGTATGTGATAGACATGGGGTTGTCAAAGACGCGTTTATTCTGAACAAAGTGGCTAGAGATGGGCAGCGTTTTGGTTTTGTGCGAATGGCATCACATGAAGATGCAAATAGGGTTATAGAGAGACTACATGGAAAATGGATATACGGGGGCCGGATGAGTGTTACCATGGCGTGGAAGGGCAAAACGGTATGGTATCAGAAGAAGAGGGGAGAAAACAGAAGCGGGGAACAACGTGGGAAAGTGGAGAATGGAGACTCAAAGACATCATATACTTCGACTCCGATAGGGAGAGAAGAGGCGAACGAAAATCGAAAGAAAATACCAGGGATAGTGGATGAAGACAAATGGGCGATTTTACAATGGTGCGCGGTGGGTTGGTGCTTGAATCCGTGCAGCATAAAAACATTGGCGGAACGCTTGGAGGTGGAAAAACATGACGGATTCTCCATCATACGATTGTCCGGATCCATGGTATTGTTAATGTGCACATCGGCGAACGTTCGCGATAAAATACTGCAGCTTGACCGAGTGAAAGAATGCTTTGCGAAGGTGGAGAAGTGGTCACCAGCGATCAAGGTGGAATCACGCCAGGTATGGTTGTCAATTATTGGTCTTCCAATTCATTTATGGCATAAAAAGACATTTATGAATATTGCAAACATATGGGGTGCTTTTATTTGTATGGATGACGCAACGGAAACACCGTCTTCTTTCGATAGCAGAAGAATCATGGTGGAAACAACCAATTTTAATCGAATTGAGGATCACATTGATGTGCAATTCGAGGGGGAATCATATTCGATCCGTGTGCTGGAGATGGATGGCATAACTCCGGCGGTTGAATGTGATTGCGGTGAACTAGAGTCGATCGACGGTGAGGAGAGTTGCGATCACAATACATCAAATAACATCGCAAATATGGCAGAAAACGTTGAGGATACAGGAAATAAAAAGGAGATCATTGCACCAGTGTTGTGGTTAGCAAATGAGGTTTGGGAAGGACAACAAGGAGATTCGATCGGAGCAACAAATGTAGCACAAAATTCTGTTTTAATTGCTAACGAAGAACATGAGGCATCACAACATTCAGACCGATCGCTGGACAGGCAAACGGTGGGGTTGCCGGAACGGACAGAGGTGTCGATGGGAGGAGGGCTGAGCGGTGAGAAAGACAGTAGTGATAGAAGTCTTGGGGTGATAGGGAACATTCAAAAATGTGAGAGTTTGGATATTGCGGGGATTGCAAACTCAAAATCAAGTGTTTCCGAGGGTCAGGAGTCTCAATTTCAATATGAGGATAAACTGGAATTAAATTCTTCTCCCCCTATATTTTCGACAGCTGCACAACCGGGTTTGGGCACTGCCGAAATTTTCCAAGTGGGTCGGGCTTATTGCAAAATTAGACGGGTTCTAGGAGGAAATTTAGAAGGCTGTCAGGTATATCGAAAAAAGAGGAGCAACCGTTTGAGTGGGTTTCGACAAGAAAATTCGAATGGTGAAAGGGAGGGTGCAATCGACGTGACTACAAACAAAAATATAGAAACTGAAGCAATCGAAACAGTGAAATTGGGCTCATTGATTGGGGTAAATTCTAACGGTCGCGAAGAGGAGATAATCCGAGACATATCAAGAGTAATTAGCGGGGATTTTCGGGGTTTGTGACTTATGAAATTGATATCTTGGAATGTTTGGGGCTTGGGAGGGAGTGCTAAACGTCGGTATGTACGTGAGGTATTACGGAAAAACGATGTGGATATGGCGATGTTGCAAGAAACGAAGTTGGAGGAGTGGCCGAAGTCATGGTTAGCAAACCTTTGGGGAACGGATAATTTTGAATCCGTGTTCGCGCCATCAATTGGTGCTTCTGGTGGTATTTTAGTGATGTGGGAGGTAAGCAAATTCAATTTAGAACAAGTCGAGGTGGAACGTAATTTTATTGTAATGTGAGGCCGATGGTTACAGGATGACATGGCTTGTGGGATTGTTGTCGTATACGCCCCATCAGAGTTGGACGGACAACAAGCAGTTTGGGCAGCAATATTGGATAAAATTAGAGATCAATAGGGTTCGTGGTGTA
Organism: Hibiscus tridactylites; assembly: GCA_958450335.1. Lineage (NCBI taxonomy): Eukaryota > Viridiplantae > Streptophyta > Magnoliopsida > Malvales > Malvaceae > Hibiscus > Hibiscus tridactylites. The sequence continues at coordinate 75,037,702 of OY288281.1, forward strand.
TTGCGGGGGATTTCAACGCAATCCTACATGAATCGGATAGAATTGGGGTGTCGGACAGGGATATGGAAATGGAAAGTTTCAGTGATTTTGTACTACATGCAGGATTAATGGATTTGCCGCTTTTAGGAAAACGATACACGTGGTTTGGCCCAAAAAAATAGATGCAGCCGAATTGATCGCTTTTTGATATCGGCAGGTTGGATGGATGCTTTCAGCTCAATCCAACAAGAGGCTCTAGCGCGGGGTGTATCGGATCACACGCCCTTGTTGCTGAGATGTGATGAGAACGATTGGGGACCTCGGCCTTTCAGGTTCTTCAATTGCTGGATGGAGGGTAAATATCATGTTTGGAAAATTGTAGAGAAATGGGTCCGATTGACAGGTTTGGGCATTGGAAACGTGAACATTATGGTGAAGCTGCGACACTTGAAATCATTCTTGAAACAGTGGAACCGTGAAAGTTTTGGGGATGTGAATGCGATTATATCTGAGATGCAAGGCAAGATTGATCAAGCGGACGTAGCGGCAAATACAATTAGTGTTGATGAGGAAGTTGAGGTAGGAAGACGTCAATGGTTACAGGCATTGTGGAGAGCTATGCGCCATAAGGAGGCGATGTGGAGACAAAAATCGCGAGCGACATGGCTTCGATTGGGTGATCGAAATACAACATTTTTTCACCGATCCGCTAAACTGCGAGCAGCAAGGAATTTTATTCCGGGTTTTTTGATTAATGACAAGTGGATCACTACACCATTTCAGATGCGCCGACATGTGGTGCAATCCTTCACGAAACATTTTTCTAGTGATACGCGGGAGTGCGTATGGCATTTCGAGGGGGGTTTCGTCAGTTATCCTTGATTGCTAGGGAGAAGTTGGTCGAGGTATTCTCCTTGGAGGAGATTCATGGCGTAGTGAGGGAGTGTGATGGTTCGAAAGCGCCGGGTCCAGACGGTTTTACTTTGGATTTCTATAAGAAAGGGTGGGAGGTGGTCAGTGGCGATGTCCTACGATTTTTCGAAAGCTTCCATGTTAGTGGCCGGTTACCAAAAGATGCAAATTGCATGTTCATTTTCCTATTACCTAAGGTAACATCTCCTACGACACTTGGTGAATATAGGCCTATTTGTTTGGTAAATTCGGTGTATAAAATATTAGCAAAATGTCTAGCGAATCGATTACAGTTGGTTTTGGGTGATTTGATAAGTGATACACAGTCAACATTTATAAAAGGTCGTCAATTAGTGGATGGGGTACTTCTGGCTATTGAGGTTGTGCATTCCCTGCGTCAGAGGGGAGCTAGTGGTTTTCTATTGAAACTCGATTTCGCCAAGGCATACGACTGCGTTAGTTGGCGTTTTTTGGATGAGGTACTAGGAAGAATGGGTTTCTGCGACCTATGGCGAAATTGGATTAGTGAATGTATCGGTTCTGCCAGGTTATCGGTGCTACTCAACGATAATGCTACAAAAGAATTCCGAATGGGTAGAGGTTTGCGACAAGGCTGTCCGCTATCGCCATTACTTTTTGTGGTTGTCGCGGAAGCAATGCACTTGATGTTACGAAGGGCTGAATTGGGAGGATTAATCCGTGGGGTGGAAGTGGCGTCAGGAATATTTTTGACACATATGCAGTTTGCTGATGACACATTGTTATTTTTTGAGGGATCTTTAGCAATCGCGCAAAGCTTAAAACGAATTCTGCATTATTTTCAAGTCTGCTCGGGTTTGTCGATAAACTTCAGTAAAAGCTCATTATATTCGATTTGCATAGGAGATGACTTGAGTGCTAGTGTAGTCGAGGTGCTGGGGTGTAGAAGAGCTGATTTCCCGTTCGTATATTTGGGTTTTCTGATAGGAGCAAATCCGAGACTGATAGCTACTTGGGAGCCAATAATCGCAAATTTTAGGTGCAAACTAGCAGGATGGAAAAGATCATCTTTGTCCTTTGCGGCTCGTGTTGTTTTGGTGAACTCGGTTCTTTCCTCTCTACCTATATTTTATATGGGGTTATTTGTTGCCCCAAAAGGGGTGATTGACATGATAGATAGGATACGGAGGGCTTTCCTATGGGGAGGTGTTGGATTGGAACGTCGTATGAGTAGAGTAGGGTGGGAGGTGGTATGTCGGCCAAAATAGCTTGGGGGTTTGTGAGTTGCGGATTTACGGGTAAAGAACATGGCGTTGCTATCTAAATGGGTTTAGAGATACGCGCGCGATAAAGACTCTCTATGGCGTAGTTTGATAGTAGCGAAGTATGGAGAACATACGCAGTGGTGGCGATTTAACACAGAGAAGATGTCGTCGATGTCGATTGTATGGAGACAAATTGTTTCAAATTCATGCGCAACGCAGGTAGAAAAACACATGGGCATGACCGGTTTTCTATGGAAATTTGGCAATGGTAGATCAATACTTTTTTGGTTCGATCCGTGGGTTGAACAGTTGGCCTTAAAGGATGTGTTCCCGCGTCTATTCTCGTTAGCGATGGACAAATTAGCGAGGGTGTGTGACTACTTGATGGGCGGCAGTTTATCGCATCAGCATTGGGTTGGCTTCTTTGGGAGACAATTGAGGGATTTCGAGCTTGGGCAGTTGCGGGAATTGCATAAGTTGGTGTCTAATTTTCGTGTATGGGAAGGCAAGATGGACACGTTGATTTGGAGGCCGGACGAGCATGGAAACTTCTCGGTTCAGACCTTGTCGAAACTGCTTATGTTCGATAAGGTTGGGGATATGGATTTAGGCGAATGTTTTTCTTAGAAAGTGCTGGTACCGCCTAAGGTTCGGGCCTTCTTATGGTTCACATGGATACGGCGATTACCCACGGCTGATTTCTTGCGTGCTCGTGGGATTCCATTACCGGATGATCAAGGACGCTGTCCTTGGTGTATGACGGAAGAGGAGAGCATCGCTCACATTTTGTACGAATGTTCTTTTGCGCGATCAGCTTGGGTATGGCTGCGACAATGGTGGGGAATCGACACAATTTTCCCGGTTAGTTTTGATGCATTTTTTGTGATTGATTTCCATAGTGTTTTTACGGGTTGCATGAAAATGTGGTGGATAGCGAGCGTTGCTGCATTATTGTGGTCGTTATGGATAGCAAGAAATGAATATATCTTCCGTGGGAAACGTTGGAATTTAGCTGAATTATGTTTCTTGGTAAAATTGAGATCATACTACTGGATAAAAGCTGATAGGCGAGGTGAGATGTTCCCGGAAGCCATTTGGTGGACATGTCCTACTCAGTTTGAGGTTCGTGCGCAACCAAAACGGGTGAGGGTGGGAAGGTGCAGGCAGCCTCCTTTAAGGGGTGTGTTAAAATTCAACACTGATGGATCGGCGCGCGGTAAGCCGGGTCCGGCGGGGTTTGGTGGCATAATGAGAGATGAAGATAGCCGTATATTGGGTTTGTTCTCAGGACCTTTAGGTGTGATGGAATCGAACGAAGCGGAAGTGCGAGCGATAGCTTTCGCCTTGGGTATGGTACAGGAGAGGGAATGGCGGAAGGGATGTGTTATCATAGAGTCGGACTCTCAAGTGGCGTTGAGTTAGGTTACTCAATCCGCAAAATGTCCTTGGCGGTTGTGGGAGGTTTTCTTGGCGATTGATCAGGCTTGTCAAGTCGCGTATGACATTCAATTCTGTTATGTGCCGAGGGAGGCGAATGGCTTCGCGGATGCATTAGCAAAAGAGGGTGTGGATAGAATTTCGACTTTTGTGGCATGTTTATGAATTGGTGTTTTGCTCTTATTGTTCTTTTTGTATTCGACGGATAGCATCGTACTCTTTTCCTCCATTAGGTTTAGGGATGTTTTTAACGAGGCGTATGATCCGTCAAGCTGTATGTTTTTGATTCAATAATAAAATCATACAGTTGCCGATCAAAAAATTTATTATTATTATTATATATTTTTTAATAGTCTAAAAGTGATTACAATGTAGCATTTGTTCATAGCTATTCTTAACCCATTGACAAAGCACACACCTTGCAGACTTTGTGATTGAACTTGGGTCTTTCGGATAAATATTATCCGTTTTTTCACTTGGATCACTTGTTGGGTTCTTATTATTGTACATTTTAATTTGTAACAATAGAATGTACACCCATTTAAGGATCAAGTCTGCATTTAATAGACTTTAAACGTGGATTAAGTTTTAATTCAATTGATATTATTATTATTATTATTATTATTATTATTATTATTATTATAATTATAATTATTATTATTATTATTGTTGTTGTTGTTGTTGTTGTTGTTGTTGTTGTTGTTGTTGTTGTTGTTGTTGTTGTAACAACGTACAAGCTTGTTTCCATTACTGCTGCTGCCTCTACCTATTAAAAGGAAAGTTGTTGGTTCGAGGAAAAAATTATTATTTGGGGAAATGATCTTTTTTTGGAATCACATACACACGTTTGGTTGGGGAGTATTTCCTCTAAAGGGTAATATTAAATTCTCAACAATAGCATTTTCTTCCATTAAATTGTGAGAATCTGATTCCCTTAGATTTCTTAGGTATTTGTCAATTCCAACTCCTTTGGGCCATATTGCCCCTATATTAATGAATTTTGTTCACATTAATCTTTTATCGAATTTAATTAGATGATTAAATATGTGTGGTATAAACTAATTAAATATTTTTATTCAATATTAATTTAACAATTAAATGGTGTTAAACATATTTAAATAATATTTTACTATTTAATGTATTTTTATTAATATTATATTTATGATGTTTATGAGTTATATGTTTGGATTACATATTGCTTGAAAATTAATAAGTTAAAAGTTGATGCTTTTAATTTTATTATTTGATTTATAAGATGCTTATCATCTTATAAAACATTTTAGTATGTTAAACTTATGATATAAATTATTTTCAGTATTATACAACTTTTAGATTTATTTTATTATTTACTTTAATTTACTTGATGATTTGTCACAAGTAATAAAAAATTTAAAATTTTAACATATTAAAAGTTTAACATTTAAAAATTCACAAAAATATTTTAATAGAGTGTAACGAGGATATGTAAATATAAATTATATTTTTTTAAAAATGGTTAATATAATAATTATATTAATAATATGATAAATATATAGTTTTTGCAAATTTTAGATAGTGTAACAAAAATAATTATATTACTTTTGTGCATATGTTTTTTAATTTAATATTGAAAGTTTAACATATTAAAAAGAAAATATAACACATGGTTAATTTAGTAAATTTTACTTCCAGATAATGTTATATAGCTCCAACCAAACACATCAATCTCACATTCCTACCAAATAAACCAAACAAAGTAATGTAATATTCCTAGTAATATGTCAGGTATTGTTACATTTCAAGAATCTTATTCCTAGAGGTAATCTTACATTATGTGAACCAAACACACCCTTAGTTTTAAAGATTATAAGACTAAATTCTGAAGCAATTACATAAGTGCGTTTAAACACACGATCTAAAGATACATATTAATCTAACACTCAGTTAACATGTTTTACAAAATTTTCAATGTTGGATAAATATAATAATGTTGTCTATAATATTTAAATGAAAAACAATACTCTTCTGATAGCAATCTTTATGTATAGAGTTGCATAAAATTAAAGTTCATATATAATATTGTACAATTGATCAAATATCATGTGGAGTTTTAATTTATCTCTATTATTAATCTTTATTTTGTATCATTGTGTATTTCATTCTCTTTTACACTGATATTGTGTCAAATCCAAACCTTTTACTCTAAATTAAAGCTTTTATGATCATCAACCACACGATCGAATGATAGAATTTACTTAGCCACTTTTTATTTATTTGGCCACATCTTATTAATAATTATTAAAAACATAAATTACACAGATTCAAATTCAGATATTTCAAAAGTAAAGTGATCAAGTCATGGAGGGGCAATAGGTTAGACAATACTCTCTTTTTTCATAGCAGAGTGTTGGATGTACCGTTATACAGCACCAACCATTCGTTAACCATGTATGACTGCACGGCGATAGTGTTATTTTGTCGCTTGCTGTCACGCTTCGATCAAGCTCGTCGCCATTGACACCGTTAGTGCTGCCTCTGCTACCTGTGCAAATGAAAATGGAAGATCAAATATGTGTAGACCAAAAGGGTATATCGAAAAATATAAGAAAAATAAAACAATGTGTAAATTACAATTGAAAGTATGCTTACATTCATGAAAAGTTACGAGAGAGGTAAGCACCAGAAAAAAGATAGTCAAACGAATAGCCATTGACTTGGTTTCTACCACTTTTAATTCTTGTATGCAAAGTTAATGTGTTCTATGCTATGAGAGATGAACCTCAATTTATATACAAGAACACACACCAAAACTATATAATAAGAAACCTAAATTATTGTTTATTGTTGCTAAAAATATCAATGTGACAAGCCCAAATGAGGTCATATATATTGATTTAGTTAATTAATTGTTGACCCCTAACCAATTTGTCTCAGAATAAGCCCTAAGCTCAACAATATAATACCAATTATATGTTTTATTAGTTACTGCAAAAGTTTTCATAATAATATTCCTGTTTTATTAGGTGACTGGGTAATTTTGGATTGTCCCCGTTAAACGAATTAAAGATATAATGATCATTGGATTTGCTAACAAATCAAATTTGGATAAAAGGTTCTGTAATTAAGTGATCGAGTTTGTTTTATGATCTAAAAGTAGACTTGTTTGACAACAACAACGATCGAGAACACAATCTAACACTAATTTTTTTTAGATGTTTCTAGCAAAGAAGTTCATTTTTTTCTAGCAGGAGATTAATCTTTATAAGTTGTGTTCACAACACTAAAATTTTGTTTGGTGTAGTACTATTTTAAATTGGTTTTAAAATTATATGTAATACAATATTTTTTTTGAAAAGAATGTAATACAAGATTTAAAATAAAGATGTGCTAATATTTTTGTATTTTACAACTAAATTTAATACTATTTTTATTTTTAATCCACCCATTTTCAGTTTCGTTTAAACTTATTAGCATTAATTTTTCATGAATTAAAAAATTGAAAATTCAATCTGATAATGATTTCAAGTTAATTTTCTAAAATCCGGCATTATTTAGAAGCCAGTAATATCATAGTCATGTTTCAATCCAAGGACATATGGGTTTTGGACCACCACACTTCCGTTGCATTACTCTTATTATGAATTTTAATAGATAGTTAATAGCCTTTTAAAAAATATGAACCCGTGGAGTAGTCCTAGTGATAAAAGATGATGTATTTCATTCAAGTGATTCGGGTTCGAGTATCATGTGTGCACGGTGTGTGTGCTTTATTAAAGGACTAAGAAAATTGAACAGATACTACATTGTAATCACACAACATATTAAAAAACCTTTTAAAAAAGAGTTTATAATATTTGTGGTCTAATTATGCATTTAATCCTTTAACTTTATACAAATTAAAATGTTAATCTTTATAGTTTAACTTATCAGAATTTAATTTTCGTATATTATAAAAACTAAAAAAAACATACATATCAGGAAAAATGGTGGGAAAACTAAAATTTTGACACACACAGTAACGTCAAGAAAATTTGTACGCGCTCCATGCGCCCCCTTCTCCCTTTCCAGAAACCTTCGAGCCTCAGATGTTTTTGCTTCGGATCTCCGATTCCAGCGGGTTGCTTGGCCTAAATACGGTGCGGCTGGTCACCGTCACTAGGACAACGGTTGCCGGAGGCCAAGGGGACTACAATCGACCGGTGGTTTTCTCAAGGATGCTGTGACGGCGGAGATTTTTTTGGGGGATGGGCCTCGCTCCACGGCATGGTTCAGACTCTTGATAAGCTTGCCGGAGACCTGCCATTTAGCCGCCGGTAACTGTTTCGTTCCTGCTTCCGACCTCTCATGCATCCCTTGTTAACTCGCTAATCTGGGAACAATAGCATCTCAAGGGCCTTCTTTGAACTGCCGGAGTTTGTATGGGAATCCTCTGGTCGAAAAAGGGTGGGTCAGTCGACGGTTGTCTTCCGGACGTTTTTGGGTCGGAGCAAGTTTTGGTCCCTCACCGCGTTAGTTACTAGTAATCTACTAGGTCGCCCATGTTCCCTTCGTTTCTTCATAAGCCTTTCCAAGTGTCTGCTTGCCTTTTGTCGTTGAAGCAAGCAGCTGGGCGGATATTTAACTGGTCCGTCAGGCGTCGGCATTACGCAGGCGAGCAACCTCTTTCGTGTTCTCGGTTGGTTTCTCCGGAGGTTTTTGGGTTTCCAAGATACCGTCAATTGTCATGTAGGCAAGTTGGCTCATCGAGGAGTGTAGGGACAAGGGCAATTCTATCCTCCAAAATTTGGTTTTCTATAAATGTCCATTTTCAGCTGGATTGTAACACTAGGTTAAAAGGACAAAAAAAATACGAAAATGAAAATGAATAGAAAAAGGGAAAGAAAATAAAAAAAATTATGTTAGGTGGTTGGGGGAGTTGAACCCGTGACCTCGTGGTCCAAGATTGGTAACCCAACCGATTGAACTAGGCATCACTTAGTATCTAAACCCCCTTAAAATCCGTCTTATGTTTATCCCGGGTAAACAAATAAAATAAAATAAATATTAAATGGAAGTCTGGTTTCCCCACCTACCTACAATTAATTACTTGTCCCTTTATGAATTTTAACGTTTCATCTTCCTCCTCTCTCTCTCGCAAAAACCCTTTCTTCCCGATTTCCGGTGATTCGCAACCATCCATACCGCCGTTCGACGTACGCCACCGCCAACACCGGCGAACGCGCCTCGTCGTTCTGAATCTGCTACCGTCGGTCACGCGCGCTCCCGTGCCGCCATTTGCAGTTAAAACTGAGCCGAAAGTTCGGCGAGTTTGGCCTCTGCTCTCCCTCTTTTCCGGTCGTGCCGTCGTCGTTTCGCCTCGCCGTTGGTACGGCCGAGCTCCCCACACCGAGTAGTGCAAAACCCAGGCACTCCCTTGTCCGATCGTCGCCGGCAAAGCCACCATCGGAGCTACGTAAGTTCCGGCGAACTTTAATTTTTTCGCAAGGATTTCTGGTCCATTTTTAGCTTGTTTCGCATTGCTAATGTATGAGTTGAAACCGTGGTTGATTGATCTACATTTTTCTGGCAGGATCGCGGCTATTGGCGTCTCCGACGACCTCCGGCGACCACTTCCGGCGATGAGAAAATTTGGGTTGGTGAATCAACCTGAACCAGTTTGAACCGGCCCAAACCGGCTAGACCAGTTAAACCGGTCAGCCCATGACCCAGACCCGAACCGGTCCGACCCGACCCGCTTATAACCTGCATCTGACCCGGCTGAGTCAACTCAGTGAGTCAACTTGCCTGAGTTGACTCAGTGAGTTAACTCACCGAGTCAACTCAGTTGACCTTATCTGATGACGTCATGCTGACGTCAGCGTGGACTTGACTGCTGACGTCAGCATTGACTTTGACCAAAAAGTCAAAATTTTCAAAAGGCTCTATTTTATGTTTTTCGACGTCCCGAGTCCGATTTTGAAGCCCGTTTCATGAAATCTCAACCCGAAAGCCTCCGAATCCAACTTTGAACCCGAACTTGTATATGTATTTAATTATTCAGTTAAAGACTTTGTGAATAAGGTCTGATCTTGGAGTTTGTGTATTTGAAGGTGTTCAAAGTTCCTTGTATCTGAGATGTTGAGGGACGTCAAATTTGGGTTCGAGTGCGATCGAATGAAGTATCATGAATCGACCGGTGTAGCTCGGAGTTGAGGTAATACATTACTACCCTCTGTATGCTTTTGAAACATGTTGGTATTCGGATATGTTTGCACGATCATGTTTAAGCATATGATTATCTCTGCCTATATCGATCAATTATGAAATAAGAATAATAATGGCCAAGGTAAAAATACTCAAATAAGTGGTTTGATAAATCGAAGAGACTATCGAGTTTAGTACACGATTATTGAGACGATAAATCTTTAAGTCTGATTATCTCTTTTATCAAAAGTATATATGTTGGACACATCTGATTAGTAAATGACGAAAATACTCCCCTAATTATAATCACAACCCGAGAAGCTATACTTGATTCGATAAGATATCTGATACACTTGAAAACCTCAAACTATTGAAATGTCACGGTAACAAGATTTAAACCCTCGAGTTTGTAAATTGCTTGAGTTGCAAGAATTCTGAATAAATCGATGAAGATAAATGTGCGGAAAGGTATTCGTGGGTATAATTTGAGCAATGGGGCAAAAAAAGATTGAATTGATTGAAATGTCTAAAAAGGATTGGATATACTGATAAGGCTGAGATGGGTCACAATGACCCTAGAGACTGATATTTTTCTTCGGGCATCAATTATCATTCGACCGACATATGTGATATATCCTCGAGGTCTGAAACGAATGAATAGATGGAAGAACCGAGAAACTTTGAATAATTAAAACGTTTCCGAGCATCGTAATGTCTGAAATACCCCCAAATACTAGAATGTCGGAGAATACATCTAAGACATGGAATTAGAAATCATAAAGACAAACATGCGTAATGGCTCCAAAAGTGGTAAAATAAGACTCATGTAAATTGGTCAATTCAGACACTATGATTATAGAGGGAAAATACCGTGTGAATGCATGTGCAATTTATTGGGGAAAGTACATAATTAATAATAAAATGGATTTGTTCTCCTAAGGCATATTTGATGTTTTGGGATGAGTCAGGTACAATGCACATGCTTGAACACTTTAAAAGTACCGCTCGAAGATATGCTTGACTTCTGGTAATAAGTTTAGTGGACGATTGGTGAAGGCGAACTATTGTTGTTTTTGCTCGGTAATCAGTTCTGAGAAATGAATGGTTGAGGTGTACCATTCGGTGAGATATTAAGTATTGTGTTAATGTGTTTCAATTAGTCAAAGGGGCTCGGAAGCTTAATGAGCAATCAAAATTCTTAAATTCTGTATATCACCGTTTATACGTTGTTGGTTCAGTTTACCAAATTACCCTCCGAAGGCCGGAATGACCAACAATACTCTCGTAAGCTTTAGCAATCGAATCACTCTCGATATATCTGAAACCCCAATGATTCTGATACATCAGCTTTTGATGTTAATTCGATCCGTCTTACCGAGCACCCCTATTCGTAGGGACCTCATTCTGAAATTAGTCCAAATTCGTCAAATGTCATCTCTCTGATATCTATCAAGTACCTCTAAGGAATGAATAGGGACATAAAACTCGTATCATGTATCTATAAATACTTTCTGTTCTAAACCAAGAAAATATGCTTAAAATTTAAAAGTATGATATTGTAATACGAAAGGAAAGTAATTCTCTGATTTCTGACCTCTGTTATGAAAAATATATCTGATATATGACATTGAATACGAAATAATAATAAAAATAATGATAATAAAATAAATTTGATACATGTCTTCTGGTATAAAAATAGGGTTGATATTTATTTTCTGCAATATTGTCTTCTGAACATAAATTGAAATCATCTGTGGTATATTATCTGGATATGAATGTTGATATGTAGGCTTAGCGCTGGTAAGTCCTTCTGTACCTAAGCTCCTACGCCCAATGGGCCTAGGGTAAGCCTTTCTGTTAAGCTCCTACGCCCACGGGCCTAGGGTAAGTCTTTCTGGACCTAAGGCATCCCCTTAGGTAGGCTCCTACGCCTCAGGCCTAGGGTAAGACCTTCTGTATGCAGTTCAGGGCGAATTGCACTTTAGAGTTCAGTTGAGTGTAGTTAAGTTAATTAATAGAACTTTCTGACCTCTTCTGAAACATACCCTACTAAATTAATGTATCAATGTTGAACCCTCAGTAAACTTACAACTCGCACTTAATGGATCACTCTGAACTCATTGATTCAACTTTTGAAATCTGAACCTCCTATGAATCTCTGACTTTAGACCACCTCTTACGGTTCGGGTGATCAAATAAAGAATAGCTCTGTGACCTCCTAATAATCCTTCATTGAATTATCGAATCGTAATTTGAGCTTACCGTTGCTTAATTTTTCATGACAATGTTAAGTTGTCATATACCTACTTGCATCTTTAGCATCTCCTGGTAGTTTGTATTACTGAGCTTTTTGAAGCTCACATTGTTTTTATCATCACATGTTAAAAGATCGACCATGTTGCAGCTATCAACGTCGATATGAGAGCTTCTTCGGCTCGCTCGCGGAGTATGATATTTGTGTAATTAGGGGGCATGTATGTCATGTTTTGGTTTATATTCAAGTCTGAAACTTGTATTAATAATCTGTATCATAGTTTTGTTTCATTGTCTGAATGTTTCCTGGAATTGTATTTTAGTTTAAAACCCCTATGTATGCTTTTAAATGGTTTGACAATTGTTTATTTAAAACTTTATCGTGGGTCGCTCCGGTGACCCTAATGTGACTTCCTAGGATCCGTATTAATGCATAGACGGGTCTAGGGGGTTACATGGATACTCAAAAAAAATCCAGAAAAGGCCAAACCGTCCCTTGATTCAAGGGATTTGGAAATCTGGTGGGATTTGGGTCTCCAATAGGATCTGGAAATTAAATATCTTTAGTACTGATTGGGATCCATGCGGGTCTACTTTCCAATAGGATCGAAGTTTATTACTTTTTTATGGGATCCGGGCGGCTCTACCCATCCCTTCGATATTCGGTTGATGATGGTCCAGTGTACGGAAGTTCACGTTTTCTTTACAAGCTTGTCGGTTTCAATTTTGGCAGACATTTTAGTGCAGCCAGATCAGCTAGAGCTTTGTTTTTTCGCGATTTTGGTGACAAGACCCAATCTCACTATGGGATAGGGAGCCTGCCTCCAGATAGAACTCTCTCAGAACAGGAATTTCACTTATGCCCTTCCTGATCCGAGGCCTTCTTGTGGCTGGAGTTTCGTTTGCCTTGATAGGCGTCTTCTTACCCGTGTGGGCCTAGGTGCCCCGGTTATGGATAAGCTTTTTGCCTATGATGATTTGTACTTCATCTGCATTGTTCAATGTTGCACAGAGTCCGTTTCCTGCCGCTTGTTAGCCTCGCACTTTATGTTTGCGGTTGTGTCTTTGTTTCCTGCACACTTGGTGCATGGCGTCGGGCCCCTTTTATCTTAATTGAATTATGTTCTCCTTTGATAAAAAAATATACATATCAGTTGTTTGTAAATACATAAAATTGAATTGTTAAAATTTATTACTTGTAATATAAATTTTTGTAGGCTTTTCAAGATTTTAAATTTAACACTAATTTGTATATTAAAAATTTTGTTTATTGCTAGCGGGGAAGGGTATTGTATTCTTTTTTCTATGGTCGATTCTTGTTGGTTTTATTTTTAGTTTCACTTCTAGCTTTGTTATACTTTTGATTTAGGGATTGGTTGGCTCTCGATTTTGGGTGGGAAGTGATGAGTGTGGTGGTCGCAATGAAGGGTCTAGTGATGGATGCTTGAATGAGTCACGGTTGAGGGCTCAATGGTGAAGGATGCTCAGTGGTTACATAGGTTAGTTTGGGTCATCGTTTAGGGGCAAATGACTGTGTGAGGGGCTGAATTTGGTGAAGGTTTAGGATGGGGTTTTTCGATTTTGTGTCGAGAGGTGAAGGTTGCTAAATGATCGATAGTTTAGGGGGCAATGGATTCTGTTCGGTGGAGGTTGAGGGTGACGCAGTGATAGACAATGGGTGTTTGGGGAATGAGTGGTGTGAGGGTGAAGGAGGGTGAGGATGAGAGTTAAATTTTAATTTTTAAATTTAAATAATTTTATTTTATTTTGTGATGTGTATTATATATATATTATTTTTTATTTCCACGTCATAACAGTGTTAGAGATTTAACGGTGGAGTGACCAAAATAGGTCAATATTTAAAGTTCAGTGATAAAATTGAGCATTTTGAAAGTTGAGTGACCAAAATAGGTCACAGAGCAAAGTTGAGTGATGATTTAGGTATTTTACCTTTTTATAATTTTTAAGAGTTTCTTTAGAATTTTTAGAACTTATAAAGAATTTTTCAAATAAAATAAAAAATTTATGGAAACTTCAAGTGATAACACTGTAACACGACATGTTGCACCAACTAGTCAAAAAATTGTTATTTGCTTAGATGCTTTTATCTCTATTATCCTTTTGTGGCTTGTTGATATGTTGTGCCTAGCATGATGGTTGTATCGTTTATAGTCGCGTTGTTTGTACTGCTCCGGTTGAACTCTCTTGGCTCGAATATGTAGCACTCTTTTTCCTCCATCTAGGCTGTAGGGAGATTTTTTAATGAGGCTGGTATATGTCTCGCATTATTAATAAAATATCTCATTTCAAAAAAAATTGGGTGCAAAAAACGTTTAGGGGCTTAATTAATTTTTTTCAAAAGTTTAAGGGCTTATGATACGCTTAAGCCTATTTGATATCTATTTACGTATTATGCTATAAAAATATTTTGTTTTTTAATATAATATTACTATGCATATTTAAAGGGTGTATATATTAATTTCTTATTTTTTTTTGCTCAAAATGTATGATTTTATTATGTAAGAATCATACATGACAGCATTACAGGTGGCCTCATTAAAAACCTCCCTAATCCTAAATGGAGGAAAAGAGTACCCCGGTAATGCGAAAAAAGAACCAATCACCCAATACATTGAACCCCCGAAGGACGATCAACTCCACTCTTCGCTAGTGCATCCGTCATACCATTTGCCTCTCAAAAAACATGATGGAAGCAAACATCCATCAGGAACCGACATGCTTCATCAATCCTCGAGAACCATTGTGCAAGACGCCACGGGCGTTGCTCTCGTTGTACCACCCATGCAATAGCTATCGCTGAATCTGATTCTATCACAACCGTTGGCGACACACGCCACATCGAAGCACTCAACAATTCCAAAACAGCGCAAATCGCTTGTAACTCTGGTTCATTTGAATCCACCACCCCGATCGGCCCCGAGAACAAGGCTAGCACACGCCCACAATCATCCCTCAACACCCCCGACATCCTGCCTTACCCGGTTTCCCCCGTGAAGACCCATCAACGTTAAATTTCAGCACCCCCAAAGGTAGTTTTTCCCAAACCACATTCCTCCGAGCAGCCTTCGGATCCTGTCGAGTTTCACACAACCCAAGGACATTCCCACCACAGATTTTCCGCAATATCTATTCAAAAAAATATTTTATGAAATTATATTTTTAATATAATTTTTTAATTATTAAATTTAAATGTATAGTTTACTAATTATTGAAAAATAGAGTTCGTAATATTTTTGGTCCGATTATAAATTTAATCCTTTGATTTTATACAAATTAAAATGATAATCTTTATAGTTTAACTTATCAGAATTTGATTTTTCGTATATTATTATTATTGTTATTATTATTATTATTATTATTATTATTATTATTATTATTATATATTTTTTAATAGTCTAAAAGTGATTACAATGTAGCATTTGTTCATAGCTATTCTTAACCCATTGACAAAGCACACACCATGCAGACTTTGTGATTGAACTTGGGTCTTTCGGATGAATATTATCCGTTTTTTCACTTGGATCACTTGTTGGGTTCTTATTATTGTACATTTTAATTTGTAACAATAGAATGTACACCCATTTAAGGATCAAGTCTGTATTTAATAGACTTTAAACGTGGATTAAGTTTTAATTCAATTGATATTATTATTATTATTATTATTATTGTTGTTGTTGTTGTTGTTGTTGTTGTTGTTGTTGTTGTAACAACGTACAAGCTTGTTTCCATTACTGCTGCTGCCTCTACCTATTAAAAGGAAAGTTGTTAATAACAAATATTTGTGACACGCATAAGAGGAATGACTGGGCTATCGAATTCTTTCCAAGGGAGAGGGCGATCAGATCATAATCAAAGGAGTGGGCGATCGGAGCAGGCCCGAGAGCGATCCCAACTCCAGGTATGGACATTGTTTGTGATGAATCTCCCATTACAATTGCATTGGAAGGGTGTGTGGCAGGTGTTTGACAGACATGGGAGAGTGCTGGATGTTTTTATACCCAAAAAGAAATCGAGAGAAGGAAAAAGGTTTGGGTTCGTGCGAATGGGATCAAAAACAGATGCAGACAAGGTTATTGAGAGGTTGAACGGGTTCAAATTGTATGGGTCCTGGATCAGGGTTTCGTTGCAAAAAAGGAGGCGAGATCAGAATATTGGAAAAAGAAACCGATGGAGAAGCAATCGAATTCGATTTCACAGAAATCAATTGCGAAAGAAGAGAATACAACAAAGCAAAAGTCGAAAACGGTGCATGATTTAGACGAGAACAAGGGGGCGAGAAATACGAAAAAGAAACAACAGAATTGTGGAAGGTGTGGTGGATACCGATAAAATGGAAATACTTGAAAACTGCACCGTGGGATTTTCTAAATCGCCATACACAATCCGTGAGCTTGCGATGGAATTTCGGAGGGCAAAGCTGGACGGCTTCTCGATTATGAGAGTGGCAGGTTCTATGATATTGTTGATGTTTGAGAACGTCGATACTCGATCGCGACTTATAGCAAATCAGGTTTTTTCGGATTGGCAGGAAAATGTAATGCCGTGGAATGCAACATTGGGACTGCCGAATAGAAGAGTATGGTTGTCCGCTAGTGGAATCCCTATACACACTTGGTCCGATGGTACATGCCGGAATATTGTTGAGTTGTGGGGTGAGTTCATACAATTGGATGGGGAGACGATCGCGCTGTCGTCGTTTGAAAGATGTCGGTTCCTAATTGAGACAGATTTTTTGGAAACAATAGATGAGGTGCCAACCATGAATGTCGGGGGACAATCATTCAGGATACGTGTTTTGGAGACAGAGGAAATTTTGGGCGTCAAGTGTGATTGTTGATGCGGGATAGAGGGTGCGTCTAGGGACATATCGACGGGTAATGATGGTGACTTGAGCGAGGTGCAATTGAATTGCGATGGTGTAGGGGACAGTGTACACACGGATGAGGAAACATTTGTGCCGTATTCAATTTCAGGGGCAACACCAATGGTGATGCACTGGAACGAATTGTGGAAGGATAATCATGGTGTTGCGGTGGAAATTAAAGTGGCCTCGACTAAGGATAACTCTTGGTTAGCGGATGAGGATGTGGGGTTGGTATCACGCCATACAACGGATCAATTACAACTTGTGGGTGAAGAATATGCGAAAGCTTTGAGCGAGGAGATCCACGATACACCGTTGGAGATTGGAGTAGATGATCGTCGAAGGCAGCAAGGGATAAGATCGGAAATTGATAGAGTTGGAAAAGCATTAGTTGTTGAAAAAAAATGGGGAACTTAGAAGGGTAAGGAACCTATCTGAAATTTTATTAGATGAATTATCCCCTGAAAAGAGGCAAGAAGCAGAGAAAAAATTGGTGAAGAGGGGTAGAGGACGGCCAAAAAAGAAGGTGTCTGATTCGCAGGATGTTGCAAACATATCCCTCTCGGATTCCGATTTTGAGAATAGGAAGAAATCGATAATTAAGGAGGCAAGGGAGACATTAGCGTTAGGGAAGTACATTGGCGCGGAGGCAATTGGCAACGAGGATCACATAGTCCAGGATTTGGCACGGCTAATTGCGAATCGTGAGGAAAATCTATAGCAACTAGGGATGCGGATGTTGTCATGGAACATAAGGGGTTTGGGTTCGAGTGTGAAGAGGAGAGTGGTGCAAAATTTGGTTCGACAACATCGATGTGAATTGCTGATTTTACAGGAAACAAAAATGGAGGAAATTTTGGGTGATACGGTAAGTCGATTGTGGCCCTCGGATGAGTTCAAATTTGTTTATGCTCCAGCTAGGGGAAGATCTGGGGGTGTTGTAGTGATATGGGATACGACGCGGATCAAGGCAGATTTGGTACGAGTTGGTGATCGTTTTGTGACGGTTGAAGGTGTGTGGATCCATGACGATTGGCGTTGTGGTGTGATTGGGTTATATGCGTCTTGTGTGGTATATGAACAAGGGGATTTGTGGTCAAGAATGTCGGAGGATATGAAGAACAAGACAATCCCAAGGTACGTGGGAGGAGATTTTAATGAAGTGTTGCATCTGAATGAGAGGCGAGGTGGTGTAATACGGACGAGGGGTATGATTATGTTCCAGGAGTTTGTAGAAACGAACGCGTTGCTGGATATGCTGTTGCGGGAGAGGTGTTATACGTGGTTTGGCCCGGGCAAGCAGTGCAGCCGGCGTGATAGATTCTTGGTGACATCGGATTGGCTAGACAAATTTCAAGAGTTGCAATTGATTGGTTTATCACGGGGAGTGTCGGACCATGTGCCATTGTTGTTGGTAAGTGATCCTAGGGATAGTGGACCGAAGCCATTCCGCTTTATGAATGCTTGGTTATTGTCAAAGAATGCGTTGGACAAAATGGGACAAGAATGGGAGAGATTAGGGTCCTCGGATGTAGGGTGGGGGAGATTGAGTATTTCGGCAAAATTGCGAGGGTTGAAGTCTTATCTAAAGAGGTGGAATGATCGATCGTTTGGAAACATAGATGGCCGTATCAATATGTCGACTAATAATTTGGATGCTATTGATGGTATGGTAGAGAATGACTCGACTGCATGGGAGGATATAGAGGAAAGATGGAAGTTAAATGCGGAATTGTGGAGGCTATTGAAATTACGTGAGGTGCATTGGCGCCAAAAGTCGAAGTGGGCATGGTTAAAGGACGGCGATCAAAATACTCACTTTTTCCACCGGGCTGCGAAGATACGTATGATGCGTAACTCGATTAGAGGGGCATTGTGGCATGGTCGTTGGGTAATGGAGCCGACACAGTTGAAAGCGTATTTTTTAGTGAATTTCGGAAGCATTTTCAGCGTATTGTGATGGCGGGATCGATGGAAGCGTTGATTGATTTTCCTTGCTTGAGCGAGTTTGATGCGTCATGTTTGGAAGTGGATTTCGCCGAAGATGAAATTCGGGAAGTGTTATGGAGTTGTGAAGGATCAAAAACACCAGGTCCGGATGGCTTCACCTTTGAGTTTTATAAAAAGGGATGGGCGTTTTTAAAGAGGGATGTGCTGAAATTCGTAGAAGATTTTGTGCAAACGGGTAAGCTTCCGTCGGGGGTTAATTCCTCCTTTGTGGTACTAATTCCGAAAAAAGTGAATCCGAAAGTGGTTAGTGATTATAGACCAATATGCCTCTTGAATTCGTTCTATAAAATTTTAGCTAAATTCTTAGCAAAAAGATTACAGGAGGTGTTGCCGAAATTGATTAGCGATATGCAATCTGGTTTTGTTCGGGGAAGGCAGATTTTAGATGGTGTTTTATTAGAAAATGAAACGATACATTCGATGCAGAAATGACAAGGTGGTGATGGGGGTCTTATATTAAAATTGGATTTTTCGAAAGCGTATGATTGTATTAAGTGGGATTGTCTAGATCATATTTTGCGCAAAATGGGGTTTGGGGAGTTATGGCGTAAGTGGGTGATGGAGTGTGTTTGTACAGCAAGGTTGTCGATTCTTGTTAATGGCTCGCCGACGGGAGAATTTGAAATGCAGAGGGGATTACGACAGGGTGATCCGCTATCGCCCCTTTTATTTGTAATTGTGGCCGAATTACTACATCAATTCTTGAGTAATGCGAAGAGATTGAGAGTGTTTAATGGGGTGGTAGTGGCCGAGGGATGTGTTGTGTCAAATTTGCAATTTGCGGATGACACAATTCTTTTTTTCCCGGCAAAGCTTGAGTATGCACGAGATTTGAAGCGTATTTTGACGTGTTTTGAGTACACGACCGGTTTGAAAATTAATTTTGCTAAATCGCGGTTGTATGGGGTAGGGGTGGACGATGATTTGATGGTGCGGATAGCTGCTGTGTTGGGGTGTGAACGTGATACGTTACCTTTTATTTACCTGGGATTGCCTTTGGGAGTCAATCCGCGCAGCCTACAAATGTGGGATCCGCTTATCCAGCGTTTCAGAGAGAGTTTGGCGGGTTGGAAACGTGATACATTGTCCTTTGCGGGGAGGTTAGTGTTGATCAATTTTGTTTTATCCGTATTACCTTTATATTATATGAGCTTGTTTATGGTGCCAAGGAGTGTAATAAATAGGATTGATCGGATCCGACAGAGATTTTTGTGAGGTGGTTCGGATACTAAATTGAAATTGAGTAGAGTGAATTGGTCAATTGCTTGTAGACCACGTCGGTTTGGGGGATTAGGAGTGGTTAATTTGCGCGCAAGAAATCTAGCGCTTTTAGCGAAATGGCGGTGAAGTTATGCGATGCAAGAAAATTCTCTTTGGCGAGAAATTATTGATGCGAAATATGGTTGTGATGTTATGAAATGGTGGCCGAGAGATGTGGGGCTGCGAAAAATGTCATCAGTTTGGCGACAAATTGTTAACATTAATGATGAGAGCGAGATGAATGGTTTGATGGGTAGAGAGGCTTTTATGTGGCAATTGGGTGATGGCGAAAAAATTATTTTTTGGCAAGATGTGTGGTGTAGTGATACGTCGTTGGCTGCCATGTTCCCGAGATTGTATCGCCTTGTGATCGAGAAAGGGTTGACGGTGAAGGCGAACACGAAGGGAGGTAATTTTGAACATGATGATTGGGATAAATTCTTTGTTCGGCCATTGCGATCATTGGAACTTGACCAGCTCCAGGAGGTCCGTGCATTATGCTGGAGCTTTCATCTTTTTCCGGCTCAGTGTGATCGACTAGTATGGTTACATTCCAAGACGGGTGAATTTTCTGTGGCGAATTTGGTTAAATTAATGCAATCGTTTGAGTTGGTGGCGAACAATGAACTGAATATGTTTTGGAGGCTGCCGATACCTCCAAAGGTTCAACATTTTTTATGGTTTGCGTGGCTGAATCATTTGCCAACAATGGAGATGTTGATCGTAAGAGGGCTGCCGTTCACGGGGGAAGGGGCCTGTTGTGCATGGTGTCGGACGCGAGAGGAGACGCTTGACCATATCATGGTACAATGCCCAGCGGCTTGGGCAGTTTGGACAGGCTTTTTCCGATGGTGGGGTGTGGATATGGTGCAGCCGTGGAGGGTAAATACTTTGCTGGAAATGTGCTTTGGTTCTTTGTTTATGGGACAATTGCGAGATTGGTGGATGGCAGGGTGTGCAGTGACATTTTGGTCACTATGGTTGGCGCGAAACAATGGTTTGTTCAATAAAATTCGGGCGACATCGGGGGAAATTGTTTTTCTCATTAAGCTGAGGTCGATGTATTGGGTGCGGATGGTAAATGAGGATTGTGTGATTTTGGAATCGGCGTGGTGGGGTTCTCCATGGAAGTGTGCAAATAGTGTACCGAGTAATTTACCACGGGCGAATATACAATGAGAGAGGCCACCAGTGGGGGTGTTTAAATTCAATGTAGATGGGTCGGCGAGAGGAAAACCGGGTAAAGCAGGATGTGGGGGCGTGCTAAGAGATGAATTTGGCCGTATTTTTGCATTATTTTCAGGTCCGATAGGGGTTGCGGATTCGAATGAAGCTGAGCTGCAAGCTATTTTTCATGCTTTGGAGATGGTGGTCGGCTCGGGGTGGGAACAACGTCCATTGGTGGTGGAATCGGATTCCACTACGGCTGTGGCATGGGTCATGTATTTGGAGAAGAGACCGTGGAAATTTTGGCGCTGGTTTCGGCGAATTGATGAAGCGTGTGAGGCGCTAAACGATGTATGCTTTCAACATGTTTACAGAGAGGCGAATAGGCTTGCGGATGTTTTGGCAAAAAGTGGTGTCGATAGGCCGAGTTGGTTTAAACAATGCGCCTAGCTTTCTTAATATTTTTGTCGTTGGTGTTTGTTCTTTGTACACGCTCATGAGTACTCTTTTCCTCTATAGGATTTAGAGAGGTTTTTAACGAGGCTTGTGAGCTTGATGGTCATGTATGTTCACTTCTTAATAAAACATGCATGTTGCCGATTAAAAAAAGGAAAGTTGTTGGTTCGAGGAAAAAATTATTATTTGGGGGAATGATCTTTTTTTGGAATCACATACCCACGTTTGGTTGGGAAGTATTTCCTCTAAAGGGTAATATTGTATTCTCAACAATAGCATTTTCTTCCATTAAATTGTGAGAATCTGATTCCCTTAGATTTCTTAGGTATTTGTCAATTCCAACTCCTTTGGGCCATATTGCCCCTATATTAATGAATTTTGTTCACATGAATCTTTTATCGAATTTAATTAGATGATTAAATATGTGTGGTATAAACTAATTAAATATTTTTATTCAATGTTAATTTAACAATTAAATGGTGTTAAACATATTTAAATAATATTTTACTATTTAATGTATTTTTATTAATATTATATTTATGATGTTTGTGAGTTATATGTTAGGATTACATATTGCTTGAAAATTAATAAGTTAAGAGTTGATGTTTTTAATTTTATTCTTTGATTTATAAGATGCTTATCATCTTATAAAACATTTTAGTATGTTAAACTTATGATATAAATTATTTTCAGTATTATACAACTTTTAGATTTATTTTATTATTTACTTTAATTTACTTGATGATTTGTCACAAGTAATAAAAAATTTAAAATTTTAACATATTAAAAGTTTAACATTTAAAAATTCACAAAAATATTTTAATAGAGCGTAACGAGGATATGTAAATATAAATTATATTTTTTAAAATTGGTTAATATAATAATTACATTAATAATATGATAAATATATAGTTTTTGCAAATTTTAGATAGTGTAACAAAAATAATTATATTACTTTTGTGCATATGTTTTTTAATTTAATATTGAAAGTTTAACATATTAAAAAGAAAATATAACACATGGTTAATTTAGTAAATTTTATAAATTGGTTAATATAACACATGGTTAATTTAGTAAATTGGTTAATATAATAATTATATTAATAATATGATAAATATATAGTTTTTGCAAATTTTAGATAGTGTAACAAAAATAATTATATTACTTTTGTGCATATGTTTTTTAATTTAATATTGAAAGTTTAACATATTAAAAATATCAATGTGATAAGCCCAAATGAGGTCATATATATTGATTTAGTTAATTAATTGTTGACCTCTAACCAATTTGTCTCAGAATAAGCCCTAAGCTCAACAATATAATACCAATTATATGTTTTATTAGTTACTGAAAAAGTTTTCATAATAATATACCTGTTTTATTAGGTGACTGTGTAATTTTGGATTGTCCCCATTAAACGAATTAAAGATATAATGATCATTGGATTTGCTAACAAATCAAATTTGGATAAAGGGTTCTGTAATTAAGTGATCGAGTTTGTTTTATGATCTAAAATTTTTTAGATGTTTCTAGCAAAGAAGTTCATTTTTTTCTAGCAGGAGATTAATCTTTATAACTTGTGTTCACAACACTAAAATTTTGTTTGGTGTAGTATTATTTTAAATTGATTTTAAATTATATGTAATAAAATATTTTTTTTGAAAAGAATGTAATACAAGATTTAAAATAAAGATGTGCTTATATTTTTGTATTTTACAACTAAATTTAATACTATTTTTATTTTTAATCCACCCATTTTCAGTTTCGTTTAAACTTATTAGCATTAATTTTTTCATGAATTAAAAAATTGAAAATTCAATCTGATAATGATTTCAAGTTAATTTTCTAAAATCCGGCATTATTTAGAAGCCAGTAATATCATAGTCATGTTTCAATCCAAGGACATATGGGATATGGACCACCACACTTCCGCTGCATTACTCTTATTATGAATTTTAATAGATAGTTAATAGCCTTTTAAAAAATATGAACCCGTGGAGTAGTCCTAGTGATAAAAGATGATGTATTTCATTTAAGTGATTCGGGTTCGAGTATCATGTGTGCACGGTGTGTGTGCTTTATTAAAGGACTAAG
This sequence comes from Hibiscus tridactylites, assembly GCA_958450335.1. NCBI lineage: Eukaryota > Viridiplantae > Streptophyta > Magnoliopsida > Malvales > Malvaceae > Hibiscus > Hibiscus tridactylites. The sequence continues at coordinate 75,061,561 of OY288281.1, forward strand.
AAAATTGAACAGATACTACATTGTAATCACACAACATATTAAAAAACCTTTTAAAAAAGAGTTTATAATATTTGGGGTCTAATTATACATTTAATCCTTTAACTTTATACAAATTAAAATGTTAATCTTTATAGTTTAACTTATCAGAATTTAATTTTCGTATATTATAAAAACTAAAAAAAACATACATATCAGGAAAAATGATGGGAAAACTAAAATTTTGACACACACCGTAACATCAAGAAAATTTGTACGCGCTCCATGCGCCCCCTTCTCCCTTTTCCAGAAACCTTCGAGCCTCAGACGTTTTTGCTTCGGATCTCCGATTCCAGCGGGTTGCTTGGCCTAAATACGGTGCGGCTGGTCACCGTCACTAGGACAACAGTTTCCGGAGGCCAAGGGGACTACAATCGACCGGTGGTTTTCTCAAGGACGATGTGACGGCAGAGAGTTTTTTGGGGGATGTGCCTCGCTCCACGGCATGGTTCGGACTCTCGATAAGCTTGCCGGAGACCTGCCATTTAGCCGCCGGTAACTGTTTCGTTCCTGCTTTCGACCTCTCATGCATCCCTTGTTAACTCGCTAATCTGGGAACAATAGCATCTCAAGGGTCTTCTTTGAACTGCCAGAGTTTGTATGGGAATCCTCTGGTCGAAAAAGGGTGGGTCAGTCGACGGTTATCTTCCGGACGTTTTTGGGTCGGAGCAAGTTTTGGTCCCTCACTGCGTTAGTTACTATTAATCTACTAGGTCGCCCATGTTCCCTTCGTTTCTTCATAAGCCTTTCCAAGTGTCTGCTTGCCTTTTGTCGTTGAAGCAAGCAGCTGGGCGGATATTTAACTGGTCCGTCAGGCGTCGGCGTTACGCAGGCGAGCAGCCTCTTTCGCGTTCTCGGTTGGTTTCTCCGGAGGTTTTTGGGTTTCCAAGATACCGGCAATTGTCATGGAGGCTAGTTGGCTCATCGAGGAGTGTAGGGACAAGGGCAATTCTATCCTCCAAAATTTGGTTTTCTATAAATGTCCATTTTCAGCTGGATACTCAAAAAAATTACAGAAAAGGCCAAACCGTCCCTTGATTCAAGGGATTTGGAAATCTGGTGTGATTTGGGTCTCCAATAGGATCTGGAAATTAAATATCTTTAGTACTGATTGGGATCCAGGCGGGTCTACTTTCCAATAGGATCGAAGTTTATTACTTTTGGATGGGATCCGGGCGGCTCTACCTATCCCTTCGATATTCGGTTGATGATGGTCCAGTGTACGGAAGTTCACGTTTTCTTTACAAGCTTGTCGGTTTCAATTTTGGCAGACATTTTAGTGCAGCCAGATCAGCTAGAGCTTTGTTTTCCCGCGATTTTGGTGACAAGACCCAATCTCCTTTGGGCCATATTGCCCCTATATTAATGAATTTTGTTCACATGAATCTTTTATCGAATTTAATTAGATGATTAAATATGTGTGGTATAAACTAATTAAATATTTTTACTCAATATTAATTTAACAATTAAATGGTGTTAAACATATTTAAATAATATTTTACTATTTAATGTATTTTTATTAATATCATATTTATGATGTTTTTGAGTTATATGTTGGGATGACATATTGCTTGAAAATTAATAAGTTGAGAGTTGATGTTTTTAATTTTATTCTTTGATTTATAAGATGCTTATCATCTTATAAAACATTTTAGTATGTTAAACTTATGATATAAATTATTTTCAGTATTATACAACTTTTAGATTTATTTTATTATTTACTTTAATTTACTTGATGATTTGTCACAAGTAATAAAAAATTTAAAATTTTAACATATTAAAAGTTTAACATTTAAAAATTCACAAAAATATTTTAATAGAGCGTAACGAGGATATGTAAATATAAATTATATATTTTTTAAAATGGTTAATATAATAATTATATTAATAATATGATAAATATATAGTTTTTACAGATTTTAGATAGTGTAACAAAAATAATTATATTACTTTTGTGCACATGTTTTTTAATTTAATATTGAAAGTTTAACATATTAAAAAGAAAATATAACACATGGTTAATTTAGTAAATTTTACTTCCAGATAATGTTATATAGCTCCAACCAAACACATCAATCTCACATTCCTACCAAATAAACCAAACAAAGTAATGTAACATTCCTAGTAATATGTCAGGTATTTTTACATTTCAAGAATCTTATTCTCAGAGGTAATCTTACATTATGTGAACCAAGCACACCCTTAGTTTTAAAGATTATAAGACTAAATTCTGAAGCAATTACATAAGTGCGTTTAAACACACGATCTAAAGATACATATTAATCTAACACTCAGTTAACATGTTTTACAAAATTTTCAATGTTGGATAAATATAATAATGTTGTCTATAATATTTAAATGCAAAACAATACTATGCTTAGGGATGTAAAAACAAGTAATCGGACGGGTTTCAGGTCGGGTACTGTCAGGTCGGGTAAAATCGGATACAGGTCATTTCAGGTCATTTTTTTGTTTTGACTCGACTCGGGTCGGGTGCGGGTCCATTTCAGGTCGGGTCTATTTCAGGTCGGGTCCATTTCAAGTCGGGTCCATTTCAGGTCGGGTCTATTTCAGGTCGGATCCATTTCAGGTCGGGGTCAAAACGGGTCGGGTCCGAAGCAGATAATTGACAGGTTAATTCGGGTTCGGATACACTTCAGGTCGGGTCCATTTCAGGTCGGGTCCATTTCAGGTCGGGTCCATTTCAGGTCGGGTTCATTTCAGGTCGGGTTCATTTCAGGTCGGTTGCATTTCAAGCCGGGTGCATTTCAGGTCAGGTAATTTCAGGTCGGGTAGTTTCAGGTCGGGTACTTTAGGTCATGGTATTTTCGGAATTGGAATTCGTATTGAGTTTGAGTTCGGTACAACCGTATAAGTAGTTGATAGACTTTAGGATGGCCTTCGTCAATCATCATTGATTTTGAGTTAATTATTTAAAGTCATATCAAATTAAAATTATAAAACATTGGAGTAATTAAAAAAATAATGAAAATGGGTCAATTTGGATTGAAAATGGGTCAATTTGGATTAAAAATAAACTTTCACATATTATAATGAACAAAATATCAAATTAAAATTATAAAACATTATACAGATTTAAAAGAAAACAAGGAAAATGGGTCAATTTGGAATAAAAATAAAGTTTTGGGTACTATAATGAACAAAAATATCAAATTAAAAGTATAAAAATTAGAGTAATTAAAAAACAATAAGTAGAGGTCAATTTAGAATAAAAATAAAGTTTTAGGGTCTAGAATGAACAAAATTTCAAATTAAAATTATAAAACATGATGAATTAAAATATATACAAAGGTCAATACGAAATTAAAATAAAGTTAAGGGGCTAGAATAAAATTAATAATAAATTAAAATAATAAAACATTGGACAAATTAAAAAAATAAATGTGGGTCAATTTAGAATAAAAATAAAGTTTTAGGGTCTAGAATGATGAAAATATCAAATTAAAATTATAAAATATTGGACGGATTAAAAAAATAATGAATATGAGTTTAGGGTTCATACATTTATAGGTACATTTACATACATACATTAGGGTTTAGAGTTTAGCGAAAACTCATTAATGATTTAGGGTTCATACATTGATAGATACAAACATACTTACATACATTAGGGTTTAAGTTTTAGAGTTTATGTTTTAAGGGCTTAGGTTGTGGGTTTAAGGGTTTAGGTTTAGGGCTTAAAGTTTAGAGTTTTATGAAAACTTCATTAAGTGCTTAGGGTTTACGATTTATGTTTAGTGTTTAGTGTTTAAGGTTTAGGGAGAAATTCATTAAGGGTTTAGGGCTCATACATTGATAGTTATATATATACATACTTATATATATTAGGATTTAGGGTTATGGTTTATGGTTTACGGTTAATTATTTAGAGTTTAGGGTGTAGGAAAAACCCATTAAGGGTTTAGGGTTCATATATTGATAAATACAAACATACTTGCATACATTAGGGTTTAAGGTTTAGAGTTTATGGTTTAGGGGTTAGGTTGTGGATTTAATGGTTTAGGGTTTATGGAAAACTTCATTAAGGGTTTAGGCTTTATATATTGATAGATATATACATACATACTTACATTAGAGTTTAGGATTTAGGGTTTAATGTTTAAAGTTTAAGGTTAAACTCATTAAGGGTTTAGAGTTCATACATTGATAGATATATACATACTTATATATATTATAGTTTAGAGTTTAGGGTTTAGGGTTAGGGTATATGATTTGATGAATTTAAAGTGTTGATAAATGTAAAATATTAACTATTAATTTTTTAAATCAATTTAAAGTGTTAAATAATATTTCTGTTAAATATACATATATAATCAATTTAATATATATGTATAAAAAATTATATTTAAATATTCATTTCACTCTTCTAAGTTTTAAATTTTATTAAATAATTCAATATGCTTAGTACTAACTCATTTAATATAAATTATTTGTGGCGTTAATAACTTAAAAATTTTATTAAATTAATAATTTGTGATGGATAAATTAAAAATAAATTATTTAAAATTTAAATTATTTTATTAATTATGATCATTAAATTAAAATTTTATTTTATTAAAAATTTTAATTAAGGGAGAGGTTAAAAATTAAGAATACTTTAGTTTTTAATTTAGAGGGAAAATTAAAAATACTTTAGTTTTTAATTAAGGGTGAAGTTTGGGGGGGATTTTCGATAAAAAAAATTTGGGGGGGGGGGGGGGGAATTGATGGCGGGAGGCGCCAAAATTTGGGGGAGGGAGAATTTTCGATAAAAAAATTGGGTGGGGGAATTGATGGGGAGGCGCCAAATTGATAGGTTTTTTAATTGAATTTGTTGTTTAAGGGTTAATTACCCTTTAGGCCCTTCATTAATTAGATGTTTAGAGTTTAGATTATTTAGGTTTTAGTTTGTTTTTTTAGTGCTAACTTTTGGTATAGTTTCTTTAGATTTAATTAAACATGGTTGAACTAAAAGAAGGATGAGCATGTCACAACTCACATCTGTCCTCAAATTTTTTGGTCTAATAACAATTTAGGTCTATATAAGTATAATTATTAGATAAACTATGTATTGTCCCTAAATTTTGAGTTTGAATACTTATTAAGTCCTTGTAATTTTGAAATTCAATATTTTAATTCCACCAAATGTTCAATCTTGATTTCTCCTTTGTATTGAAATAAAGTATTTTATGTGAGATAAACTATGTCTTTGCTATAAGATCCGAGAGCTAATATTATTACAAACAAACTTCTTGTATTTTATCAGTTCAGGTCAACAACAGGTCGGGTCACTTAACAGGTCGGGTTTAAAACAGGTCGGGTTCAAAACAGGTCGGGTCCATTTCAGGTCGGGTCCGTTTCAGGTCGGGTCCGTTTCAGGTCGGGTCCGTTTCAGGTCGGGTCCATTTCAGGTCGGGTTCATTTCAGGTCGGGTAAAATCGGATATCGGGTCAATTCAGTCGGGTAAATTCGGTTATCTACCAGGTCGGCTTCGGGTTCGGGTTCGTTTCAGTCGGACGCAGGTCGGGTTTCAGGTCCACAGTAACAGGTCCAATTCGGGTTCGGGTCGTTTTCAGTCGGACGCAGATCGGGTTCGGTTACTACAGTAACAGGTCAAATTTGGGTTCGGGTCAACAACAGTCGGTTACAGATCGGGTTTGGGTCATCAAATCTTCGGGTCAAATCAGGTTCTGACTCGAGCAGGTTTCAGTCGGGTTTACAGGTCGGGTCAGCTTTTTACATCCCTAACTATGCTGATAGCAATCTTTATGTATAGAGTTGCATAAAATTAAAGTTCATATATAATATTGTACAATTGATCAAATTTCATGTGGAGTTTTAATTTATCTCTATTATTAATCTTTATTTTGTATCATTGTGTATTTTATTCTCTTTTACACTGATATTGTGTCAAATCCAAACCTTTTACTCTAAATTAAAGCTTTTATGATCATCAATCACACGATCGAATGATAGAATTTACTTAGCCACTTTTTATTTATTTGGCCACATCTTATTAATAATTATTAAAAACATAAATTACACAGATTCAAATTCAGATATTTCAAAAGTAAAGTGATCAAGTCATGGAGGGGCAATAGGTTAGACAGTACTCTCTTTTTTCATAGCAGAGTGTTGGATGTACCGTTATACAGCACCAACCATTCGTTAACCATGTATGACTGCACGGCGATAGTGTTATTTTGTCGCTTGCTGTCACGCTTCGATCAAGCTCGTCGCCATTGACACCGTTAGTGCTGCCTCTTCTACCTGTGCAAATGAAAATGGAAGATCAAATATGTGTAGACCAAAAGGGTATATCGAAAATTATAAGAAAAAGAAAACAATGTGTAAATTACAATTGAAAGTATGCTTACATTCATGAAAAGTTATGAGAGAGGTAAGCACCAGAAAAAAGATAGTCAAACGAATAGCCATTGACTTGGTTTCTACCGCTTTTAATTTTTGTATGCAAAGTTAATGTGTTCTATGATATGAGAGATGAACCTCAATTTATATACAAGAACACGCACCAAAACTATATAATAAGAAACCTAAATTATTGTTTATTGTTGCCTAAAAATATCAATGTGATAAGCCCAAATGAGGTCATATATATTGATTTAGTTAATTAATTGTTGACCCCTAACCAATTTGTCTCAGAATAAGCCCTAAGCTCAACAATATAATACCAATTATATGTTTTATTAGTTACTGCAAAAGTTTTCATAATAATATACCTGTTTTATTAGGTGACTGGGTAATTTTGGATTGTCCCCGTTAAATGAATTAAAGATATAATGATCATTGGATTTGCTAACAAATCAAATTTGGATAAAAAGTTCTGTAATTAAGTGATCGAGTTTGTTTTATGATCTAAAAGTAGATTTGTTTGACAACAACAACGATCGAGAACACAATCTAACACTAAAATTTTTTAGATGTTTCTAGCAAAGAAGTTCATTTTTTTCTAGTAGGAGATTAATCTTTATAAGTTTTGTTCACAACACTAAAATTTTGTTTTTTTTATCAGCAAGCGATGTATATTATTAATGAAGATATACAACGCAAGTCGAAACATGCGCCTCGTCAAAAACCTCCCTAAGCCTAACGGAGGAAAAGAGTACGACATGTCGACTTAAAAACAAGGACCCCTCCCCTTACAAAACATCAGATCGAAGCATGAAATAAAGAGACACGAGACACCCCTTCCTTTGCTAACGCGTCAGCTAACCCATTCGCCTCCCGAAAAATGTGGGAGAAGCACACAGATCCTAACGACAAAGTAGCACGGTCGATCACACGGAAATACTCCCACAATCGCCAAGGGCGGCGCTCCACCTGCAACACCCACCCAATTGCCACTTTGGAATCCGACTCAACAACCGATTCCAGCACAAAGCGATCGCCTTCCCATATCACTAATAAACCGCCCGACGCCCCCACGGATGGCGAAAATGAGAACTCAGACCCATCACTGTACCACATTCCAGCAACAACCGACGGCAACATATCCTCTAATTTCGATTCCTGCATCAACACCATGTCAAAACGCTGCTTCCTAATAACATCCCCCACCCGTCTTCGCTTCAACTACGAACCCAACCCCCTGACGTTCCAGCTCATTAGTCGCATTGTTACAATTTTCGAATGCCGTCTTGCAGCACTTGTGACAAATCCTGTAAGATTTCTTCCTCACGACCCAAAGACGTCACCCCCACCAGATTACCCAATGCCGCTGTCGCTGTAGCCTCCCGATACAGTGCTTGCTGTCTACGATGAAAATCCGAGTCTGTTATCGAAGCATCAGCGACTATAATTTGGGACTCACGGCCACCGCTCTTCTTCGGTCGACCCCTTCCTTGTTTCAGATTTTTCACCACCCCGGATAACGCATTCACCGATTTTGTTTTCTTTAACACCCCATTAATCCAAATTGGAATAACAGAGTCTGCTTCACCACTTTGGCGTGCTGCTTGTTCACCGCCCAGCTCTTCTACAGGGATGGGAATCAAACCTAGTTGTTCTACAGTGGTTGTTGTAATTGGGACAGAAACCAAATCCTCCGTTGCTCGATTTCCAGTCACCGGTTCACCCTGCTGATTGTGAGTATCGGATAGAGCAGCCTGCTCGTTTTGATCAACCACTAGAGGTTGTTTGATCGGATAAGCCTCCACAGTTCCAGATTTTTGGAGTTCTATAACTCTAGGACTCTTTTGGTTATCACACTCTCCTAATACCTGTGAAACTCCCACCTGCCCATCATCACTGCCGCCCAACATCAAACCACTGTGCATCGGCGCTGATATAATACACCCAGGCGCGGCGGCCGGTGTGTCATCACCTACAACCTGGTCCACACGTTCACCATCATTCCATAGCTGATTGCATCTCCAATCTTTCAGCCCTGGTCCCACGTCCTCAGAAATTTTGTGTTGATATTCATCTCCCATGTTCGATTTCGGCACATACTCCGACGTACTACACTCCGATGATTCGTCGTTACTAGTATCACTGGCCATTGTGCATTCACAATCCACAGGAGGCCCGAAGATGGTTACCTCCTTGACGAATATGGGATGCAAAATTCCCCCGACTTCCAGCACCATTTGAGTATCAATGGATTCCAACGAGTCTGTCTCAATCAATAACCAGTCGCATTCGAAAGATGTCGGCGATGATGTGTTTTCCGCCATCCGAACAAGCGAACCCCAAGTCTTCGCAATGTTGTCAAAAGTCTCAATTGACCAGGCGTGAATTGGTACTCCTCGGACGGAAATCCATGCCCGTCGAGTCTTTATTGTCATCCCCGGATCCCAACATTCTAACTTTGAAAAACACTCACTAAAACTCGTCTTTGCCAGCACCTCTGTCATTGTTTGCGCATCCTTGAACATTAGCAAAATTGCCGGTCCAGCAATTCGCAGGATGGACAATCCTTGGCGATCCGCAATATTCATCCTCAATGCCAATTCCTTCAAACTCCAATGACGATTACACCAACCCACCATACAATGTTGGAGGATATCCTCTTTAGCTGCATCCACACTCCCTTTAATCACCTTTGCCGTTACATGAATCCTCTTCGAATTTACACTGTTTCTTTCCGATTGCCCTTTTTCATCTCCATTATTCTTCCGATCAGACTCACCCAAGCCCCTAATTCTTTGATTCCTGGATGATCCATGATCCGCGAATCTTGCCATACTCACCATCAAGCGAGACCCATATATCCACTTATTGTTCAAACGCTCAATTGCCCGATCAGCATCTACCCTAGTCGCCATCCTAACAAAACCAAACCTCCCTCCATCCTTTGCCCTTTTCCGAGGGATGAAAGCGTCGAGCACCACGCCATGCCTATCAAACACTTGCCATAAGCCTTTCCAGTGCAACGTTTTCGATATCCTACCCACGTAAACTGTCCAAGTCTGCCGGCGGCCATTCCCCCTCTCTCCGCTCATCTCTCCAAACTACTAAAATTTTGTTTGGTGTAGTATTATTTTAAATTGATTTTAAATTATATGTAATACAATATTTTTTTGAAAAGAATGTAATACAAGATTTAAAATAAAGATGTGCTTATATTTTTGTATTTTACAACTAAATTTAATACTCCCTCCGTCCCACTAAAACTGTCACATGTTGACTTTTTTTGGTCAAATTTTTTCAACTTTGACTATAATTTATTTAAATATTTTAATTAATTAAAAATTATAAAAAATATATTTAAAAACTAGTTGATTCAAAGTTTTTAAAATATATTTTTTTATATTTTTATCAATAATAAATTTTAAATTATAAGAGGTCAAAGTTGAAAAAGTTTGACCCAAAAAAGTCAATATGTGACAGTTTTAGTGGGACAGAGGGAGTACTATTTTTATTTTTAACCACCCATTTTCAGTTTCGTTTAAACTTATTAGCATTAATTTTTCATGAGTTAAAAAAATTGAAAATTCAATCTGATAATGATTTCAAGTTAATTTTCTAAAATCCGGCATTATTTAGAAGCCAGTAATATCATAGTCATGTTTCAATCCAAGGACATATGGGTTATGGACCACCACACTTCCGCTGCATTACTCTTATTATGAATTTTAATAGATAGTTAATAGCCTTTTAAAAAATATGAACCCGTGGAGTAGTCCTAGTGATAAAAGATGATGTATTTCATTCAAGTGATTCGGGTTCGAGTATCATGTGTGCACGGTGTGTGTGCTTTATTAAAGGACTAAGAAAATTGAACAGATACTACATTGTAATCACACAACATATTAAAAAACCTTTTAAAAAAGAGTTTATAATATTTGTGGTCTAATTATGCATTTAATCCTTTAACTTTATACAAATTAAAATGTTAATCTTTATAGTTTAACTTATCAGAATTTAATTTTCGTATATTATAAAATCTAAAAAAAACATACATATCAGGAAAAATGATGGGAAAACTAAAATTTTGGCACACACAGTAACGTCAAGAAAATTTGTACGGGCTTCATGCGCCCCCTTCTCCCTTTCCAGAAACCTTCGAGCCTCAAACGTTTTTGCTTCGAATCTCCGATTTCAGCGGGTTGCTTGGTCTAAATACGGTGTGGCTGGTCACCGTCACTAGGACAACGGTTGCCGGAGGCCAAGGGGACTACAATCGACCGGTGGTTTTCTCAAGGACGCTGTGACGGCGGAGAGTTTTTTGGGGGATGGGCCTCGCTCCACGACATGGTTCGGACTCTCGATAAGCTTGCCGGAGACCTGCCATTTAGCCGCCGGTAACTGTTTCATTCCTGCTTCCGACCTCTCATGCATCCCTTGTTAACTCGCTAATCTGGGAACAATAGCATCTCAAGGGTCTTCTTTGAACTGCCGGAGTTTGTATGGGAATCCTCTGGTCGAAAAAGGGTGGGTCAGTCGACGGTTGTCTTCCGGACGTTTTTGGGTCGGAGCAAGTTTTGGTCCCTCACCGCGTTAGTTACTAGTAATCTACTAGGTCGCCCATGTTCCCTTCGTTTCTTCATAAGCCTTTCCAAGTGTCTGCTTGCCTTTTGTCGTTGAAGCAAGCAGCTGGGCGGATATTTAACTGGTCCGTCATGCGTCGGCGTTACGCAGGCGAGCAACCTCTTTCGCGTTCTCGGTTGATTTCTCTGGAGGTTTTTGGGTTTCCATGATACCGACAATTGTCATGGAGGAAAGTTGGATCATCGAGGAGTGTAGGGACAAGGGCAATTCTATCCTCCAAATTTTGGTTTTCTATAAATGTCCATTTTCAGCTGGATACTAAAAAAATTCCAGAAAAGGCCAAACCGTCCCTTGATTCAAGGGATTTGGAAATCTGGTGGGATTTGGGTCTCCAATAGGATCTGGAAATTAAATATCTTTGTACTGATTGGGATCCAGACGGGTCTACTTTCCAATAGGATCGAAGTTTATTACTTTTGGATGGGATCCGGGCGGCTCTACCCATCCCTTCGATATTCGGTTGATGATGGTTCAGTGTACGGAAGTTCATGTTTTCTTTACAAGCTTGTCGGTTTCAATTTTGGCAGACATTTTAGTGCAGCCAGATCAGCTAGAGCTCTGTTTTTCCGCGATTTTGGTGACAAGACCCAATCTCACTATGGGATAGGGAGCCTGCCTCCAGATGGAACTCTCTCAGAACAGGAATTTCACTTATGCCCTTCCTGATCCGAGGTCTTCTTGTGGCGGGAGTTTCGTTTGCCTTGATAGGCGTCTTCTTACCTGTGTGGGCCTAGGTGCCCCGGTTATGGATAAGCTTCTTGCCTATGATGATTTGTACTCCATCTGCATTGTTCAATGTTGCACGGAGTCCGTTTCCTGCCGCTTGTTAGCCTCGCACTTTATGTTTGCGGTTGTGTCTTTGTTTCCTGCACACTTGGTGCATGGCGTCGGGCCCCTTTTATCTTAAATGAATTATGTTCTCCTTTGATAAAAAACATACATATCAGTTGTTTGTAAATACATAAAATTGAATTGTTAAATTTTATTACTTGTAATATAAATTTTTATAGGCTTTTCAAGATTTTAAATTTAACACTAATTTGTATATTAAAAATTTTGTTTATTGCTAGCGGGGAAGGGTATTGTATTCTTTTTTCTATGGTCGATTCTTGTTGGTTTTATTTTTAGTTTCACTTCTAGCTTTGTTATACTTTTGATTTAGGGATTGGTTGGCTCTCGATTTTGGGTGGGAAGTGATGAGTGTGGTGGTCGCAATGAAGGGTCTAGTGATGGATGCTTGAATGAGTCACGGTTGAGGGCTCAATGGTGAAGAATGCTCAGTGGTTAGATAGGTTAGTTTGGGTCATCGTTTAGGGGCAAATGACTGTGTGATGGGCTGAATTTGGTGAAGGTTTAGGATGGGGTTTTTCGATTTTGTGTCGAGAGGTGAAGGTTGCTAAATGATCGATAGTTTAGGGGGCAATGGATTCTGTTCGGTGGAGGTTGAGGGTGACGCAGTGATGGACAATGGGTGTTTGGGGAATGAGTGGTGTGAGGGTGAAGGAGGGTGAGGATGAGAGTTAAATTTTAATTTTTAAATTTAAATAATTTTATTTTATGATGTGTATTATATATATATATATATATTATTTTTTATTTCCAAGTCATAACAGTGTTAGTGATTTAACGGTGGAGTGACCAAAATAGGTCACAGAGCAAAGTTGAGTGATGATTTAGGTATTTTACCTTTTTATAATTTTTAAGAGTTTCTTTAGAATTTTTAGAACTTATAAAGAATTTTTCAAATAAAATAAAAAATTTATGGAAACTTCAAGTGATAACACTGTAACACGACATGTTGCACCAACTAGTCAAAAAATTGTTATTTGCTTAGATTCTTTTATCTCTATTATCCTTTTGTGGCTTGTGGATATGTTGTGCCTAGCATGATGGTTGTATCGTTTATAGTCGTGTTGTTTGTACTGCTCCGGTTGAACTCTCTTGGCTCGAATATGTAGCACTCTTTTTCCTCTATCTAGGTTGTAGGGAGATTGTTGAGTGTGTAAAAGTTCTATCATTTACACCTTTTTAAACCCATATTTCTGCTGCATTCAAGCATCATTGCATTGCATTTAGGTTAGTTTTCAATAAAACATCACAATTATATAAAAGGCACAGATTCTACTGAAAGATGGTTATTTTTGCAGGTATCTGTCATAGTAGATGTCGAAAGCAGGCGCAGGGCAGATAAGCAGGAGAGCTGAACTGGACAAGCAGCTGAAGAAGACGAACCTGTCATGGACCTGTCGTGACAGCATGGTGACAGCAGATTCATGAAGAGGAAAAAGTAAAGTGGTCCTCGATAGATAGAGAAAAATCTGCTCGTCTGTCGTGTGGAAGCCGAATATTTTTCCAAGCCCCGGATCAAGAGATATGTCAAGCCAAAGCTCAAAGGAGAGGAAATCCCTAAAAGCAAGGATGCGGCTGGAAAGTAGGAGACTTTAGAGATTTAGTCTTTATTAGAATCTTACTTTTAATTAAAGTTGTAATCCTTGTTACCTTAGATAACTTGAGCCCAAAGCTTATATAAAGGGCATAGATTAAACCTAGGGCATAGCCGACTACCCCATAACCGAAACCTAAACCCTGCCGTTTACCTGTCACCGATATGTTCTAAATTTCCCCTAGGGCTACGGGTTGTTTTGTAAAGTAGTTGCAAGGGTTGTTTTGTTTTAGGATTTTTCAAGTTCAATAAAATAAACTTCAAGTTCTTTTATCTTGGTTTTAACATCTTGCAAGAGCATCGGGAGAGCATTGTGAGGTTATCTATTTACTTAGCATCGGGAGAGTTAAGTATACGAAAGAGATAAAAGCGCGTTCTCTAGTTTATAGTTGAACCATCTCGTGCTTAGGGATAAGGCGAGGTTAAGTGGCTAAAGAAGAATTCATACACATCGGTGTTCATCCTTCGATTCACGCCGGGAGGTATCATCAAAGACGTGATCATCGACAGACTTGTGCCTAGGGATAGGGCAAGGCAGATCAGGGATTCTTGCCAAACTTGAAGTACGGAGTTAGTGTTCGCTGCCGCGATAGCTGACGGACAGACGCCGCGACAGGTGCTGTCGGCGACGGGTGCGACGACAGAACTGGAGATCCTAAGCAATTCAATACCTACACTACTAAGCAACTCAATACCAGCCCATTCTCTCCATCTTGATATCTCAAATCCTTTTAAATACGTTTTTATTTTATTATTCTCGTGACAACTCTTAATTATTTCTTTTACTTCGTGCAGTGAAACAAGGTGAAGTCATTAGCCCAATCCCTGTGGAGACGATATCCGATACTTCGTATCACTTTACTACTTGCGTCGTGTATACTTGCACTACAATTGCGATAGACTATTTTACACGCAACAAGTTTTTGGCGCCGTTGCCGGGGATTGGCAACATAACTACACCTTTCTTTCCTTGCACTTTTTGTTTTTATTTTCGTTTTTATTTTTATTTTTACTTTTCTTTAATTTTTCTTTTGTGTTTTTAAACTCTTGCTTTTCACAAGGTTTTCCTGTTTATGCGCAGATCGAAAAGAGGTGAAGATCCTGAGTATAAATTAGATCCGGAGATTGAACGTTCCTTTAATCTCAAGAAACAAATTCGCCACCTTTTAGATCGGAACGAGTACCTTGAAGAACAGCTAGAGCAGATGGCCCGTAATCAGCCTGCCGGAGAAGAAATCCCGCCTGTCGGTGACCCGCCCGCGGCAGGTGGACGACGGTCATGTCGTGACTACATGCTGAACGATCATGTAGAGCTGGAGACCACGCTGCCGGATATTGACGTTGACAACTTCGAGCTTAAACCTGTCATGTTTAGTATGATCAACAATGCCGGGCAGTTTGGTGGTTCTGCGACAGAAGATGCCAGGGAGCATCTCAAAACGTTCCAGGAGATCTGTGGTTCGTTTAGACTACCAGGAGTTAGTCCGGAGATACTGAGGCTTCGGTTATTCCCCCATTCATTGAGGGACAGAGCTAAAACTTGGTGGAATAAACTTACACCGGGTTCTATCATGACTTGGGCAGATTTAACTCGTGAATTTTTGTCTCGTTTTAATCCTTCACATTTAGCTGAGCGATTACGTAATGAAATTGCTACTTTTCAACAGGAAGATGACGAGCCAATGCACGAGGCCTGGGACAGATTCACAACTCTTCTACGAAACTGCCCAATGCATGGATTCCCCGTCTGGAATCAGGTAACTAAGTTTTATAATGCTGCTAACTTACAAACTCGCATTCGAATTGATTCTGCAGCAAATGGACTACTATTGGACAAAGATCCAGACGAGGCCCTGCAAGTTCTGAAACATCTGGCTAAGAATGAGGAGCAGTTTCCAACCGCTAGAAGAGGGGGTAAACGGGTACTTGCTGTCAAGGATTATGAGGCCGACAGCACTATGAAATCACAGGTAGCATTCCTCACTAAAGCCATGAAACACTTATTGAGTGAAGAGGAAGTACGAGGGTTTGCTGTCAAGGAAGTTTGTGCTACATGTGAGGGAAATCATAGTAGGGATGAGTGCCCTATAAATATAGAAGAAGGAAAATATGTTGGAAATTACAAGCCAAACTACAATTCCAACAATTACAACCCTAATTGGAGGAAAGACCCCAAATTTTCCTGGAGTAACCCCAACAATGCTCTAAATCTGCAAGCATATAATCAGAATCAGGGGGTCCTAGATTGTTGACGCGACAGCAGCCACAGCCGCAAAACCTGCCGCAGAACCTGCCGCCTCAGCAACAACAGCAGCCACCACCTGCCACGAGTAGTATATTGGAGCAGACTCTGGCCACCTTTATGTCTCAGACCGGCACGTATATGGATAACATCAATAAGTTTGTCAAGAAAACGGAAGACTTTATGGATGAAACTAAGATGAGAATGACAAACCATGAGGCCACCTTGAAATCTCTAGAGACACAAATGGGTCAGGTGTCGCAGCATATTAAGCCACGGCAGAATGGAGGATTCCCTAGCAATACTGAAAATGCTAGAACGCCCCCTCATGAGCAATGTAAGGCGATTACTACTAGGAGTGGGAAAAAGTTACCAGGGCCGGAAAAAGAAGCTGAAACAGAAAAGAAACCTGCCTTGGATAAGCCTGCCGAGGAAGCTGCCCCGGCAGGTAATGAACAGACTGCTGCCGATGAGCCTGTCACGACAGCAGAAGCGACAGAGGAGAAAAAAGATGAGTATCGACCTCAGATTCGCATGCAGTGGGAAGGACGCATTGCTGATTATCGTCCTCCACCACCTTTTCCGCAACGGATACAGCAAGCTAAGCATGAATCTCAACTTAAAAAGATTTATGATATTTTTAAACAGGTTCATATTAACATTCCGTTGTTAGATGCTGTTAGGGAAATGCCCGGTTATGCTAAATTTCTCAAGGATGTCATGTCTAAAAAATCTAAACTTGGGGAATTTGAAATGGTAAGGATGCAAGAAGGGTGCATGAGTATTCTTCATCGACAACCACCCCAGAAAAAGAAGGATCCAGGGAGCTTCCTCATACCTTGCGTAATCGGAGATAAATTTGTGGGTAAGGCATTATGTGATCTTGGTGCTAGTGTTAATCTAATGCCCAAATCTGTTTTTCAGAAATTAGGTATTGGCAAGGCGCGGCCCACGACAGTTACCCTACAGCTAGCCGACCGCTCTTACGTTCACCCCGAGGGAAAAATTGAAGACATCTTGGTAAGAGTGGATAAACTTATTTTTCCTGCTGACTTTCTTATTTTAGATTGTGAGGCAGATGAGAACGCACCAGTCATCCTAGGGCGACCCTTCTTAGCCACGGGAAGATCATTGATTGATGTGGAGAAAGGAGAACTCACCATGCGCGTAAACGATCAAGAAATTAAGTTGAATGTTCTCCAAGCAATGAAACATGCTGATGTGGATGAAGAATGCAAGGCCATCATTGAGGTGACCTTTGATCAACCCTGCATCAGGTCGGGCTGCCAGGATATAAAATTTGGTCACTGCTGCGACAGCCATTTACAAGCCTGTCACGACAGCAACGACGACAGCACCGACGACAACGACTCCTCTGAATCCAATTCATCTGATACTGAAGGTCATGAGGAGGTAGACTGGTTAGACCATCGCCCAGGTAAGTTATTCGAACCCTTGAATTACACTTCGGATAACCATTTAATTCAAAAGCCATCTACTGTCGAACCACCTGTCTTAGAACTTAAGCCCCTGCCAGGGCAGCTTAAATATGCTTATCTTGGTAGTGATAAAACATTACCCGTAATCATCTCTGCTAAGCTGCCGCAAGAACAGGAACGACAGCTGATCGACATGTTGAGGCAGCACAAAAGGGCGATAGGATGGACCATAGCAGACATTCAGGGCATTAGTCCAGCAATCTGTATGCACAAAATCCTCTTAGAAGAAGATCATAAGCCGACTATTGATGCCCAAAGGCGGTTGAACCTTGCAATGAAGGAGGTAGTGCGTAAGGAAATAATTAAATGGTTAGACGCTGGTATCATTTACGCCATCTCCGATAGCAAATGGGTAAGCCCGGTGCAATGTGTTCCCAAGAAAGGAGGCATGACCGTGATAACAAACGAAAACAATGAGTTAATCCCAACCAGGACTGTGACCGGTTGGAGGGTTTGTATGGACTATCGGAAGCTTAACAAAGCTACCCGAAAAGACCACTTTCCTTTACCCTTTATTGATCAAATGCTTGATAGATTAGCGGGTAAACCTTACTATTGTTTTCTTGATGGTTATTCAGGATATAATCAAATTGCTATTGCACCGGAGGACTAAGAGAAAACGACTTTCACCTGCCCCTACGGAACATACGCATTTAGGAGGATGCCGTTTGGACTCTGTAACGCACCTGCCACCTTCCAAAGGTGCATGATGGCAATATTCTCCGACATGGTAGAGGACTTCCTTGAGATCTTCATGGATGATTTTTCTGTCTTTGGAGACGATTTTGAGAGCTGCCTTGGCAACCTTCAAAAGGTACTTGAAAGATGTGAAAAAGCTAATCTTGTTCTTAATTGGGAAAAATGCCATTTTATGGTAGATGAGGGGATAGTTTTAGGCCATAAGATTAGCTGCCGTGGGATAGAAGTCGACAGGGCAAAGATTGAAGTCATAGAGAAGCTGCCGCCGCCAACCACAGTCAAGGGCATTAGGAGTTTTTTAGGGCATGCTGGTTTTTATAGGAGATTTATTGCAAACTTCTCAAAAATCACAAAGCCCCTATGTCATCTCTTAGAGCAGAACCGACCCTTTGACTTTAATGAAGAATGTACTGAAGCATTCAAGGTTTTGAAGGAAAAGCTAGTGACAACCCCCATAGTACAGCCACCAGACTGGACGCAACCGTTTGAAATTATGTGTGATGCTAGTGACTATGCTGTCGGGGCAGCACTTGGGCAGCGTAAGGACAGGCTATTTCATGTCATATATTATGCCAGCAAAACATTGAATGATGCCCAAGTAAACTATACCACCACAGAAAAGGAGCTGTTAGCTGTGGTGTTCTCCATCGACAAGTTTCGTTCTTATATACTTGGGACGAAAGTAATAGTGCACACCGACCATTCTGCCCTTAAGTACTTGTTCGCAAAGAAGGATGCAAAGCCTAGGTTGATAAGATGGATCTTGCTATTACAAGAGTTCGACCTTGAAATCAAAGACAAAAAGGGGACAGAAAATCAGGTGGCGGATCACTTGTCGAGGTTGGAGTTGGGACAGAGTCTACCTGTAGATGAGACACACATACTAGAGACCTTCCCCGATGAGCAGCTCTTTGCTGCCGCAATAGCTGTCGCGACAGCCATGGCGGCAGGTAAGTCTTCTAACCTTCCCTGGTATGCTGATTTCGTTAATTTTATAGTTAGCGGAATATTACCTTCTGATCTTACTTATCAAGCCAGGAAGAGGTTTCAAAATGATGTTAAACATTATTATTGGGACGAACCTCTTCTTTTCAAAATGTGCGCAGATCAGGTTATAAGGAGATGTGTACCACAAGAAGAACAAGAAGACATTCTCCATCACTGTCATGCTTCACAATATGGAGGACATTTAGGAGGCAACAAAACTGCTGCCAAGGTGCTGCAGTCAGGGTTCTACTGGCCGACACTGTATAAGGACGCACAACAATTTTATAAAAACTGTGACAGGTGCCAGCGGACAGGTAACATCTCAAGGAGAAACGAGATGCCACTGCAGAATATCCTAGAAGTCGAGATCTTCGACGTATGGGGGATTGATTTTATGGGACCTTTTCCATCTTCGTGTGGAAATCTTTACATCCTCCTAGCAGTAGACTATGTCTCCAAGTGGGTAGAAGCAATCGCAACTCAAAAGAATGATGCCAAAACGGTCCAAAAGTTTTTGTACAAAAACATCTTTTCTAGATTTGGCATCCCTAGAGCGATTATCAGTGATGAAGGGAGACATTTCGATAACAGGGTAATTGCTGCCGCCTTGAAGAAATATGGTGTCAAGCACAAGATAGCGACAGCATACCGCCCACAGACCAATGGACAGGCTGAGATTTCCAACAGGGAAGTGAAGAACATTCTTGAAAAAATGGTCAAACCAACTAGGAAAGATTGGTCTCTACTTCTGAATGATGCATTATGGGCATACAGGACAGCTTTCAAGACTCCATTGGGCATGTCTCCATTCCGATTGATCTATGGGAAAACCTGTCACCTGCCTGTCGAGATAGAGCACAAGGCATATTGGGCAATCAAGGTAGTAAACATGGACTTGGACAAGGCAGGTCAGAAAAGGCTGTTAGATTTGAATGAGATCGAGGAAATACGGACAATGGCTTACGACAACGCAAGAATATACAAGGAGAAAACAAAGAAGTGGCATGACAAGAAGTTGCTGCCACGACAGTTCTGCCCAGGGCAGCTTGTGTTGTTATTTAATTCGAGGTTGAAACTCTTTCCAGGGAAGCTCAAATCTAGATGGTCTGGTCCATTCCAAGTAATTCAAGTTTTCCCCCATGGTGCCATTACAATTCAATCATTAAAAGACGGGCACCAATTCAAAGTCAATGGACAACGCCTCAAGCATTATCAGGGGACTGAAGCCCCAGGGATTCAGGAAGTGGTTACCTTAGGTGATGCCCCACAAGGCATCCCTAATTTAACCTAGTTTTATTTTTATTTTTATTTTATTATTATTTATTAGGAATTAGATTTATTTTAATAATGTTTTGTTTTTAATTTCAGTTTTTAGGAAATAAAGGAGACAAGTGAGAAAGAAGAAGTGGCCCAAGACCACCGCTCATCCACCAGCCCAATTAAGCCCATTTATGGTAACCTGTCGTTCCGGCTGCCGGCGCAGACGGATTTGACAGGCTGTCAACAGACGCACAGCAGACGAAGAAGCGTGCGGCAGACGCTCCGCAGACGCATTAATGCGTGTCAGACGCGTCAGACACGCAATATCCAATCTGCCGCCCCGTTATTCCCGCCTGCCGTTGCGGCATTAAATGGCCCTTGCAACCAAAAATGTCTTCACGACAAACTCGCCAGAATGCTGCTGCCGCCTCTTCTTCCGCAGCAGCATCCCCGTTCGCCAACAAGGAACTTTGGGAGGAACGGAGCTTCATCTATAACAGAGATGCTCCTCTTTTTGGCCTCCGGCCGTTCATCATGAAGGCTATTACGGCGCAATTTTGGGAAGACTTTGCCGAGCAGCCGGCAGAACTCAACGATACTCTGGTCAGGGAATTCTATGAGGCGATCGAGAGTAAGTCGGCGACATCTGTCGTCGTCCGAGGAGTGACAGTTCCTTTCACCTCCAGCAGCATCAACCATGTCTTCGGCCTCTTCTTTGGCCCCAATGACGATGCTCATCAACAGTTTTGGGACTCCCTCGACGCTGCCGGCCACGATGCTGTCATGAGGGAACTGACAGAGGAGGGCACGACCTGGAGCACCAGCAAGAAGAACCCCAACTCCGTCAACCGGGCAGAGCTGCTCCCCGAGGCAAAACTATGGAACGCTTTTATTAAAAAGCGTATCCTGCCCTCATCCCACCACACGACAGTCAACAGGCAGCGGCTGGCCCTCATCCACTCTATCATGCATGACAGGCCGATCAACGTGGGCAGGTACATGCGAGACAGCATTCTCGATTGTGCCTTCAGAACAGATTCACGACTATGCCTGCCCTTCACCATTACTGCCCTCTGCCGCTGCGCTGCCGTACCGGAGGACCCTTCAGACAAAATCAAGAAGGGCAGCGGTTGCACCGACAGCAACATCTCCAGCCTCATGGAGATTATCGTCGTATCGCCCCTCAACGCCTTCGATCCAAACGCCCCACCTGCTGAGTCTGATGATGAACCTGCCACTGAACCTGCCCTAGAAGCTGCGACCAACACCGCTCCGGCAGATCAGAATGCCAACATCTTAGCTGCCATCTTGAGGATTGAGGAGCGGCAGATGGGTTTAATGACATTCATCCGCGACTTCTCCAACGCAACGGTAAATTTCATTACTAATAATTTGAATTTTTCGGATGTCATTTTCCCCACCTTCCCCGCCCATTACTTTAATATCCTCTCTCCCACTCCCACACCACCTGTCTCTCCCCACAGAGAATCTGCCTCCTCCACACCTTCCCCGACAGCAGCCGGCAGCCCCCCGGCGGACACTTCTCCACGAGGCACCAAGCGAGCTGCCACTGACGACAGCCCTCTTGTCCGGAGGAATTTGGACAGCGCCTTCACTCGGGTGAAAAGAATCAAACATGTGGCCAACAAGAGGATGCTGTCCAAGGCCATCACGAGTACCAGCTGGGACAGCAGCAGCAGTTCTGATGTCCGACTAGTGGAGCCACCTGCCATTCAACCTGCTGACGACCCTGTCCACCAACCGGAGGAAGTACCTGCACCTCAACAGGCAGATGAACCTGTTGACCAACCTGCCCAGGAACCTGCCCAGCCACCTCCCCAACGCAGACGCTACCATCAGATCCGCGTCAGCAGCAGCAGCGAGGACAGCGCATAAAATTTAAGTTTTTATTTCTTTTACTCCTCTTATTGCTGCCTGCCCTTATATATTGTGATGTACTTTTATTTATCATGTTTTTCTTTCTTTGTTTTTAGTGTCATTTTGCATTGAGGGCAATGCAACCCTCGAGTTTGGGGGTGGCAACCCTCCATATTTAATGGAGTCTTTAGTACATCTTTTGTTTAATTGTTGTGTCTTATTAGTTTTTTTTACTAAAAAAAATCAGAAAAATCAGAAAATTTGAACTGTTGGCTTAAAACTGTGAAGTTAACTTACCTGTCATGACGGCTCTGTCGTGGCAGCATCTTTAGGACAGGTTAAGGAAAAGTTTAGAGCCTTTCTATAGTTCTGAAAACTTAAACACTTTTGTGACTGTTATAATGCTTAGACTTCTTTTAGCCAAACTAGAATAGGAAGCTTAGAACTTGGATAGCCCCTAGAGGTGCCTAACACTGGCTCTAGGAAAGAAGTTTAGCAAAAGAAAATCAAAAACCTAGAGGTGCCCGAAACCGGCTCTAGGAAGCTAACTAGAGGTGCCCAAAACTGGCTCTAGAAAATCTTAGCTTGAAAATAGAAGAAAAAGCATGAAAATGTGCCTTCTAAAAGAAAGTAAACTTTGGCATAAAATTCAAGTTAAGGAGTTGAATATTCTAGTGAAACTAAGAGAGTCTTAGCTTATAACTGTTCACAAGCATGCACACACTACACGAGAGCTATAGGGAGATTCCGGACAGATCCTAACCCTTCCGACAGGTTGCTGCCACCATAGAGAATGAGCGACAGGTAAGGGACAGTTCACTGCTTGAAGGCCAACACAAAAATTTTCAGTTTTCTTTTAAGTCTCCATTGCTTGAGGGCAAGCAAAAACTTGAGTTTGGGGGTGTGTTGAGTGTGTAAAAGTTCTATCATTTACACCTTTTTAAACCCATATTTCTGCTGCATTCAAGCATCATTGCATTGCATTTAGGTTAGTTTTCAATAAAACATCACAATTATATAAAAGGCACGGATTCTACTGAAAGATGGTTATTTTTGCAGGTATCTGTCATAGTAGATGTCGAAAGCAGGCGCAGGGCAGATAAGCAGGAGAGCTGAACTGGACAAGCAGCTGAAGAAGACGAACCTGTCATGGACCTGTCGTGACAGCATGGTGACAGCAGATTCATGAAGAGGAAAAAGTAAAGTGGACCTCGATAGATAGAGAAAAATCTGCTTGTCTGTCATGTGGAAGCCGAATATTTTTCCAAGCCCCGGATCAAGAGATATGTCAAGCCAAAGCTCAAAGGAGAGGAAATCCCTAAAAGCAAGGATGCGGCTGGAAAGTAGGAGACTTTAGAGATTTAGTCTTTATTAGAATCTTACTTTTAATTAAAGTTGTAATCCTTGTTACCTTAGATAACTTGAGCCCAAAGCTTATATAAAGGGCATAGATTAAACCTAGGGCATAGCCGACTACCCCATAACCGAAACCTAAACCCTTCCGTTTACCTGTCACCGATATGTTCTAAATTTCCCCTAGGGCTACGGGTTGTTTTGTAAAGTAGTTGCAAGGGTTGTTTTGTTTTAGGATTTTTCAAGTTCAATAAAATAAACTTCAAGTTCTTTTATCTTGGTTTTAACATCTTGCAAGAGCATCGGGAGAGCATTGTGAGGTTATCTATTTACTTAGCATCGGGAGAGTTAAGTATACGAAAGAGATAAAAGCGCGTTCTCTAGTTTATAGTTGAACCATCTCGTGCTTAGGGATAAGGCGAGGTTAAGTGGCTAAAGAAGAATTCATACACATCGGTGTTCATCCTTCGATTCACGCCGGGAGGTATCATCAAAGACGTGATCATCGACAGACTTGTGCCTATGGATAGGGCAAGGCAGATCAGGGATTCTTGCCAAACTTGAAGTACGGAGTTAGTGTTCGCTGCCGCGATAGCTGACGGACAGACGCCGCGACAGGTGCTGTCGGCGACGGGTGCGACGACAGAACTGGAGATCCTAAGCAATTCAATACCTACACTACTAAGCAACTCAATACCAGCCCATTCTCTCCATCTTGATATCTCAAATCCTTTTAAATACGTTTTTATTTTATTATTCTCGTGACAACTCTTAATTATTTCTTTTACTTCGTGCAGTGAAACAAGGTGAAGTCATTAGCCCAATCCCTGTGGAGACGATATCCGATACTTCGTATCACTTTACTACTTGCGTCGTGTATACTTGCACTACAATTGCGATAGACTATTTTACACGCAACAGAGATTTTTAATGAGGCTGGTATATGTCTCGCATTATTAATAAAATATCTCATTTCAAAAAAAATTGGGTGCAAAAAACGTTTAGGGTCTTAATTAATTTTTTTCAAAAGTGTAACACCCGGGTTTGGGGGTCGGGAGAAATAAATAAATAAAATAATATTCCGGTTTTGTTTTGCTAAATTTAATTTAAAATGTTGGACCAAATTTGGATGACAAACCCAATAGCCATTTTAATGGCATTTTTATAACTAGGTAAACTTTTCAAATAAAGCCCATTCCCTTTATATTTTATTTGAAACAAACAAAAGAAGAAGAAAAAAAAGATGCCATCCTCTTCCCCATTTCTTCCTCTTTGACGTGAACTCCCCCCTCTCCTCTAAAATTTCTTTCCACCAAATCTTGCCCTCATTTTTGGAGTTCTTGCAAAGGTAATAACAAATTCATGTTGTCTTCAACTTCCTCTATCTTCCCATGCCTTTAGTTTTCATTGAAATGCATTATTTAAAGTTTTGTGTTTTTGGGTTTTGTAAGAGAAAGATGCAAACTTTAACATCCTTTGCTTGAGCTTTTGATTCTTTATTGATAGATAAGTTAATATTAACCCATAAGGTCCAACATAGTCAATTTTTACATGGTTTTATGCAAATTCCCGAAATTGGGTAAAAATGGGTTTTTTGAAGGGTTTTGGGTGATTTTTGGGGGTTGTTTTAGGTGGGAATTGATAGCCCAATGGTAGTGCTATGATTAAGGGTTGATTTGGGAATGTTTGTGGGTGCTATGGATGTTGGAAAGATGGTTTTTGGACATGGTTTAGGGGCTGTCCGAAATTGCTAAAAATGGGGTTTGGTCATGGCTTGCAACATTGTGAATTGTATTTGAATTGTGTTCCGGGTTGGTCTTTTGATGTTGGGCTGATTTGGAATTGTTTGAATTGTGTTTGAGGTTGTTTGGAAGCGGGAATTTGTGTTGGAGAAGCTTCGGGAAGAAATCCAGAAATTTGAGGGAGGTTGCTTGCTTGGCTTGGAGCTTGGAAGCTTAACAAATAAAAACAAAATTGTTAATATTTGGATGGAAACCGCCGGGAGAGCATCGCGATCATCTCGATCAGTTTGGACGTTGTTCATCGGAAACCTACCGGCACAACTCCATTGGAAAGGAGTATGGCAAGTGTTCGATCGACATGGAGTGGTGGTGGACGTATATGTGCCGACGAAAAGGGCTAGAGATGGTTCTAGGTTTGGATTCGTTCGAATGAAAACAAAAACTGATGTCGATCGTGTAATTGAAAGATTCCATGGGTTTCATTTGTATGGATCAAAATTGACGGTACAATTGGCACAAAGAGACAAGAGAGATGCTTTAGGGCAAAGGCGGCAAGGTTTCCATAGGGCTGAAGGGGGGATTTCGACGAGGGACTCCAAGGAGGAAAAACAGGCGGCTAGTGACAGTATCAACGGGGATAAAAGAGAGACACTGAAAGATTATCGGAGGGTTGAAGGTGTAATCGACAAGGACAAATTGACGATATTACAAACCTGTGCGATAGGATTCTGCCGACGACCGCGGTCGATTATGGAATTGGCAATTGAATTGAAAGCAAAAAAAAGGGAATTCTCTTTAATGCGAATTTCAGGTTCATTAGTGCTGCTCATGTTTCCCAATAGGGAGACAAGGGATGCATGTATTAAATCCGACTGCCTTGCACCATGGCTAGAAAATGTGACGGAATGGTCGACAAATTGTGTGATTCCCCATCGACGAGTATGGGTGTCGGTATGTGGCTTGCCGATACATGCCTGGTCCGAGGGCACATACAAAAACATAGCAGCGTTGTGGGGCGAGTTGATTTGTGTGGATGAGAAGACGGAGGCCCCTACATCGTTTGAAAAAGCACAATTCCTTCTTGAAACAGACTGGTTCTTCCCGATAGAGGAAACGATTGATGTTGCAATTGGCAATAATCAGTATAGAGTTCTCGTTCAGGAAATTTCGGACCCTACTTTAGAGAAGCAAAATGGTGATGAGGAGGGGAGTATGGAACAATCGGAGGGGGGAGACCAACAGAGGGAGATGGAAAACAAAGAGGAACCAAAGATACAAATAACAAATAGATCAGACGGTGTTGAGGAGGAGGAGACAGTGGTCCCAAACTCAATTAGTTTGCCATCCCCGAAGAGTTGGATGCTCAATAAATTATGGGATGACAACAAAAGGCGAGATGATAGAGTTTTGGATCCGAATTCGAGTGACGAAGTAACGTCGAGAAGGGCAACTTCTGGCAAGACGGATGAGGAAGTAGGTATCATCGAAAGAGAGGTTGTCGAATATCGCAGTATGTATATTAGTGCCTGCGAGGTTCGAGAGGACAGTAGCAATAAATCACGCGATGGCAATGGTGATGAATTGGCCGTCGTCGATAGTGAGGGAGAATTGCTGATGGGCGGTGGGAATAAGGAGTTCGGGGCAGTGATGGATGCGATGCAACAAGAGAACATCATAGAATCTGGGCCTAAATCTAGGGCTGGCATAGCCGCCTTAATAGAGTATAAAGGCAAACAACGACGAGTGCGACAAATCTCGGAAATTTTGCAATCCGCGGGGAAGGAAAACAGCACAGAGGAAAAGAGATTGGCGGTGGAGAAAAGGGGCCGGGGTCGCCCAAGAAAAAATCCAAAACCACCATCGACGGAGTTGGCTAACGGATCGCTTTCGGACTCGGATTTTTTACAGCGGAAAAGGAGTATACTTAGAGAGGCACAGGAAACGTGGGAGTTGGGAAAACTGTTGGGGGCTGAAACGATTGGGGACGAGGAAAACGTCATCAAAGACATTGCTCGCCTTATTGAGGCGCGCGAACCAACTCAATTGTAATTTAAAGATGCGGATGTTGTCGTGGAATGTGTGGGGGTTGGGCACGGCAGCGAAGAGGAGAGGGGTAAGGAATTTACTACGACAACATAGGGGAGATTGTGTGATAATTGTGGAAACAAAATTGGAAAATATCACACCAATGCTGTTAAGGAGTGTTTGGATATCGGATTCTTTCGACTTTGCATTCTCGCCATCAACAGGGCGATCAGGGGGTATATTGGTGTGTTGGGAGAAGACCAGATTTCAGGCTACTCGAAAGATTGTGAGGGAACGGTTTGTAGCGATAGAGGGGTGCTGGACGTATGAGGGCTGGACTTGTGGTTTGGTAGGCGTCTACGCACCATGTGAGGCAACGCAACAGGGGCTGCTGTGGACCGAAATTGAGAGGGAAGTTTTAACGCGTGACATACCGTGGTGCCTTATTGGTGATTTCAATGCTGTGACGAAGCTATCGGAGCGTCAAAGTTGTGTTGCGACGGATAGAGGTATGGATGTTTTTGTGTCTTTCATTCAGAATAATGGACTTTGTGATTTGCCTATACATGGATTATCTTTTACATGGTTTGGTCCGGATTGCAAGTGTAGTAGAATTGATAGGTGCTTGGTGACTATGCATTGGGTGGATAAATTCAATAATTTGAGATTATCATCTTTACCAAGGGGTTTATCGGATCACACACCACTATTACTTGTGAATGATGTTTTGGATTGGGGACCGAAGCCGTTTCGATTTCTAAATGTGTGGATGGAGGATAGGGGATGCTTGCGGGACTTGGAGGTGGAATGGGGGAGATTGTCGGTTAATATGGAGGGTGGGGATGTGGTGTCTAAGCTACGGGGAATGAAGGTGTTTTTGCGAGATTGGAATAAACGGGTGTTCGGTAATATTGACAATAGAATTGAAGCCGCGACAAGTGCGCTTAATCGCTTTGACGAATTAATTAGCACAAATGCAATCACGGTTTCACAATTGAAACAACGTCGAAATCATCACCAAGAGTTGTGGTCTTTATCGAGGATGAGGGAGTCGATATGGAGACAAAAAGCGAGGGTGAGATGGCTCCGAGAGGGGGATGGAAATACGGCTTTTTTTCATCGTTCGGCAAAATTGAGAGCTTTAAAAAATGGTATTACGGGGCTGCTCGTGAATGGAATTTGGGAGACGAATCCGGATCGTCTTCGATACTTGGTTTATGAGGAATTTAGGAAACATTTTGCTGCTACAAGGTGTTTGGGTGATATCGACATGGCTGTAATGTTTAAACGGGTACCCGAGACAATGGTAGAGGGGCTAGAGGCGGCGTTTTGTGAGGAGGAAGTAAGAGCTGTGGTATGGAGTTGTGACGGATCAAAGGCACCGGGTCCTGATGGTTTCACGTTTGATTTTTTCAAGAAGGGTTGGAACTTTTTGAAGGAAGACGTGATGCAAGTGCTACACGAATTTCATGATTCGGATGAATTACCGAGGGGTGTGAATTCCACTTTTGTTACTTTACAGCCGAAGAAAGACAATCCGAGAGAAATAGGGGATTTTCGACCTATTTGCTGTTTGAACTCAATTTATAAAATTGTGGCGAAATGTCTTGCTAAAAGGTTACAAAAAGTGCTGCCGTGGATTATTAGCGATGTGCAATCAGCTTTTGTCAGAGGAAGGCAAATTGTCGATGGGATTATGTTGGCAAATGAGGTGTTACATTCGATACAAAGAAGTGAGGAAGGTGGCGTGTTGCTGAAGCTTGATTTCGCCAAAGCCTATGACTGCGTGAAATGGGGCTGTTTAGAGAGTATTCGGCAACGGATGGGATTTGGGGTGAGGTGGATGCAGTGGATGCGCACGTGTTTTAGCACGGCGCGGTTGTCGATCTTGCTTAATGGCTGCCCAACAAAAGAATTTCCGATGAGGCGAGGGGTACGACAAGGGGATCCGCTATCACCGTTGTTATTTGTGATGGTGGCCGAATTGCTTCATGTCCTATTGATTGAGGCTGAGAAGGGGGGATTGATAAGGGGTGTGGGAGTGGTGGATGGTTGCTTCGTGTCGCATTTACAATTTGCGGACGACACAGTGCTATTTCTTCAAGGGGATGTCGTGATGGCACGAAATTTAAAGAGAATTCTTACATGTTTTGAATACAGTTCGGGTTTACAGATTAATTATAGCAAGTCCTGTTTGTATGGAATTGGTGTGGAGGAGGCAGTCATAGGGGAGATAGCCGAAGTGTTGGGTTGTGGTCTTGGTTGCTTACCGATGACATATCTAGGATTGCCGTTGGGTGACAATCCGCGCAGCATTAAAGTATGGGAGCCGTTGATACAGAGATTTCGGAAAAGTCTAGCTGGGTGGAAGAGGGATGCATTGTCGTTTGCTGCTCGTTTAACTTTGTTAAATTCGGTATTATCTGCACTTCCTATCTATTATATGGGAGTTTTTGTTGTGCCTAAAGGAGTGATTAAACGGTTGGATCGTATCCGACGTAGATTTCTATGGGGGGGCACGGAGGAGAAAAGAAAAATGAGCCGAATTAGCTGGAAGGTAGTTTGTCGACCGAAACAATTTGGTGGGTTGGGAGTGATTGATTTGAATAAGAAAAATTTGGCGCTTTTAGCGAAATGGTTGTGGCGTGTTAAGATGGAGGAGGGATCGTTGTGGAAGGGTATTTTGGAGGCGAAATATGGGGCTGATTTGTTACATCGCAGGATGACGATCAAACAAAAGCGCGACATGTCGACGGTATGGCGGCAGATTATTAAAATTCAGAATGAGGTATGCGTACAAAAGTATATGGGACTGCCAAATTTTGCATGGTTGGTTGGGGACGGGAAGAAAGTTTTATTTTGGCGAGATAGGTGGTGCTTGGAGGTTCCGTTGTGTGAGGTGTTCCCGCGACTATACAGTATTGCGGCAAACAAATGGGCTTTGGTATATGAGTACGCTTTGGATTTTTCATTGGGTCATTCGAGATGGGAAGCGTTCTTTTCGCGCCAATTGCGAGTGTTTGAAGAGGTACAATTAAGTGAATTGCGTAGCTTGGTGGGCGCGATTCATCTTGTTGAGGAAGAGGCGGACAAGTGGATTTGGAAGCATACTCCGACGGGTACATTTTCCGTGGCTAAGCTGTCGCGTTTAATGGCGACTTTTGGACTGGAGGAGGAAGCCGAATGGGAGAATATGGGTATATGGTCGATGTTAACACCGCCAAAGGTGCAATGTTTTGTGTGGTTTGTCCTTCTTGATCGGTTACCGACATTGTGCTTATTACGTGATCGTGGGGTGCATATAGAGGCACAGGATTATGGTTGTCGATGGTGTGGAGAGGGGGAGGATGAGGCGAACCATATATTATTGCACTGTAGATGGATGTGGCAGGTATGGTCATTGTTTTTTAGATGGTGGAAGGTGGAAGTGGTTCGGCCGGCGTCGGTAGTGGTTTATGTGCATATGCTTCTAGATGGACCGTTTAGCGGGATGGTTGGACGTTGGTGGATGTCAACTTGTGCAGCGGTGTTATGGTCCATGTGGCTCGCTCGCAACGATTTAATGTTTAACGGTAAGAAAGTTTCTTCATCGGATTTATTCTTTGCAATTAAATTGCGCGCCTTCTCTTGGGTTAATGTATTAGATCGAAATGCCTTGTTGGTGGAGTCGGTGTGGTGGGACTGCCCGTGGTGGTGCGAGGCTAGGGGCCGGATTGTGCGGCCTCGGATAGGGGTAGTATGGGTGCCGCCGTTGCCGAATACGGTAAAGTTCAATGTGGATGGTTCGGCTAGAGGAAAACCGGGGCTCGCGGGATGTGGTGGGGTGCTAAGGGATGCGGGGGGTAGGTTGTTGGCACTGTTTGCTGGTCCTTTGGGTGTGATCGATTCAAACGAAGCTGAAATTACTGCGATTTGCTATGCTCTTGAGGCTTTTAACGGCTCGCAATGGCGGGCATGGCCTTGTGCCCTTGAGTCGGATTCATTAGTGGCCCTTTCCTGGGTCATGAACAAGGAGAGTCGACCTTGGAAATACGATTGGTTGCTTCGGAGGATAGACCGTGTTTGTCGAGTTGTGAATTGCACTTTCCAACATGCGCATCGGGAAGCTAATGGTCTTGCGGATATGCTAGCCAAAGGTGGAGTCAATAGGCGGGACTGGCTGCGTGTGGGATTTTAGTTGCCGCGTGGGCATCGAGCGCTCGAGGCTGACGGCTGGGCTGTGGCTTGAGGATAGCAGGTGCTGCGGGACGTCATGGATGATGGGTCGTGCGAGATGCAGGGGTGGGCAGTGTGCTCGCTGTGCGGACATGTGAAGGGTGAGTATAGGTGGTTTTCTTTTCGATGGAGGGGGTCGGGGTTTGATTTGCGTATGCTTTCGAGTCTTCGCATGTATGTCCGAATCCTACTTGAGTACTCTTTTCCTCCATTTAGGTTTAGGGAGGTTTTTAATGAGGCTCAAGCTTGGATTTTTTTGTATGATTTTGACCCAATAAATAAATCATACGATTGATCGAAAAAAAAATACTTTTAAATGGTTTTCAAGTGTTGGTTCAAGCATATGAACTAGGTTGGGATTGGTAGACCCACCTAGAGTTGGGATTAGGGTGGTGGCCTAATCCCAAACTTTAGTTAGAGACCTTGGTTGATCTTTAAAGTGTTGAATTATGCCTCATGCTTAATCATGCTTATGGTGGCTATGCTTATGTTGTCATACATGTATGTGGAGGCATGGCTTAATGCATTGTTACGTGCATGTTGATGATGAATGTGATAGAGATATACATGTGTGTAAAATATAATGTGATATGGTTGTTAATGATGTATATGTGGTGTTGACATGTGAAATGATATTATGAGGTGGTTTCATGATCCGGGGATCATGGTGAGTACATGCTAGGCATGGAAATGTGGTTTGTACATGATGGTAAGTCATGGTGAGTACGTGCTAAGCACGAAAGTGTTATGAATTGACATTATGAATGATTAATGAAATGTGTAGTATTGGCACTAGTATGCTTGGGTACAAATGATCGATCATTAGGATGTTAGTGTGTACACATGAGTCAAAAGTCGCGCGTGGCCTTGGTGGCGTTGAGTCACCAAGGAGGAGTACGGGTTCGCCCGGAAATTGTATTTATATTAGTCGGTGATGAGTGGAATCCCATCGACGGGGGCGTGAGGATGAGTGGAATCCCCTCCGCGTGAATGGTGATGAGTGGAATCCCACCGTCAGGTAATGGTTGAGTTGTTGGATGTGAGTTCCAACGGTTATCCGCGTATTCAAGTCATAGCTAGGTGCCAATACAGATTGTAGTTTATGTTGCCAATATGTGGTTAATTGTGAACCAATGTGTTTTGAGATGTGTTGCTAACATGGTGTAATATATGTGATTTCATATGTTGTGGATTTAAACATGTTGAGCATGACATGATATTGAGTATATGTTCATGCATCATCTATATTTATGGCTCGCGTGGATCGGAGGTAAGACCATGCATTTTATCGTGGTTGTAGTTCGTGCTTGGACCCTGCATTGTCGAGGTTTGTTTTTAAAGAGCTTACCCTCACTAAGCTTTTATGCTTACGCTCTCTTTTGTTCGACAATGCAGATAATTAGCTTGTGGGTGGCAAAGGCAAGGAAAGGACACCAAGCGTTGCTTGCGGTTAGCTCAAGTATGATAGTTAAATTTAAAGATTGTAATAGTAAAACAATGGGATAGGTGTCGTGGTATGATGCTTTTGGAACGTATTGTTGTTATTGTTTAGGAGCATGTTAGACTCCTCGTATGTGTTTGTTAATTTGGCTTGAGATGAATGCCTTAAGAGTTTATGTATGTGTTTGAGTGATCCTTGAATGTATGCATGTTTGTGGGATGTTGCCTTAGTATTAGACATGTCTAGACCTTGTTGAAGCATGCTAGTATGTTGGTATATCTTGGGTTTAAATGCTTGGCTATTGTATGGTGCTTTGGGGATGTTTCGGGGCATCCTTGTGCCTCAAAACAGCCCAGAAAAGTCTGCAGACAGGGGGCGTTTCAGAACGGGTCCCCGTGTTCCGAAACGGACCCTGTGTAAATGGCCTACCGTTTCGAAACGGATGAGGGTCGTTCCGGAACGTTTTCGCTACTGGAATTTTGAGAAATTGGCGAGATGAAGCCGTTCCGAAACGGGCCTTTGAAGTTCCGAAACGGTCAAATCTCGTTGACCACGAGATATTGACCGTCAAGGTCGTTCCGATACGGGTCACCCCTGTTTCGGAACGGTCACCTTGTGGTTGACCCAGGCCCGTTGACCAGGTCAGGGCGTTTCGGAAAACCCTATAGGCGTTTCGAAACTGCCTGCTGAAATGAAGTAAAATGGACTGTTTATGTTTGTTTGGTCGGTGAATGGTTCGTTGATTGTATTTTCCGCTGTTGTGCCACACTTAGGTCTAAAATTATGCATGTAGACAAGATAAGATAAAAAGAAATTTTCTGGGTCGTTAACCGAGGGGAAGCCTTAACGGGTTTCGCTTCGGTTTTCCCCGTGTGACCCACTCGGACCGGTCATCCGACTAGACCGGGACGAGGGGGTTACACTTGTTGGTATCAGAGCCTAAGGTTACCGAGACCTTGGGCAGGTAAGTTAGGTAAGTTTCAATTTTGAATTGATATGCACGGTGTTTGCTTGCTCTGTAAGTATGATTTCTTGTGTGACAAGTATGTTCATTGTTTGTTTAAAAGTATGTTGCTCGTTACTCGTGTATGTTGTGATGTGTGATTGTTTGATTGAGAATGTATGTTGTTTGGTCGTACGCATGTGTTGCTTGTTTAGCAAGTATGCCTTGTTATATGCTTGGTTGAGCATGTATGTGTGCTGATTTGTTTGAAACATGTTTAGTAGAGTCCCATTGCTTCTATTACATCGGAAAAAAAAGGGGATTTTAAGTGAGGGAAATCATACTTGAGCCACTTGGACCTTTCCTTTGCTAACCCAACTTGTATGTTAAATTGTTGATTGATTTATTGCTTTCTGTAAGTTTAGAGCCAGCGTGTGGGCCGTGAATCGGTAAGTGGAAGTTGTGGTTTTGAAAATGGGGATGATGTAGAGGAAATTCTTTGCTATAGTTAGGGGAGTATGGTTGTACCGGAGTTGAGGAACAATTTGTTTGCTCGAGTCCGCGTGCACGTGAGTTGATTCTTGTTGGTGGGAGATGACGAGACCGATTCTGGTATTAGTTGGTGAAAAGAAGTGAAGACCTATGAGTGGGAGTCAGGTGGTATCTATGTTATAGTGGATAAGCCCTTGGTACAGTTTTGAGTTTGTCTCTTCTGATTGGTTCTGAGTTCGTACTTCCGTATGTTGTCAACAAGCATGTAAGTTTGAATGTACTCGATGAGGTAGGTATGAGTACCTTAGTTCTTTTGGCGAGATCTAGGTAGGGGTCTCGTGTGAGTAATCTGAATTTCAGAAGTGTTAGTGGTGACTGTTGGGGTTCAGCTTATGATTTCGATGCAAGACAGCCGATCAGTATCCGTGACTGGGAACCGATTTGTGTGATTGGGGCCAGTGTGCGTCTGGGTGGTTTTCCAGTATGGTTGTCTGTGTGTGCCCAGAACTGCGTTTTTGAAGTTTTGAAATGCTCTACGAATAGTCTAAAAGAGTCGGATTTTGTTGAAGAATTAGTCTGGAAACAAGAGGACCGAAGACTATCAGTTGTGTACTTGTGAAGTTACAATTTTTGCAGAATCGTCCGTTTGTGTGAGCGTGCAAAGATTTTGACGTATCTCTGTTTAGATTTTAGACGTAGGGACGCATGTGACTAGACCTTTTGGGAGATAGTGGTGATCAGAAAGATGTACAGAAGATGTTTGTTGATGGTTCAGAGTTACTAGTTCCTAGTAGATGTGAAGTGATTGTCTTCCTACAGTTTCGGTGTGCCTTTATCCAAGGCTCGGCTTGAAGAGCAAATAGTTAGTGTATACGTTGAGACCAAGAAAGAGTTGACTTGAAGTTGCAAGATTTATGTGCGACTGAAGTGGTAGGTGAGAAGGTGAACCTCTTGTTGAATGTTGATCCAGATTTAGAGGTCAAAGATTGATTGAGTTTAGTTAACAGGCTTGCTTAGTAATTGTGATGAATTTGATTTTGAATGAAGACTAGACCGCATAATGTTAGGATAGTTTGTGTTTTCTTTTCCTAGAAGTGTTTGGAAGAATTGTCGGCTTATCTCTTGTCTAGAGAGGAAGAGTTTGATATTGAGACCGTCTTCGAGTTTACTCCTATTTTGATTGCTCCATATCTTACGATTTCCGGAAGAATTGAGAATGTTGAAGAATCAACTTCGAGATTTGTTAGACCTTAGACTCATTAGGCCTAGTGCATCATCTCAGAGTTCTACAGTGAAATTTGTGAAGAGGGAAGAGTGACAGTACGAGGATATGTTTAGATTTCAGACAATTGGAACAAGTGACAGTGAATGATTAGCATCAGTTTTCGAGTGTCAGTGATTTGTTGGTCAGTTAGTGTGTGTTTCAGTCTATTTGAAGATTAGTTTGAGATCCGTTTACTACCAGTTGAAAGTGAGAAAGTTTGAAGTACCGAAGACAACTTTTGAGGCAAGATGTGACCGTTTTGAGTTCCGAGTTATGCTGTTTTGTTGGACTAGTGTGTTGGTTACTTTTATAGAGACGTTGAACAGAATATCTTCCTAAGCTTCCTGATCAGTTTGTAGTAGTCCTCATAGATGATACATGAGTATATTCAAGTACCGAAGAAGACTATGACAAGCTTTAGAGTTAGTATTGTAGATTCTATTAGAGACTCAGTTGTATGCCAAGTTGTGCAACGTGAACTCCGAATTAATGAAGATATCCTCCTAGGACATGTAGATCAGCCGAGTGTGTTAGAGTAAATCCCAAGTAGACAAAAGAAGATATGAGTTGGAAGAAATTGAAGACTGTGACAGATATCTATAATTCCTAGGTCTAGCATTGTTACTTTCGGAGAATTGTAAATAGTCTTTGAAGATAGTTGCTCCATTGATAAATTGCTACAGAAGAATGTTCAGTTGTGTGGTTAGATGCGAGACAGTGAGCCTTGAGAAACTGAAAGAAACCTTGAAGAGAACTTCGACCTTGATTCAGCCTATATCAGATGAAGAATTTGTGAACCATAGTGATGCATTACATGAAGGGTTAGGTTGTGTGCTTATGCAAGACGGAAGATTTGTGGCTTGTTCATCGAGATGGTTGAAAGACCGTGAGAAGAGTTAACCGATATGATACATAGAATTAATTACCGTTGTAATTGCTTCGAAGACTTGAAGACAAGCTTGTGTAGTAAGAAATGCACAGTGTGTATGTACATATCATCAGAACTTGAAATATTTGAAGACTTGGGAATGGTTGGGACTTGAACAACATGAGTAGTTAGAATTGCTTGAAGACTGTGATCTCAAGATTGAGTACTACCTGAAGAGAGTCTACGTAGTAACCGATGTTTCGAGTTATTTTGTTGATAGATTAGTAGTTGGGTTGCGAGATGTGAATGTCAAATTCAGTTTGCCGAATGATAGTAGTTTCGTGGCCGAGTTTCATGTTAAACCTACATTGAGTCAGAATGCTTGAAGAGAAACAGTTGCAAGACAGATTCGTGGCACCTCACGTGCAAGACATTGTGGAAGGAAGACCGTCATAATACAGTTTCAGAGATGATAGAATTTTTCATTTCAGAGACAGAATAATTGTACTGATTGACATAGTGTTATGAGACATATTGATTTGACCGAAGCATACGGTATTTCTTTTGTATTGCATCTGAGTAGTATGAAGACATATTGTGGGTTGAAGATGAGTATTTCTAGATTGAGCGGATGAATGATGTGGTTCAGTATGAGAGTCAGTGTGTAAATTGTCAGCGTGTCAAGACTGAGTTTCAGTTTTCTTCTAGTTTGTTACATCCGTGGAAGATTCACAGTAAAAGTGAGTAATAAAGATCCGAGATTTCAACTAGAATAATTTTGAGGACGTCTGCATAGTGTTTGGTTAATTGATGAAGACAGAGGATCAGTCAGAGAAAGTTATGAGTCAAGTGTTCAAGCAGTATTGTATGAGTTTGTGAATCGGGCTAGTTCTGTTGTTATTTGTTGCGGTTACCACCAGAGTTAGAAAGGGGTTTGAGATGTGTTACGTGTATCTATGATTCAGAAATGTGAGTCAGATCTGTTCTGTGCTATATTTGTTGAAGAGATTGAGTTGAGTTTGAAATTGGCATGCCCTGAAGAATCAGTTGAGATCTTAGTGTAAGATAGCAAGTGTTGTGTGGTAAGTCTTTCGAGTTGGTTAGTACGTTGTGGTGAGAGAGGAAAGCGTGGAGGTGCATGTTCAGTGGCCCTCCGTGATCGATAAATTTCGGGGACGAAATTTCCTTAAGTGGGGGAGAGTTGTAACACCCGGGTTTGGGGGTCGGGAGAAATAAATAAATAAAATAATATTCCGGTTTTGTTTTGCTAAATTTAATTTAAAATGTTGGACCAAATTTGGATGACAAACCCAATAGCCATTTTAATGGCATTTTTATAACTAGGTAAACTTTTCAAATAAAGCCCATTCCCTTTATATTTTATTTGAAACAAACAAAAGAAGAAGAAAAAAAGATGCCATCCTCTTCCCCATTTCTTCCTCTTTGACGTGAACTCCCCCCTCTCCTCTCAAATTTCTTTCCACCAAATCTTGCCCTCATTTTTGGAGTTCTTGCAAAGGTAATAACAAATTCATGTTGTCCTCAACTTCTTCTATCTTCCCATGCCTTTAGTTTTCATTGAAATGCATTATTTAAAGTTTTGTGTTTTTGGGTTTTGTAAGAGAAAGATGCAAACTTTAACATCCTTTGCTTGAGCTTTTGATTCTTTATTGATAGATAAGTTAATATTAACCCATAAGGTCCAACATAGTCAATTTTTACATGGTTTTATGCAAATTCCCGAAATTGGGTAAAAATGGGTTTTTTGAAGGGTTTTGGGTGATTTTTGGGGGTTGTTTTAGGTGGGAATTGATAGCCCAATGGTAGTGCTATGATTAAGGGTTGATTTGGGAATGTTTGTGGGTGCTATGGATGTTGGAAAGATGGTTTTTGGACATGGTTTAGGGGCTGTCCGAAATTGCTAAAAATGGGGTTTGGTCATGGCTTGCAACATTGTGAATTGTATTTGAATTGTGTTCCGGGTTGGTCTTTTGATGTTGGGCTGATTTGGAATTGTTTGAATTGTGTTTGAGGTTGTTTGGAAGCGGGAATTTGTGTTGGAGAAGCTTCGGGAAGAAATCCAGAAATTTGAGGGAGGTTGCTTGCTTGGCTTGGAGCTTGGAAGCTTAGGTGAGTGGTTAAATACTTTTAAATGGTTTTCAAGTGTTGGTTCAAGCATATGAACTAGGTTGGGATTGGTAGACCCACCTAGAGTTGGGATTAGGGTGGTGGCCTAATCCCAAACTTTAGTTAGAGACCTTGGTTGATCTTTAAAGTGTTGAATTATGCCTCATGCTTAATCATGCTTATGGTGGCTATGCTTATGTTGTCATACATGTATGTGGAGGCATGGCTTAATGCATTGTTACGTGCATGTTGATGATGAATGTGATAGAGATATACATGTGTGTAAAATATAATGTGATATGGTTGCTAATGATGTATATGTGGTGTTGACATGTGAAATGATATTATGAGGTGGTTTCATGATCCGGGGATCATGGTGAGTACATGCTAGGCATGGAAATGTGGTTTGTACATGATGGTAAGTCATGGTGAGTACGTGCTAAGCATGGAAGTGTTATGAATTGACATTATGAATGATTAATGAAATGTGTAGTATTGGCACTAGTATGCTTGGGTACAAATGATCGATCATTAGGATGTTAGTGTGTACACATGAGTCAAAAGTCGCGCGTGGCCTTGGTGGCGTTGAGTCACCAAGGAGGAGTACGGGTTCGCCCGGAAATTGTATTTATATTAGTCGGTGATGAGTGGAATCCCATCGACGGGGCGTGAGGATGAGTGAAATCCCCTCCGCGTGAACGGTGATGAGTGGAATCCCACCGTCAGGTAATGGTTGAGTTGTTGGATGTGAGTTCCAACAGTTATCCGCGTATTCGAGTCATAGCTAGGTGCCAATACAGATTGTAGTTTATGTTGCCAATATGTGGTTAATTGTGAACCAATGTGTTTTGAGATGTGTTGCTAACATGGTGTAATATATGTGATTTCATATGTTGTGGATTTAAACATGTTGAGCATGACATGATATTGAGTATATGTTCATGCATCATCTATATTTATGGCTCGCGTGGATCGGAGGTAAGACCATGCATTTTATCGTGGTTGTAGTTCGTGCTTGGACCCTGCATTGTCGAGGTTTGTTTTTAAAGAGCTTACCCTCACTAAGCTTTTATGCTTACGCTCTCTTTTGTTCGACAATGCAGATAATTAGCTTGTGGGTGGCAAAGGCAAGGAAAGGACACCAAGCATTGCTTGCGGTTAGCTCAAGTATGATAGTTAAATTTAAAGATTGTAATAGTAAAGCAATTGGATAGGTGTCGTGGTATGATGCTTTTGGGATGTATTGTTGTTATTGTTTAGGAGCATGTTAGACTCATCGTATGTGTTTGTTAATTTGGCTTGAGATGAATGCCTTAAGAGTTTATGTATGTGTTTGAGTGATCCTTGAATGTATGCATGTTTGTGGGATGTTGCCTTAGTATTAGACATGTCTAGACCTTGTTGAAGCATGCTAGTATGTTGGTATATCTTGGGTTTAAATGCTTGGCTATTGTATGGTGCTTTGGGGATGTTTCGGGGCATCCTTGTGCCTCAAAACAGCCCAGAAAAGTCTGCAGACAGGGGGCGTTTCGGAACGGGTCCCCGTGTTCTGAAACGGACCCTGTGTAAATGGCCTACCGTTTCGAAACGGATGAGGGTCGTTTCGGAACGTTTTCGCTACTGGAATTTTGAGAAATTGGCGAGATGAAGCCGTTCCGAAACGGGCCTTTGAAGTTCCGAAACGGTCAAATCTCGTTGACCACGAGATATTGACCGTCAAGGTCGTTCCGATACGGGTCACCCCTGTTTCGGAACGGTCACCTTGTGGTTGACCCAGGCCCGTTGACCAGGTCAGGGCGTTTCGGAACACCCTATAGGCGTTTCGAAACTGCCTGCTGAAATGAAGTAAAATGGACTGTTTATGTTTGTTTGGTCGGTGAATGGTTCGTTGATTGTATTTTCCGCTGTTGTGCCACACTTAGGTCTAAAATTATGCATGTAGACAAGATAAGATAAAAAGAAATTTTCTGGGTCGTTAACCGAGGGGAAGCCTTAACGGGTTTCGCTTCGGTTTTCCCCGTGTGGCCCACTCGGACCGGTCATCCGACCAGACCGGGACGAGGGGGTTACAAAAAGTTTAAGGGCTTATGATACGCTTAAGCCTATTTGATATCTATTTACGTATTATGTTATAAAAATAATTTGTTTTTTAATATAATATTACTATGCATATTTAAAGGGTGTATATATTAATTTCTTATTTTTTTTGCTCAAAATGTATGATTTTATTATGTAAGAATCATACATGACAGCATTACCGGTGGCCTCATTAAAA
Organism: Hibiscus tridactylites; assembly: GCA_958450335.1. Classification (NCBI taxonomy): domain Eukaryota; kingdom Viridiplantae; phylum Streptophyta; class Magnoliopsida; order Malvales; family Malvaceae; genus Hibiscus; species Hibiscus tridactylites. The sequence continues at coordinate 75,102,363 of OY288281.1, forward strand.
ACCTCCCTTATCCTAAATGGAGGAAAAGAGTACCCCGGTAATGCGAAAAAAGAACCAATCACCCAATACATTGAACCCACGAAGGACGATCAACTCCACTCTTCGCTAGTGCATCCGCCATACCATTTGCCTCTTGAAAAACATGATGGAAGCAAACATCCATCAGGGACCGACATGCTTCATCAATCCTCGAGAACCATTGTGCAAGACGCCACGGGCGTTGCTCTCGTTGTACCACCCATGCAATAGCTATCGCTGAATCTGATTCTATCACAACCGTTGGCGACACACGCCACATCGAAGCACTCAACAATTCCAAAGCAGCACAAATCGCTTGTAACTTTGCTTCATTCGAATCCACCACCCCGATTGGCCCCGAGAACAAGGCTAGCACACGCCCACAATCATCCCTCAACACCCCCCCACATCCTGCCTTACCCGGTTTCCCCCGTGAAGACCCATCAACGTTAAATTTCAGCACCCCCAAAGGTGGTTTTTCCCAAACCACATTCCTCCGAGCAGCCTTCGGATCCTGTCGAGTTTCACACAACCAAGGACATTCCCACCACAGATTTTCCGCAATATCTATTCAAAAAAATATTTTATGAAATTATATTTTTAATATAATTTTTTAATTATTAAATTTAAATGTATAGATTACTATTTATTGAAAAATAGAGTTCGTAATATTTTTGGTCCGATTATAAATTTAATCCTTTGATTTTATACAAATTAAAATGTTAATCTTTATAGTTTAACTTATCAGAATTTGATTTTTCGTATATTATTATTATTATTATTATTATTATTATTATTATTATTATTATTATTATTATTATTATTATTATTATTATTATTATTATTATTATTATTATTATTATTATTATTATTATTATTATTATTATTATTATTATTATATATTTTTTAATAGTCTAAAAGTGATTACAATGTAGCATTTGTTCATAGCTATTCTTAACCCATTGACAAAGCACACACCTTGCAGACTTTGTGATTGAACTTGGGTCTTTCGGATGAATATTATCCGTTTTTTCACTTGGATCACTTGTTGGGTTCTTATTATTGTACATTTTAATTTGTAGCAATAGAATGTACACCCATTTAAGGATCAAGTCTGTATTTAATAGACTTTAAACGTGGATTAAGTTTTAATTCAATTGATATTATTATTATTATTATTATTATTATTATTATTATTATTATTATTATTATTATTATTATTATTATTATTATTATTATTTTTGTCGTTGTTGTTGTTGTTGTTGTTGTTGTTGTTGTTGTTGTTGTTGTTGTTGTTGTTGTAACAACGTACAAGCTTGTTTCCATTACTGCTGCTGCCTCTACCTATTAAAAGGAAATTTGTTAATAACAAATATTTGTGACACGCATAAGAGGAATGGCTGGGCGATCGAATTCTTTCCAAGGGAGAGGGTGATCGGATCATAATCAAAGGAGTGGGCGATCGGAGCAGGCCCGAGAGCGATCCCAACACCAGGTATGGACATTGTTTGTGATGAATCTCCCATTACAATTGCATTGGAAGGGTGTGTGACAGGTGTTTGACAGACATGGGAGAGTGCTGGATGTTTTTATACCCAAAAAGAAATCGAGAGAAGGAAAAAGGTTTGGGTTTGTGCGAATGGGATCAAAAACAGATGCAGACAAGGTTATTGAGAGGTTGAACGGGTTCAGATTGTATGGGTCCTGGATCAGGGTTTCGTTGCAAAAAGGGAGGCGAGATCAGAATATTGGAAAAAGAAACCGATGGAGAAGCAATCGAATTCGATTTCACAGAAATCAATTGCGAAAGAAGAGAATTCCACAAAGCAAAAGTCAGAAACGGCGCATGATTTAGACGAGAACAAGGGGGCGAGAAATACGAAAAGAGACAACAGAATTGTGGAAGGTGTGGTGGATGCCGATAAAATGGAAATACTTGAAAACTGCACCGTGGGATTTTGTAAATCGCCATACACAATCTGTGAGCTTGCGATGGAATTTCGGAGGGCAAAGCTGGACGGCTTCTCGATTACGAGAGCGGCGGGTTCTATGATTTTGTTGATGTTTGAGAACGTCGATACTCGATCGCGACTTATAGCAAATCAGGTTTTTTTGGATTGGCTGGAAAATGTAATGCCGTGGAATGCAACATTGGGACTGCCGAATAGAAGAGTATGGTTGTCCGCTAGTGGAATCCCTATACACGCTTGGTCCGAAGGTACATGCCGGAATATTGCTGAGTTGTGGGGTGAGTTCATACAATTGGATGGGGAGACGATCGCGCCGTCATCGTTTGAAAGATGTCGGTTCCTAATTGAGACAGATTTTTTGGAAACAATAGATGAGGTGCTGACCATAAATGTTGGGGGATAATCGTTCAGGATACGTGTTTTGGAGACAGAGGAAATTTTGGGCGTCAAGTGTGATTGTTGCTGCGGGATAGAGGGTGCGTCTAGGGACATATCGACGGGTAATGATGGTGACTCGAGCGAGGTGCAATTGAATTGCGATGGTGTAGGGGACAGTGTACACACGGATGAGGAAACATTTGTGCCGGATTCAATTTCAGGGGCAACACCAACGGTGATGCACTGGAATGAATTGTGGAAGGATAATCATGGTGTTGCAGTGGAAATTAAAGTGGCCTCGACTAAGGATAACTCTTGGTTAGCGGATGAGGATGTGGGGTTGGTATCACGCCATACAACGGATCAATTACAACTTGTGGGTGAAGAATATGCGAAAGCTTTGAGCGAGGAGATCCACGATACACCGTTGGAGATTGGAGTAGATGATCGTCGAAGGCAGTAAGGGATAAGATCGGAAATTGATAGAGTTGGAAAAGCATTAGTTGTTGAAAAAAATAGGGAACTTAGAAGGGTAAGGAACCTATCTGAAATTTTATTAGATGAATTATCCCCTGAAAAGAGGCAAGAAGCAGAGAAAAAATTGGTGAAGAGGGGTAGAGGCCGACCAAAAAAGAAGGTGTCTGATTCGCAGGATGTTGCAAAAATATCCCTCTCGGATTCCGATTTTGAGAATAGGAAGAAATCGATAATTAAGGAGGCGAGGGAGACATTAGCGTTAGGGAAGTACATTGGCGTGGAGGCAATTAGCAACGAGGATCACATAGTCCAGGATTTGGCACGGCTAATTGCGAATCGTGAGGAAAATCTATAGCAACTAGGGATGCGGATGTTGTCATGGAACATAAGGGGTTTGGGTTCGAGTGTGAAGAGGAGAGCGGTGCAAAATTTGGTTCGACAACATCGATGTGAATTGCTGATTTTACAGGAAACAAAAATGGAGGAAATTTTGGGTGATACGGTAAGTCGATTGTGGCCATTGGATGAGTTCGAATTTGTTTATGCTCCAGCTAGGGGAAGATCCGGGGGTGTTGTAGTTATATGGGATACGACGCGGTTCAAGGCAGATTTGGTACGAGTTGGTGATCGTTTTGTGACGGTTGAAGGTGTGTGGATCCATGATGATTGGCGTTGTGGTGTGATTGGGTTATATGCGCCTTGTGTGGTATATGAACAAGGGGATTTGTGGTCAAGAATGTCGGAGGATATGAAGAACAAGACAATCCCATGGTGCGTGGGAGGAGATTTTAATGAAGTGTTGCATCCGAATGAGAGGCGAGGTGGTGTAATACGGACGAGGGGTATGATTATGTTCCAGGAGTTTGTAGAAACGAACGCGTTGCTGGATATGCCGTTGCGGGAGAGGTGTTATACGTGGTTTGGCCCGGGCAAGCAGTGCAGCCGGCTTGATAGATTCTTGGTGACATCGGATTGGCTAGACAAATTTCAAGAGTTGCAATTGATTGGTTTATCACGGGGAGTGTCGGACCATGTGCCGTTGTTGTTGGTAAGTGATCCTAGGGACAGTGGACCGAAGCCATTCCGCTTTATGAATGCTTGGTTATTGTCAAAGGATGCGTTGGACAAAATGGGACAAGAATGGGAGAGATTAGGGTCCTCGGATGTGGGGTGGGGGAGATTGAGTATTTCGGCAAAATTGCGAGGGTTGAAGTCTTATCTAAAGAGGTGGAATGATCAATCGTTTGGAAACATAGATGGTTGTATCAATATGTCGACTAATAATTTGGATGTTATTGATGGTATGGTAGAGAATGACTCGGCTTCATGGGAGGATATAGAGGAAAGATGGAAGTTAAATGCGGAATTGTGGAGGCTATTGAAATTACGTGAGGTGCATTGGCGCCAAAAGTCGAGGTGGGCATGGTTAAAGGACGGCGATCAAAATACTCACTTTTTCCACCGGGCTGCGAAGATACGTATGATGTGTAACTCGATTAGAGGGGCATTGTGGCATGGCCGTTGGGTAATGGAGTCGACACAGTTGAAAGCGTATTTTTCAGTGAATTTCGGAAGCATTTTCAGCGTATTGTGATGGCGGGATCGATGGAAGCGTTGATTGATTTTCCTTGCTTGAGCGAGTTTGATGCGTCATGTTTGGAAGTGGATTTCGCCGAAGATGAAATTCGGGAAGTGTTATGGAGTTGTGAAGGATCAAAAACACCAGGTCCGGATGGCTTCACCTTTGAGTTTTATAAAAAGGGATGGGCATTTTTAAAGAGGGATGTGCTGAAATTCGTAGCAGATTTTGTGCAAACGGGTAAGCTTCCGTCGGGGGTTAATTCCTCCTTTGTGGTACTAATTCCAAAAAAGGTGAATCCGAAAGTGGTTAGTGATTATAGACCAATATGCCTCTTGAATTCGTTGTATAAAATTTTAGCTAAATGCTTAGCAAAAAGATTACAGGAGGTGTTGCCGAAATTGATTAGCGATGTGCAATCTGGTTTTGTTCGGGGAAGGCAGATTTTAGATGGTGTTTTATTAGCAAATGAAACGATACATTCGATGCAGAAATGACAAGGTGGTGAGGGGGGTCTTATATTAAAATTGGATTTTTCGAAAGCGTATGATTGTATTAAGTGGGATTGTCTAGATCATATTTTGCGCAAAATAGGGTTTGGGGAGTTATGGCGTAAGTGGGTGATGGAGTGTGTTTGTACATCAAGGTTGTCGATTCTTGTTAATGGCTCGCCGACAGGAGAATTTGAAATGCAGAGGGGATTACGACAGGGTGATCTGCTATCGCCCCTTTTATTTGTAATTGTGGCCGAATTACTACATCAATTCTTGAGTAATGCGAAGAGATTGGGAGTGTTTAATGGGGTGGTAGTGGCCGAGGGATGTGTTGTGTCAAATTTGCAATTTGCGGATGACACAATTCTTTTTTTCCCGGAAAAGCTTGAGTATGCACGAGATTTGAAGCGTATTTTGACGTGTTTTGAGTACACGACCGGTTTGAAAATTTATTTTGCTAAATCGCGGTTGTATGGGGTAGGGGTGGACGATGATTTGATGGTGCGGATAGCTGTTGTGTTGGGGTGCGGACGTGATAGATTACCTTTTATTTACTTGGGATTGCCTTTGGGAGTCAATCCGCGCAGCCTACAAATGTGGGATCCGCTTATCCAGCGTTTCAGAGAGAGTTTGGCGGGTTGGAAACGTGATACATTGTCCTTTGCGGGGAGGTTAGTGTTGATCAATTATGTTTTATCCGCATTACCTTTATATTATATGAGCTTGTTTATGGTGCCAAGGAGTGTAATAAATAGGATTGATCGGATCCGACGGAGATTTTTGTGGGGTGGTTCGGATACTAAATTGAAATTGAGTAGAGTGAATTGGTCAATTGCTTGTAGACCACGTCGGTTTGGGGGATTAGGAGTGGTTAATTTGCACGCAAGAAATCTAGCGCTTTTAGCGAAATGGCGGTGGAGATATGCGATGCAAGAAAATTCTCTTTGGTGAGAAATTATTGATGCGAAATATGGTTGTGATGTTATGAAATGGTGGCCGAGAGATGTGGGGCTGCGAAAAATGTCATCAGTTTGGCGACAAATTGTTAACATTAATGATGAGAGCGAGATAAATGGTTTGATGGGTAGAGAGGCTTTTATGTTGCAATTGGGTGATGGTGAAAAAATTATTTTTTGGCAAGATGTGTGGTGTAGTGATATGCCGTTGGCAGCCTTGTTCCCAAGATTGTATCGCCTTGTGATCGAGAAAGGGTTGACGGTGAAGGCGTACACGAAGGGAGGTAATTTTGAACATGATGATTGGGATAAATTCTTTGTTCGACCATTGCGATCATTGGAACTTGACCAGCTCCAAGAGGTCCGTGCGTTATGCTGGAGCTTTCATCTTTTTCCGGCTCAGTGTGATCGACTAGTATGGTTACATTCCAAGACGGGTGAATTTTCTGTGGCGAATTTGGTTAAATTAATGCAATCGTTTGAGTTGGTGGCGAACAATGAACTGAATATGTTTGGAGGCTGTCGATACCTCTAAAGGTTCAACATTTTTTATGGTTTGCGTGGCTGAATCATTTGCCAACGATGGAGATGTTGATCGCACGAGGGCTGCCGTTCACGGGGGAAGGGGCATGTTGTGTATGGTGTCGGACGCGAGAGGAAACGCTTGACCATATCATGGTACAATGCCCAGCGGCTTGAGCAGTTTGGACAGGCTTTTTCCGATGGTGGGGTGTGGATATGGTGCAGCCGTGGAGGGTAAATACTTTGCTGGAAATGTGCTTTGGTTCTTTGTTTATGGGACAATTGCGAGATTGGTGGATGGCAGGGTGTGCAGTGACATTTTGGTCACTATGGTTGGCGCGAAACAATGGTTTGTTCAATAAAATTCGGACGACATCGGGGGAAATTGTTTTTCTCATTAAGCTGAGGTCGATGTATTGGGTTCGGATGGTAAATGAGGATTGTGTGATTTTGGAATCGGCGTGGTGGGATTCTCCATGGAAGTGTGCAAATAGTGTACCGAGTAATTTACCACGGGCGAATATACAATGGGAGAGGCCACCGGTGGGGGTGTTTAAATTCAATGTAGATGGGTCGGCGAGAGGAAAACCGGGTAAAGCAGGATGTGGGGGCGTGCTAAGAGATGAATTTGGCCGTATTTTTGCATTATTTTAAGGTCCGATAGGGGTTGCGGATTCGAATGAAGCTGAGTTGCAAGCTATTTGTCATGCTTTGGAGATGGTGGTCGGCTCGGGGTGGGAACAACATCCATTGGTGGTGGAATCGGATTCCACTACGGCTGTGGCATGGGTCATGTATTTGGAGAAGAGACCATGGAAATTTTGGCACTGGTTTCGGCGAATTGATGAAGCGTGTGAGGCGCTAAACGATGTATGCTTTCAACATGTTTACAGAGAGGCGAATAGGCTTGCGGATGTTTTGGCAAAAAGTGGTGTCGATAGGCCGAGTTGGTTTAAACAATGCGCCTAGCTTTCTTAATATTTTTACCGTTGGTGTTTGTTCTTTGTACAGGCTCATGAGAACTCTTTTCCTCAGTAGGATTTAGAGAGGTTTTTAACGAGGCTTGTGAGCGTGATGGTCATGTATGTTCACTTCTTAATAAAACATGCATGTTGCTGATTAAAAAAAAGGAAAGTTGTTGGTTCGAGGAAAAAATTATTATTTTGTGGAATGATCTTTTTTTGGAATCACATACCCACGTTTGGTTGGGGAGTATTTCCTCTAAAGGGTAATATTGTATTCTCAACAATAGCATTTTCTTCCATTAAATTGTGAGAATCTGATTCCCTTAGATTTCTTAGGTATTTGTCAATTCCAACTCCATTAGGCCATATTGCGCCTATATTAATGAATTTTGTTCACATGAATCTTTTATCGAATTTAATTAGATGATTAAATATGTGTGGTATAAACTAATTAAATATTTTTATTCAATATTAATTTAACAATTAAATGGTGTTAAACATATTTAAATAATATTTTACTATTTAATGTATTTTTATTAATATTATATTTATGATGTTTATGAGTTATATGTTGGGAACATATTGCTTGAAAATTAATAAGTTAAGAGTTGATGTTTTTAATTTTATTCTTTGATTTATAAGATGCTTATCATCTTATAAAACATTTTAGTATGTTAAACTTATGATATAAATTATTTTCAGTATTATACAACTTTTAGATTTATTTTATTATTTACTTTAATTTACTTGATGATTTGTCACAAGTAATAAAAAATTTAAAATTTTAACATATTAAAAGTTTAACATTTAAAAATTCACAAAAATATTTTAATAGAGCGTAACGAGGATATTTAAATATAAATTATATTTTTTTAAAAATGGTTAATATAATAATTATATTAATAATATGATAAATATATAGTTTTTGCAAATTTTAGATAGTGTAACAAAAATAATTATATTACTTTTGTGCATATTTTTTTAATTTAATATTGAAAGTTTAACATATTAAAAAGAAAATATAACACATGGTTAATTTAGTAAATTTTACTTCCAAACAATGTTATATAGCTCCAACCAAACACATCAATCTCACATTCCTACCAAATAAACCAAACAAAGTAATGTAATATTCCTAGTAATATGTCACGTATTGTTACATTTCAAGAATCTTATTCCCAGAGGTAATCTTACATTATGTGAACCAAACACACCCTTAGTTTTAAAGATTATAAGACTAAATTCTGAAGCAATTACATAAGTGCGTTTAAACACACGATCTAAAGATACATATTAATCTAACACTCAGTTAACATGTTTTACAAAATTTTTAATGTTGGATAAATATAATAATGTTGTCTATAATATTTAAATGCAAAATAATACTATGCTGATAACAATCTTTATGTATAGAGTTGCATAAAATTAAAGTTCATATATAATATTGTACAAATGATCAAATTTCATGTGTATTTCATTCTCTTTTACACTGATATTGTGTCAAATCCAAACCTTTTACTCTAAATTAAAGCTTTTATGATCATCAACCACACGATCGAATGATAGAATTTACTTAACCACTTTTTATTTATTTGGCCACATCTTATTAATAATTATTAAAAACATAAATTACACAGATTCAAATGCAGATATTTCAAAAGTAAAGTGATCAAGTCATGGAGGGGCAATAGATTAGACAATACTCTCTTTTTTCATAGCAGAGTGTTGGATGTACCGTTATACAGCACCAACCATTCGTTAACCATGTATGACTGCACGGTGATAGTGTTATTTTGTCGCTTGCTGTCACGCTTCGATCAAGCTCGTCGCCGTTGACACCGTTAGTGCTGCCTCTGCTACCTGTACAAATGAAAATGGAAGATCAAATATGTGTAGACCAAAAGGGTATATCGAAAATTATAAGAAAAAGAAAACAATGTGTAAATTACAATTGAAAGTATGCTTACATTCATGAAAAGTTACGAGAGAGGTAAGCACCAGAAAAAAGATAGTCAAACGAATAGCCATTGACTTGGTTTCTACCACTTTTAATTCTTGTATGCAAAGTTAATGTGTTCTATGCTATGAGAGATGAACCTCAATTTATATACAAGAACACACACCAAAACTATATAATAAGAAACCTAAATTATTGTTTATTGTTGCCTAAAAATATCAATGTGATAAGCCCAAATGAGGTCATATATATTGATTTAGTTAATTAATTGTTGACCTCTAACCAATTTGTCTCAGAATAAGCCCTAAGCTCAACAATATAATACCAATTATATGTTTTATTAGTTACTGCAAAAGTTTTCATAATAATATACATGTTTTATTAGGTGACTGGGTAATTTTGGATTGTCCCCGTTAAACGAATTAAAGATATAATGATCATTGGATTTGCTAACAAATCAAATTTGGATAAAAGGTTCTGTAATTAAGTATCGAGTTTGTTTTATGATCTAAAAGTAGATTTGTTTGACAACAACGATCGAGAACACAATCTAACACTAAAATTTTTTAGATGTTTCTAGCAAAGAAGTTCATTTTTTTCTAACAGGAGATTAATCTTTATAAGTTGTGTTCACAACACTAAAATTTTGTTTGGTGTAGTATTATTTTAAATTGATTTTAAATTATATGTAATACAATATTTTTTTGAAAAGAATGTAATACAAGATTTAAAATAAAGATGTGTTTATATTTTTGTATTTTACAACTAAATTTAATACTATTTTTATTTTTAATCCACCCATTTTCAGTTTCGTTTAAACTTATTAGCATTAATTTTTCATGAATTAAAAAATTGAAAATTCAATCTGATAATGATTTCAAGTTAATTTTCTAAAATCCGGCATTATTTAGAAGCCAGTAATATCATAGTCATGTTTCAATCCAAGGACATATGGGTTATGGACCACCACACTTCCACTGCATTACCCTTATTATGAATTTTAATAGATAGTTAATAGCCTTTTAAAAAATATGAACCCGTGGAGTAGTCCTAGTGATAAAAGATGATGTATTTCATTCAAGTGATTCGGGTTCGAGTATCATGTGTGCACGGTGTGTGTGCTTTACTAAAGGACTAAGAAAACTGAACAGATACTACATTGTAATCACACAACATATTAAAAAACCTTTTAAAAAAGAGTTTATAATATTTGTGGTCTAATTATGCATTTAATCCTTTAACTTTATACAAATTAAAATGTTAATCTTTATAGTTTAACTTATCAGAATTTAATTTCCGTATATTATAAAAACTAAAAAAAATACATATCAGGAAAAATGGTGGGAAAACTAAAATTTTGACACACACAGTAACATCAAGAAAATTTGTACGCGCTCCATGCGCCCCCTTCTCCCTTTCCAGAAACGTTCGAGCCTCAGACGTTTTTGCTTCGGATCTCCGATTCCAGCGGGTTGCTTGGCCTAAATACGGTGCGGCTGGTCACCGTCACTAGGACAACGGTTGCCGGAGGCCAAGGGGACTACAATCGACCGGTGGTTTTCTCAAGGACACTGGGACGGCGGAGAGTTTTTCGGGGGATGGACCTCGCTCCACGGCATGGTTCGGACTCTCGATAAGCTTGCCGGAGACCTGCCATTTAGCCGCCGGTAACTGTTTCGTTCCTGCTTCCGACCTCTCATGCATCCCTTGTTAACTCGCTAATCTGGGAACAATAGCATCTCAAGGGTCTTCTTTGAACTGCCGGAGTTTGTATGGGAATCCTCTGGTCGAAAAAGGGTGGGTCAGTCGACGGTTGTCTTCCGGACGTTTTTTGGGTCGGAGCAAGTTTTGGTCCCTCACCGCGTTAGTTACTAGTAATCTACTAGGTTGTCCATGTTCCCTTCGTTTCTTCATAAGCCTTTCCAAGTGTCTGCTTGCCTTTTGTCGTTGAAGCAAGCAACTGGGCGGATATTTAACTGGTCCATCAGGCGTCGGCGTTACGCAGGCGAGCAACCTCTTTCGCGTTCTCGGTTGGTTTCTCCGGAGGTTTTTGGGTTTCCAAGATACCAGCAATTGTCATGGAGGCAAGTTGGCTCATCGAGGAGTGTAGGGACAAGGGCAATTCTATCCTCCAAAATTTGGTTTTCTATAAATGTCCATTTTCAGCTGGATACTCAAAAAAATTCCAGAAAAGGCCAAACCGTCCCTTGATTCAAGGGATTTGGAAATCTGGTGGGATTTGGGTCTCCAATAGGATCTGGAAATTAAATATCTTTAGTACTGATTGGGATCCAGGTGGGTCTACTTTCCAATAGGATCGAAGTTTATTACTTTTGGATGGGATTCGGGCGGCTCTACCCATCCCTTCGATATTCGGTTGATGGTGGTCCAGTGTACGGAAGTTCACGTTTTCTTTACAAGCTTGTCGGTTTCAATTTTGGCAGACATTTTAGTGCAGCCAGATCAGCTAGAGCTTTGTTTTTCCGCGATTTTGGTGACAAGACCTAATCTCACTATGGGATAGGGAGCCTGCCTCCAGATGGAACTCTCTCTGAACAGGAATTTCACTTATGCCCTTCCTGATCCGAGGTCTTCTTGTGGCGGGAGTTTCGTTTGCCTTGATAGGCGTCTTCTTACCCGTGTGGGCCTAGGTGCCCCAGTTATGGATAAGCTTCTTGCCTATGATGATTTGTACTCCATCTGCATTGTTCAATGTTGCACGGAGTCCGTTTCCAGCCGCTTGTTAGCCTCGCACTTTATGTTTACGGTTGTGTCTTTGTTTCCTGCACACTTGGTGCATGGCGTCGAGCCCCTTTTATCTTAATTGAATTATGTTCTCCTTTGATAATAAAACATACATATCAGTTGTTTGTAAATACATAAAATTGAATTGTTAAATTTTATTACTTGTAATATAAATTTTTGTAGTCTTTTCAAGATTTTAAATTTAACACTAATTTGTATATTAAAAATTTTGTTTATTGCTAGCGGGGAAAGTATTGTATTCTTTTTTCTATGGTCGATTCTTGTTGGTTTTATTTTTAGTTTCACTTCTAGCTTTGTTATACTTTTTTACTCTACATCTCCTTCAGGAGACAAACCCGGTAACTCTTCTGGAAACACATTCGGAAAATAACAAAATGTCCTGATGTCTTTCGGTCTGACCTCACTCATATTCGGATTCATCACATAAGCTAAGTAAGCCCCACAACCAGAATCCATCAACCTATGAGCCTCTAAAGCTGACACAACATTCGACAAGAACTTAATGTTCTCGCCTACTACTACCTCGTAGTCATCAGAAAGCTTCAAAGAAATTCTCTTCGTCTCAAAATCTACACTAGCTCTGTGCTCAACCAACCAATCCATACCCAAGATCATATCAAAACCATAGAATGAAAGCTCCATCATATCAACAGAAAACACATGACCCTGAATCTTCAGCGGACACCTCATATACATCCGTCTAACTACAACTGTCTCACCAAAGGAACTAGTCACATGCATACCTACATCTAAGATCTCAACAAGTATGTCTAACTTCTTTGAATGCTCACTCAAAATGTAGGAATACGTAGAACCCGAATCAACTAAGGAAAGCAAAGGCATAGACTGTAACTCAAAATTACCTGTTATCATATCCGTGTCGTTCCCGGCCTCTCTCTGAGCGTAGACTCTAGTTGGTCCACCGGCATCTGGCTGTACGGCCACAACATGAGCAAGGTTCCTCTGTGCCTCTATCCTAGGTGCATCAGCCCTAGGCTGGAAGTAGCCACGACCGCGCCCACGGCCTCTCTGATAATCAGTGGCCCTCGCAAGAGCCTGAGCAAGATTCAGTGCTTGTGCCGCCTGATGCGAACACTCCCTCCTAAAGTGGTCCCTCGAACCATAATTCCACCAAGCTTGGAAGTTACCCCAACACTCTCCAGAATGTTGTATCCCATAACGAGTACACTCGGGCAAACGCCCTCCAGATCTATGGCCCTGGTGGCCTCTACCGTGGTGGCCACTGCCACGCCTATGGTCAAACTACTGTCCACCACCCTGATGCCTCTTGGCATCACCACGGTCAAAGTTGTTATGTCTTTTTCCTGAACTAGATCCTCCTGAACGCTTGGTCAGCCCCAAGCTATGCTCAATATCCTTGGCCCTAGCAACCAATACATCAAAATCTAAATAATCTGAAGCTAAGGTATACCTCTTAACTTCCTCATGAAGCCCATATCTAAAACGGTTACAACGGTCCATCTCAGTAGGAACTAACTCTAGAGCATACTGACTCAAACGAACAAAACATATCTCGTAGTCAGTCACTGAAGCATCTCCCTGAACAAGAGCCATGAACTCTTGTTTCTTCTCATCAAGATATATCGGCCCCAAGTACCTCTTCCGGAAAGCAGACTCAAAGAAATCCCAACCAATCTCAACCTCAGGAACCCAAGTAGTAATGGTGACCCACCAGGTGTAAGCATCTCCCTGAAGCAACGAAATCACTCAGCCCAACTTGCGAGCTCCCACGCAACCCATCTGAGCTAAGATGCAGACTGTCTTCTCCAACCATAACTCGGATCTCTCAGGTGTAGACCCTCTGAACTCTTCTGCTCCTAGGCTACGGAGCCTCTCTAACGGTAAACTAGTATCATAACCTCTCGGCTGAGCTGCAGCCTGAGCCCCGGCAACTGCGGCCTGAAATGCTCCCGCTATAGCTTGTACAAATGGTGCCATATCTATTCCCGCAGGACCTTGGCCACCCTGACCAACTTGAGGTCTCGCTCTCTCAACTCTAGCCTCGCCTTCTGCTTCAGGCTGAGGAGGTGGTGGTGGAGGAGCTCCAACTCCTACAGCATGCTCTTCCACATGAGCCCCTACTCCAGCCACCGGCTCATCAACAGGAGCCAGAACCCGAGGTTCCTAACGAACCAACCTTGGTCTACCCCTAGCCTCGACATTCGCACTCACAAATAACAGCTACAACAACAACAACAAAGCACAAAAAGATAGGGTTAGCAAGGCAAGGGTTCCAAGTGGCTCAAGTATGTTCCCTCACTTAAAATCATTTTTCCGATGTAATAGCAGCAATGGGACTCTACGCAACATGCTTCAAACAAAACAACATACATACACGCTCAAACAAGCTTACAACAAGGCATACTTGATAAACAAGCAAACATGCTTTCATGGCAAGCAAACAACGTGCAATTCAGTACAAGAACTTAACTTACCTCACTTACCTGCCCAAGGTCTCGGAAACCTTAGGCTCTGATACCAACAAGTGTAACCCCTCGTCTCGGTCCGGACGCCTGACCGATCCGAGTGGGCTACACGGGGATAACCGAGGCGAAACCCGTTAAGGCCCCACTTCGGTTATCGACCCAAGAAAAACTTTTTCATTTATATTATCTTCTCTAGATGAGATATTAAATCCTATATGAGAAAAGCAATAGCGGAAGAAACAATGAGGTAAACAACCAACAACCCAATAAAAACAGCCCATTTTAATCTTAAACAGCAGGCCGTATCGGAACGCCCATAGGGTGTTTCGATACGCCTTGACTAGGTCAACTGGCCAAAGTCAACTCGAAGAGACCGTTTCAAAACAGGGGTGGCCCGTATCGAAACGCTCTCAACGGTCAACTTCTCGTGGTCAACGATACGAAAGTCGTTCCGAAACACTAAAGCACGTTTCGATACTTCATGTAACACCCGTGTTTTGGGGTTATGAGTTATCTGGGTTTATAGTTCGAGTCAATAAAATTAAATTAAAATAAATTCAACCTAAAATGTGGTGTAATTGAACTTTAATAAAAAGGGAAGGGCTTATGTTGTAATTTGCCCAAAAGCTTTTAAAAGAAAGATGACAACTTTCAAATTGTCATCTTCTTACCCCTTTTCATTTTATACCCAACGTGAGAAACACCCCCCATTCCCCAAACTCTTTCAATTTTCAAGCTCTAATTTCATTTGATTTCTTCATCAATTCAAGGGGCTTTTGAAAGGTAATCACATATTTGAACTCTCCTTTCCATTTCCTACTCATGCATGGTCTTAGATTTTAAAAATATGAACTTTTGAAAATTAGGGTTTATATCAAAGTTTGGGTTTTTAAGGGGTTTTTCATCTTGTTTTGACAAATTGAGTTGGGGCTTTGTTTAATCATGTTAAAATACACATAATATGTTAAAATGAGTAATTTTGGGTAAAAATCCGAAATTGGGTTTTGGTGGATTTTTAGGAAGGTTTTTAGATGAGTTTGGGTATGATTTATGTTGGAATTTGAGGGTTGATGTTAGAGTAATAGTTGGGGTTGTTTTGGAAGTGTTTGAATGTGTTAAATATGTTGAAATCACAAGTTTTGGACTGTTTTTCATGACTGCTCGGATTTGATGATTTTGGGGATTGTTTATAGCTTAAATTGTGTGTTTAATGTTGGAAATTGGGGGTTGATGGTTATACTATAGTTGGGCAGTGTTTTGAACATGTTTAAGAGTGTTTTGGATGACTACAATTCTGATTTTTGACGGGTTTTAGTGGAAGTACGAAAATGAGAAATTGAAGAATGAACTTGGCTTTGAATTGTGAGAATTGAAGTGGATTTGTGTGTTGATGTTAAACTTTGGGTTTGTGTCTGATTTTGAGGTTAATATATATTGTTTTTGAATGGTTAGAAGCAAGAGAAATCAATGGTGAAGCTTCGGGCTCGAATCCGGAAACTTGGATGCTTGGTAGGCTTGTCGGCTTGTGCTAATGGAGTAGTCGGTGAGTGGTTAAAATATTTTAAATGGTTTTGAGCAATTGGTTCGAGCATGTGGACTAGGTTGAGATTGGTAGACTCACCTAGAGTTAGGATTAGGGTGGTAGCCTAATCCTAAGCTTTAGTTAGAGACATTGGATGATCTCTTTAATTGATGTTATGCCTCATGATTATCTGTGTATGTATAATGTGTTATACATGTTGTTGAGACATGGTTTGATGCATTGCTATGCATGTGGTTTGGATTGTAATTGTGTATGATGATGTTGAGTTTAATATGATGTAAGATGTCGTATTATGACTCTTAAACATCAAAGGTTGTGAAATTTGATTAATTGGCACTAGTATGCTTGGGTACAATGATCGATCATTAGGATGAGTGTGCACACAAATTGAGTCAAAACGTACGTGGCCTTGGTGGCGTTAAGGCACCAAGGAGGAGTACGGTGATGTAATATTCCACCGGAAGCTTTTATATATTTCTACGTGATGATGAGTGGAATCCCATCCGTAGGGCATGTGGCGATGAGTGGAATCCCGCACATGCAAGGACCGGTGATGAGTGGAATCCCACCGAGGTAATGTTGTTGTTGGAAATGCGTTCCAACATGTTATCCGCGTATTCGAGTCATAGCTAGGTGCCAATAAGAGAAAGTATGTTTATGCCAATATGAAATTATGCATACATGATAATATGAATTGATATGTGTATCAATGTGATATGAAATGTGAATTTCAATGTGAAACGATATATGATGTGGTTAATACATTGAGTTATGTATCATTGTATGTTGAACTATTAAGTTGTTGAGCATGGCATGAATTTGGTAATATGTTCATGCATCACCTATACTTATGGCTCATGTGAATCGAAGGTAAAATCATGTATAATATCATGATAGTTGCTCGAGCTTGGACCCTGCATTGTCGAAGGTTTGTTTTATGAGCTACCCTCACTAAGCTTTTATGCTTACGCTCTCTTTTGTTCGACAATGCAGATAAATAGCTTGTGGGTGGCAAGGGCAACGAAAGGTCTCCAAGTGTTGCTTTTGGTGAGCTCAATGCATGAGTTTGAGTAAATGAATGTAATAGTTAAGCAATGGGATAGGTTTTGATGATTGAGTTTTGATGTATGTCGATATTGGTTTGATTCTTGGATGCCTTGTTTAATTTGTAAATATCGTTGTTGATGCATGCCTTGATGAATGCTTGAGTGATGTATGCTTTGTGGATGTTAAATTTCTTGAAGGCATGTAAACCTTTATGTGATGAATGGTGCTTTTGTTTATCAATGTTTCAAGCATGCTTGTATGAAAGGCTCTTAATGTCTAATTTACCATGTATGCATGATCGTTCATATTCATGCCTTGAGTATGTTTGGGTATGTCGGGGTACGTTTAATCTAGGACGTATGCCTCTAGACTTGGGTTGTTGGTGTGGTGTGCCTTTAGCCCTTTTTAAGCTCTTATGTATGATTGTATATGTTCTTGTTGAGTTTTTACCGTAGAAAGTCATTAGAGTTAAGCAGTAAGTGCTCCCCTGCACCTAGGTTTCGAAACTATGGGTAAAGTTTCGAAACCTTTGCAAATTTTGGGATTTCTGGACATTCTGCCAGCCAAAGTTTCGAAACCTTTGGGGAAGGTTTCGAAACTATGGTCAAAGGTCTCGAAACCTTACCCAAGGTTTCGAAACTTTTGGTGAAAATTGAGTTCCAGTGGTCACTGCCAGCCAAAGTTTCGAAACCTTCCCCAAAGGTTTCGAAACCTTGACTCAAAAATGCACTGTTTGACCCTTGTTGGCTTGTTTGAAGAGAAAAACACATAGGTACTAAGATGCCTTTAGTCAAGATTAAAATTGGGATGTTTGAATGTGGTTTGAGGGTTTGAATGTTGTCTCGTGATATGTTCCGCTGTTTGATCACATGGAATTTAATACTCGAACGTGACAAGATTAAAATTAAAAAAAAGAAATAGGGTTGCTAACCGAGGGGGAACCTTAACGGGTTTTGCTTCGGTTTTCCCCGTGTGACCCACTCGGACTGGTCATCCGGCCAGACCATGACGAGGGGGTTACACTTCATTTTATCGTCAAATTCTCAGATTTCCAGTAGCAAAAGCGTATCGAAACGGCCCCTAGCGTACCGAAACGTCTGGCCAAAAACAAAGGGACCGTCCCGAAACGGGACCAACCGTTTCGAAACGCCCTCTATCTGCAGATTGGTTTTAGTTGGTTTATGGCACAAGGCTGTCCCAAAACTCCACTAAAACCTCCCCCAACTCACATACAACAACTCTAAGGCAGACCAAACATCTACAAGCATGCTTAACACCCCAAACATAAAGAAGCCATACATTAAAGGAATCAACAACATTCAACACATGCTTCATACATAACATTTAAGATTCATGCTTCAACAAACATACACTTAGGCATCCAAAAGCCAAACCAAAAACATCATAACAAGGAGTCTAAACATGCTCCTAAACAAACCAACACCAACATACTTCAAAAGCTCAATTCAACAATACATATCCCATTGTTTGACTATTACACCTTATAACTTAAAAGTCCATACTTGAAAGCTAAGATAGCACCACAAAGCACACTTGGAGGCCCTTTCCTTGCACAATCAACCCACAAACTACAGATTTGCATTGTCGAACAAAAGAGAGCGTAAGCATAAGACTTAGTGAGGGTAAGCTCATTAAAACAACCTCGACAATGCAGGGTCCAAGCACGAGCACAACCAAGGTAGAATGCATGATCTTACCTTCGATCCACATGATGCATGAACATATATCCAATATTATGCCATGCTGAACAAGTTCAAATCCACATCGTATGTAAACACATATATTAATCCATATTGGTAACACACATCAAATCATATTGGCACCTAGCTATGACTCGAATACGCGGATAATCGTTGGAACTCACATCCAACACAACCATTACCTTACGGTGGGATTACACTCATCATCGTTTCACGCGGAGGGTATTCCACTCATCCTCACGCCCCGTCGATGGGATTACACTCATCGCCGACTAACATATACAAGAAGATTTTCCGGGCGAACCCGTACTCCATCTTGATGACTACCATCACCAAGACCACGCGCGCATTTGACTCACGTGTGCACACTAAACATCCTAATGATCGATCATTGTACTCAAGCATACTAGTGCCAATACTAAACACAATTCACAACATCATTTCATATCAACTTCCGTGCTTAGCACGTACTCACCATGACTCACCGTCATGCACAAACCACAATCCAATCCACATGCATATAACAATGCATCAAACCATGCCTTAACAACATGTATAACACAATATACATAACTATCATAACCACAATTTAAACGTGAGGCATCCACAACATATAAAGATCAACCATAGTCTCTATCTAAAGCTTGGGATTAGGCTACCACTCTAATCCCAACTCTAGGTGGGTCTACCAAGCCCGACCTAGTCCACATGTTTGAACCAATACTCGAAAACCATTTAAAAACATTTAACCACCCACCGACTATTCCAAGCTCAACACAATAGCCGATCAAGCTTCCAACGATTCTGGATTTGTTCCCGAGGCTTCAGCAACACAAATTCTTGCTTCTAAACAACTCAACAAAATCAAAACAACCTCAAATCAGTTCACACAACAATGTAGCAAACTCGAAACACTAATCAAGCATAAAACACAAGATTTTCAAGACAAGAACAATCCCAAAACTTCAAACCCGAGCAGCCATGGAACCCAGTCCAAAACTCTTGATTTAAACTCTTTTAACACACTTAAATGCTTCCAAAACAACCTCTAACTATTACACTAACATCAGCCCTCAATTTCCAACATCAAACACACCCAAAACCAACCTTTAAACCCTTCAAAAACCCCACTTAAACCCAAATCCGAGAATTACCATAAAACTCTTTAAAATTCACATATGTTGGACCTTATGGGTTATAAACAACTTATCTAACATTAAATAATCAAAATCTTTTCTTAAAGACAATAAAGTTCTCATTTTTAATCTAAACTTTCAAAACACCAAAATCCAAAAACTAGGAGCTTTAAGAAAAATAAAGGTACTAGCTTGTAGAGGGAAAGGAGGACAAGTCAAAAACGAAATTACCTTTCGAAAATCACCAACAAAGAGTAAAGGATGTGATGGAATAGTGATTTTGAAGAGAAGAGCTCTCTCTTTTCGTTGAAATGAAAATGCGAGTGTAACCCACTAGACCCGCCTATGCATTAATACGGATCCTAGGAAGTTACATTAGGGCCACCGGAGCGACCCATGTTAAATTTTTAAATAAAAAAAAACAAATTGTTAAACTGTTAAAATCATAAATCAAGTTTTAATTAAAATACAATTTCATAAATCTTTCAGGCAATAAAACAAAACCATGATACAAGTTACGAAAACAGATTTCAGACTCGTATATATATAATACAAGACGTGACATACATGCCCCCTAATTACACAGGTATCGTACTCCGCAAGAAAGCCGAAGAAACTCTCGTACCAACGTTGGTAGTTGCAACCTGGTCGATCCTTTAACCTGTGATGGTAAAAACAATGTGAGCTTCGAGAAGCTCAGTAATACAAACTACCAACGAATGCTAAAATCACAAGCAGGTATATGATAAACTTAACATTTCGTGAATAATTGAACTATACCCAATTTACGGTTCGATATTTTATGATCACCGTGTTAGAAGATAACAGAGTTGCTCTTCATTCACTCACTCGAATCATATGAGATGAGTCTAAAGCTGGAAAATTTAAAGAGATTCAGATTTCAGAAATTGAATCAAGGAGTTCAGAGTGGTTCATTAGGCGCAGATTTTAAGTTTACTGAAAGTTCACTTTGATGCATTAATTTAGTAGGGTATATTTCAAAAGATGTCAGAAAATTTTATTAATTTACTTAACTACCCTCCAACCGAACTACAGAATGCAATCCCCCTGAACTGCATACAGAAGGTCTTACCCTAGGCCTGAGGCGTAGGAGCCTACCTAAGGGAATACCTTAGGTCCAGAAAGACTTACCCTAGGCCCGTTGGGCGTAGGAGCTTAGGTCCAGAAGGACTTACCAGCGCTGAGCCTACAGATCATCATTCATATCCCAGATAATATACCCCAGATTATTTCAGTTTATATTCAGAAGACAATATTACAGAAAATAGATATCAAATCTAATTTTATACCAGAAAACATATATCAAATTTATTTTATTATCATTGTTATTACTTCGTATTCAATGTCATATATCAGATATATTTTTCATATCAGAGGTCAGAAGTCAGAGGATTGCTTCCTTTCGAACTATAGTATCATACTTTTAAATTTTAAGCATATGGTATTGATTTAGAACAGAAATTATTTACAGATACATGGTACGCGCTTTATGTCACAGTTTATTTCTTAGAGGTACTAGATAGATATCAGAAGGATGACATTTGGCAATTAGACTGAATTCAGAACGAGGTCCCTACGAATAGGGAGCTCGATAAGACGTGTCAAATCAACATCAGAAGTTGATGCATCAAAAATCATTGAGATTTCGGATATATCGAGAGTGTTTTGATCGCTAACGCTTACGAGGGTATTGTTGGTCATTTTGACCTTCGGGGGTAAATTGGTAAACTGAACCAACAAGGTATAAACAGTGATGTACCGAATTCATAAATTCTAGCTGCTCATCAAGCTTTCGAGTCTCTCTGAACTAATCGAAACCATTAACACAGAGATTGAAATATAATCGGATAAGTACTTCTTAAGCATTAATTTCCAGAACTGATTACAGCGTAACAACAGAGTAGATCGTCTTCACCTTACATCCACTGAACTTACCACAATAGATCAAACATGTATCCAAGTGGTAATTTTCCAAATTCATGAACATGCATATAACACCCGAACTCGTCCCATAGCATCAAATTTATATTTTTGAGGAAACATGTTGCTCTACCAATAACTGAGTACATTATCCAAATAGCCTGAACATGTCACCACGTGGTATCTTTCCAAAATTACGATAGTATCAGAATCGACCTACAAACACAGGCCGTGAATTTCCACTTTAGAGTCATTATATTGTCTAGCTTTATTGGTCTTCCTTATTCCAGTCTTAGAGGTACCTTCAGTCACTTTCAGCATTCGCAAGTATTTCAAATGCTTCATATCCGAGGGTGTTACAATAATTCTGAACCTTTCGGTTATTCCAACAACTCATTCATTTATGATCTCGAGGGTATAATCATCATTTCGGTTAATTTTTGGCATCTAGTGCCCGAGGGTGATTCAGTCCCTATTTTTTTTGTCATCACATTGTTTCGATTAATTCTGCCTTATTAATATTTTCAATCCTCTTTGTCGTTTCAGAAGCTTTAGTCAGTTTGATAATCACACCATTGGTAGCTCTGAACATGCGAAAAATTCTTGTAAATTTGTCTTCGAAGATTATTCAGAATTCAGGAATAGCTTAAATGTTTACATTCCCGGAGATGCAAATCTTATTACTAGGTCATTCCCAGTATAACGAGAATTTTCGATGAATCAGTTGTTTATCAGAAAAAGCATACAATCCCATATCGCATTACTCTCAAGGTATTTTCATCATCTCTTAACTTAGCATTTCAGAAATTTAAATCATTAACAAGCAAAACTCAAATTTAGAGCATCACAGTCTTATCAATCATTCTTAGATCTCGAAAGTTCTTTTAAGTCACTTATATTTCTAACCGAGCACTAGTCTCAACTAGTTTACTACCTTTTTCATATTCAATTAGACATTAACAGAATTAATCATACGCTTATACACCATCATGCATGTGTTTACCGGATACCACTATATATCATAAAGCATACAAGAGGTAAAAATTTATTACCTCAACTCCGAGCTACACCGGTCGATTCATGATACTTCATTCGATCACACTCGAACCCAAATTTGACGCCCCTCACATCTCGGATACAAGGAACTTTGAACACCTTCAAATACACAAACTCCAAGATCAGACCTTATTCACAAAGTTCTTAACTGAATAATTAAATACATATACAAGTTTGGGTTCGAGGTCAAATTCGGAGGCTTTCGGGTTGGAATTTTACAAAACGGGCTTCAAAATAGGACTCAGAACGTCGAAAAACATAAAACGAGAGATTTCGGAAAAGTTGACTTTTTGGTCAACGGTCAAAGTCAACGCTGACGTCAGCATGTCAACGCTGACGTCAGCAGGTCAATTGTCAACAGGGGTCAGAGTCAACGCTGACGTCATCAAAGGCCAGCGCTGACGTCATCAGTCAACTGAGTTGACTCGGGCTGACTCGGACGAGTTGACTCGGGTTGACTCAGACGAGTTGACTCGGGTTGACTCAGACGAGTTGACTCGGGTTGACTCAGTTCGGGTTTTCGGGTCGGGCAGACAGGCCGGGTCAACGGGTCGGGTTTTGGGCTCGGTTTGGGTTTGGGCTAGTTCAGACCGGGTTGGACTGGTTCGGACCGGGTTGGACGGTTCAGTCCGGTTCACTCACCCAAAGTTTTCGGTCACCGGACGGCCGTCGGAAAAGTCACCGGAGATGTCATTTTCGTGTCGGTTCTGTCGGAAATCAAAAGAAAATTAAACCACGAATCATATACACCTAAAACTTCACCAATAAACCGGAAAATGATCGAAACTTACCCAAAAATGAAGTCGAGATCGCCGGACTCGACGAAGCTCCGATGACGCCCTTGCCGGTGTCGGATGGGCAAACGGCCGTAGGGGTTTTGTCCGTCGTGGCGTGAGGAACATATTGGTGTTGGCGGCGCGACGAACGGAAGGCGGACGGCGACGTAATCGCCGGAAAACAGAAGTATTAGCTTAAGGTTTCAACCGAACCTTCGAACCCAGATTTGCGACGAACGGCGACGCTAACGCGCGAGTGGCGGCCAGAGCTTAACCTAGATGCGACGGCGCTCCGTTTGCTGCCGGCGGTGACGTTCACGGCGGAGGGGTGACGGAGATCGGACAATGAAGGGGCTTGGACCTTTGGTATGCTCTCCCACTTTCTCTTTCCCATTTAGCGTCAAAATGAAGGAGCAATAATGACAGTAGGTGGGCATGCTAACTGACTCATCTTATTCAAATTAACACATTGAGCATAGTTTAAAGTTAAACCAGGGTAGGCTAGAACCAACAATTGCCTTGGCTCGGTTGGCTAAAGCCCTTACATATTAAACCAAGGGGCGTGGGATCAAATCCCCTGAATGTTATTTTCATTTTCATTTTTTTTCTTTTTTTTTTTGCCAAAACTTAGAGTGTTACAACTCTCTCCCCCTTAAAAGAAATTTTGTCCTCGAAATTTATCTAGAAAGAGAGATGCAAAAGCTGCTTTTTCATCTCTTCATGTACCAAAACAATTCCATCAGAGTATCCTTGTTTTCTCAAGATTCTCAGGCGACCACTGATCAATATGATAGATTTCTCAGTCACCCGAATTGTCCTTTAGACCCAAAGTCATCCAATTATACATCTCAATCCAACCAATCAGAATACAACATGTGAATCCATACCGAACTTATGAAGTCAAACGAACACCAGTCTCATAAATGTTATTATAATGGTCTCAACTAGGGGTCGGAATCTTTCCAACCACTACAGAAATCAAAACTTACATACTTGATGTATATTCTCTATAATCTTAATCATTCTACTAGGTTGAATATCAATTTATGGAAGAAAACGGTACCTGAAATACAGACGAGTACTCAAGGCCTCAACTAGGGCCTTCCAGAATCAGGATGTAACACCAAATTTTAGTCAGGGATGATATTTATCGATATACCAAGCCACACCATGGAGGAGATGCCTTTCTTCATACTGATCAAACACAACTAAAGTCATTAGTGGATATCACTTACCTTCAACGTAATATTCAGACAACTATTTCTTTCGTGTTTAAGAGAGGTACCACAGATTATACACTTTCGGCCCAATCACAAACACTCCTCTCTGAAGTTCTTAGAGTTTTTTTTTCACATTTCCGTTAGGGTATTTTCAGACACAATCGTTATCACCGAATAGCCTTTCATGGAATCTTACGTCGGTTATCCCGCAAGATCAAACATTTATTCTTAATTTGATTCACAAGTACAAATCATCTCAAGTTCCTTATCCAGATTCAAATTCAACCATTTAATTCAAAACACAGACGAACGTTATAGACATTTCCTGTAAGCAGATGTTGAACTATGGAAGGCAGAATACTCGGATTTGGTTATTTCAGGAGAAATGATTTAACATCAGAGTTTCGGCTCGGAGAAGTACGGTTATAATCTAGGGGCATGCACAGACCAGACACCCTACGACAGACGATCGGCCGATCAACCCAGAAAGACGCAACTCTAGGCTCTGATACCACTAAATGCAACCCACTAGACCCGCCTATGCATTAATACGGATCCTAGGAAGTTACATTAGGGCCACCGGAGCGACCCATGTTAAATTTTTAAATAAAAAAAAAACAAATTGTTAAACTGTTAAAATCATAAATCAAGTTTTAATTAAAATACAATTTCATAAATCTTTCAGGCAATAAAACAAAACCATGATACAAGTTACGAAAACAGATTTCAGACTCGTATATATATAATACAAGACGTGACATACATGCCCCCTAATTACACAGGTATCGTACTCCGCAAGAAAGCCGAAGAAACTCTCGTACCAACGTTGGTAGTTGCAACCTGGTCGATCCTTTAACCTGTGATGGTAAAAACAATATGAGCTTCGAGAAGCTCAGTAATACAAACTACCAACGAATGCTAAAATCACAAGCAGGTATATGATAAACTTAACATTTCGTGAATAATTGAACTATACCCAATTTACGGTTCGATATTTTATGATCACCGTGTTAGAAGATAACAGAGTTGCTCTTCATTCACTCACTCGAATCATATGAGATGAGTCTAAAGCTGGAAA
Organism: Hibiscus tridactylites; assembly: GCA_958450335.1. NCBI lineage: Eukaryota > Viridiplantae > Streptophyta > Magnoliopsida > Malvales > Malvaceae > Hibiscus > Hibiscus tridactylites. The sequence continues at coordinate 75,128,410 of OY288281.1, forward strand.
ATTTAAAGAGATTCAGATTTCAGAAATTGAATCAAGGAGTTCAGAGTGGTTCATTAGGCGCAGATTTTAAGTTTACTGAAAGTTCACTTTGATGCATTAATTTAGTAGGGTATATTTCAAAAGATGTCAGAAAATTTTATTAATTTACTTAACTACCCTCCAACCGAACTACAGAATGCAATCCCCCTGAACTGCATACAGAAGGTCTTACCCTAGGCCTGAGGCGTAGGAGCCTACCTAAGGGAATACCTTAGGTCCAGAAAGACTTACCCTAGGCCCGTTGGGCGTAGGAGCTTAGGTCCAGAAGGACTTACCAGCGCTGAGCCTACAGATCATCATTCATATCCCAGATAATATACCCCAGATTATTTCAGTTTATATTCAGAAGACAATATTACAGAAAATAGATATCAAATCTAATTTTATACCAGAAAACATATATCAAATTTATTTTATTATCATTGTTATTACTTCGTATTCAATGTCATATATCAGATATATTTTTCATATCAGAGGTCAGAAGTCAGAGGATTGCTTCCTTTCGAACTATAGTATCATACTTTTAAATTTTAAGCATATGGTATTGATTTAGAACAGAAATTATTTACAGATACATGGTACGCGCTTTATGTCACAGTTTATTTCTTAGAGGTACTAGATAGATATCAGAAGGATGACATTTGGCAATTAGACTGAATTCAGAACGAGGTCCCTACGAATAGGGGAGCTCGATAAGACGTGTCAAATCAACATCAGAAGTTGATGCATCAAAAATCATTGAGATTTCGGATATATCGAGAGTGTTTTGATCGCTAACGCTTACGAGGGTATTGTTGGTCATTTTGACCTTCGGGGGTAAATTGGTAAACTGAACCAACAAGGTATAAACAGTGATGTACCGAATTCATAAATTCTAGCTGCTCATCAAGCTTTCGAGTCTCTCTGAACTAATCGAAACCATTAACACAGAGATTGAAATATAATCGGATAAGTACTTCTTAAGCATTAATTTCCAGAACTGATTACAGCGTAACAACAGAGTAGATCGTCTTCACCTTACATCCACTGAACTTACCACAATAGATCAAACATGTATCCAAGTGGTAATTTTCCAAATTCATGAACATGCATATAACACCCGAACTCGTCCCATAGCATCAAATTTATATTTTTGAGGAAACATGTTGCTCTACCAATAACTGAGTACATTCTCCAAATAGCCTGAACATGTCACCACGTGGTATCTTTCCAAAATTACGATAGTATCAGAAACGACCTACAAACACAGGCCGTGAATTTCCACTTTAGAGTCATTATATTGTCTAGCTTTATTGGTCTTTCTTACTCCAGTCTTAGAGGTACCTTCAGTCACTTTCAGCATTCGCAAGTATTTCAAATGCTTCATATCCGAGGGTGTTACAATAATTCTGAACCTTTCGGTTATTCCAACAACTCATTCATTTATGATCTCGAGGGTATAATCATCATTTCGGTTAATTTTTGGCATCTAGTGCCCGAGGGTGATTCAGTCCCTATTTTTTTGTCATCACATTGTTTCGATTAATTCTGCCTTATTAATATTTTCAATCCTCTTTGTCGTTTCAGAAGCTTTAGTCAGTTTGATAATCACACCATTGGTAGCTCTGAACATGCGAAAAATTCTTGTAAATTTGTCTTCGAAGATTATTCAGAATTCAGGAATAGCTTAAATGTTTACATTCCCGGAGATGCAAATCTTATTACTAGGTCATTCCTAGTATAACGAGAATTTTCGATGAATCAGTTGTTTATCAGAAAAAGCATACAATCCCATATCGCATTACTCTCAAGGTATTTTCATCATCTCTTAACTTAGCATTTCAGAAATTTAAATCATTAACAAGCAAAACTCAAATTTAGAGCATCACAGTCTTATCAATCATTCTTAGATCTCGAAAGTTCTTTTAAGTCACTTATATTTCTAACCGAGCACTAGTCTCAACTAGTTTACTACCTTTTTCATATTCAATTAGACATTAACAGAATTAATCATACGCTTATACACCATCATGCATGTGTTTACCGGATACCACTATATATCATAAAGCATACAAGAGGTAAAAATTTATTACCTCAACTCCGAGCTACACCGGTCGATTCATGATACTTCATTCGATCACACTCGAACCCAAATTTGACGCCCCTCACATCTCGGATACAAGGAACTTTGAACACCTTCAAATACACAAACTCCAAGATCAGACCTTATTCACAAAGTTCTTAACTGAATAATTAAATACATATACAAGTTTGGGTTCGAGGTCAAATTCGGAGGCTTTCGGGTTGGAATTTTACAAAACGGGCTTCAAAATCGGACTCAGAACGTCGAAAAACATAAAACGAGAGATTTCGGAAAAGTTGACTTTTTGGTCAACGGTCAAAGTCAACGCTGACGTCAGCATGTCAACGCTGACGTCAGCAGGTCAATTGTCAACAGGGGTCAGAGTCAACGCTGACATCATCAAAGGTCAGCGCTGACGTCATCAGTCAACTGAGTTGACTCGGGTTGACTCGGACGAGTTGACTCGGGTTGACTCAGACGAGTTGACTCGGGTTGACTCAGACGAGTTGACTCGGGTTGACTCGGTTCGGGTTTTCGGGTCGGGCAGACAGGCCGGGTCAACGGGTCGGGTTTTGGGCTCGGTTTGGGTTTGGGCTAGTTCAGACCGGGTTGGACTGGTTCGGACCGGGTTGGACGGTTCAGTCCGGTTCACTCACCCAAAGTTTTCGGTCACCGGACGGCCGTCGGAAAAGTCGCCGGAGATGTCATTTTCGTGTCGGTTCTGTCGGAAATCAAAAGAAAATTAAACCACGAATCATATACACCTAAAACTTCACCAATAAACCGGAAAATGATCGAAACTTACCCAAAATGAAGTCGAGATCGCCGGACTCGATGAAGCTCCGATGACGCCCTTGCCGGTGTCGGATGGGCAAACGGCCGTAGGGGTTTTGTCCGTCGTGGCGTGAGGAACATATTGGTGTTGGCGGCGCGACGAACGGAAGGCGGACGGCGACGTAATCGCCGGAAAACAGAAGTATTAGCTTAAGGTTTCAACCGAACCTTCGAACCCAGATTTGCGACGAACGGCGGCGCTAACGCGCGAGTGGCGGCCAGAGCTTAACCTAGATGCGACGACGCTCCGTTTGCTGCCGGCGGTGACGTTCACGGCGGAGGGGTGACGGAGATCGGACAATGAAGGGGCTTGGACCTTTGGTATGCTCTCCCACTTTCTCTTTCCCATTTAGCGTCAAAATGAAGGAGCAATAATGACAGTAGGTGGGCATGCTAACTGACTCATCTTATTCAAATTAACACATTGAGCATAGTTTAAAGTTAAACCAGGGTAGGCTAGAACCAACAATGGCCTTGGCTCGGTTGGCTAAAGCCCTTACATATTAAACCAAGGGGCGTGGGATCAAATCCCCTGAATGTTATTTTCATTTTCATTTTTTTTCTTTTTTTTTTTTGCCAAAACTTAGAGTGTTACAGGGAGTGAGGAAGAAGATGACAAAGGCTTATTTTAGACAAAAAGGGGTTTTAATTTGAAAGTCCATTTAATTACCATAATGCCATTAATGAGGATAGCTATCCCAATTTCCAATTTCCATGGAATTGGGATTTAAAACCAAAACATGTCCAACATAAATTAATTGTTTTGAAAACCCGAGGCCCAAAATAATATTTTATTATTTTAATTATAAAACTGAAACCCGAAATATTATTTTAATATTATTTTCACCCGACCCCCAAACTCGGGTGTTACAAGTCTTGTTGGTTTTATTTTTAGTTTCACTTCTAGTTTTGTTATATTTTTTTACTCCATTTAAGACTATAGAAAATTTTAATGAGGCACGCAACTCAGTTTAAGAGTTTTTATGATTTCTTCTAATAAAATTATTTTTGCCGAGCAAAAAATTTCGCTTATGCGTATTGGCATTAATTTTACATAAATTAGGAAGTAGAAAATGCAATTTGATAGGAATTTGGGATTGATTTTTTAAAATCTGACATAAGTTGGAACCAATTTTTATATTAAAATTTTCTTTTATGCGTACTAGCACTAAATTTACGAGAATTAGGAAGTCCACCACTACTTTGATTATGAATTTTTTTATGAACTTTAATTGTATTGAAAAAACACTTTAGCCGTTAATTTTCTCAACTCAGCCGTTTTGCTTCTCTTTTTTATCTTGTTTTAGCTGGCGATCGGCGACATTAATTTTGGTGTTGGTTGCTGATCGTCGATGTTCAATATTTTCCATATTTTTCTATATCTTGCTTTAGTTTTTTATTTTTTTTAGTTTTGTTTAGTTTTTAATAAAATTATATGTGTTTTGGTTATCTACTTTTTGCAAATCTTGTTGCGTTTATTTTTCTCTACCTGTAACACCCAAAAATTGCGCCCAAATTGTAAACCCTAGATTTGAAAAATCCCTAATTTAGAAATCCCAAAATTCAAAACCCTAATTTTTTTTGCTCGGCAAACATGTATGATTTATTAATAAATATCTCATACATAGCCAACATTCCTCCAAGCCTCGTTAAAACCCTCTCTACACCTATAGAGGAAAAGAGTACTCAGGGTAATGTACCAAATTAGGCACCCGACACGATACCAAATCAAATATACATGAACCCAAGAATGTCACACGGTTGCAAATTATCCCACCCTTTGAAACCAAATCGGGCGATCGACACCACTCTTCGCAAGCACATCTGCAAGTTTATTCGCCTTACGATACACATGGTGAAAACAAATATCTCCTAACGCAGCACACGCTTCATCGATTCGCCTCATCCAACGCCAATACTTCCACGGCCTCTTTTCATTGTGAAGCACCCATGCAATCGCCGTCGTCGAATCCGACTCAACCACCAACGGAGAAGACAATCTCTTCGAACTAACCATCAACTCTAATGCAAAGCAAATCGCTTGTACCTCCGCCTCATTTGAATCCACGATACCAATCGGTCCTGAAAATAACGCCAAAATTTGTCCCGACGCATTACACAAAACACCACCACATCCAGCCTTACCCGGTTTACCCCTTGCTGCTCCATCAACATTAAATTTCAAGGTCCCCTCCGGCGGCAATTCCCATCTCGCATGCATTCGTGTCTCTGCAACATGTGACCGAACTTCACAATTCCATGGGTTGTCCCACCATGACGACTCCATTATTACCCCCGGTTGAAGTCCCAATCTCACCCAAAACAACGAGCGTAGCTTCACCAAAAAAACTATTGTCCCAGGCTCCGTCATTTTACCACTAAAAATGCATGCATTCCTTGCCAACCATAAGGACCACGCCACTGCCGCGCTACAAGAAAACCACCAATCACGGAAACAACCCTTAAAGAGGCACTCAAAACACTGCTCCAATAGGCCCCCAAAATCTCGCGGCTGCACAAACACAACCCGCCACCATCGGAAGAATTGCTGCCACACATCCCACGCGATCGGGCAGCTAAACAACACATGATCGAGTGTTTCCACTGCTACCCGACACCAACAGTAACACATAGCAGTCTCCCCTAACGGCACACCACGCGCCTGCAACATTGCCATAGTCGGCAGCCGATCCACTTTAGCAAACCACATAAAGTATTGTACCTTTGGCGGTATAGGCAACTTCCAAATCGCTGCTAATTCCGCCCTTGCCTCAAGACCAAACGACTGCATCAACCTATACAAAACAGCAACTGAAAACTCCCCTGTATGTGATGGAATCCAAATTAAGCGATCCACAAATGCAGGACAAATCATGTACCCCCACACGCAATTCCTCAATTCGGATACCTGCACCACCTCAAACGACCTCAAATTTCGGCCAAAAAAAGTAGACCATGCATCATGCTCGAAACTCCCCTCAATCGCATAGTCCCTAACCATCGCCCTTTTGTCAATCGCCAATCGAAACAATCTCGGAAACATCATCTCCAATGTCTCCTCGGCACACCACATATCTTGCCAAAATAGAATTTGGTCCCCTGCCCCTAGCTTCCACCGAAACATTGATGGTCCCATGAAATGCCCCACTTCCACCTCGTCTTGTACTTCGATAATTTGTTTCCATACCCTCGACATATTCCTTACACCTACTGTGTTTGGTTTCCAACGTGCTGCATTACAACCATATTTAGCTTCAATCATTTGTTGCCACAAAGAATCCTCCGACATGGCATACCTCCATCGCCATTTAGCTAATAACGCTAAGTTTCGCGCACGTAAATCCACCACGCCCAGCCCCCCCAAAACGTCTAGGCCGACACACGATGGACCAATTCACCCTGCTCATCTTCAATTTTGTATCCGAGCCACCCCAAAGAAATCAGCGTCGGATCCTATCAATCTTTGTAATTACACTGCGCGGCACTAAGAACAGTCCCATGTAGTACAACGGCAACGCTGACAAAACGGAATTAAGCAACAATAATCTATCAGCCAGTGATAATGCATCACATTTCCAGCCCGTTAGACACTTCCAGAACCATTGAATTAATGGTTCCCACATCTGTAGACTCCTCGGATTCACTCCCAACGGCAATCCCAAATAAGTTATTGGTAAGTCGGCACAATCACAACCTAGGATACTAGCAATATTACTCAATGCATTCTCCTCCACACCTACCCCATATAATTTTGATTTTTCATAATTAATTTCCAGCCTAGATGCACATTCGAAACATGTCAAAATACGTTTCAGGTTCCGAGCAACACTTACCTCTGCTTGAAAAAAACAACACCGTATCGTCCGCGAATTGCAAGTGTGACACCTCACACCCATCCGCCACCTTCACCCCCGAATCACCTCCAATTCCTTAGCATTCCTCAAAAATTGATGCAACATTTCGGCCACTATCACAAAAAGCAAGGGCGACAATGGATCCCCCTGTCTCAACCCACATTGCATCGCAAATTCCTTCATCGGCGACCCATTGACAAGTACGGATAACCTCGTTGTACTAATACATTCACGAACCCATGCACACCATACTACCCCAAATCCCATCCGCTTCATTACTAGTTCTAAGCAATTTCACTTGATGCAATCATAGGCCTTGGCAAAGTCCAATTTTAGGATTAATCCCCCATCGCCAAATTGCTTCCTCTGTAGCGAGTGTATTGTTTCATTCTCAAGCAAAATTCCATCTAATATTTGTCGCCCGCGGACAAACGCTGATTGTACATCGCTAATTAACTTCGGCAACACATCTTGTAATCGTTTCGCCATACATTTGGCCAATATTTTGTACAAAGAGTTGAGCAAAAAAATTGGTCGATAGTCCCCTACCTTTCTTGGATCAGCCTTCTTCGGAATTAAAACTGCAAAAGTAGAGTTCACACCCTTCAGTAAGTTACACGATACGTGGAAATTGTGAATGAACTTGAGCACGTCATTTTTGAGAAATGACCACCCCTTGCGATAAAATTCGAATGTAAAGATGTCCGGACCTGGTGCTTTAGATCTGTCACTCATCCAAATCACCTTCTTAACCTCTCCTTTCGTAAAATCCACTTCCAAACTCGCTGCCTCAAATTCACATAAGCAATTAAAATGAACTGCTGCATCTAGTGTACCCACAACTTGAATCCGAGCAAAATGTTGTCGAAAAGCTCTAAAAAATAAGCTTTCAATTGATCCGGCTCTGTTGTCCACCTCCCATGATCCTCTACCCCACGAATCACATTCCGCACTGCTCTTATCCGAGCCGCTTTATGAAAAAACGTTGTGTTATGATCACCTTCTTTCAACCATGTCATTCGCGACTTTTGTCGCCAAATTGATTCCCTGAACTTCGATCGCTGCCAAAGCTCAGAAGTTAGCTGCCATCTCTCATGTACTTCATCCCATGTCGCTAACCCATCTGCCACCCTTCCATCAATTACATCCAATTGATTAGTAATTTCCTTTATGCGAGTGTCCAATTCACCTAACGGAGTCGTGTTCCATTGCTTGAGAAACAATTTTAAACCACGCAATTTGCCCAGCATGCCAATCTCTCCCCAATCCGTTTCAATTGTTGCCATACGCTGCCACTCATGCTCTATTAATTCCAAAGAATTTTTGGATTTCAACCATGCGTTCAGAAAGCGAAACGGCCTCGGGCCACTATCCATCAGATCACTCACCAATGAAATAGGCGAATGGTCTGATAATCCTCGCGGTAATGCCAACTCCTTAAATCAGAAAAAGTTTCAAACCATTGTGACGCCAATAAAAAACGGTCTAGACGACTACATCTCTTGCCCGGACCGAACCATGTGAAAGCATTCGCTTGCATTGGCATATCAACTAATGCATTTGTCTCTACAAAATCCGCAAATGATACCATACCTCACGTCATTACCTCACCTCCCCGTCGTTCCCTCGGGTCTAAAATCATGTTGAAATCCCCTCCCACACACCACAGTACACGACAATCGGACATCTCCTTAGTTAACAAACGCCACAGCTCCTCTTGTTCACTCACCACGCATGGTGCATATACACTCATTATACCACAATGCCATCCCTCCAGCAACCATGTGCCTTCTAATTTCACAAATCATTCACCCCATTGCACTATTGTCACCTTGAATTTATTCGTATCCCAAATTACCACAATTCCGCCTGATCGTCCAGATGATGGCGTGAAAGCAAATTCGTAAGCATCTGAAATCCATAAACGCCCAACCAAATCACTGGTAACCTCTTCCATTTTTGGCTCCTGTAATAGCAGCACTTCACATCGTTGTTGTCGCACTAAATTATGCACCGCACGCCTCTTCGACGCCTCGCCCAATCCCCTCACGTTCCACGACAACATCCGCATCGCGGATTGCTATTGTTGCCTCTCCCTCGAAACAATCATTCGCGCAATGTCCAGAACAACATCTTCTTCATTTCCAATTACCTCTGCACCCACATATTTTCCTAAATGGGTACACTACTGCAGGGGTCACTTACGTTTAATGTTTGTACAGAGTTAGTCACCACTTTTGAAAAGTGCATATTAGTAGTCCTCTACGTTTTCGATGTGTAAATACTTGGTCACTCCGACGTTAACTCCGTTAGTCCCCTAACGGATTGCTCATGTGGCGAAAGGATAAATTACTGCAATAGCCATTAAAATTTATCTCAGGTACATTTTTTCTCTTCAATTTAAAAAACTAAACATTATAGTCACTAATAAAAATGTTTCTTTATAATTTCACCCTTAAATTTTTAAAAATTCATTTTTCAATCCTAAAATTTTACAATCAATTAACACAATAATATTATAAATGCTTAGATGAAAAATAGGTGCCCAAAGTCGAGTGTTGCACTTCCCTACATATTATTTGAATTTTTGAGTCGAGTTTATGAAATTATGAGTTGAGTATTTTCACATCAAACCTAAAAATTTAATTTTTTCGAATCAAGTCGAGTTATTGGAATTTCTATTTTATAATTCAAACTTTATTTTGAATTTTTGAGTCGAGTTTATGAAATTATGAGTCGAGTATTTTCACATTAAACCAAAAAATTTAATTTTTTCGAGTCAAGTCGAGTTATTGGAATTTCTATTTTATAATTCAAAAATTATTTTGAATTTTTGAGTCGAATTTATGAAATTATGAGTCGAGTATTTTCACATCAAACCAAAAAAATTAATTTTTTCGAGTCAAGTCGAGTTATTGGAATTTCTATTTTATAATTCAAACTTTATTTTGAATTTTTGAGTCGAGTTTATGAAATTATGAGTCGAGTATTTTCACATCAAACCAAAAAAATTAATTTTTTCGAGTCAAGTCGAGTTATTGGAATTTCTATTTTATAATTCAAACTTTATTTTGAATTTTTGAGTCGAGTTTATGAAATTTTGAGTCGAGTATTTTCACATCAAACCAAAAAATTTAATTTTTTCGAGTCAAGTCGAGTTATTGGAATTTCTATTTTATAATTCAAACTTTATTTTGAATTTTTGAGTCGAGCTTATGAAATTATGAGTCGAGTATTTTCACATCAAACCAAAAAATTTAATTTTTTCGAGTCAAGTCGAGTTATTGGAATTTCTATTTTATAATTCAAACTTTATTTTGAATTTTTGAGTCGAATTTATGAAATTATGAGTCGAGTATTTTCACATCAAACCAAAAAAATTAATTTTTTCGAGTCAAGTCGAGTTATTGGAATTTCTATTTTATAATTCAAACTTTATTTTGAATTTTTGAGTCGAGTTTATGAAATTATGAGTCGAGTATTTTCACATCAAACCAAAAAAATTAATTTTTTCGAGTCAAGTCGAGTTATTGGAATTTCTATTTTATAATTCAAACTTTATTTTGAATTTTTGAGTCAAGTTTATGAAATTATGAGTCGAGTATTTTCACATCAAACCAAAAAAATTAATTTTTTCGAGTCAAGTCGAGTTATTGGAATTTCTATTTTATAATTCAAACTTTATTTTGAATTTTTGAGTCGAGTTTATGAAATTATGAGTCGAGTATTGTCACATCAAACCAAAAAATTTAATTTTTTCGAGTCAAGTCGAGTTATTGGAATTTCTATTTTATAATTCAAACTTTATTTTGAATTTTTGAGTCGAGTTTATGAAATTATGAGTCGAGTATTTTCACATCAAACCAAAAAATTTAATTTTTTCGAGTCAAGTCGAGTTATTGGAATTTCTATTTTATAATTCAAACTTTATTTTGAATTTTTGAGTCGAGTTTATGAAATTATGAGTCGAGTATTTTCACATCAAACCAAAAAATTTAATTTTTTCGAATCAAGTCGAGTATTGCACTTCCCTACATATAATTTTTAATTTTAATCCGAAGTTTTTCTTGGGACAAACACGGATTAAAATTAAAAATTATATATAGGGAAGTGCAACACTTGACTAGATTCGAAAAAATTAAATTTTTAGGTTTGATGTGAAAATACTCAACTCATAATTTCATAAACTCGACTCAAAAATTCAAAATAATATGTAGGGAAGTGCAAAACTCGACTTTGGGCACCTATTTTTCATCTAAGCATTTATAATATTATTGTGTTAATTGATTGTAAAATTTTAGGATTGAAAAATGAATTTTTAAAAATCTAAGGGTGAAATTATAAAGAAACATTTTTATTAGTGACTATAATGTTTAGTTTTTTAAATTGAGGAGAAAAAATGTACATGAGATAAATTTTAATGGCTATTGCAGTAATTTATCATTTCGCCACATCAGCAATCCGTTAGGGGACTAACGGAGTTAACGTGTAACACCCGGGTTTAGGGGTTAGGTGGAAATAATATATTAATATTATTTTGGGCTCGGTCTTATAATTAAAAATGATTTCCAAGAATTTCGGGTTTCATTCCCAAATTTAATTAATTTAATCCTAGTTACAATGTTTTTGCAAATTCATCCCAAATAGCCATGGTTTTGGCTGCCCTTGTGAATGATTCATTTCATTAAGGGCAAGATAGTCTTTGTGCCCTTAAATTTTAAACAAACTAAAACCCCAACCCATTCACTATTCACTTTCTTCCTCTTCCAAATTTTCCAACGTGAGAAAGAAGCTCCCCCTCTCCAATCTACTATTCCATCCTATTTCTTCTCCGTTTCAACCCCAAATTGAAAGGTAATGGTAATTTTGAACTCCCCTCACCTTCCTCTTCCTAAAAGTACAATTTATTTTAGTTTCCATGAAGATTTTAGAAATGGAGGTTTTGAATGTTTTGACTTAAAAATGAGAACTTTATGTAGTTAAATGGAGTATTTTGATTTAGTATGCTTAGTTATGGTATATAGAGATCAAATGATATAACATATATAAATTTCAAATGATTTGGAGCAAATTTTCGGAATTGGGTTTTGAGAGGGTTTTTGGAGGGTTTTAAAGTGGGTTTTGGGGTTGTTTAAGGTTGGTTCTTGAGGGCTGTAGGTAGTATGATATATGAGGATCATTTTGGATGAAATTGAGGCTTGTTTAGGTGCTTGAAATGGAAGAAATCAGTGGGTTATAGAGGCTACTCGAAAATTCTGTTTTGTGACTTAGTTTGGGGTGTTAAATGCTTGTTAATGTTAATCTGGGTTGTTTCCGATGACGTGTTATTGATTCGAACGTTTTGGTTGTGTTTGAGATGTTTAGAATCGAGCTTGGGCATCGGTGAAGCATCGGAAGTGAATCCGGAGAGTTGAAGGTTGTGGCTTGCTTGGTCTTGTGCTTGGAAGCTTAGGTGAGTGGTTGATTTTCTTGAATGATTTAAATTAGTTGGTTCGAGTATATGGACTAGGTTGGGCTTGGTAGACCCACCTAGAGTTAGGATTAGGGTGGTAGCCTAATCCTAAACTTAATCTAAGCCTTTGGATGAACTCAATTATATGAATGTGTGTGCCTTGTATGCCATGTGATATGGATGTTTATGTATATGGTTTTATACATGTGAGTTGAGGCATGAATTGTATTGCTTAAAGCATGCATGGTGATGGTTTATGATTGTGTCCATAGTGAGTGCGTGCTAAGCACGGAAATGATTGAAATGTGTGTTGTGGAATGAGTAAAATATTGGCACTAGTATACTTAAATACAAATGATCGATCATTAGGATGTTAGTGTGCACACATGAGTCAAAGTCGCGCGTGGCCTTGGTGGCGTTGAGTCACCAAGGAGGAGTACGGGTACGCCCGGAAATGGTATTTAAATATAGTCGGTGATGAGTGGAATCCCATCGACGGGGCGTGAGGATGAGTGGAATCCCCTCCGCGAGACCGGTGATGAGTGGAATCCCACCGAGGTAATGTGGTTGTTGGATATGAGTTCCAACAGTTGTCCGCGTGTTTGAGTCATAACTAGGTGCCAATGTTGATTGATATGAGTATCAATGTGTGGAGATATATGAGCTGTTTGGATGTTTATATGTATTTGCATGTATGGTAGTATTGAGCTCATAATTGTAGCATACATGTGATATATTGCTCATGCATCTATACCTTGTGGACTTTTGGTAAGTGTAAATGGCTTTGGCTAGATCGTGCTCGGACCCTGCAATGTTGAGGTTTGTTTTTAGAGCTTACCCTCACTAAGCATCATTGCTTACGCTCTCTTTGTTCAACATTGCAGATCCTTAGTTCGTGGGTTGCTCGGGCAAGAGGAGGACCCCCAAGTGTGGTTTTGGATTGAATTCACTAAGTATGGATTTTAAATTTTAGACATGTAATGGTGGAGCAATGGGACGTGTAATGTTTTGTGGTTGTTGTTGGTTGATAGGAGCATGTGTAGACTCCTTTATATTTATGGCTTTTGCATGGTTGTGTTGTCATGGTGAATGTTAACTTATGTCTACTTGCTTGCTTGATATGTTGGGCTATGCTTTAAGAGCTTTTACTTGTGCTTGAATGACGTTTGATCGAATGCATGTAATTGAGATGTGGCCTTGGTTTTAAGCATGTCTAAATATTGTTGAAGCATGCTTGTATGATTGCTATACCTTAATTTGTCTTGTATTGTTGTTGTTGGGTGTTGTGGAGGTGTTTTGGGGCATTCTTGTGCCTCAAAACAGCCCAGGAAAATCTGCAGACAGGGGGTGTTTCGGAACGGGTCCCCGTGTTCCGAAACGGCCCCTGTGTAAATGGCCTGCCGTTTCGAAACGGATGAGGGTCGTTCCGGAACGTTTTCGCTACTGGAATTTTGAGAAATTGGCGAGATGAAGCCGTTCCGAAACGGGCCTTTGTAGTTCCGAAACGGTCAAATCTCGTTGACCACGAGATATTGACCGCCAAGGTCGTTCCGATACGGGTCACCCCTGTTTCGGAACGGTCCCCTTGTGGTTGACCCAGGCCCGTTGACCAGGTCAGGGCGTTTCGGAACACCCTATAGGTGTTTCGAAACGGCCTACTGAAAATGAAGTAAAATGGACCGTTTGCTTTTGTTTGGTCGGTAAACGTTTCTTTGCTTGTAATCTTCCGCTGTTGTGCTTCACATAGGGACTTAATATGCATCTAGATAAGATTAAAGTTAAAAGAAATTTTTGGGTCGTTAACCGAGGGGAAGCCTTAACGGGTTTCGCTTCGGTTTTCCCCGTGTGGCCCACTCGGACCGGTCATCCGACCAGACCGGGACGAGGGGGTTACACTTGTTGGTATCAGAACCTAAGGTTACCGAGACCTTGGGCAGGTAAGTGAGGTAAGTTTAAGTTTTTAAGTTGAATTGCACGGTGTTTGCTTGTTCTGCAAGAATGGTTGCTTATATGACAAGTATGCTGATTGTTTTACTTTTAAGCATGTGTGTGTGGGTCCCATTGCTACTATTACATTGGAAAAATGATTTTTAAGTGAGGAAACATACTTGGACACTTGGGAGCCTCACCTTGCTAACCCAATTTGTGTGTTGTTGTTGTGGTTGTAGTTAATATCTGAGAGAGCAATGTCTAGACCGAGAGGTAGACCGAGAGGTAGACCGAGGTTGGTTCGTCAGGAACCACGAGTTGTAGCTCCTGTTGAGCCGGTAGTTGGTGCGGGAGCTCATATAGAGGGACCAGGGGCAGCGGGAGTTGGCGCTCCTCCACCACCTCCACCACCACCACCTCCTCCACCGGGAGTTGGGGGCGAGGATGGAGCCGGAGGAAATGGACCTCAAGGTGGCCAAGGTGGCCAAGGTCCAGCTGGAATTGATATGACTCCGCTTGTGCAAGCAATAGCGGGAGCGTTCCAGGCCGCAGTTGCGGGAGCCCAGGCTGCAGCTCAGCCTAGGGGTGATGATGCTAGCTTACCGTTGGAGAGGCTCCGTAGCTTAGGGGCCGAGGAGTTTAGAGGATCTACTCCGGAGAGGTCGGAGTTATGGTTAGAGAAGACAGTTCGTATCTTGGCTCAGATGGGTTGTGCGGGCGCACGTAGATTGGGTTGTGTGATCTCACTGCTTCAGGGTGATGCCTACACCTGGTGGGTCACCATCACTACCAGGATTCCAGAGGCCGAGATAGATTGGGATTTCTTTGAGTCTGCTTTCCGGAAGAGGTACTTAGGACCGAGGTACCTAGATGAGAAGAAGAGAGAGTTCATGGCTCTCACTCAGGGAGATGCTTCAGTGACTGATTATGAGATCCGCTTTGTTCGCTTGAGTCAGTATGCCCCAGAGTTGGTTCCTACTGAAGTGGAACGCTGCAAACGATTCCGTTACGGATTGAATGAAGAGGTTAAGAGGTACACGTTGGCTTCTGACTACTCAGACTTTGATGTGTTGGTCGCGAGGGCCAAGGATTTGGAACATAGTTTGGGTTCAGCCAAACGAGCTGGTGGTTCTGGATCTGGAAAGAGGCATAACCACTTTGATGGTAGAGATGCTAAGAGGAACAGAGGTGGCGGACATCAGTTTGATCAGAGACGTGGCGGTGGCCACCATGGTAGGAGCCATCAGGGCCATAGAGGAGGAGGGCGCTTGCCCGAGTGTGCACAGTGTGGGAGACAGCACACTGGAGAGTGCTGGGGTAACTTTCATGCTTGCTGGAACTGTGGTTCGAGGGACCACTTTAGGAGGGACTGTCCACGTCAGGCAGCTCAGGCACCGAACATAGCTCAGGCTCCTGCGAGAGGTAATGATTTTCAGAGAGGCCGTGGGCGCGGTCGTGGCTACTTCCAGCCGAGGGCTGATGCACCTAGGGTAGATGCTCAGAGGAACCTTGCACATGTCGTGGCTGTGCAACCAAAGGCGGGAGGACCAGCGAGGGTCTATGCTCAGAGAGAGGCCGGGAACGCCACCGATGTGATAGCAGGTAATTTTGAGTTACAGTCTATGTCTTTGCTTTCTTTGGTTGATTCGGGTTCTACACATTCCTACATTCTGAGTGAGCATGCACAGAAGTTAGATATTCCTGTTGAGATCTTAGATGTAGGTATGCATGTTACTAGCTCTTTTGGTGAGACAGTTGTAGTTAGACGTATGTATAGGAGGTGTCCACTGAAGATTCAGGGTCATGTGTTCTCAGTTGATATGATGGAACTTCCTTTCTACGGTTTTGATATTATTCTGGGTATGGATTGGTTGGTTGAGCATCGGGCTAGTGTGGACTTTGAGACAAAGAGAATTTCCTTGAAGCTTTCTGATGACTACGAGGTAGTGGTAGTGGGCGAGAACATTAAGTTCTTGTCTAATGTGGTGTCAGCTTTAGAGGCTCATAGGTTGATGGACTCTGGATGTGGGGCCTATTTAGCTTATGTTATGAATCTGGACATGAGTGAAGCTAGACCGAAAGATATCAGAACAGTGTGCGACTTTCCAGATGTGTTTCCTGAAGAGTTGCCGGGTTTGCCTCCCGACAGAGATGTTGAGTTTGTGATTGAGACAGTTTCAGGGTCTAACCCAGTTTCGATAGCTCCGTATCGTATGGCTCCGAAAGAGTTGAAAGAATTGAAGAGTCAGTTGCAAGAATTATTAGACTGTGGTTTTATTAGGCCTAGTAGTTCTCCGTGGGGTGCTCCAGTGTTGTTTGTGAAGAAGAAAGATGGTAGCATGCGCATGTGTATTGACTATAGACAGCTGAATCAGTTGACCGTGAAGAACAAGTATCCGTTGCCTCGTATAGATGATTTGTTTGATCAGTTGAGAGGTGCTTCAGTGTTCTCGAAGATAGATTTGAGGTCCGGGTACTATCAGTTGAAAGTGAAAGAGTGTGATGTTCCGAAGACAGCTTTTAGGACTAGATATGGTCACTATGAGTTTCTTGTGATGCCATTTGGGCTCACGAATGCACCAGCAGCATTCATGGATATGATGAACAGAATTTTTAGAGACTATCTAGATCGGTTTGTGGTTGTCTTCATTGATGATATACTTGTGTACTCGAAGACAGAAGAAGAGCATGACGAGCACTTGAGATTTGTTTTGCAGAGATTGTTGAGCAATCAGTTGTATGCGAAGCTTAGCAAGTGTGAGTTCTGGATTCGAGAGGTTGTGTTTCTTGGCCATGTTGTTTCGGCCGAGGGCATCCGAGTTGATCCATCGAAGATTGAGGCTATTGTTGAGTGGAAACAACCTAAGTTTGTGACCGAGATTAGGAGTTTCCTAGGATTAGCTGGTTACTATAGGAGGTTCGTTGATGGCTTCTCTAGAGTAGCTGCTCCCTTGACTAAGTTGTTGCAAAAGGGAGTCAAGTTTGAATGGTCAGATGCAAGACAAAAGGCCTTCGAGAAGTTGAAGGAAGCTTTGACAAATGCTCCAGTGCTAGTACAACCTGTTTCAGGTAAGGAGTTTGTGATTTACAGTGATGCTTCCTACGTAGGCTTAGGATGTGTTTTGATGCAAGATAGGAGAGTTGTTGCTTATGCTTCTAGACAGTTGAAGATTCATGAGAAGAACTATCCTACTCATGACATAGAGCTAGCCGCAGTTGTGTTTGCATTGAAAATTTGGCGTCACTATTTGTATGGTGAGAAGTGTATAGTCTACACCGATCACAAGAGCTTGAAGTACTTGATGACACAGAAAGAGTTGAACTTGAGACAGAGGAGATGGCTAGAGTTGTTAAAAGATTATGATCTGACTATCGAGTACCATCCGGGTAAAGCAAACGTAGTAGCCGATGCTTTGAGTAGAAAAGTGGCCGTTGAGCTGAGAGTTATGTTTGCTAGATTGAGTGTGTCCGATGATGGTGGTTTGATCACCGAGTTGCAAGTGAAGCCTTCTTTGATTCAGTTGATTAGAGAGAAGCAGTTGCAAGATGCGAGCCTAGTTCCTCATGTTCAAGACATAGCCGAAGGAAGACCGACTGAGTATAGTCTCAGTGGTGAGAGTTTGTTGTGCTTTAGAGATAGAATTGTGGTACCGGAAGATGTTGAGCTGAGACGTCAGATTTTGAGTGAAGCACATTCGAGTCCCTTTTCTATGCATCCGGGTAGTACCAAGATGTACCAAGATTTGAAGAATGATTACTTCTGGGTTGGTTTGAAGAGAGATGTAGCCGAGTATGTGAGCCGTTGCATGGTTTGTCAGAGAGTGAAGGCAGAACATCAGGTTCCTTCAGGTTTGTTACAGCCTTTGAAGATTCCGGAATGGAAATGGGAGAGGATCACCATGGATTTTGTATCGAGGTTGCCTTTGTCTCATTCGAAGAAGAATTCAGTTTGGGTGATTGTCGATAGGTTCACTAAGTGTGCTCACTTTTTAGCAGTGAACACTACGGATTCCTTAGACAAGTTGGCAAACTTGTACGTTCGTGAGATTGTGAGACTTCATGGAGTTCCGAAGTCTATAATTTCAGATAGGGATCCTAGATTTACTTCGAGGTTCTGGAGTTGTTTACATAGTGCTTTGGGCAGTCGTCTGCATTTCAGCACATCTTATCATCCGCAGTCCGATGGGCAGTCAGAGCGAGTGATACAGATCCTAGAGGATATGCTTCGTTGTTGTATAATTGACTTTCAGGGTTCTTGGGAGAAGCACCTACCGTTGGTTGAGTTTGCTTACAACAACAGTTATCAGTCTAGTATCCAGATGCCACCTTATGAGGCCTTGTATGGTAGACGGTGTAGAACTCCGATTTGTTGGGCTGAGACAGGTCAGAGGTTGTTACCTATGCCAGACTTGCTTAAAGGAACCACAGAAAAGGTGAAGTTGATTTGTGACCGTTTGAAAGCAGCTTCCGATCGTCAGAAGTCTTATGCAGATTTGAAGAGGAAAGAGATCGAGTACACAGTGGGTGAGAAAGTGTTCCTGAAGGTATCTCCGTGGAAGAAGGTAATGAGATTTGGCCGAAAGGGCAAGTTGAGTCCGAGGTTCATTGGTCCGTATGAGATAGTTGAGCGGATTGGGCCCGTAGCTTATCGTCTAAGGTTACCTTCTGAGTTAGAAAAGATCCATGATGTCTTTCATGTATCTATGCTTAGGAGATATAGATCAGACCCTTCTCATTTGATGCCCGTTGAGGAGATAGAGTTGAATCCGGATTTGTCCTATAATGAAGAGCCCGTTGAGATACTTGCTTCTGATAGCAAGGTGTTGCGTGGCAAGACCATAGAGTTGGTCAAGGTGTTGTGGAGACATAGAGGTGTGGAAGAGGCCACGTGGGAGAGGAAAGCTGATATGGTTGAGCAGTTTCCGTATTTGTTTCCACCAGGTAATTTCGGGGACGAAATTCCTTAAGTGGGGGAGAGTTGTAACACCCGGGTTTAGGGGTTAGGTGGAAATAATATATTAATATTATTTTGGGCTTGGTCTTATAATTAAAAATGATTTCCAAGAATTTCGGGTTTCATTCCCAAATTTAATTAATTTAATCTTAGTTACAATGTTTTTGCAAATTCATCCCAAATAGCCATGGTTTTGGGTGCCCTTGTGAATGATTCATTTCATTAAGGGCAAGATAGTCTTTGTGCCCTTAAATTTTAAACAAACTAAAACCCCAACCCATTCACTATTCACTTTCTTCCTCTTCCAAATTTTCCAACGTGAGAAAGAAGCTCCCCCTCTCCAATCTACTATTCCATCCTATTTCTTCTCCGTTTCAACCCCAAATTGAAAGGTAATGGTAATTTTGAACTCCCCTCACCTTCCTCTTCCTAAAAGTACAATTTATTTTAGTTTCCATGAAGATTTTAGAAATGGAGGTTTTGAATGTTTTGACTTAAAAATGAGAACTTTATGTAGTTAAATGGAGTATTTTGATTTAGTATGCTTAGTTATGGTATATAGAGATCAAATGATATAACATATATAAATTTCAAATGATTTGGAGCAAATTTTCGGAATTGGGTTTTGAGAGGGTTTTTGGAGGGTTTTAAAGTGGGTTTTGGGGTTGTTTAAGGTTGGTTCTTGAGGGCTGTAGGTAGTATGATATATGAGGATCATTTTGGATGAAATTGAGGCTTGTTTGGGTGCTTGAAATGGAAGAAATCAGTGGGTTATAGAGGCTACTCGAAAATTCTGTTTTGTGACTTAGTTTGGGGTGTTAAATGCTTGTTAATGTTAATCTGGGTTGTTTCCGATGACGTGTTATTGATTCGAACGTTTTGGTTGTGTTTGAGATGTTTAGAATCGAGCTTGGGCATCGGTGAAGCATCGGAAGTGAATCCGGAGAGTTGAAGGTTGTGGCTTGCTTGGTCTTGTGCTTGGAAGCTTAGGTGAGTGGTTGATTTTCTTGAATGATTTAAATTAGTTGGTTCGAGTATATGGACTAGGTTGGGCTTGGTAGACCCACCTAGAGTTAGGATTAGGGTGGTAGCCTAATCCTAAACTTAATCTAAGCCTTTGGATGAACTCAATTATATGAATGTGTGTGCCTTGTATGCCATGTGATATGGATGTTTATGTATATGGTTTTATACATGTGAGTTGAGGCATGAATTGTATTGCTTAAAGCATGCATGGTGATGGTTTATGATTGTGTCCATAGTGAGTGCGTGCTAAGCACGGAAATGATTGAAATGTGTGTTGTGGAATGAGTAAAATATTGGCACTAGTATACTTAAATACAAATGATCGATCATTAGGATGTTAGTGTGCACACATGAGTCAAAGTCGCGCGTGGCCTTGGTGGCGTTGAGTCACCAAGGAGGAGTACGGGTACGCCCGGAAATGGTATTTAAATATAGTCGGTGATGAGTGGAATCCCATTGACGGGGCGTGAGGATGAGTGGAATCCCCTCCGCGAGACCGGTGATGAGTGGAATCCCACCGAGGTAATGTGGTTGTTGGATATGAGTTCCAACAGTTGTCCGCGTGTTTGAGTCATAACTAGGTGCCAATGTTGATTGATATGAGTATCAATGTGTGGAGATATATGAGCTGTTTGGATGTTTATATGTATTTGCATGTATGGTAGTATTGAGCTCATAATTGTAGCATACATGTGATATATTGCTCACGCATCTATACCTTGTGGACTTTTGGTAAGTGTAAATGGCTTTGGCTAGATCGTGCTCGGACCCTGCAATGTTGAGGTTTGTTTTTAGAGCTTACCCTCACTAAGCATCATTGCTTACGCTCTCTTTGTTCAACATTGCAGATCCTTAGTTCGTGGGTTGCTCGGGCAAGAGGAGGACCCCCGAGTGTGGTTTTGGATTGAATTCACTAAGTATGGATTTTAAATTTTAGACATGTAATGGTGGAGCAATGGGACGTGTAATGTTTTGTGGTTGTTGTTGGTTGATAGGAGCATGTGTAGACTCCTTTATATTTATGGCTTTTGCATGGTTGTGTTGCCATGGTGAATGTTAACTTATGTCTACTTGCTTGCTTGATATGTTGGGCTATGCTTTAAGAGCTTTTACTTGTGCTTGAATGACGTTTGATCGAATGCATGTAATTGAGATGTGGCCTTGGTTTTAAGCATGTCTAAATATTGTTGAAGCATGCTTGTATGATTGATATACCTTAATTTGTCTTGTATTGTTGTTGCTGGGTGTTGTGGAGGTGTTTTGGGGCATTCTTGTGCCTCAAAATAGCCCAGGAAAATCTGCAGACAGGGGGTGTTTTGGAACGGGTCCCCGTGTTTCGAAACGGCCCCTGTGTAAATGGCTTGCCGTTTCGAAACGGATGAGGGTCGCTCCGGAACGTTTTCGCTACTGGAATTTTGAGAAATTGGCGAGATGAAGCCGTTCCGAAACGGGCCTTTGTAGTTCCGAAACGGTCAAATCTCGTTGACCACGAGATATTGACCGTCAAGGTCGTTCCGATACGGGTCACCCCTGTTTCGAAACGGTCCCCTTGTGGTTGACCCAGGCCCGTTGACCAGGTCAGGGCGTTTCGGAACACCCTATAGGTGTTTCGAAACGGCCTACTGAAAATGAAGTAAAATGGACCGTTTGCTTTTGTTTGGTCGGTAAACGTTTCTTTGCTTGTAATCTTCCGCTGTTGTGCTTCACATAGGGACTTAATATGCATCTAGATAAGATTAAAGTTAAAAGAAATTTTTGGGTCGTTAACCGAGGGGAAGCCTTAACGGGTTTCGCTTCGGTTTTCCCCGTGTGGCCCACTCGGACCGGTCATCCGACCAGACCGGGACGAGGGGGTTACATAACGTCGGAGTGACCAAATATTTACACATCGAAAACGTAGAGGACTACTAATATGCACTTTTCAAAAGTGGTGACTAACTCTGTACAGACGCTAAACGTAAGTGACCCCTGCAGTAGTTTACCCTTTCCTAAATTTAAAGTCTCATGTGCCTCCTTTAGTATTGCCCTCTTTCTATTCTCAAAATCCGTATCCGAAAGAGACTCGTTTGCTATATCGTGTGATCGATCTGGTTGCTTTTTAGGACGGCCCCTTCCCCTCTTGATCAATTTCTGCTCAGCCCCTTGGTTTTGCACCAGAGATTCATCATTCATGATAATCTCAGATACATGTCGCACTCGTTTTAATTCCCCATTTGTTTCAACTACTATTGCCTTACCCACACGTTGTCTTTCCGATCGTGTACCAGCACTTATCCACCTAGACTCCTCCTCGAATTGAACCACATCCAACTGCCTATCCGAATCCTTACCCCCATCCTTATCCAGTACTTCGTTCCCATAATTCAGCTCGATCATCCTGAGTCGATCTTCCACAGGTCTGGATATGATACTAATATCCTAATCCGCCTTCCAGCTTATCTCTTTCGATGACACCGCCCTCTCTTGTTCCATAATCACACCATTAGAGATCGAATCTGGAACAATTGTTTCCGCTGATTGGTTCGATTTACCCTCCGAAATTCCATGGTCCGATGAATCATCCTCCTCATCCGCAGCCAACGTTTCTGCCTCGTCATTGTCCACCTCCACCCTACAGCAACATTCGCATTTCACCCCCACGGATTCCTCCATCTCCACAATTCGTACCCGGAAAGAATTTTCCCCCACTGTTATTGTAATCAATTCATTGATGTGTTCTATCCAATCTGTTTCGATTAAAAACGACACCTTTCAAATGATGACGGCGCCACTGATTCCGTGTTCATTTGGATGAAAGTCCCCCATAATTCTGCGATATTTCTGCACGTACCTTCTGACCAAGCATGAATCGGAATCCCACTTGCCGAAATCCACACTCGTCTATTGGGCATTCCCAAAGCCGGCGTCCATTCCATCACATTTTCCAGCCAATTGTGAAAAGCTTTTTCATCCATCAATTTCCGTCGTGTCTCCCCATCATCAAACATTAATAAAACCATTGATCCCATCGCCCTCATAATCGAAAATCCTTCTAACTTTGCTCTTTTGAATTCAAACGCCAATTCTCGAATGCTGTAGGGTTTTCTACAAAATCCCACGGCACATGTACTCAGAATGCCCAATTTTTCCGAATCAATCACCCCTTCGATCAGCCTTTCCTTCATCTTTCCCTCCTTCGTTCTCTCCTCCCCTGATCGTGTTTCCTCTTGTTTCTCATTCGATCCATATGAACCCTGACCCCATTGATTGTTATCCTTTTTCTTCTTCCAGTAATTGTACGTATATCTCGTTGCGCATACATCACTCTAATCCACTCACCATATAGCCGAAATCCATCCAAGCGCTCAATCACACGACCGGCATCTTCCTTAGAGCCCATCCGTACGAAACCAAATCGTTGTCCACTGTTTGATTTCTTTTGAGGGATGAAGACGTCGATCACCACACCATGTCGATCAAATACTTGCCAGACGCCCTTCCAGTGTAATTGTGCTGGTAAATTCAATACGAACAACGTCCACACCCTCCATTGTTGTCGTCTCCCCTGCGAAAAACCGTCACCCATCGCCGCTCTAAGTTTTTTCCCGTCTCTCAAAACCCTAATTATTTGGGAATTTTAATTCAAGAACCTTAATTTTTTTTAATGTACTAAAAAAGAATTTTTATTAAACTTAGATGTTAATATGAAATTTCTTAAAAGTTTAAGGACTGAATCCAGAAATAACCCTTTATCAAATTGAAATTCAATGATTTGTGATTTTGTTTTTTAATCATTTATTATTATTATTATTATTATTATTATTATTATTATTATTATTATTATATATAGTTATTTAATTTTAAATGGAATTCTATTCTACTCGTCTTGTTTTAATTATTTTAATTATTTTTTATTCTTTTCTGTCCTATATCACTTTCATTATTTTACTTAAATTGGGTTTACTCTCCCTATATATATATATATATATATATATATATATATATATATATATATATATATATATATATATACACACACATAGTTCAAATAAGATCACCCTAAGAACCCTATTTTTTTATAGTTTCATGTCGCCAAAATCACTTATGGATTCGTTAAATTCCTATGTAATAATCTCCACCGCTCTATACCCCTTCTTGTTCGTTAATCCCTTCAACACCATGTTTAGTCTGGTACCGATACAGTTGGATCCAATACTTCTCATCATGGAAAATCACATCATTCTATAGGTTGAGTATAGCTTGGCTAAGGTGTGTTTTTTTCCGGTGCTATAATTAAACTATATGTTATTTTTCTATGTGTTGGTGTTTTACCCTTTATGTGATTATTTATATGTATTATGATTTTTATGGTTGATATCACATGCATACGTTTTCAGAATATGTTTTGTTCTACGATTTACGAACAGTAATTTATGGACTACGATTTATGAACTATGATTTATGGACTTATGGACTATGATTTATGAAGTATGTTTACAGAATATCGGATTTATGGAACTTTGTTTATGAAATTTGATTTCTAATCATCATACCATTGTATGAGCATGGGTTGGGATTTGTTCGGGGAAGTTCAATGGTTTCACCATTCGTGCTGAATTCCACTTCGGATTGGCGGTTGTAGTAAGGAGTTCTGGGGAACTTTTCTCTTGGAGGTTGTAGTTGGGTGCATTGCATTGCGCTTGTGATTTATGTGTTA
The DNA here is from genome assembly GCA_958450335.1 of Hibiscus tridactylites. Lineage (NCBI taxonomy): Eukaryota > Viridiplantae > Streptophyta > Magnoliopsida > Malvales > Malvaceae > Hibiscus > Hibiscus tridactylites. The sequence continues at coordinate 75,153,256 of OY288281.1, forward strand.
TGTTTTAAAGAATTTTAAGAAAATATTACTATATTTTTACATCTATGATTTTCTTGCACTTTAGAGACACACTAAGCTCTTTAGCTTACTCCCCCATAATTTTCCTTTTCCAGATATCCTGGACTCTAGGTGACTTGGTACTTGGAGGATCTCAATTTTATCCGGTTATTTTATTATTCTGTACGAAACTATTTTAGTTTAATTAGATTTCTATTTATTATTTTGGGACATGGATGTAATTTTAGATCATTTATGTTTTGGGATAACTTTGGCATTCATCTACTGTTATTTTAATTCAGAGATTTTATATAATCATTCGAATATCTATTATGATGTTTTTATTTATTGTTAAATTTATGTTATTTTATTTTAATTAAAGTATAATTTTCAAAATTGGATTTCTTGAGAGAAAAGTTTTCAAACGTAACTTATTAAATTCGGTCTATTCTTCTAGGCCGGGTTTAGGGGGTTACATTTAGTGGTATCAGAGCTAAGTTCTACCCTCAGACTGTGAGACTCACTTAAAATTTTAAGTCGAAAATGATTTTTGCATGCATATTAAATGTTTTGGGGAAAATGGGATTTTTTGATAAATTTATTATTTCAAAGAATTAAAGATGTGTTTTGAATAGAGACTCCAAGTATCAACTCTAAATCTAGGTTAATTTCTTTTATAGATAGACTATTATGCGACCTCATATGAGCTCTAGATTAGCGACCGATCGTGATCATACTCGTTCTAATGAAATTGAGATCAAAGTCTATCTGAAAGCCTTATGTTGTCATTTGTGACCCGATCTAAAATGTCTTTTTAAAATTGTTATCAAAACTTTTTTTTTAAAAGTATGTCGTTATTCTGAAAATTTTGAGGACAAAATCTCTTTTTAAGGGTGGGAGAGTTGTAACACCAAAAAATTACGTCTAAATTGTAAACCCTAGATTTGAAAAATCCCTAATTTAGAAATCCCAAAATTCAAAACCCTAATTATTTGGGAATTTTAATTCAAGAACCCGAAATTTTTTTGAATTGACTAAATAAGAATTTTTATTAAACTTGGAAGTTATTATGAAATTTCTTAAAAGTTTAAGGACTGACTCCATAAATAACCCTTTATCAAATTGAAATTCAATTTGATTTGTTATTTCGTTTTTTTAATCGTTTATTATTATTATTATTATTATTATTATTATTATTATTATTATTATTATTATTATTATTATTATTATTATTATTATTATTATTATTATTATTATTTTAAATGGAATTCTAATCCACTCGTCTTCTTTTAATTATTTTATTTATTTTTTATTCTTTTCTGTCCTATATCACTTTCATTATTTTACATAAATTGGGTTTACTCTTCCTATATATATACACACATAATTCAAATAAGATCACCCTAAGAACCCTATTTTTTATATAGTTTCATGCCGCCAAAATCATTTATTGATTCGTTAAATTCCTATGTAATAATCTCCACCGCTCTGTACCCCTTCTTGTTCGTTAATCCCTTCAACACCATGTTTAGTCCGGTAGCGATATAGTTGGATCCAATACTTCTTATCATGGAAAATCACATCATTCTATAGGTTGAGTGCAGCTTGGCTAAGGTGTGTTTTCTTCCGGTGCTATAATTAAATTATATGTTATTTTTCTATGTGTTGGTGTTTTACCCTTTATGTGATTATTTATATGTATTATGATTTTTATGGTTGACATCACATGCATACGTTTTTAGAATATGTTTCTTTCTACGATTTACGAACAGTGATTTATGGACTACGATTTATGAACTATGATTTATGAACTTATGGACTATGATTTATGAAGTATGTTTACAGAATATCGGATTTATGGAACTTTGTTTATGAAATTTGATTTCTAATCATCATATCATTGTATGAGCATGGGTTGGGATTTGTTCGAGAAAGTTCAGTGGTTTCACCCTTTGGGCTGAATTCCACTTCGGATTGGCGGTTGTAGTGAGGAGTTCTGGGGAACTTTCCTTTTGGCGGTTGTAGTTGGGTGCATTGTATTGCGCTTGTGATTTATGTGTTATGCTTTAAAGAATTTTAAGAAAACATTACTATATTTTTACGGCTATGATTTTCTTGCACTTTAGAGACACACTAAGCTCTTTAGCTTACTCCCCATAGTTTTCATTTTCCAGATATCCTGGACTCTAGGTGACTTGGTACTTGGAGGATCTCAATTTTATCCGGTTATTTTATTATTCAGTACGAAACTATTTTAGTTTAATCAGATTTCTATTTATTATTTTGGGACATAGATGTAATTTTAGACCATTTATGTTTTGGGATAACTTTGGCATTCATCTACTGTTATTTTAATTCAGAGATTTTATATAATCATTTCGAATATCTATTATGATATTTTTATTTTTATTTTTGTTAAATTTATGTTATTTTGTTGGGTTGTGTGGAGCTCGATTCGATCAACCAATTTGGCTCACCAAGTGGTGGAGAGATGGATTTTTGGGTGGATGGGTTGTGGAAGCTAGAATGTAAAAAGACACAATGATTTATAGTGGTTCGGCCTTCTAACAAGCACCTACATCCACTACCTTAGCTTCCCACTAAGGATTTCACAATCAATCCACTAATTGATTCGTCCCCTTTTCTAGGATTAGGAGGAAACCCTTACAACCGATCAAGCTTCTACCCAAGCCTTGATCAAAACCCTCTTTTACAAAGGGATAAAGAAAGCAAACTTAAACCCTCTAATAGGTATTTGTTTGCACAATGAAGCACTCACCCAAAACCTAAAACACTTGAGCAAATTTGACAATTTTGGCTCACTAGTGTTTGTCTATACAAGAAATGACAAAATAAGCACTAAGACAATTTCTTGATCATTTGTTGATTGACAATTGAAGCATTAGTCTTCTCTTGATGCTTGGAGGTCCCTTTTATACTCCCAATTGAGTTTATAGCCGTTTAGGACCGTTGGGGTTGAAATAGAGTCGTTGGACCCTTTAATTCCCTCCATAAATGCAGTTCTGCAGCTCCCCGTTTCGAAACGCTCGAAGCCGTTTCGAAACACCCTCAATATAGAAAGAGCCGTTGCAGTCTGTCAGGGTACCCATTTCGGAACACCCCCTTGCCGTTTCGGAACGCGTATCGGAACGCCCTTAGCCCGTATCGAAACGACCTGCATTTAAAAGTTAGTTGGGAAAGAGCCGTTGGGGTTTATGACCGTTGTAGTCAGTGCCACGTGGGCGTATCAGAACGGCCTAGCCGTTTCGAAATGCTGAGGCCCGTTTCGATACGAGTATCGAAACATTTTGGCCACTGGAGGCACCTGTTTCGAAACGCCCTAAGGTGTTTCGAAACACTTGGTCAGTTTTGTGAAAATTGGCCTTTGAAAACATGAAAAACCTTTATGAAAAATTCCTTAAATATTATTTCAAGTTGTTTGGACTTTGGAAATGTTTTAAATACTTTTTAAATCAGTCCAAAACATTTTTCAATTATTATATCAAAACATTAGTTCTACAATCTCCCCCTTTTTGATATAATAAAACCACTTGAAAAATTGTTTGGAATTCTCCCCCTTTAACTTTAAAAATGTGAATAAGAGATTAAAATTTTAATTCAAATAAAGCTCCCCCTTATTCATTTGAAATTCAATTTTTCAAACCCTTTCTCCCCCTTTTTGTTATATCAAAAAGATTTAAAACATTAATCTCAAAAATAACAATAGAGGTAAAATTTAACAAAAATATGAATTTTGGTTTTAAAATGGCTCCCCCTTACTCAAAGCATCATTTAAATGTTAGTCCAACATATATGATCATCTAGTTGAATTAAAAAAATAAGACAAATAAATTCAAAACAACTAGAAAATTTTACCCACACTTGAACCCAAGGGAGGATGTGAAGCCTTCCTTCTTCAAGTGTTCTTCCTTGTGTGCATGGAGCTCCCCCTCAATGTTTGACTTGTTGAACATCTCCATCACACCTACAATAGACAATCAAGTAATTTTTGGTATCCAAATTGCTTTGGATCAATAAACATTAGTAGCACAAAATTTAGTCCCCTTAGGAATCCATTTTTCAATTTCATCCTTTTTAGTTGAAGTGGTTAGTCCTTTTGGGACCCAAACACTTCTAAAACATTTTCCATTCACAAATCTAGGGGCACTAGATTGTCTAACATAAAAGTTTGATTTTCCAAAATTGTTTTTCTTTTCAAGCTCTTTGGAAATCAAATCTTTTTCTACTTGAACATTTTGAAGCAATTTTTGTAAATCAAAACATTTTAATTCAAACTCTTCAAGTTTTGCTTCAAGTTCAAGTTTGGTTTTAGAGAGCAAATCATTTTGAATTTTTAACTTTGAAATCAATTTATTGTTTTTCAAAATGTGGCTTTTAAAATCTAAAACCAAATCATCATAGGCATCTTGTAATTCATCAAAAGTGTAAGAACATGAAGTAGATGAATTAGAGGTTACCCTTGAATCTTCTTCGATGGCCATAAGGCAAAGGTTGGCTTGTTCATCGTCGGTGGAGTCCTCATCACTCCAAGTAGCCACATGTGCCTTCTTCTTATGGCTTGAAGTGCTAGCCCTCTCCTTTCTTTTAGGTTCTCGTTCAAGCTCTCTCAAGGCTTTCTTCATGAACGGGGCACACTTCTTGAAGAGATGAACTATCTCTTCATCTTCATCCTCCTCTTCACTTGAGTAGACATGATGGCAAGTGGAGGATTTGAGAGCCATGGCACTAGCATTGATGCCAAGCCCTTTGATTTTCTTCTCTCCCATAGCTCTTATTTCTTCCATCTTCTTCTCATCCTCCTTGTTCTTCTTCATGATTTGATGAGTAAGAAGTGACCCCATTAGTTCATCAAGCTTCAAGATCTTCAAATTTTTGGCTTCGATGATGGCGGTCCTCTTTGAGTCCCAAGACTCGGGAAGTGAGTAGATGAGCTTTCGAACAAGCTTCTCCTCCGGGATGGCTTCTCCATAACCTTTAAGACCATTGGTGATGGTGGAGAACCTATCAAACATCTTCTCGATGTTCTCTTCCGGATCCATTTTGAAGTTCTCATACTCCAAGGTTAGGAGCCCAATCTTGGTCTCCTTGACTTCATTTGTCCCCTCGTATGTGACTTCAAGCTTGTCCCATACCTCCTTGGCACTCTCACAAGAAGACATCTTCTCATAGATGGATGGACCAAATGCACAAAACAAGATGTGCAAGGCTTTGCAATTAAGCTCCATCTTCTTCCGATCGTCGGCACTCCACTCCGCTTTACTTCTTTTAGGCACGAACGGACCATCTTCAACTACATCCCATAGCTTGTAATCTCTTGATTTGATGAAGAACTTCATCTTTGTCTTCCAATGGGCATAGTGGGTTCCCCCTTGCCGTTTCGGAACGCGTATCGGAACGCCCTTAGCCCGTATCGAAACGACCTGCATTTAAAAGTTAGTTGGGAAAGAGCCGTTGGGGTTTATGACCGTTGTGGTCAGTGCCACGTGGGCGTATCGGAACGACCTAGCCGTTTCGAAACGCTGACGCCCGTTTCGATACGAGTATCGAAACATTTTGGCCACTGGAGGCACCTGTTTCGAAACGCCCTAAGGTGTTTCGAAACACTTGGTCAGTTTTGTGAAAATTGGCCTTTGAAAACATGAAAAACCTTTATGAAAAATTCCTTAAATATTATTTCAAGTTGTTTGGACTTTGGAAATGTTTTAAATACTTTTTAAATCAGTCCAAAACATTTTTCAATTATTATATCAAAACATTAGTTCTACATATTTTATTTTAATTAATGTATAATTTTAAAAATTGGATTTCTTGAGAGAAAAGTTTTCAAACGTAACTTAATAAATTCGGTCTATTCTTCTAGGCCGGGTTTAGGGGGTTACACTGCCTTTGTGGCACGTCTTTTCTCTGTCTTTATAACACATATTTGTCTTATTACACGTTTTCTAGATACCTTTGCGGTTGCTTGATGATGATGTAGTGTTCCTCACGACGTTTGTTGTTGATTTGAGCTTGTTTTTGATCTTGGATAGCTTGATCCCTTTTGTGGTTGTTTGCCGATGTAATCAGAAATGTGTAGCGGATCAGAGCTTATGGAACCAATGTAAAAGATATTTACATTTTTCTATTGGGGATTTTATTTAGTTCATGTTCTGACAACTCCCTAGGAGACTCTTCTTATAACGGACATCAGATATCTATTGTGGTACAAAAAGGAAGTGTCAAGTTTGGCTGGAACAACCCTTTAGTTTTCTTTTTGGATTTGTTGTTTTTTAGATGTTTGAAACCTTTGAAATGTTATGTTCTTAATTTTCTTTTGTTTATTAATAAAACTGTCTAGTTTCAAGTTTAAAAAAAAAATTATTGGTTTTTTATTAGAAATGGGAGATGAAATTATATGCCTCGTTAAAAAACCTACCTAACCTAAGTGGAGGAAAAAGAGTGCATATGAATTCATTAGAAGTTCAAACAAATTAAAACAAACGACACAAAACAACGGTAGAACCCCTAGGGCTCACGACAATGGCGACAATATGGAGGACCATTACGGTCACAGATAAGCAACGGTTGGATCAAATCAAGCGCATCATCAAAAACCATCAACTGAAAATTAGGTGGGGGAGGGATCTTCGACAGACAGTCGACAACCATATTTTGCTCACGAGGCACCCAGAGAAAGTTTAGCATCAAAGGGCGATTCCGCAACAAAGAAATACTGCAAACAAGATTTGAAGAACTACGAGAAGCCACAAGGTTTAGAATCATCTGTATAGCAACAAAGTTATCAGATTGCACCTCTAATCGAGGAAAACTCATAGACCAAGCCACTTGGAGGCCAACAAGAATACTCCAAAGCTCCGAATGAAGGGAGGAGACAAAGCCGACAGCCTTACAATAGCCATGAATCAAATCACCAGAAGGTCCACGAAACACCCCACCAATCGAACCCGAATGATCAGATAGAGAAACCGCAACATTAGTATTAAGGCAGATCTAATCTAGAGGTGGCACACTCTATTGAACCAGGTCAGAAGCCCGTTGCACAACCATCGCCGCATCCAGAATAGTAACAGCAAAGTGTGAAACCCAAACAATACCAATACTGTAAATGTCATGAAGCGAAAGGCAATCGCCATTAAAAATGAAATCATTCATTCGTTTCCATACCTGCCAGAGAAGGGAAGGGAAGAAACACGACCAAGGAGGGGTGTCGTGTCCGAAAGCCCTCGAATCAGAGATATCCTCGAGAATCCAATGCTCCAAAGGAGCACCAAAGAAATGCGCATGGTCCGCCTGAGAAATTAGAGATTGCCATAAGCAACGCATAGGGGGCAATCATGTAGAATATGAAGAACTGTCTCATTACAATAACCACAACTAGGACAAGAAGGATCACAAGCATCCCAAGACGCACGCACCATACCCTCATATGCCGTTGGCGTACACCTCCATGCCACTGCGTCCTGAGTGCCATCAAGAGGTGGCGGAAGCACACCAATGACATGTAGAACAATAGACGCATCCAACCACAACTAGGACAATAAGCGCGACACATCCCAATAACCATCCTCCTGAACAATGTTCGCAAAATGCAAGTGATAAAAAACTTCACAGTTTGCATGAAAAATGTTGGAATTGCCGCTAAAACTGATTTAGCAAGGGTGACACGGCCAACCATAGAGAGTGAGCAAGTCGTCCAACCTTGAAGTTTGCCACACAGCTTCGATAGAAGAAAATCAAAATCTACAACCTTCATACGCTGATGAAAGACCGGAACACCCAAATACTTACCAATAGATAAAGTCTGAGAGAATCCCAGAGTCGAGCAAATATTATCACGAGAGTAATAGGGTCAGTGTTTGGAAAAAAATAAACATGCGACTTTCGAGCACTGACTCTATGCCCAGAATAAGAACCAAACTCCTCAAGAATACCCTTAATAGTTCCAGCTTGATCCACATCAACTCAAGCATAAAGGATCAAGTCATCCGCAAAAAAGACGTGAGATAGAGGAAAATCGTGACGCATCGTACGGAACGGAACCCATCTGCCAATATCAACAACATGATGAATAGCATGCCCAACTCTTTCAATGGTGAGAACGAACAAATAAGGAGACAACGGGTCGCCTTGGCGAACCCCTCTCTCATGAGTAAAAGCAACTGATAAAACACCATTCCATTGAACCTGAACAAGAGATGAAGTAACACAATGCATAATGATACGGATGAGAGAAGGTGGAAACCCAACCTTGGAGAAAGTATCGCGCAGGAAATCCCAACGAATCCTATCAAAGGCCTTTTCCAAGTCAGCCTTTATCGCCATCCACCCCTACTTCGTCTTCTTAGCACGCATAGAGTGCACACTCTCCTGGTTAAGAATGATGTTCTCAGTAATGAAGTGCCTTGTGATGAAACTAGTTTAGGCCGAGTGAACAAGAGGAGGCATAACATGTTTCAAGCGCCTAACAATAATCTTCGTAAGCAACTTATAGACAATAGAGCATAGACTAATAGGATGGGAGTCAGAGAAAGTTTGTGGCCCGTCAACCTTCGGAATAAGAATAACAGTAGTGCAATGGAGATCAGGGTCAAGGTTACCCCTTGCAAAAACCTAACTGATAGCCCGAAAAATATCATGCCCCACAATACCCCACAATACTGGTTAATGTTCAGCTCTATGTTGCTGCCTCATCTTCCAAGTCATCACCCCTGACCAGTCGTCACAGCTCATTCCTCAGCTCCGCTCAATTTTCTCCCTTCCCTCGTTCGTCCTCCAAGTTTAACAAGAGCAAACATAATGTCGTTGTCGTCTCCTAAAATGTGGATCCTAATATTAATGTTCCTCTGCCTAGTCTTCCAACAAAGCCTTTGAATACCGCTTTGTCTCCGGCATCATCTTCGGCTCATTCCGATTCATGTGGCAAGGTTGTTACGCCTAGTAATGGTAAGGCTCTGCCTCGGTCCTTGTTGCGGGACAAGTAAGAGCTCTCTATTATTATTTTAATGATGAATGTTAAAATTTTCTGCTGGAATGCCCAAGGATGTGAGCATCCAAAATTTCTAACGTCTTTTAAAGAGTATATTACGGATTACAAACCAGACTTGATGGGTATTGTTGAGCCGCGCATTAGTGGGGACCGTGTTGATTCAGTCATTGCTGCTTTGTGGTTCTCGTCTTCGTATCGTATTGAAGTTGTGGGTTTTCTGGTGGTCTTTGGTTGTGTTGGCGTGATAATATCCGTGTCGAGTTTTTCCTCCACCACTTTCAATTTATGCATTGTCGTGTTACTTGTCCAGATTCTGGGTCTTCTTCTTTGATTACTCTTGTTTATGCCAGTCTTACAATGTCGCGCCATAAGGCTTTGTGGCCACATCTCCGCGCTCTTTCTTCTTCCGTAACCGTATCACCTCCTTATAGCTACCTGATGGCTCTTGGTGTGATGATGAGAATGTCTTGCGTTCGGAAGCGGCTAGTTTTTTTTCCGCGATCTTTACTCAGACCATGGTTCTACAAGTGCCTCGTATCCTTTTATGGGCTGCTTTCCGACTTTTCCTCAGCCTATTTTAGACTCCATTGTATTGATTTTTTTGTTAAGCATGGAGTTATTATATTCCCAAAGTAAATGCCGGAATTCGAACTCATATAAATGGAACAAGATGAGTATCCTTGGTCACCCGACCAATTTAACCCATTAATTTTATACCAATTTAAAAGCTAGTCTTTATAATTTAACTTTTCAGATATTATAAAAACTTAAAAAAAAGTTAATTCAGTTGTTGGTAAATACATAGAATTTAAGTTCTAGGATGATTTTCAAAATATATATGTCCGGTGTCCAATGACAGAACTATGTAATAGGTGGGAGGGACTATGCCCCTTCAAGCCAACAAAAAAATTATTTACCCTTAATTTACATAATAAGCTTGAAAAATGAGATAATTTTAATTTGTCTCTATAAAATTTTAAAAAAATTATATTTTGTTCCCTCAAATTAATATTCTGGCTCTATTCTTATATATGTGAACAAGTTGTTTGCCACTCGATGCATAGTTTCCATCCTAAGGGGCTTTTTTTGGATAAATAATTCCATCTTAAGTTTCGCAAGTAAGTTTCTAAGGCAAAGCCTTATGATGAACAATACACAATTAAATAACAAAATTTATTTTAGTCACTCCTTTATTGTAGATTATTGGAAGACAAGTGACAAATATTGATTTCAACAGCTCAGCTATTTTAAAAGCAAATTGATCAGGTCATGGTGTTGCGGGTGGTAGGCCGCCGGGTGGGCAATTGGCTAGGCACTCTTGTTGTGAGGGAAAGCAAGGATTTGATTTTAGACTTATACAGCACCATTTCGCAGGATCAAAAAAGTTATGAGCGCATGGCGATAGTGTTATCTTGCTCCCCGCTGTTACGTTCCGATCGAGCTCAATGCGGCTGCTTCTGCTACCTGTTCAAATAAAAATGAAAAATCAAAATGGTGTATGCAAAACCAGAAGAAGAATCTGTTGTGTAAATTGTAGTTGATGTATTCTTACATTCATGGAAAGCTAAGAGTGAAGTAAACACTAGAAAAAGAAAAGCCAAACGAAATGACATTAGCTCGGTTGTTACTTTTGTTGATTTGAAATGGAATTGAAGTTCTTTTCCTAAGGTCTTCAATATATACATCACAGTGCCCTGCCTTAAATATGGAAATATAATAAATAGTTAAACATGTCAAATTTATTACATTTATGTGTGAGGATTCATTGCCTAAAATAAGGGTTGTTAATTAATATTTGATTTTCCTTATAAATGAAAGAAATCTGGTTTGGGGGATTGATTTTGGATTTTTCTTATTACACACCCATTTAAGGATGATGTATGTAGTTATTAGAATTTAAACTTCGATTTAGTTTCTCACTTCTTTAAGATATGACATTGGCCCTGTTTGACAATTAGCGGATAGCTGATAGTGGATTACATTAGCAGATAGCGGATAGCTGATTGCATTAGCTAATTTGACTAGCGGGTTGTATTAGCTGGTTATATAAAAGTGTTTGGTAAAATTAACTGATAGCTGATAGTTGTTTGATTATTTAAAAAAGCAAAATAACATATAAGGACATTATTATATTCGATACTTATTGAATAGTTTATTATTTATCAATATTATGTATCTATTAATATTAATTAGATTATGAAAAATAATTTTTAATATAACATTATTAAGCATATTTGAAGGATCTATATATGAATTTATCATTTATATAATTATTTTTAATATAATTTAATTAATTATTAAATTCAAATACAAATATAAATGTGTGAGAGTAAAAAAAACAAAAAACATTAGTTTACAAATGTCACAATGTAAATATCTTAGGTTGGAGAATTAAAATAGAAATTGTTAAATTTAAGATATTTGGAAATTTTTGATAATGGTTAAGGGTAAAATGGTCTTTATAACTCTTATGTCAAAACCTCTAATTTCAAAAACTCCTATTAGCACCTTTTTCAAAATTAGAGGTTTCACCCCAATCCGCCATTTCAATCCTCTCATTACCGAACATTCAAATTAGTGGATTTGACCGGTCAAACCTCTAATTTTAGCTCAAACCTCTAATTTTTACTCAAACCTCTCTTTACCAAACAAGGTCATTCTCTCCCACTCAACCTTGTGATGCCCTCGTCACTAGGGATGGATCGAGGGGGGTTGGCGGAAGCGGTCGCCCCCCTAAAAATTTTAAATCCCTATACCATTTAGAAAATTTTTAAAATTTTCTATGTATTTTTCATTAAAAATCTATTTTAGCCCCCCCCCTAAATTTTGATAAGTTCGACCCCTAACCCAAAGTCTTGCGTCCTTCCCTACTTGTCACGAGTTATCCACCCTCGTGATGGGTCATTGTCACGATTGTCCACCCTACCTACCCTACCCTTAGGGCATTCGACATAAAATCGAGCAGTCAAAGGGTCATTCTGATACTACTTGTCACAGGACCTTCATTTCGCAAAAGACATGTATGATAGAATGTGCAACGCCACCACATTTATATCTAAAGACCTTCATTTCTCTTTTCGTTGTGGAATTAATGTTTCTCGCCTCTCTAGGACGTGACAATAGCTAATAACGAATTACATTAGTTAACTTGCAGGGGCGGGTCTTGACAAAACAAGTTAAGGGGGCTATTTGAAATTTTGAAAGATCTTATTTAAATTTTAGAGGTTTAAATAATTTTTAATAAAAATTGAGACTTAATGAGAATTTTTTTAAAAATTAAAAGGGACTTAATTAAAAATATTTTAAAGATTAATGAGTCAAAAATTAATTACTCAATATTTTGGCGGAGCGGGGGCCCTCTGGCTCCCACCACGCTCCGCCCCTGTTGACTTGACTAGCTTATTGCATTAACTAATTGTATAAAAGTGTTTAGTAACATTAAATGATACTTATTTGAATAGTTTATTCGTTATCATTTATCAATATTTGATATCTATTTATGTATTAGATTATGAAAATAATTAGTTTTAAATATAACATTACTAAGCATACTTGAAATATGTATAGATTAATTTTTTTATTTATAAAATTATTTTTAAATTTTATTAGTTATTTAAATTTATTTTATTTGAAAAATCTTCCTTGTAATTGTTTGATAATGAACTTGCAAGCTTGCCGGTATTAGGGGTATATTGGTTCAAAATGTCAGGAATTGGCAAATACCTAAGAATGAGTGGGAATCACATTCTTAGAATCTTGCCAAAAAATCATTATTGTTAGTAATATTCTTTTTCGGCATGGTGAGAATGAACACAAACCAAACACGAGAATAAGATTTCGAAAATGATTATTACTCTTGGTAAAGATCTTTTCTGTGAACCAAACGCCCCTTAGTTTTAAAGATCATGATTAGACTCGATTATTTTTAAAGATAAGATTAAACCCGAAAGCAACGGTATATTTAAGTGCATTTAAACATACGACCTCGAAGATGTTACAAACTAATCTAATATTCAGTCGAGATGTTTTACAAAATCTTTAACATTAGATTAAGCTCAAAAGTAAATTTTATAAGCTTGAGAGCTGATGAGTTACATATAAACTACTAAATTCACCTTTCTTGTGATTTACTAGCCTAGGTATTAACTCTTTATTATTCCTAATTTTATTAATTTTGCTTATGCAGTTGTTGTTATTGTTATGAACAGAAAAAAAATGAAAAAAATGACAAGCAAAAGATCCTCCAATTCCTTGATTCAATAACTGTGTATATTTTATTGGAGTTAAGCCAATTCTATTAACAAGAAAGTAAATTAATTCAATAATATTAATGTTTTTTTTGTCATCAATAAATAATTATCAATGTCAAATTCCCCTTATTCGTTGTCCTTTGCATTGGATACTAGTTCAATTATATTTGTTGTCCTTGTTTGGGTAAATATAATAAGAATTATACAGTTTATTAGGAATTTTAAAATGAGATTTTGGTAAGGAAAATATTTTAATATATCGGCTGTGTTAGTTTTGATTTTAGGGTTTATTGGGTCTATTTAAGGTTTTAGAGTTTAGATTTAGAGTTTAGAGTTTATAATGTAGATTTCTAAAAATAGAATTTAATATTAAAATATATAAGTTGTGTAAAATAAATTTTATATAGTACGTGTACAAAAAATATCTCTTTTGATGATTTGAATCCCTTATTCAATGAGTTCCACTATAAAATAAAATAAATATTAAACTTTAAAATATCATTTTATGTAATTTTAATGTATATATATAATATTCTTCTTGTTTTTAACATTTAATCACATCCATCTATTTCAATCATCCAATAGCCATGAATTAGTATAAATTTAATTGAGTTCTACATTGTATAAGTGAATCCATTTACACACTAGGTAAAACCCATAGTTTTGGATAAAAATCCTCTGCCTCTTTTCGGTGCCTCTATTTGTGCCTCAACACTTCAAAACACTGCAAAATTAAATTTCAAGCCCTAACCCTAAATTCTAAATCCTAAACCCTACACCCTATACCTAAAAATACAATCTACATTAACTTCTCTAAGCCCTAACCTAAAACTCTAAACCCTAAACTTTAAACCTAATTTTAAGCGTGAGGGGCATAAGTATGGACATTGAAAAGGGGCAGAAGATTTCCATCTCATAGTTTTACATAATTTTTTTGAATCATTTGATAGGTAAAACGGGTGGCTGAGATTAACTCCTTACTTTTTCCCTCAAGTGATAAACTTTACAATATATATGGTTATATATTGATACACAATCTATGTAAAAAAATTACACAACCCTTCTTTTAAATCTAAAACCTAAAACCCTATCTCTAACACCCTAACTTCTAAATCATAAACTCTAAACCATAAACTATAACCCTAAATCTTAAATTCTAAACTATATAACTTAAACCCATAAACTCTAAATACTATACTAAATTCCTAACATCTAAATTTGACAAGTACATATAAACTTTAGTTTACACGGATTGTGTATCAAAGTTTTTCTCATATATATCGCAAATATAATGATTTTCATATTGCATATTTTATATTATTTATTTTTAATCTCATTATTTTTTATAATTATTTGCCAAACTCATAAAATTCTAGTAATAATTTAATTACTTTCTAACATTATTATTTATCCAAACAAAATACTCATAAATGCTGGCATTTTTAAATTCTGTTGTGAATAAAATAAAAGAACAAGAAGAAGAACAAGAAGAACAAAGAGATGAGAGAAAGAGAGAGATTTGTATTATTCTCAAATATAGACTTGTATACAATGCCTTCAATGAATCATCTATTTATAGGCCTAAGAAGTACATAATACATTAAACTCTAATTCATAGAGATAATATTCCTAATAATAAATAAATCAAACTCCTTTGATAAAGTTCTAATCATGATAGACATCCACATAGATAAATATTCATAACACTCCCCCTTGGATGTCTACGAAGATAATGTGCCTCGTTAAAACCTTACTAAGATAAAAACCCAGTGGGAAAAAAAATTCTTTAGTGAAGGAAAAAGAGTACACACATATTTGATACGCATAACATATTGCCTCATTAAAAACCTTACCAGGAAAACCCATTGGGACAAAACCTCGATTAAGGGAAAAAGAGTGCAACGCGTATTTACTCCCCCTCATGCAAACATCACAGAAGATCTTTGAATCTTCATAATTTAATCTTGAATATCATTTTTCTAAAGATCGCGAGGGATGAAACTTTGGAGTAATATGTTTCATGATGTATCCACTTTCAAACTGAGATATACATCTTGCGTTATCTTCACACAAGATAGCTTTTATCATATCTTGTAAAAGTAAATCCACATATCTTTTGGATATGTTGGGTCAATAGTCTTAGTTAAACACATTTTTTGGCTTGCCTCATGCATAACAATTATTTCTACGACATTTGAGGAGGCATCAACGAATGTTCGAAGATCTAAATGTAATGATCTTTGTATATTCATAGATATTTTTTGACCAACTAATATATAGTGCTTCAAGACCAAGAAAAGATATAATTATCTTTATTCACATCCAACAATCTTACAACTATTGGGATACTCAATAGACATGCTTTATTCATATTGAATCTTCTTTAGGATTCTTTCAGCTTATGTATATTCATAGACAAAAGAAATATATAAAAATGCTCGATCTTCAGGTCGAGATAAACTTGATGTCAAGATTCAAGTACTTGTATTGAAAGTACTTCACGAGTTTCCAATTTGAAGCTCTTTAGGAGTTCTAAAATTATCAGAATGGATCTTGATCCAAACTCCTTTATAAAATACATAAGAAAATCTGATCATTCTTATGGTATTTTCTCAATTAGTATTCACTAAGGCGATTATACCAAATGCACCAAAATATTCATGAGACATGTCTAAATAAATTTCCTCAGAAATTTCCAAATGCTTATAGCATTTTAGATCCTTCAAGAATAAATATGGATCCACAAATAATTAGACGCATGTAAAATTTTCAAAACTGCCAAAGTAATTGCATCCACCATGAAGTAATTAAAACATTTCATAAATCATAGTTCAAGTCGTATTTACGACTACTTATTTGTGCCTCACTTGCATTACACCTTTAGGTGTTTGGACTGCTGGTCCAAATACTTCTATTTTAGAAGTTCAAAGCGTCTTTCAACATTGGCCAATTCAATATCTATACTTCTGGATAGATTTTATACAAGATCCTCGATTTCTTTCTTTACTTCTATAGAAGTATTTTATGTAAAATTGTTTGTAAAATCGTTGTCGACAACTTTCCAATTTTCTGGTTCCATTCTCGTAATGACATAACTCATCGAGATCTCTTCAAGATTTCAATCTTTATTTTAGGTACCTGAAACTCTTATAGAGTTTTATTATTTGTTATGTCTTGGGTCTCTTCAGGAGCACCCGCCTCCAATATATGACCATCTCATATTACTTTCTATTTACGAGAATTTTGATCATTGGAACCATTTCAACCATCATGCTTCAGGCATGATTTACATTCTCTCGCTCTAACATGTAATTTAAACTTAGAGCATTTCAGCTAGTATATGAGACTTAATTACTCTCATTGGGTCAGTAAATATGTCTGGCAGTTGACATGTAATAACATGAATTATCTTATGAACTTCTAGTTCATATACGAGGATCTAGATAATGATAATTCATTTTCCTCTATCCAGCTGATTATTATCTCCCCCTGATGTTGAGAAAAATCATGTCATAAATGATTCTCCAATTAATGTTTAAGAATTTAAACATAAAAGAAGACTCGTACTCAATATATATTCTCAACCCTTTTTATTTACCCATTTTGTGTGTTGTGGTGGAGCAATTCATATCGCACATTCAAAAATCATAAAATGGGAAATGTATGGTTTCTGACCAAAAACCAATCATAACGGGGAGTTTATTATAACTCGTTGGCTTGATGCGTATAAGTGTTGCTATATGGAAACACCATATAAATAATAACTCTTTTGTTCTCATAGTTTAGCTATTAAATAGGAGGCATCCAATTGAAATTTTGCTAAACTATATTTTTCATAATCAATAGGCTTTGTAACAACTGATATAGCCTAAAACATAAACCCACGAGCTTTTCAAGACGAATAGTCTAACTGCATAATCTGAATCTTTTTAAAATCAATCTCACAAACTTCTGGTTGTAAGTCGATAAAACAATGTAGATGCATCTACTAAAATCATATAAAACTTTCCACATTTGTGGATATATGGGCCCATATTTCGTTCAGATATGCAAGACATACAGTCTTAACTTCAGTACAAGAACTTTAAGTTCTAATTCTTTTGGTAAGTGGGATCATCTATATACTTTGAGAACAAACAACACAAGAACTTCATGTTCTTTTAGTAAGTGGAATTTAATCAATTCCTTGAAGCAACACAAGAACTTCACGTTCTTTAATAAGTGGAATTTAATCCATTCTTTTGAGAATAAGCACCACAAGAACTACAGGTTCTTTTAATACATGTGCATGTAAATCTCAATAATTTCTGCACCATTATTGATCAGGATTGTAACACCCATGTTTTGAGCCTAGGAGTTAACCGAGTTTACGGTTCGAGTCAAATAAAACTTAATTTAATCAATTCAACCTAAGTAGTGACCTAATTGAGCTTTAGTAAAAAGGGGAGGACCTAAGTTGTAATTAGACCCAAAACTTTCCAAAGCAAGACCACTTTATAGAAAAAGTTGTCATCTTCTTTCTCACCCTCCCTTTCCAACGTGTATGGCCCTCTCCCATCTTTCAAAGTCTCCCAAAAACAAGCTACTATTCCATTGATTTTGCTACTTGATTTCAACACCATTTTAAGAGGTAAATATGTTTTCTTAATCTCCTCTTTATCCTCTATCTATCTATGGTCTTGGATTTCAAAAACATGGAGTTTTGAAAATTAGGGTTTATATCAAAGTTTGGGTTTTAAGGGGGTTTTCCAATTGGTTTTAATAAATTGTGTTGAGGTTTTGTTTAATCATAATGAAATACACATTATATATCAATTTGGTTGAGTTTTGATCAAAATTCGTAGTAGGCTCTTAGGGCAAACTTTGAGGTATTAAAACTTGGGTTTTTGGTGAGTTTTAGGTTGAAAACTAAGGGTTGATGGTTAGGGTATATTAGGAGGGTGGTTTGGGATGTTTTGGAGGTCATTTGGGTGTTTGGAAATGGGTGTTTCAGCCAAGGGTTGTTGGAGTACGAATTTGAGATAATTGGGGGTTTAATTTGGTTGGAAATTTTGGATGTAGTTGGTTTGAATTCAAGGTTATGTGATTATTGAATATTAGCATTGATTTTGGTTATCGGTTGTGTTTTTGGTTGGCTAGAAGCAAGAGGGACCGTCGGAGAAGCTTTGGAACCGAATCCGGGTTTGTAGGAGGATTGTTTCGATTTGCTATGGAAGGGCGGTGAGTGGTTTCAAACTTGTTTTAAAGTTTGGTTCGAGTATGTGAAGTGTGTGTGTAAAGTGTGCGTGGTAGGCCACTTCTAGTTAATTTAAGTTGTTGATTTAACCGTTGATATTTATGAATGCCATCGTGCTTGCTTAATTGTGCTCTTGAGATTTTGGTAAATTGGTGCATGTATATATCATGAGGTGAGCATATGTGATGAGCATGAGTATGGTTGATGATATGTGGTGTGGTAATAATAATTGGCACTAAAATAATTATCGGTTGTAAATGATCGATCATTAGGATAGTGTGCACACAAATTGAGTCAAAACGTACGTGGCCTTGATGGCGTTAAGTCATCAAGGAGGAGTACGTTGATGTAACATTCCACCGGAAGTTTTTATTTATTTCTACGGGATGATGAGTGGAATCCCACCCGTAGGGCATGTGGCGATGAGTGGAATCCCGCACATGCAAGGTCCGGTGATGAGTGAAATCCCACCGAGGTAAAGTGTTGTTGAGGTTTAAATCTGCACAATCGGGGTAATTAAAGTGGCCAATTAAATTTGTTCATGTATTGTGACATATGATGGTGATATATGATTGTGGTATATGGTGTTGTTGTATGATGTTAATATTGATGTTAAGCTTGATAGGATTGAGAGACCATATATGCCACTTGAAAGACTAGCTAGGTCTACTTGATTATATGCCTATGCTTGATGTATGTAAGATTAGGATTTAACATGCTTGAACTCTGCATTGTTAATGTTTTTCGTTTTAGAGCACCCTCACTAAGCTATCAGCTTACGCTCTCAATGTTCAACAATGCAGATCATTAGCGTGGTGTTAGCTCGAGGCAAGGCAAGAAGGGTTTTCCAAGTTTTGTGGCTCAAGTACGGTTATCAATTTTGTATTAGCTAGCAATGTGGCAAAAAGGGGTTTTTGTATGAGCCTTGTATGACTCTTTCAAATGATGTTGTTTTAGATTGATTATGGATTGTAAGCATGTAATACTATGATGAATGTTGGTGTGTATGATGGTATGCTTTAGGATGTTTAGGTTGCCTTGTGTATGAGTGCAAACCTCTTGTGATTGACATTTGCCTTTAAGACCATTTGAGCTTTTATGTATGTACAATATTGCCTAAATTGCTCTTTAATTAGAATGTTATGTATGAATCCTTTAATCCATGTATGGATGATTCCTTTGGCTTAAATATGTGTGCTTACATGTTTGTATATGCTTAGGTGAGTCGAGAAATGCATTTAGAGTCGTGTTGGGGTCGTTTAAGTTGAAATTTGAGGAATTGCAGTGCAGGGCGTATCGATACGCCTCAGGACCGTATCGATACGGTCTTGCCCAAAGGCCTCAGATTTTGCCTGGCGTACCGATACCCTAAGGGTATCGATACCCTCCAAAGTTACTGGAATTTGGAGATTTGAGTGAGAGTAAAGCGTACCGATACGGGGTTCCCGAGTATCGGTACGAGTCTACTCTGTTGACCAAGAAGGGTTGACTGATAAGGGCGTATCGATACGCTCAAGGGTTGTATCGATACAGACTTCTCGTGGTTGACTTCTTGGATTGACCTAGACAGGGCGTATCGATACCCCTAGCTAGGGTACCGATACGGTCTGCCCTGTAAGCTTAAAAATGGACTGTTTATGCATGGTCGTGGTTCGAATGTGTTCTCCTTTGTATGTTTCCGCTGTTGTGAATCACTTAGGATTTAACCATCCTCTAGACAAGATTAAAATAAAAAGAAAAAATATAGGGTTGCTAACCGAAGGGAACCTTAACGGGTTTCACTCAGTTTTCCCCGTGTGGCCCACTCGGACCGGTCATCCGGCCAGACCGGGACGAGGGGGTTACAAGGATGGTCTAACCGATCATGCCAACTATATATATGTGTGTATATATCTCTGAATTTGTAAACTTATTGTTTACCATAACATGTAATTCAATCTTACTCGTACATGTCTAGTACGACCATCAAAATTGTTCCTTTAAATAGGAATATATTTAGCTCTTTCGGAGCTTTCAATTGAAATTATCTTTTGGTAGCAATATATAGCTCTTCTAGAGCTTTCAACTAACTTTTTGGCTACCAAAACTTATATCTATATTGGCTTATTTCAAATGCCAATTGATAACATATGTTATCTATAATTCCCAAAGGGATAGTTTGTGAACTCATATTACTCTCTTTATGACTTTGACGAGTATAACGCACTGTAAATATGGAATAAAGTTCCATTTGACAATAACATATTTGCTCAACCGAGCCTTTTGTGATATTAGTACTTTCGGATATAGTACTCACATTATTCCCTTGTATTTTAATCGAGAAATGCATAATTATGCACCTTTCAAAATGTGCTTTGTTTCATTTACTTCAGGTAATGAAAATATGTACTTTGTATCATTCACTTCGAGGAATGAAAAATATAAAATATAGCACATCATATCAAGTCGATTATCTATCAGAGATAAACTTTCAAGTGCTCTTTCGAAGCATTGATATTTTAGTACTTTGAGAAATATTACTCATATTTCCCCTTGCATTTAAATGGGAAAAATATTTCTTATGCTTGAGTACAATATGAGTACTTGCATTATCTACTAGGCATAAATAGCCACAATTCTAGGCATAGATAGCCACAATTCATTGTATATTTTATTCCGGAAGTAATCATATTCTTCAAATAATAAATTAACATAAAACATAAATAAATAATATGTGAAATAAATAAACATAAAGCAAACTAACATAAATAAATAATAAATAAAATGAATTAACATAAAAAAATAAAAAAACCAATTATTCCTGTTAGAGATTATAAGGGAAATAAAATAAATGGTAAATTATTCCCTTCAAGGGTGATGAGAAAATTAACAATATCCGATTGAGTTGGACCAATAACGCCATATTTATTTTCGCCATAAACAAATTTTGTTTATATTTTATTTCATTTATCATTCATGATTATGGATAAAGTCCATAATACTTTGGCGTTTGACAAGTACAAAACCAATGGTTTATAACATCACATTGGTAAAATGATTTTACTTCCTTAGAATGATCTTTATCACTCTTGTCATCCTTATAACTTCGCTACCAGCGGGTAGAAGTATTCTTAAAACGACTATATTTTTCATGTGTATATTCATAGCCTCGACCACGACCACAACTTTTAATGTGATCTTTTTTATTCCTTCCATAATATAATCTCACATTCACTTCAGGGAATGGAATAGAGCTAGTGGGTCTTTGAAACCTTTTTCACATATCCTTATCACAGAGAACAAAGATTTAATCCTCGTACGCGGCATTGTTAAACCTGTCCACAAGGTCCTTTAAAAACCTCCTTTGAGACCAGTAGCCTCGCAGAACGGGATGTCCAGCCAATTATACTTGGATTATATCGAAATTATGTCTCTAACTGAATAATGATTTATCATGTTTGCATTCACTTCAGGGAATGAAACAGATCCAATAATCGCATGGAATAAACATCATGCTTGCATTCACTTCAGGGAATGCCCCATCATTGATAATTGCATGGAATAAACAACATGCTAGCATTCACTTCAGGGAATGCCCCATTATTGATAATCGCATGGAATAAACATCATGCTTTGCATTCACTTCGGGGAATGCCTCCCATAAAACTTTTTGGATCAAGAAGAATTTTCGTAACTTGAAATTGGGAGAAGTCTATGGTCGAGTTTTTCGACGAAGGAGAAATATTGCTTTCGAGCAAATATAGACTTTATAATAATCTTCTTGTAAATTCAAAATCATCATGATTTATCGCACTTTAAAATAATAATATAAAGAATAAAAATAAAACCAAAATTTACCGATATTGATTTTTCTCTCGTGGACAATGGAGACATAGCATGTGACCGAGATAGCTTCTCATAGTCCCTTTATATCACATCTCTTTCCAAGCCATTTAAGCATATCATGTAAAACTCAAAACACAGTTAAAAATATTATTTTTTACCAAATAAAATGACATAAATAATAATATGAAAAATATCAAATATAATCATATAAGTAAAAGTATGAATAATCATACCGCTAATTAACCCTTTTAGGAACAAGAGAAAACACACGTAATTTACACCAAACGCAACCTCTTCGTCTCTATCGATTCGTCTTTTGGTTTGTGAGAAGCCATAAATTTATCTCTTTCCAATGTTCAAATAAAATCAAACATACTTCCAAAAATTTCAAAAATTAAAACCAAATTAAAATATAAAGAGAAAGACAATCGGTAACTAAAAAAAATAAGGAGAGAAAAAAAACTTATCTTTGATTCATTCTATAATCGAATTCTTCTCGGTAACTTCTTTTGAATTATAACGATGAAGACCTCAGTTGATTAGAGTCTCGTGCTGATAACGTGTTGTGAATAAAATAAAGAAGAACAAGAATAAGAACAAGAAGAACAAAGAGATGAGAGAAAGAGAGAGATTTGTATTATTCTCAAATATTGACTTGTATACAATGCCTTCAATGAATCATCTATTTATAGGCATAAGAAGTACATAATACATTAAACTCTAATTCATAGAGATAATATTCCTAATAATAAATAAATCAAACTCCTTTGATAAAGTTCTAATCATGATAGACATCCACATAGATAAATATTCATAACAAATTCAACATTTTAAAATGCTAACATTTTTAAAATTTTCAATATTAAACTTTTGACAATGCCCATACACTTTATAAATAAAACGTTTAAACTCGAATTTCTTAATATGAATATCATTTATTTTTTACTAGAATCATTTGTTATATTATTTGGTTTGATAAGTCTGGACTATACACATTCTTTCCTATATTTAGAAGTGAAAAGAATTTGCAAAGATGAAACCTAAGATTAATGTCATTTAAGAATCGAATAATGAATTTTGTCATTTCATATGTGATTAAGTCGACCACTATACTCGTTTCTAATTCAAAATACTTTAATTTATTTAGTGAAATATTGTACACAAAATACACTAAGTGGGTCCAATTTATTCATTGTTATTATAACATCTAAAGACTTCTGATTATTAACAAATAATATTTGTTTTGGATTTCACCATGAGACAAGAAAAAAACTAGAAATATGAATCGTCGTGCATAAAAAAATGCTATTGGTCAATTTCATGACCCAAGTGGTCTGCAATATTTCTGTTCATTCTGTGTCATCTACTTCGATCACTTCTAAAGATCGCATTTATTGTCAGCAAATTGAATTTTACGACTTCACCAAGAACACAATTATAAACAGTTAGGGTCGGACAAAATTCGACTTAAAAAAATTAAATTATTTGATTCGATTTAATTTGAAAATATTTGACTCGTTTTGACTCGTAATTTTATAAACTCGTCTTGACTTTAAAAAAATTAAAATAAAGTTTGAGTAATAAAATAGAAATTCCAATAACTCAAGTAACTTGGAATTTTTAGTATTTAGTGACTCTGTTTTCAAGTTCGAGTTGAGTCACTCAGTTCTGTCTAATATGTATTTGTGTATATATATATTACATATGAAAAAATATGAATAAATATACATGTATTGTATATGGTTATAAAAAAGCATTTAAAATGGAACTAATTAGGATCATAGTATTATAAATGCTTACAATTAAATTTGAACAGAAACCGAAATAACTTCACTTGATTCAACTCGAAAAAAGTTTCACTTAAAGTTTGAGCTATAAAATAGGACTCCTCAACTCGACGAACTCAAAATTTTTTAACTCAACTCGAATCAGCTCGATTGAATGTCCACTCCTATTCACAACTTCACGTGCATTAATTCTGCAAAACCACTATATAAACCTTTGCTTTCTTTCAGCATTTCTCATCATTCCTTCTTCTTTCTTACGAAGCAACAATGGCGAAACTCGGCATCCTTTTCTTCATAGCCGTCGTTTTCGTTCTCGGCTTCTCTTACAGGGAAGTTGTTGCAGACTCAGGGACTGCCACCTTCTACACTGCTCCATACGTTCGTAAGTCTCCTTTTGCCTTACTTTGTAATTCAATTTTATGATTAGTGTTTAGTAATTGATATTTTGGGGTCGAAAATTCCAGCGTCGGCTTGTTACGGATATGAAGACAACGGTGTGATGATCGCGGCGGCCAGTGACGCGATATGGGACGGCGGAGCAGTTTGCGGGAGACGATACAAAGTGAAATGCAAAGGGGCGACCAACGATTCCCCTCATCCATGTAGAGGAAAGGAATATATTGTGGTGAAAATAGTTGATTATTGCCCATCTGGTTGTCAAGGCACCATTGATTTATCACAGGAAGCTTTCGCTGCAATAGCCGATCCGGACGCCGGAAAAATCAAAATATACTTCCATCAGTATGTTAATCTGATGATCAATTCGATAAACTTAATCAATTTAATCAAATCACTCATTGTGTTATTTTCTCGGATGCAGGGTTTGAAGAATTGGCTGCTGGAATATGACATCTCCCCGGTGGATATGTGTTACATTTCATCTTTTATTTTCAAAGTGAATCCTTCGTGTGTGCACCACAAATGATATCAATGTAATGAAAAATAATAACTTGAGTGCCAATCAACTGTATGACTCACTATTCAGCAATAAATAAATGGAAGGATCTTTACCTAATTGTTAAGTTAATCCTGGCTTTGTTTATCCCATCTATATCCGGCTTTGTTTTTTCATGATTTTCTTCTTGTCGTATTTTTCGTATTTCAATCGATTTGTAGATATGAATCGTCAGTATGCTGTTTATAATATTTGACTTCAATTTTTGAGAGATTTAAAAAGAAATAGAGAGAGAAAGGGGAGATAATTTGAGTGTCGACAAACATAATCTATTGAATTTTTCCAACAACAAAAAAGAGAGAGAGAGAACGGGGGTATGGTACCACCTATTATAATAGGTGATATCTACTTATTCATCCAATGAATTTTCTAAAATAATAATAATAATAATTTTAGATCCATTTATTGGTCTAATAGCTTAAGAAATTTATATTACTTTATTTTGTATGAGTTCAAATCTCAGTATAAGAATATAATACATCTCTATTTAATAAGGATAAATATTCTATACACAGGTGGTGGAAACTAAAAGTTTTTACAAGCGCCTTAGTTTTAGGGTATAAGGAGTTAGTTTAGGGTATAGGGTTTAGGAATTTAGATGTAGGGGTTAGAATTTATAGATAGTTGTTTCAATTTAATGTTTAAGGTTATAATTTAGGGTTTATATGTTAAAACCTATATCCTCACTATATTACCTTAAAAACTAAACCCTAACCTATAAACCCTAAATTATAACCCTAAACCTTAAATTGAAACAACTATCCCTAAATTCTAACCCCCTACACCTAAACCCCTAAACTTTATACCATAAACTAACTCCTTATACCTTAAAACTAAGGCGCTTGTGGAAACTTTCAGTTTCCACCGCCAGTGTATAGGATATTAATTCATTTAATAGAAGGAAATAACATTTTTTATGAGAAAACAAAACAGAAAGAGTTGTAGCTTCATTTTCTTTCCATGGATTCTAATTACACCCTCTATTATAAGCTTGAACCCTTCCGCAATTGGCTATCACCACCGCGCCACTTGAGGTCGGAGGTGAGTTGTGGCCCGCCCACGATGGTGTTGTATGTGATTGGTGTTGAGTGTGCAAAAGTTCTATATTTTACCCCATATTTCTGCTGCATTCAAGCATAATTCATTGCATTTAGGTAAAGTTTCACATATACATCACATTTAGATAAAATGACACAGTTTCTACTGATTTTGCTACTTTTTCAGGTAGTTGTTGTGGTAGACTCAAGACAACGAAGGACCAGAGCTAGAACACAAGACTTGAGTCGAGAAGAAGGACGCTGCCGTGGCAGCCATGACGACAACAATGGTGAAGGGAAAATTGAAGTGGAGCCCGACAGATAGAGGAATTCAAGCCGGTCTGTCGTAGACCACTCCTATATTTTTCTGAGCCCTATAGCAGAATGATGGCCAAGCCCAAAGTTCAAGGAAGAAACCCAAAGCAAGAAAATAGGACGAATTAAAGGCATCTGCTCATAAGATTTAATCTTAATTAGAGTAGCACTTTAGTTTGAACTTGTAATCTTACCTTATTAGAAAACTTGAACCGAAGGCCTATATAAAGGCATGCAATTCGACCTAGGGAAGGATATATCATTCTCTAGCCGTCTTCCCCAAAACCCTTGTCGTTTTCCCCCTTCTCATCATGTTCTAAACTTTCCCTAGGGCTAAGGGTTGATTCTGTAAAGTAGTTGCAAGGATTGTACTATTTTTAGGAATTTTCTGTTCATTGAAATAAAACTTCAAGTTTGCTTATTCTGGTTTCCAACATCTTGCAAGAGTATCGGGAGAGCATTGTGAGATTATCTATTTACTTAATATCGGGAGAGTTAAGTATACGAAAGGAATAAGTGCGGGTTCTCCAGTTTATGGTTGAACTATCTAGGACCTAGGAATATGACGAGGTTAAGTGGCTAAGGAAGAATTCAACAACATTGGTGTTCACCCTTTGATTAACGCCGAGAGGTATCATCCGAGAAGTGTCATCAACAGTACTTGGACCTAGGGATAGGACAAGTCACAGCAGGGATTCTTGCCAAGCTTGAAGTACAGAGTTGTGTGATCGCTGTCGTAACAACAACAGACTGCTGCCGCAACAGGTGATGCCGTGACAGGGACGACGACAGAACATGAGTTCTTATACAGTGCAACATCTTCACTATCGAGCATATCAATACCGGCCTATTTCTTAACTCTGAAACTTCGTTACCTTATATTCAGTATTCTTCAATATTATTTCTCAATAATTTAAACTCTTTTCTTTCTCTCTTGTGCAGCAATCCAAGGATAAAGCTATTTCCAGTCCCTGTGGATTCGACATCCGATACTTTGAGTATCACTTTACTACTTGCGTCGTGTACACTTGCACTACATTGCGATAGGACTTTTGACACGCAACAAGTTTTTGGCGCCGTTGCCGGGGACTGACAACATATCTTTACCCTTACTTTTACTGCACTTTCTTTCTTTTTAATTTTTCTGTTTTTATTGGGATTGTTTACCCTGTGCTTTTCACAAGGTTTTTCGTTTGCTTATGTGCAGATCA
Source organism: Hibiscus tridactylites (assembly GCA_958450335.1). NCBI lineage: Eukaryota > Viridiplantae > Streptophyta > Magnoliopsida > Malvales > Malvaceae > Hibiscus > Hibiscus tridactylites. The sequence goes on from OY288281.1 coordinate 75,180,876, forward strand.
AGATGAGGCAAAGAACCTGAGTACAAACTAGATCCTGAAATCGAACGTTCGTGCAACCTCAGGAACTGAGTCTGCCTTTTGATAGCCAGAAACGATTATCTTGAGGAACAACTAGAAGCAATGCATAACGAGGTAAACAACCCGAGGAATCCTGAAGATCCTCCTATCGATGAAGGGAATGGACGGCCTGCTGCCGAGGCTGCACGTCGGTCCTACCGTGATTACATGATCAATGATCATGTGGAACTGGAGACCACCTTGCCAGACGTGGAAGCTGAAAATTTCGAGCTGAAACCTGTGATGTTCAGCATGATAAATTCCGTTGGCCAATTTAGTGGTGCTGCTACAGAGGATGCTCGAGAACATCTGAAAACGTTCCAAGAAATCTGTGGATCGTTTAGACTACCAGGAGTAAATTTGGAGATACTGAGGCTTCAGTTATTTCCTCATTCACTTAGGGACAGAGCAAAAACTTGGTGGAATAAACTAACACCGGGTTCAATACGAACTTGGGCAGATCTCACTCGTGAATTTTTATCTTGTTTTAATCCATCCCATTTATCTGAGCGATTACGTAATGAAATTGCTACTTTTTAACAGGAAGATGACGAGCCAATGCACGAGGCATGAGACAGGTTTACCACTCTTCTGAGGAACTGCCGGATGCAAGGATTCCCCGTATGGAATCAAGTCATAAAATTTTACAATGCTGCCAACATACACACTCAGGTGAAATTTTGTACTTGTCCTTCCTTTGATGGTTGTGGGATTGAATCCCTATAGGTGCAAGAGATTTCAATCCTTGTTTTTATTCGTTTAATGGGATGGTAACACGTGTCACCACCTTATTGGTTGGAAAAAAACATTATAAAAATATCATATTGACTGCTAACTAGAAGAGAGGAAAGAGAAAAAATAATAAAAATGTAATGTTAGCTTTTCCGTTAATTTTAAACGGTAGAGGTATCAATTTAAAAATGAAATATAATGTTAGCTACCATTTTGCCAGAAAAATAGGTGGGATACGAAAATAGGAACACGAAAATAGGTAGAATACTAAATATGCAGTTATCCCATATGAGAAGGAGTGAAGGACGGGCGTGTGAGAGTTACTTGCGACGCCATTTGATTAAATTGTCGTCGCAAAAGATTTCTATAATCGGCAGTGCCGTCACAGTGCTTTTTGCTTTTCAAGTTTTGGTGTCGCTCAATTTACCAGACATGAGGTGTGAGAGGTTTCCTTTGGCACGCCAACCAGGTCCTCCCGGTGAGCCAGGTCTGCACACACCGGCAGTACCTGAAACATGTAGATTTAAAAGTAATATTATTTAAGTTAAAAAAGATTTTTCTAAAAAAAGAGTAAACTATATAAATAATCATTGAACTTTTAAAATTTCTAATATAGTCATTAAATTTTTAAATTATTTTCATTACAGTCACTATATCAACTTTCGTTAAGAAATATTGACAAAGCACGTTAGGGTCATCTCCCCCCCCCCAAAAAAAAAAAATCTTAAGTTTGTCAAACTAATAGCAGACTCTAACTTCCTTCCGTCCGCACCATCACCCTTCGATGTTCTTCTGATCGTCGTCACCACTCAACTCAACATCCACCATTTTCTTGCTACAAAATTTATCAAAGTGAAACGTCGACCTAATGAAGAGAAATTTTACTTGTAAAAATTTAATGTCAACCACAGGAATTAGAACGCAGGGCGATGATGGTGTAGACGGGGTATGAGGTTGACGGCTGGCAGGGATGGGCTAGGGGAGGACGCCGCCCTAAAAATTTGAAATTCATGTATGATTTAGACTTTTTTTAGAAAATTTCTATGTATTTCCTATTGAAAATCTATTTTTGCCTTCCTAAAATTTTATAATTTCGTCCCCCTAACATAAAGTTCTGCTTCGTCCCTAGTGGTTGCTATTAGTTTAACAAGCTTAAGGTTTTTTGGGAAGAATATGACCCTAACGTGCCACATCAGTGTTTCTTAACACAACTGACGACAATGATCTTAATAAAAGCAAATTAAAAGTTTAGTGACCTTATTACAAGTTTTAAATTGGAGCTCCCTTGTAAACGATTTAACTATTTCTTATCGTTTTTTAATTGAAACGTTGATGGATTTATGAAAACTAAATGTAAATTGGGCTAAATCAAGTCAAAACTTTCATGTTTACGGGTTGGGCTTGAGGCCCAAATGTGACGTCGGGTTTAGGGCGTTACATTGAAACAATGTTAAAACAAAATAATTAAATGTCATTAACATAAAATTATGCTTTTTTAAAGGATTTGATCATGTATTGTTGGATTAAAATCATCAATTGTGGGTACATATGTAAAAATGTATGATGCTATTATAAAGTATGAAACAAAATCAAGTGACCAATTATGTTAGGTGTGTCATGGGTATTAAAGTGTTATGAAAATAAAAGTGTAGATACCGTAAGATATATTTATAATTCAATGAGGGGCAGAGTTATAAATATTTAATAGTTTGATTTAATAATCAACTATATAAAGAGGTAGTGGTCCCAAGAAATAGGTTAATTGTATTACTGGAATAAAAAGTGCTATCAGTGTATATATTGCTTAAGTTTTTATCGCACGAGCATTAGGGTACTTCGGTTTCTTATTACTTGAATTCATTTGGTATATATATTTGGATTATTGGTTCTAATAATTTATGATAATTAAATATTTACTTTACTGATTCATAAATTTTAGGATTTTATTTTATTCTATGAATCATAAAACTTGATTGTTTTATGTAGTTCACATCGTGCAAAACCTGATTTTTTTATATTAGTTTTTAAGTTGTTCGATGAAAATAATTATCTTTTGATCGGCATATATCTTAATGAAGACGGATGAAATAAGCAATGTTCGAAAATCAAACTATTTTCTGGTTATCATAGAATTAGGAATACAAGTCTGAGTGATATCAGTAGCATGAAAATTACTCATCATGCCACCAGACTTGTTTTTTTTTCACATTATGCTTAATATAGTTACATAGATTGGTTGTGCAAGTTACAACATGTGATTAGTTTCATTTAAATGATTATTGTGTTTTTTGTTTGGTATTGATATATACAACATGTCATTAATATTCATACAAAAGGAAAAATGGAAGCAGCGGAAGCAACGACAACGACGACATCAAGGAAACAAGTTTTCACCCTGTACGTGGAGAACATTCCAGAAGCTATGCAATGGAAGGGTTTGTGGCATGCTTTTGCAAGACATGGGGATGTAATCGATGCATACATAGCGGGGAAGCGGAGCAGAGGAGGAAGAAAGTTCGGTTTTGTGAGATTTGGGAGTAGAGATGATGCGTTGAGAGCGATAGAGAGATTAAACGGGTTTGTTTTATACGTGTTCCTGCTTTCAGTCTCTATGGCCAAATATAAGACGAGGATGAGGATGCAGGAGAAGATTAATCAGGGGAATATCGGGTTGAAGGATTGGGGGATCCGTACTAGCAAGGTGGAAACAAATGGTGTAAAAGCAAGCTATCAAGGAGGGGAAGAAATTAATAAAAAGATGGAGAAATCCCAAAAGGAAAAAGAGGTGCAGTTCAGTGGTAAGGGAGTAGAAATAAAAAGAATTTCGGGTCATGTTGAACAAGAGGACCTGTGGAGGATGAAACGTTGTCTCGTGGGAGAGATGAGCACTGTGTGTTCCACAAATAGCATTATGGAAAGGCTACACAAATGGGGTCTAGGTGAGATCAAAGTCCAGAGTATGGGCGGTAAGTTGTTTCTTCTCGCCTTCGAGGATGACGAGTTGTTCACAATGCTGGAGGATCTGAAAGAAATTTTTGTCAAGGTGGAACTATGGTCAGAAAAGATGACAGGTTCGGATCGGGTAACTTGGTTAGAAGTGTCAGGTATACCCTTACATTGCTGGAACCATGTAACCATTAGGAGAGTCGGGAAAGTCGAAGCCTTTGGCGAAAATGTTAACCATTCGTTAGATTGTGCAAAGGTAACGGTGCTGGTTTCTACCAACGTTACGAAAAAGATTGAAATTGAGGTTGGCAACCTGATCTACGCAGTCAGAATTGAGGAGATTGGGTATAAGGATTGGGGGAAAATACAAAGTGAAAAATTGAAGGAAAAAGCCAGTGAAGCTAGAAAGACAAACTGTGAAGAAGAAAGCCAGTCGAAATCGGAATCTGCGGCGGAGGATTCCTTTGAACAACCGTTGGAATGTCCAAGCATTAACCATGCAGTTGAGAGAGACGTGATTAATGCGATATGCATGGGAAAAGAGTATAATGATAGATGCCTTCTTGATAGACGTGTTATGGATGGAGTGCTAGGGGATTTAAGTCTGATGGGCAACAGGAATAAAGTCAGATTTCCAGGTTGTTAAAGAAGGTCAAGGGACAATGGAGGGGAAAGAGCTTGGGAAGACTGGATCGTTAAGTCCAATCAATATGGGCTCAGTGGAAGTAGGGGTGATCAATCTGAAGGTGATGAGTCGACTGCGTTCTTTGCTGAACTAAAAAATAAAAGGAATGAGAGGAGATTCGGGTCACTTTGGGATTATCAAGACAGGGCACTCTCGGATCGTGAGAAGAAGAAGAGAGACAGAGCTTATCGAAGGAATAAATCGAACAATAAGACTGCGGAATCACCGGGGCTCTCAGGGAGGTCACTTTCTGACTCAGACCTAACGGCGAGGTGGGAAATCCTTACAAAGAAAGCGAGGAAGGCTTTAAAGTTGGGGAAAAAGTTGGGTGTCCAGATTGAAGGAAACGAGCAAGCGGCGGTGAGGAAGATGGCGGAGCAGGAATGTTTTTAGGTACGTGGAAAAGGAGGAATCAATTTCAACCTTCTAATATATCGGTTAAAGGGTGCCATAATGAAGTTTGTAACATGGAACGTGCGTGGGTTAGGCAAGAACTTTTTGGAGATTATTTTGTGACTGGTGGAAGGTGATTTGGATTGATACAACTGATGTTGCTTCTCTCTATCAGTTCTGTTTGAGTTCGCCTTTTACAGGGTTAGCTCGTAGCATTTGGCTGATTTCTATGGCGGAAGCGAGTTGGAGTATTTGGATCCATCGTAATGATAGGATTTTCAAGGATAAGATAACTAATATTAAGGATCTGTTGTAACAGACCAAGGTACAGGCATTAGTCTAGGTTAAAGCGGCAAAGAATGGCATGGTAATAGAAGTTGACGAATAGTGGGAGTGCCCATTTAAGTGTGGTGCTGCGAGTGTTTCGTCTTTAAACCAAAACTGGATTCCGCCTGAGCTGGGTTGGATTAAGTTCAATGTCGATGGAGCGAACAAGGAGGGGCGTGCAGGTTGTGGGGCTACTCTCCAGACATATGATGGGATTATTAGAGCCTTATTTTCAGGGTCGTTACAGGGGAAAGGAGCTGACTTTGCTGAGCTAATGGCAGTCCGAATTGCCTTTGATGTGTCTATGGAAGCGGGGTGGTGCCGTAAAGGTGGCCCGATTATCGAATCGGACTCGTAAGTGGTCCTAAGTTGGATTAGTAACCCAACACTTTGACCATGGATTTGGTGGGAGTTGATGTTGGAAATTGATCGAGCACCAAAGCTCGTTGGCAGGGTGCAGTTCTGTTGTATACCGAGACAAAACAATAGGTTAGCGGATGGGTTGGCTAAAGACGGGGTCGACCACAAATTTTCAAGGCTTGGTGGTGAGCTCACCTGCAGGCAACTGGAAACTGATGGAACTTGAACCTGGGAAGAGTTGTTATTTGGGCGCGACTGCAGTGAGTAACGCAATTTTAAGGCATCTAATGGTGGTGTTTAAGAGAATTTTGTTGAGTGTGGATACATATAGGGGATGGACCAAAGAGGAATGGTGCTGCCGCTGCTTGAGCTTGGGGCCGGTTGCAGCAGGGTGGAGAAGGACTTTATGAGAATGAATGGATGAGCGTGGATCGTTCCTCAAACTGAGTAGACAGAAAAGCAAAATTCGTCGTCGAGTTGGACACACAAATGTTTTGTATTGATTGAAAAGAACAGTTTTGAGTCCATAGCAATGGTGGTTCATCTACGAGGAAATTAATCTCAAGGTCTAGAGCATCAAGCTATTGGAGGTTTGTGCTGGTATGTCAAATTGATTGTTACCCATGTAATGTCTAAGGTATAATCGGGTGATTATATGTAGGGGTGATTGGGATTTTGTGCATGTAGGGAAATTTTGTAGTGCTGGTGCTGGAATTGGGGATTTCCCTCGGTTATGGTGAAATTCGTTTTGTATCTCCTGGTTGTGTAGTACTCTTTTCCTCCATCTAGGTTAGAGAGATTTTTAATGAGGCTCACAATCAGGTTTGACATATGTAATTCGATCAATAATAATCATATTTTGCCGAGCAAAAAAAAACATGTCATTAATTTTGTGAAATTTATATTCGATTCAGTTTGATCAAGAATTTTATCTCTTTTGATCATTAGGTTATCATGCATTTTAAGGTTTTATGTGAACACTTTATAAATAATTCATTTATATGATACTTTTGATTTTGACTTTTAGTTAAAAGATTAATGGCTTGAATTCGACTTTAAATTTGGTAAATGCATGCTTAACGATTTTTTTAAGAAACGGTCAAAGTTTTAGGTTTTTCGATTTCTGATAACCCCATTCAGACAACCTTATTTTAGATTATTTCGGAAACTTAAGTTTTATCATAAATTTCAGTTTTGACTGTTACAAATTTTTAAATTTAGATATCAGTATATTTATAGTATGTATATATTTTAAGATAATTTAATTGAAACATTAAGTCACCAAAGTGGCCTCTATTGTGGAAATTATTTTATTTTAAAATATAGAAGGTTTTGTGCATGCAAGTCGGATTATGTTAATATTAATCGACCCAAAGGAAGGTTAATAATTAACATTATTACATGTGCAGCTATGGTAATAAACATGTGATAATTATTCAGTTTTATATGTGAGCAATAAATCGACCCAAAGGAAGATTTTTGTTTGACATGTTCTTATTATCAATGTTTGATTACTGTACCAAGATATCACTTACAAGTTAATGTTTTGTCCAAAGATGAAACATTAATGGAGTGTCCGGTATCTTGGTATGAGGTTTACCTTTATTAAAATTTATTATTATTTTGGTTATCTTTTAAGTTTATTGAAAGATAAAATTAAGACAAATATTTTGAAACAATTAAATTCATATTTTGGCTTCGGATGTCTAGTATTTTAATAGATTAATTGAAACATAATGTCACCAAAGTGACCGCTTTTGTGTAGATTAGTTTATTTAAAACATCAAGATGGTTATGGGTTTTTGTAATTCATGCGTTTATTAATTGGCCCAAAGGAAAGTTAATATTTGGCAGAATTACAACGACAACTGTGGCGATAAACGTGTGACAATTATAAGGTATTTTATGTGAGCAATATGTTAGTCCAAAGATTAGCCTATTGTTTGACATAGTTTATTGTCAATGTTTGATTGCTACAACAAGAGTACCACTTACAATTAATATTACTGTCCAAAGACTTGATATTAATGTTGTGCTTGGTATCTTGAGGGGAACTAGCCAATATTTTAAATTTATTTGTTTACTTATGAATATTTATGTGAGCTTGTTTTTATTTTATTTATTTATTTTTGTTCTATATTTAGGTAATCTATCTTTTTTGTCACAATATCTGTTAATAACATTATACACTAATGTTTAGTGAAATAGTTTCAAGGAATAGAAGAGATACTAACATGTAGTATTTGGTTGTATGAGCATAGACTTTGCACTAAGGAAAGAACATCTTGCACCTCTCATTGTGGTAAGCACCCATAAAAGGTATTTTGAGAGGTGAGATCGTTCGAATTGCATGAGTCTAATGATCATAGAGCACAACACTCTAGATGTCTTTTGAAGCACAAATCAAAAAAGATTACTCATATAAGGATTTCTTTGACGAAATTAAGAAATGTTTTACCCAAAACATTAAAGTTAAGATGACATCATTTATGCATTCTTTGATGTCTATGAAGTATAAGGGTCAAGGAAATGTGAGGGAGTACATTATGAAAATGTTTAATATTGCTTCAAAATTTAAGGCACATAAGATCGAACTTTCTAATAATTGTTTGTTTTTATGGTTTTGGCACCACTTCCTATACAATTTAACCAATTCAAGTTACAATTGTCAAAGTGAGAAATAGACTCTATTTGGGCTCATTTCTCATTGTGTTCAAGAGGAAGAAAAGTTGAAGCATGATAAATGTAAAAGTACTCATTTGATTAGTGCTCATTTAGTTAGTGTCTCTAAGAATTTGGGCAATAAAAGAAAATGTTAGAATAAAATTGCTAAGGGTCCTAGTCAAAAGAAACAACAATAAGTTACAAAGTGTTGATTCTTTTGTATAAGTTAGGACATATGTGAAGAAATTAAACTTCAAAAGCGAGCAACTACTTCGGTTATGTTGAGTGATCCATGGGCTGTAAATCTTATGATCTCACAATTAAGATTATTTTAAGGAGAGATTTATAATTTTTTTAGGATGTTGAGTTTGGAGGGAGAAATAAGATTAGATACATTACTATTGAGGAGGAATTGAATTATAATTTAATTCCTACTTTCACTTTTGTCAATGTTTAGGTTTTCAACCTATCATTAATCAAGAAGTGAATCATATACCTCAGCAAAATAATATTGAACAACTCTCATTCAAGATAAGATAATTGTTTCAGAAGGACAAACTCAACAACCTAAAAAACATGTGTCATTAAAGAGGTCCACGAGGGGAAGAAGAAATACTATTCAAGATTATTATATTATATTTTCTCAAGAAAATAAGGATAACAATGGAATGATAGAAAGTGACTCGATTATTTTTTATTAGACCATAAAAGTTCTAACTCTCAAAAGTGGATTGATGTCTTTCAAGAAGAGTATAATTTTATGCAAGACAATAAAGTTAAGGAACTTGTCTCATTACCTTAAGGTCCAAACCAATTGGTTGTAAATGGATATTTAAAACCAATAGGGATGAAAATGGTAATGTGGATAAGTATAAAGTACGTCTTGTATATGAAGAATATAGTCTAAAAGAAGACATTGATTTTGTAGAGGCCTTCTCTCAAGTTTCATTGAAAGACTCTTCCAGGATAATCATGACGCTTATTGCTTATTTTAATCTTAAGCTACATAAGATGGATGTTAAACTTGTGTTTTTCAATGGCGACATTGAAGAAATGAATTATATGGTACAATCATAGATTTTTTATCTAACTATACAAAATCAATGATATGTAAATTGAAAAAAATTCATCTATGAGCTTAAGTAGGACTCTTATTAATGAAATTATAAATTTCATATTGATTATCTCATTCGGTTTTGAGATAAATTTGGTTGACAATTATATATACTACAAGTTCAGTGGGAGTAAAACCAAGTGATACTCATATTGCTAAAGAAGACAAATTTAGTCTTACTTAATGCCCTAAAAGTAACCTTGAAATTTAGAAAAATTCAAAAGGCTCTCTATACATAAGCTATTGAGAATCTAATTTATGCTTCAGTATGTATACGTTTAGAAATTGTGTACATTGTTGGAATGTTAGACAGATATTTGAGGAATCATACTATGGACCATTGGATAGCATCCAATGGGTTTATGAGATATCTTCAGAAAAAAAATTACATGCTGCCATGTCGGAGTTCTGGTAAGTTAGAGATCATCAAGTTTACAGACTTCGATTCTATTAGAATATTGATGCAAATTTTTTCACATAAGCTGCTAATTTTAGATTGAATAGAAAGACCACTTCAGTTATTTTGTGACAATAAATATGCATTCATTTATTTTATAAACAATAGGAACACTTCAAATTTGAAGCACATAAATATTAAGTTCCTAGTTGTTAAAGAAAATTCAGAGTGGTTGTGTGTGTCTATAGAGCATGTTGGTACAAACTCAATAATTGCGCGCATATTAAGAAACTGTCACCCCAGGTCTTTCACAAGCACACTACTCATGTGGGTGTAATGTTATTTAAGGATATTCAGTTTTAGTGAGACTTTGTAATTTTGAAAAATTCTCATTCGTTTTAGACACAATTTTGGTTACTTTAGTTTAAGGACATTTTAAGATTATTTTCTGCAGAAATAAAGTTCTATTGGTTTATGCACACTCTGAATTCAATAAAGTTTGATCTCACTAAGGTTTAGGAGGACCAGTTGGAAATAGACATGTACGGTTCACATTTCATGTAATTTTCCATGCTACGCATCCATGATTGATTTATGTCATTTGACTATGTTTGTATACGTGACCATTGATGGGTCCAGTCATGATTGATATGGCGAAGACCGCTTTGATCCTATATGGATATAGTTGATGGACGAGATTGTTATAGAATACTTATTATATAATAGTAAAATTTTGAGCTCATAAGGTTGTACATTTATCAGGAAACATATGTTGCCCAAGTGGGAGATTGTTGGATTAAAATCCTCAATTTTGGGCATATATGTAAAATATATGATGCTATTATAAAGTATGACACAAAATTAAGTGACCAATTATGTTAGACGTGTCATGAGTATTAAAGTGTCATGAAAATAAAAGTATAGATACCGTAAGATATATTTATAATTCAATGAGGAGCAGTGTTATAAATGTTTAATAGTTTGATTTAATAATCAACTATATAAAGAGGTAGTGGTCCTCAAGAAATAGGTTAACTTGTATAACTCTTGTCCCCGTCAGAGAGTTTTTACGGCAATAGCTAACCTATCTTCTTGGAAGATCAATACCAAAGATTTGAGATTTCAACATGAAGATTCAAGGTTTTCAATCTATCGATTAATTCATGTACGCTTCCGCTTTCGGTTTATTGTTCTTGATGATTTATATGTTAGATCCTGAGTTAAGTTTCGTATTAATTTATGATTTGGTTCTAACACATATCACTTAAGCCTTACTTCCAAATTTTCGAAACAACTTTAATGAAAATATTGAAAATATTTTTTTTATGTCTTCATATTTTTACTTTCTATAATTTATTTTCTGATATTACAACAAAATGCATTTTTTTTGTTTTCACTTTCTAAGAAAATAAAAACGGTCTCTATTCACGAAACCAAACGGACCCTTAATTTATTATCATTTTATTCTCATGTTTTATAACAGTTAAGAACTTTAATTTGTCATTATCGCCTCTATTTTTTTGTTTAAATATTTTTAAGTTACTGTCAATTTTGAAATTAGTAAGATTAAATCGTAATCTCCCAGATATTTATAGTTTAACCAGTAGAATTTAACTTTCATTTTATTACTATTTATAATTTTAATTAAACCTTAACCTATTTTAAAATTAGTAAAATTAAGCTTGACCTCCATTTTTTGTTTAAATACTTTTTAAGTTATTGTTAATTTCGAAATTAATCAAATTAAACCTTAACCTTCCAAATTTTAAATTAATAGCTTAACAATTAAACTCTTTACCTTCATTTTATTACTATTTCTAGTTCATAGTTATCTTAAAGATTCGGTTGTATTCCAGTTCATATCTTTAAAATATTAACCATAACATTTCCAAAATCGAAGCGTTATTACCCCTACTAAAAACACAAGGCAAGGCTAAGAAGCTCATCTATTATTTTTTGTTATGCTATATTAATGTTTAAACTATCCATAATTTTACGATTTTCAAACCAGAGATAAGTTTTTTTTAATCAAACACTAAATTTTATTAAAATAATGAGAAGAAATATACAAATAAGCATACCTTAAAATACAAAAAATAAACTTAGAAAAATAAAGAGTTTGCAAACATGAATAACAAATTTAAATCTTCTCATAAAACTTTCATCAGTGTTCTTTAAATCAATCACCATAGCGAAATTTTAGAGTGCTCACTGGAAAAGCGCAGATCATTGAATTACTCCAATCAACAAAAAGAGAGAAAAACGTCTTGGTTAACTCCACGAATAACCAAGCCACACAATGTTGTGCGGTAAGATTCAACTATAACATGCACTCGGTTGTAGACTTCTTCAATATCATCGAGCTATAGAGGTGGACAAAAAACGTATCATAACGGCAGATGAAGAACATGCCAAAACAACCGACGAAAAACAAAAAGTAAAAATAAAGAAAGGAATAAAAGTAAAAACAAAAAACAAAAAAAAATCACCGTCGGTAGACAACATAGCCACCACCATTGACCTAAAAAACTTAATTCTTAAGGTAAAATAGCCGCTGCAGAGAAAATATGATAACGAAAGAAAGTGGGATGATTCGTTGGAAGTCTTTCTCTTTTTAAACCAGAGACAGTTATAATAATGTTAATCGAATTAATGTTTAACCTACTATTTTCAATTAAATTATTCAAACTGTACTAAGTATATTGACTATATTTTTTTTATCCAAAAGACATAACAATATTTACGAAAAAGATCGTAAATATTATAATTTGAATTCTTTATAAATGTTGTTTTTCTAGGAAAAAAAACATAAAGCCGATATATGTTTTTGACTGAATAGTCACTTAGGCCTTTTTTGAGTTAATTTAACCCCAACATTTCATTTTAGGTTCAAATAGTTCTTCTATGGATGAAAACTATTAGTCAAATGACAATAAACAACTTGAAATGACTTGACATAATGACGCGTCAGAAGAAAAAATATATTTTATATTTTATATATTTTTATAAAAATATTTTTTGACTGATGTGTCATATCTAAAGTCAGCATCTTTGTCTTTATGGCACTGCTATCGCGGCGTGCACTGTCATATAGGTTTGTCACGTCATTTGAAGCTATTTATTGTTAGTTGATTAACAGTTTTCATCCGCAAATGAGCCATTTTAACCCAAAATAAATCGTTGAGGGTTAAATTGGTTAAAAAATAATATGAATCAAAACGACTATTTGATCAAATAATAGAGATTTTTTTTTGATTTTATGCCAAAAAGATGGAATATGTCTTAATTATCTTTTCAACTTATTTTACTTCCAAAACTTTGCAGATGTGTCTTGGACGTGTTAATGTGTTAGGCGTTAGGTATGGATATAAGATAAGACAGATGGAAAATTAATTACAATGAAGAACCACATTAGTGTTTACAAGAAAAATTGAAAATTGAGCACAAGTTGAATTTTTATTGCTTGAATGATTGGATAGGCTTTCTTGTTGCTTCATTACTATTTGGAGACCCTTTTTATATGTTTTTGGTCTTTTCTAACCATTGGGAGACTTTGGAAGGAGTTTAGAGTCGTTGGAAGCCATTAAAACCAAGCATTAAATGCTTACATGCACAGAGGTTTCAAAACCTTTACCAGACGTTTTGAAACCTTAAGAGGGGATATGTAAAAACAAGCTGTTACAGGGCCAAGGTTTCGAAACCTTTGCTAAGGTTTCAAAAACAGAGGCATTCTGCCCGAAAGTTTTCGAAACCTTATAGGGAAGATTTCGAAACTTTCACTTAAAAAATCTATTTTTGGCTAATTATTGACTTTTAAATGTATATTCAATATTGGTGCAAAGTCAAAACACTTTAAACATATTTTTCAAGTTTTGAAGACTTTAGAATTATTTTTGAAATCTTTAAACAAGTCCAAAACTTTTTTCACATAATTGTTATATCAAAATATTTTCTCAACAATCTCCCCTTTTTGATATAACAAAACTTCTTTGAAAAATTGTTTTTAACAAAAGCTCCCCCTTAATTTTTCACTTACTTCTCCTCTTTTTGTTATATCAAAAATAATTCAAATCTTTATAGTACATAATAACAATGAAGAGTACGTTAAAAAAAGTTTAAGTACAAAACATTTGAAAAATAAAACTCCCTCTAACTAAAGCATTCCATTAAAATTTTAACACAAATTTTGACACTTAAGAGATTGAATTTCACCATTGAATCAAATCAATTTAAAACACAAGAAATTTAATTTATTTAAGACTTTAAAACTTTATGCAAACATATGAATGAAACAATATAATTCATATGCATAGAGCATCATAAAATGTCATGCACTTATAAATATAAATAAGCAATGATGAATGAACATTTATCATCAAAATAGGCAACTGAATGATTTATAATCAAATACATTAAGATTGCAGGTTACCCATCTTCTTCACTTGTGTGACTAGAGCATTTTTATATCTTTGCTTTTCGCGTCATTGCTCCAACACACCTACAAGAGACATTTACTTGATTTTTGGTATCCAAATTTCTTTGGATCCTTTGACATTGGTTTCAATGTCCCTAGTTCCCTTAGGAAGTCATATTTATCTAATCCTATAAGATTTTTTTTATATAGGACAAGTATGCAAAGAATGACCATGGTAATGACAATGTGAGCATTTTATCATTATGGGATGAAATGAATTATTAGAAACAATTTCTTTTTTCTTTTGTTAAGCATTCAAGCATAACTTTCAAATCAAGATTTTCTTTTTTGAAAACTTCATTTCTCATTTTTGAAAACTCTAAATCATTTTTCAAAATTTCATTTTGGTTTTCAAAATCCAATTTTGTTTTCAAAAGAAAGTCATTTTCAAATTCAAGTTTAGAAATTATTTTCTTAAATTTGGAATTCATGGTCTCAAAATTCAAAAATAATTCATCAAAAGCATCTTGTAACTCGTCAAATGTATATGGATTTAATTCACTTGAGTTAGAAGATACCTCGGGCTCATCGAGAGCCTTATCACCATCCACCTTAGGGATTGAGAGGAGGTTTGCACAAGATAAAACACCATATTTATTCTCTCCCTTCTTGTTGCCATAGAGTTTCTCAAGTTTCTCCCGTATTTCTTTGGCACTTTTGCATGTGAAGACTTTCTTGGAAATGTCTTCATTGAGGCCACAAAGAAGAGTGTGCATGGCCTTGGTGTTTAGCTTTGCCTTCGTATTGTTTACACTCCTTTACTTCTTCTTCTTTTTAGGAGCTTTCAAGTATCCATCTTCAATGATATCTCAAACCTCAAAATTGAGAGATTTGATGAAATTCTTCATGATGTTGCACCATTGGAAGTATGTTTCTCCTTCGAAGAACAGAGGACACGAGATAGAGCGACCTTCTTCAAATCTTGCCATTTTCCTAAACGGTGGACTTCGATCAAAGGATCTTTACTCCCGGTTGTGAGACCTTCGATGAAGACAAGGCTCTGATACCAATTGTTAGGCTTGTTGCACGCTCGAATCGATCTCTGAAAATCGTCAAGTGAGTTGAATTTGTTCCTTGGATGAATTGGCTAACCGAAAGAGAGGCAGACAATTTGCACAAGGATTTTAGAGTGATTCGACTACCCAACTGGGTCTACATCCACTACATTAGTGTAGAAACATATATTTTGATATAATAATTGAAAAATGTTTTGGCCTAAATTGAAATGAATTTAAAACATGCTTTTAGTCAAAACAACTTGAAAATAAGTTTGAGAATATTTAAAAAGGTTTTAAAGTGTTTTAAAATGTTTTTAAGTAGCTAAACCTTTGATATTAATGTACTCGTTTCGATACAGGCATAATCTGTATCAATACATTTTGAAACTATAAACTTGTGTTTCGATACAAGCCTTAGTCGTATCGAAATAGCAAGGGTCATTTCGAAACATGCTTACGTGTTTCGATACGCCTACGTGGTAGACACCCCAATGATCAAAACCCCCCAATGACTATTTCCTAGTGGTTTTTTGAATTGCAGGCATTTGAATACGGAATCAAGCGTTTCGAAATGGGGGTTTCGATACAGCCTATGGTGTTTCGAAACGGGATGCTGAATCACACCCAACGGCTAGTTATGAAGAAGGGCGTTTCGATACAGCTACCCGTTTATCGAAACACACATTACTAGAACTACATTTATGGTGGGAAATAAAGTCTCCAACGACTCCAATTCAATCCCAACGGTCCTCAACGACTACAAACTCAATTGGGAGTATAAAAGGGACCTCCAAGCATCAAGGGAAGACTAATGCTTCAATTGTCAACAACTATATGATGAGAAAATTGTCTTAGGGATATAATTGTTAACTCTTTGTATAGACAACACTTGTAAGCCAAAATTGTCAAATTTGCTCAAGAGATTAGGTTTGGGTGAGTGCTAAAGAGTGCAAACATCAACCTTATAAGAGGGAGTTTAGTTTGCTTTTATTCATCTCTTGTATAGAGGGTTTGATCAAGCTTTGCTTTAGAAAGCTTAGATCGTTTGAAAGGGTTTCCTTCTAAGCCAAGAAAAGGGGACTAATCAATTAGTGAATTGATTGGGAAACCCTTTATGAGAGCTAAGGTAGTGGATGCAGGTGCTTGTTTAGAAAGCCTAACCACTATAAATCCTTGTGTTTATTGTCTAATTTTTGCTTCCCACAAATTCACCCAAAATCCAACTTCTCCACCACTTGGCTAGCTAAATCAGTTGAAAGAAATCAATCCTATCAAGCCTAACAATTGGTATCAGAGCAAGGCTCAATCGAATGGGATTAACATCCTATTGAGGCAATTCAGGAAGCTCGATACATCAATTTAATCAACCGGTTGAATGACACAATCCATCGACAAGCCACCATTCTTCGACGGGACCAACTATGCCTATTGGAAGACAAGAATGATGTTCTTCATAAAATCCAAGTATTACAAGCTTTGGGACATAGTTGAAGATGATACATTCGTGCCACAACGAAGAAAAGCGGATTGAAGTGCGGATGATCGCAAGAAGGTGGAACTTAATTGCAAGGCTTTGCACATTCTCTTTTGTGTATTTAGCCCCAACATCTATGAGAAGATGTCTTTTTGTGAACATGTAGAACTAACGTTTTGATATAATAATTGAAAAATGTTTTGGACAAAGTTAAAAAGAATTCAAAACCTTTTCTAAAGTCCAAACAACTTGAAACTATGTTTATGAGATATTTCAAAAGGGTTTTAAGTGTTTTCAAAGCCAAATCCACCAAAACCATCCAGGTGTTTCGATACGGGTCCTTACAGTGGAAAAACTTTTCGAAACAAGTTTCGAAACGGGATTTACTGGATGAGAATTTTTCCTAGCGTTTCGATACGACCTCTGTCGTTTTGATACGCCTACGTGGCATTGACCTCAACGGTCATAAACCCCCAACAACTATTTCCCAACTAACATTTAAATGCAGAGCGTTTCAATACAGTGATAAGCATTTCGATACGAGCGTTTCGATACGGCCAAGGGCGTTTCGGTACGGGTGCTGCAACAACTCTTTCTATTTCAAGAGTGTTTCAAAACGGGTTCGAGCGTTTCGAAACGAGGAGCTGCAGAAATGCATTTATGGTGGGAATTAAAGCCTCCAATGGCTTCAATTCATCCACAACGGCTAGTAACGGCTACAAACTCAAATAGGAGTATAAAAGGGACCTCCAAGCATCTAGTAATGGTTAATGCTTCAATTGTAACACAACATATGATCAAGAAATTGTCTTAGTGCTTAAGTGCCAATTTATTGTATAGACAAACACTAGTGAGCCAAAATTGTTAGATTTGCTCAAGTGTTTTAGGATTGGGTGAGAGCTTAATTGTGCAAACAAATACCTATTAGAGGGATTTGTGTTTGCTTATTTCTTTCTCTTTGTAAAGAGGGTTTGATCAAGGCTTTGGGTAGAAAGCTTGATCGGTTTGTAAGGGTTTCCTCCTAAGCCTAGAAAAGGGGACGAATCAATAGTGGATTGATTGGAAATCCTTAGTGGGAAGCTATGGTAGTGGATGTAGACCTTGGTTAGAAGGTTGAACCACTATAAACCATCTTGTCTTTATCATTTTTAGCTTCCACACCTCTTACACCCAAAATTCCAGTTCTCCACCACTTGACGAGCAAGAACGGTTGAAGGAATCGAGCACCAAAAAACCCAACAGAACATGCCAAAGAGGTATGGGACAAGCTTGAAGTCACATACGATGGAACCAATGAAGTAAAGGAGACCAAAATTGGTCTTCTCAACCCCGAGTATGAAAGCTTCAAGATGGCCCCAGTTTAAGACATCAAGAGGATGTTCGACCGATTCTTCACAATCGTCAATCAACTCAAAGGCCTTGGAGAGGAGATTTCAGAAGATAAACTCGTCCGGAAGTTGATTTACTCACTTCTTGATTCATGGGAGTCCAAAAAGACGACAATTGTAGAAGCAAAGAACTTGTAGGAGCTCAAGCTTAACGAGCTCATTGGATCTTTGCTCACCCATAAGATGATGTCTCAACCCTTGAAGAGAGAGAAGGCGAAGAAGATCAAAGAGCAAGGCATCAATGTAAACGCCATAGCTCTTACATCCTCCACATGCCTACATATAGAATCAAGTGAAAAGGAAAGTGAAGAAGAAGAGATGACCTATCTCTTTGAAAAGTTTGCCCGATTCATGAAGAGCAAAATGAAAGAATCCAAGCATGAATCGAGGAAGGAAGATAAGGCAATCTCTTCAAGCCATAAGAAGAAGACATATGTGGCTACTTAGAGTGATGAAGACTTCACCGATAATGAACAAGTCAACATTTGCCTTATGGCCATCGAAGAAGATTCAAGGGTAACTTCTAATTCATCTATCTCATGTTCACATTCTTTTGATGAATTACAAGATGCCTATGATGATTTGGTTTTAGAGTTTAAAAATCACATTTTGAAAAACAAGAAAATGGTTTCAAATTTGAAAATTCAAAATGATTTGATTTCTAAAACCAAAATTGAACCTGAAGCAAAACTCAATGAGTTTGAGCAAAAATGTGTTGATTTACAAAATTTGCTTCATAAAGTTCAAGAAGAAAAAGATTTGATTTCCAAAGAACTTGAAAAGAAAATCAAATTTTTGAAAATCAAATTTTTATCAAAGACAATCTAGCGCCCCTAGATTTTTTAATGGAAAAGTTTTTAGAAGTATTTGGGTCCCAAAAGGACTAAGTACTTCAACTAAAAATGATGAAATTGAAAAATGGATTCCTAAAGGGACTAAATTTTGTGCCACTAACGTCTATGGATCCAAAGCAATTTGGATACCAAAAATTTGCTTGATTGTCTTATGGTAGGTGTGATAGAGAATGATCAACAAGTCCAAATTTGAGTAGGAGCTCTATACACACAAGGAAGAACACTTGAAGAAGGAATGCTTCACATCCTCCCTTGAAGTTCAAGTGTTGATAAAATTTCTAGTTGTTTTTTTGTTCTTAATTAGATTATTTTTCTTTACAACTAGATTATCATATTGTTAGATTAACAATATTTAATGCTTTGAGTAAGGGGGCCAATTTTAAAACCAAAGTTTTTAATTCTGTCAAAAATTTTAACCTCCTATGTTATTTTGAGCTTAATGTCTTTTAAATTCTTTTTGATACAAAAAGGGAGAGAAATGGTTTGAAAAATTGATTTTTCAAATGAATAAGGGGGAGCTTTAACTTCATTTAATTTTTTTTAAAAATCTGTTATTCAAATTTTTAAATACTAAGTGGGAGAATCCCCCCAAAAAATTCAAGTTGGTTTTATTATATCAAGAATGGGGAGTTTGTAGAAATATATGTTTTGATATAATAATTGAAAAATGTTTTGGACTAAATTGAAAATTATTTAAAACATGCTTTTAGTCAAAAACAACTTGAAAATAAGTTTGAGGATGTTTAAAAAGGTTTTGAAGTGTTTTAAAATGTTTTTAAGTAGCCAAACCTTTGATTTTAATTTACTCGTTTCGATACAGGCATAATCTATATCGATACGTTTTGAAACTGTAAACTTGTGTTTCGATACATGCCTTAGCCATATTGAAACATCATGGGTCGTTTCGAAACAGGCTTACGTGTTTTGATACGCCTACGTGGCAGACACCCCAACGGTCAAAACCCCCCAACTTCTATTTCCCAACGGTCTTTTGAATTGCAGGCGTTTCGATACGGGACTAGGCATTTCAGAACGATCGTTTCGATACAGCCTATGGTGTTTCGAAACGGGATGCTGAATCAGACCCAACGGCTAGTTCTGAAGAAGGGTGTTTCGATACAGCTACTCGTGTATCGAAACAGGCATCACCATAACTACATTTATGGTGGGAAATAAAGTCTCCAACGGTCCTAACGGTCCTCAACTACTACAAACGGTCCTCAATGACTACAAACTCAATTGGGAGTGTTCCAAGCATCAAGGGAAGACTAATGCTTCAATTGTCAACAACTATATGATGAGAAAATTTCTTAGGGCTATAATTGTTAACTCTTTGTATAGACAACACTTGTGAGCCAAAATTTTCAAATATGCTCAAGAGTTTAGGTTTGGGTGAGTGCTAAAGAGTGCAAACATCAACCTTGTAAGAGGGAGTTTAGTTTGCTTTTATTCATCTCTTGTATAGAGGGTTTGATCAAGCTTTGGTTTAGAAAGCTTAGATCGTTTGTAAGGGTTTCCTTCTAAGCCAAGAATAGGGGACGAATCAATTAGTGAATTGATTGGGAAATCCTTGGTGGGAGCTAAGGTAGTGGATGTAGGTGCTTGTTTAGAAGGTCGAACCACTATAAATCCTTGTGTTTATTGTCTAATTTTTTCTCCCCACAAAATCACCCAAAATCCAACTTCTCCGCCACTTGGCTAGCTACATTGGTTGAAGGAAATCGAGCCTATCAAGCCTAACACTTAGCACACCACTAAGGATTTCCCAATTCACTATGAATTCTTCCCCTTTTCAAGGTTAAGGAGGCAACATTTACAACCCTAACTTTTATATGGCTAAGATAGAACCACTCTAGTTTTTCTAAGGCTAATTTAGAACCTCACCCTTTTACAAGGTTTGTTTGGTAAGCTAAATAACTCACAAGGTGGGTGTTTACACAAATTAAGCTCACAATAAAGAGTGAAAGATTTACAATTTAAGCACTCTCTAAACTATGTACAAGAGAAATGAAGAAATAAGATTTAGACTCAAATTCTCTTGATCATCTTGCTTGAATATGTTCTATAACCATCTTCAATTGTCCCAAGCTTGTATGATTTAAGTTCAGAATTTTATGAATTGTTGTGAATGGTACATGTTTTAATAGTTTCGAATAAGTTCCGCAAAACCGTAACACCCTTCGCTCCTATCCCGGGCGAGGGGTGTTACATAAAAGGGGTATCCGAGCTTTAGGTTATAGGTCCTAAAATTTGTATGAATCTGTCATGCATCATATAGGTTTACACTATGCCACTTATGAATCTTATATCGTATTACTTGTGATTTTTGCTTCCCTAACTCTGATTCTATTTGAATTCTAATAGAATGTCTGAGACACGTTTAGCTCGAGATGACGAGAGTCCTCGAGGATCCTTAAATGACAGGGAGAGTGTTAGAATGGAAACGAATCCTCATGAACAAGTTGAGACTCAAGAACGACCTCGAGGTCAAGCTCAACAGAATATGAACACCCCGACTATCCAGAATTGTTGAGTGGATCGAATGATCGAAATGAACCAAAAGGGGGGTGAATTGGATTTTTAAAGTTCTTGGTGGTGGAATTTGCAAATAAAAATGGTAGACAAGGAATTTTAGAGTGGTTCAAGTTCCAAATGAACTCTACATCCACTACCTTAGCTTCACTAAGAATTTGCAGCAATTCCACTAATTGCTCTTCCCCTTTTCTAGGCTAAGGAGGTAAACCTTACAATTTTCGGTCAAATTTTCTACCCAAAATGTGACCCAATCCTCACACAATTGAAACAAAGAATTTGTTGGCTAAACAAGTATCTCTCAATACACAAAATAGCCCAATTACAAGCACTCAACCCAATTGAAATGATAAGAATGAAAAATACAATTGGGGTTACAAGACAATAATGGGATTTAGGCACAAATGCTTGGATTTGATGTTTGGATGTTTGCTTTAGGATTAATAGTTGTTGCTGAAGCTTTTAGAGGTCCCTTTTATACCTTCTCATTGAATTCTAATCGTTGTGATTGTTGCATTCATCAATAGAGCCGTTGGGGTGTTATCTTCCCTCCATAAATGAAGTTTGCAACCAACCGTTTCGAAACGCCCGACCTTGTTTCGAAACAGACCAAAATAGAAAGAGCCGTTGGGGTGCATTTAAGAGCCCATATCGAAACGGTAAGACCTGTTTCGATACGCTCAGAGTCGTTTCGAAACTTGTTTCGAAACATTTTGCCACTGTCAAGGATCGTATCGAAACGGCTTGAGATCGTTTCGATACGCCTTAACGGTTTGTTAAAAATCAGTTAAAAACATTCAACAGACATATTTTTCAAATCAATTTTAAAGCCGTTTCAAAACACTTGATGTCGTTTCGATATGGTTGCTCAATGTTCTTAAGCCGTTTCGAAACCTGTTTCGAAACACGGGTTGGCAGTGTTGAAATCGTTTCGATACCCGTTTCGAAACATGGACTCACAGTTTCAAAATTGTTTCGAAACGCCTTAGGCCGTTTCGAAACGGTGACTCGAAAATCACTGTTTTGGCTTTAATAACACTTAGAAAATATTTGATAAAATTAGTTTTTAACTTAGGCATATTGTTTAAAACATATAGAGAGGTATGAGGACTTAAAAATTCATTTTCACATTTTCAATTTAGTCCTTAGGTTCTTTAGTTATATCAAAATTAAAATATCGGTTTCACAATCTCCCCCTTTTTGATATAACAAAACCAAAGTTAGAATTTTTAAGAGTTTTGAAAATTTTGAATACATTCTAACTCCCCCTCAATTTAAGATGGGTTTTTTAAAGTTTTAAAAAGATTTAAGGATTTAAATTCAAGGTTTAAAAGTTTAAAACTTAAAAACACTTAAAACATTTAAAAACGAATTTTGGCTCTTAGATTACTTCTCCCCATTTTTGTTAGATAAAAAATAATAAACAAGGCTCATAGAGAAGAGATATTGTTAATAGCAATAATCATTAAGCAATAAGCAATAAGCAATAAGCAACATAATATTAATTAATAAAATTAAAATATCCAAAACATAAATCTTAAACAATAAGTTCAAAGCATAATCCCAAATAAAATCAAAGCATAGGTTCATAAAACATAAGAAATAAAGATGCAAACTTAGTCCTAATATGCATAGCTAATATGAGATGACATGAGAATCCTAAGCCTCGTCGTCGTCACCATCATCATCCATGGATTCATCATCGCTCTTGACTTGAGAATGACGAAAATTCATCCATTGGCCATAAAAGGTGGAGAAGGACATATCCATAGCCGTTTGTTGATTCTCAAGGGAGGTGAGGCGATTCTCATTTGCAAGAAGACGATCCTCCACGGATTGCAAGCGGGTATTGATAGCACCAAACCCTCTAGACATGTTAGTGTCCAAAGTGTTGAACCGCTCGATAAGGAAAGCCGTGAGAGCTTCATTGTTTGCGACCGGAGCTTGTGGTTGAGGTTCAACTTGAGGTGGAGGTGCTTCCCTATCAACACGTTCCCAATGCTCATTGTTTACATAGCGAAAACCGGACCTACGGAGAGAAGACTCACCAATTTTTGACTTGCGGGGTTCCGGAGAGTCATAGGTGCAATCAAGATTAAGCTTGCTAAAGATGTGACTTAAAATCGTCCCATAAGTGAAAGATTTTCGTGCATCGGTGTCATGAAGCTTAACATTATTGACTATCTCGGCAAACTTGATCTTAACAAGATTAGGGCGCTCACCACGACGAAAACATTCAAGCCAAAAATAGTCTACTTGACGAATGTGAGAAAATTTACCTCCGGAGGGGAGAAGAAACCACGAGACCATCAAGTGGAGGAACCTATCGTGAGCATCCAATGTAAGCACCGAACCGGTGTGAGAACCAAAGTGACTCTCATTCTCAATTCCTTCGTTCTTAAGAGCAAAAGTAGACTCCAAGAAAGGGATGTCAATGACAATCCTCTTACCCAAGATAGAAGACTCAAGGCCAACCACTTCGGAGTTGTCTTCACTATTAATAAATTGAACATTTGAGTAAAAGAGAAGTACCATGTGCTTGTAGCAAATATCCGGAATACTCAACAAGACAAGGAAATCCCATTCTCTTAAACGGTCGAGGTAACGAAAGAGAAAGCGCCCGGAGTCAAGAAACGAGAGGTCAACAACACGCTCACGACGAATTTCAAACTCCTTGACATAGTTGAAACGATCCCTCATCTCTTGAGTTTGAAGAGTTTTTTGAAAAAGCTGGGTGAGATTAGGACGAATACTTGATTCACTTGCTTGACCGGTCTTACGCTTTTTGTTAACGTTCTCCGTAGACATCCTAAAAACATAAAGCAAGCAATTTAAAACAAATTTGAAGTGTATGCATGAAGATCTTAATTCAATCCAATGTTAAATCCCACTTAGGTTTAAAAACAATTTTTTTAAAAAATACAAAACAAAACAAAAAAAATTTTAACAGTAAAGAAAATACGAGTGAAAAAATATATATTCGAATAAAAAATAGAAGATTTTGAAGAAAAAAAATTTACAAGATTTGAAAAAATCAAGCATCAAAACACATAAACTATACAAAATTAAATTTTCTAACCTAGGATTCGAATACAAATTGAAGGAAAAGGAAAAAGATAAAAATATACCTTAAATTGGGATTTTGGATGAATGGATGAAAATCCTTGCACAATATTGTTGATGCTTGCTTAGACTTGTGTTTAAGAGAAAAAGCCCTCAAGATTTGGTGAAAAACAATGAGGTTTAGAGGGTTTTTATAGGAAAAACGATTCTAGGGTTTTTAGGGTTTTTGGGAGAGTTTTGATTTAGGTTAAACTTTAACATTAAAGCCCCTTTAAAGTAGTCCGTGAACCCGTTTCGGAACGGTGTCGACCGTTTCGAAACGCGGGCACGAAAGTTTGACCGATTTTTCAACACCAGCTGACCGTTTCGATACGGGTTTGACCGTATCGAATCCCTGTTGACTCGTATCGAAACTTGTTTCGATACACCCCTTGGCAGTAGCAAAAACGTTTCGAAACCCTTAGAAGGCGTTTCGAAACACCCTTCTCTCAGATAGAAATTTAAAGCATCCGTATCGAAACAGGTGGACCCGTTTCGATACACCTGGGCCTGGAAGTGCAGATGAGGCTCTAAAAGTGCAGAAAAATGAAATTTTCTAAGGCCTATCTTGCATGAATGACATGAACGAGCAGGAAAAACATATGCAAACATAAACATACTCCCCCTAGCTATAGGCATGGATGAAATTAGGAGTAAAAACACATAAACATGGCATTTCACAAGATCAAGCAATTTTAAGCACAAAATAGGTCCTAAAAGGTCAAGATAGGCTAGTTAGACCTAACTCTCTCCTAAAGGACCAAAAATGCTCTTTGTCTAAAGGTTTTGTAAATATGTCCGCTAATTGATTTAAGGTGTCAACATACTCTATAACCACATCTTCTTTAAGGACATAATCTCTAATGAAATGATGCCTTATTTCTATGTGTTTGGTTCTAGAGTGTTGGATGGGATTTTTTGTCAAACATATGGCACTAGTGTTATCACATTTAAGGGGTATGGTTCAACTTTAGTACCATAATCTAAGAGTTGTTGCTTCATCTAAAGGACTTGAGCACAACAACTCCCTAAGGATATGTACTCGGCTTCAGTGCTAGATAAGGCTACACTATTTTGTTTCTTAGAGAACCAGGATATGAGCATACTACCTAGGAATTGACAAGTTCCCGAAGTACTCTTCCTATCGATTTTACATCCCCCATAATCCGCATCCGAATAAGCATGAAGGTTGAAGGTGGAGTCTCTAGGGTACCAAAGACCTAAACAAGGAGTATCTCTAAGGTACCTAAAGATTCTCTTAACGGCTATAAGGTGAGACTCTCTAGGACTAGCTTGAAACCTAGCACACAAGCAAACACTAAACAAGATATCCGGTCTACTTGCGGTAAGGTAAAGCAATGATCCAATCATAGAACGGTAAAGCTTAGAGTCAACACACTTACCTCCTTCATCTTTGTCAAGCTTTGTAGATGAGCTCATAGGTGTGGCTTGAGGCTTTGCATTCTCCAAGCCAAACTTCTTGAGCATATCCTTTATGTACTTTGCTTGATTGATGAAGGTGCCATCCTTCTTTTGCTTGATTTGGAGTCCCAAAAAGAATGAGAGCTCCCCCATCATGCTCATCTCGAATTCACCTTGCATTAGCTTAGTAAACTCTTTGCAATGACATTCATTAGTAGAACCAAAAATAATATCATCAACATAAATTTGTACTACTAAGATGTCATTTTTATACCTATTTATAAAAAGTGTAGTGTCCACCTTGCCTTTTTCAAAACCTTTTTCAATTAAAAAGTTTGGAAGTCTTTCATACCAAGCTCTAGGAGCTTGTTTTAAACCATAAAGAGCTTTAGTGAGTTTGAAAACATGATTTGGAAATTTTGAGTCTTCAAAACCCGGTGGTTGTTCCACATACACTTCCTCATTTATAAAACCATTTAAAAACGTGCTTTTAACATCCATTTGAAAAAGCTTGAAATCATGATAACATGCATATGCAAGCAACATCCTAATAGCTTCCATTCTAGCTACGGGTGCATAGGTTTCATCAAAATCTATTCCCTCTTCTTGAGTGTAACCTTGTGCTACTAGTCTAGCTTTATTTCTCACAATGTTACCACTCTCATCTAGCTTGTTCCTAAAGACCAATTTAGTTCCTATGGTAGATTGATTACTAGGCCTATCAACTAATGTCCAAACATTACTTCTCTCAAATTGATTTAACTATTCTTGCATAGCCATAATCCAAAAATCATCTTTCAATGCTTCTTTTATTTTCTTAGGCTCTATGCGTGAGATAAATGCAACATGATTCATTAATCTAAGAGAAGATCGAGTGGTTACCCCCTTGGATGGATCACCCAAGATTTCACCATCTTTGACATAGTTGAACTCCCTTGGGTAGCTCACTTCCTTTTCCTCAAGAGCCAAGTCCTTCAAGGCTTCAAGTGGTGGATCTTGTGTGTCCTCTTCTTTTGTTGGAATCTCATTCTCCTTTGAAGTTTGTCCTCCATCAAAGGCATTTATGATTCCTACATCATCATCATCACAGGAATCCTTCCTTGGAAGGAGGCTATCATCGAATACAACATGTATAGATTCTTCTACTACTAAAGTTCTCTTGTTAAATACTCGATAGGCTTTAGAGGTTAAAGAGTATCCTATGAAAATAGCTTCATCATTTTTTGCATCAAATTTACCTAAGTTATCTTTTCCATTATTTAAAACAAAACACTTGCAACCAAAAGGATGAAAATAGCTAATGTTAGGCTTTTTAGATTTTAAAATCTCATAAGGTGTTTTCTTTAAAATTGGCCTAATCATTACTCGATTAACAATATAGCAAGCGGTGTTTGTGGCTTCCGCCCAAAAATATTTAGGTAAATTATTTTCACAAAGCATGGTTCTAGCCATTTCTTGTAAAGTTCTATTTTTCCTCTCAACTACCCCATTTTGTTGAGGAGTTCGAGGAGCCGAAAAATTGTGGCTAATACTATTTTCATTCAAAAACTCTTCAAACCCTAAATTTTGAAACTCGGTTCCATGATCACTTCTAATATGTGAAATTCTAAGTTCAAGATCATTTTGGGTTAGTTTTGAAAATGTGATGAATTTTTCTAAAGCCTCATCTTTAGTACTTAAATATAGAACCCAAGTAAATCTAGAAAAATCATCAACAAGTACAAATGCATAAGATTTACCACCCAAGCTCATAGTCCTAATTGGCCAAAATAAATCCATATGGATAAGTTGTAAACATCTACTTGTAGAAACATCATTAATGGATTTAAAGGAAGACTTATGTTGTTTACCCTTAGAGCATGCATCACAAATTTTATCGTTTGAGAACTTAATATTGGGTAAACCTCTAACTAGATCAAGGGAAACTAATTTTTCTAAAACACTAATGCTAGCATGTCCTAGTTTCCTATGCCACAACCATGCATCATTTTCATTTTGTGCTACTAAACATGCATGAGATGTATGTATGTCATCTAGATGCACCATGTATATGTTACCTATGCGATGACCTATGAGCATAATATTATTAGATTTAATGGCAACAATTTTGCACCCATTTTTATCAAATAAAACATTAAATCCTTTATCACACAATTGACTTATGCTCAACAAGTTATGTTTAAGACCATCGACATACAAGACATTTTCAATAAGAATAGTAGAGTGATTACCTATGGAGCCAATACCTTTAATGTGGCCTTCGGAGTTGTCACCAAATGTCACCACTCCTCCACTTTTTGGCTTTAGATCCATGAATCTACTCTTGTCTCCGGTCATATGCCTCGAGCATCCACTATCAAGGTACCATGAGTTTTGACTTTGTGCTTTGCATTGTAGCAATGCTCCCCCTACAAACAAAGATATTAAACTTTTGTTTTTGGTAACCAAATCATTTTGGGTCCA
This sequence comes from Hibiscus tridactylites, assembly GCA_958450335.1. NCBI lineage: Eukaryota > Viridiplantae > Streptophyta > Magnoliopsida > Malvales > Malvaceae > Hibiscus > Hibiscus tridactylites. The sequence goes on from OY288281.1 coordinate 75,209,258, forward strand.
TGAGTGTTAGCTCCCAATAACTTGGTTCCCTTAGGAATCCAAGATGACATAGCAACAATGTTATTAGATTTTACAAGTTCCTTAGGAACCCATACACTTCTAATCATTTTAGTTCTACTATGTCTAGGAAAGCTACCTTGTTTGTAGTAATTAGTCTTTTTCCTAGGTTGGTTTGTTTTTGAAGATTCACCTATTTCATGCTTCACACTACCAACATTTTTAAAAGACTCTTTGAGCTTGTTAAGCTCATCTAACACCTTTTGGTGTTCACTATTACATTGAGAAAGAAGATTATTAAGGTCAATATTTTCATCTTGGAAGAATTTTAGTTCATCTTTCAACCCTAATATCTTTTTCTCAAATTTTAAATTAGCTTGAGAAAGTGAGTCATTTTTATCATTTAGTTTTTTTTTGCACAGCAAAGTATGATTTTATTGATGTGAAATCATACAAAATCACAATGCACAATGGACTCATTAAAAACCTCTCTAAGCCTAGGTAGAGGAAAAGAGTACCAATGTGATTGTGCCTATGGACAAACATCCGTTCATTGACGATACAACCATACCCAATTACCCCTATCAATACCACTTTTTGCCAAGGAATCCGCCACACCATTTGCTTCTCGAAAGATATGGTTGAAACACACGCAAGGCAACACGGTGCAGTCCTCGTCAATCTGTTGAAACCATCGCCAAAGCTGCCACAGACGATGCTCCGGTCGATGCAGCCACGATACCGCTACCACCGAGTCGGATTCCACCACAATCGATGAAACCATCCCCAAACGCATCTCACATAATAGCCGTAAGGCATAAGCGATCGCCTTAATTTCTGCAACATTGGAGTCAGCAATTCCAATCGAGCCCGAAAAAATCGCCAAAATACGGCTATGCCAATTCCGTAGCACACCCCCACACCCTGCCAATCTCGGTTTCCCCCTTGCTGCCCCATCTACATTGAATTTCCAAACACCTTCCAATGGGGGTATCCAAACGATGTGCATCTGATCTAGGTTTGCTGCATGCTGCACCGGCCAGCATTCCCTCGGACACGTCCACCAGCTCGCCTCATTCACACATGCTTCCCTCATATATGCACGAGTCCAATACAAGGCTCGCAATTGGACCAGAAAAAATACCACACGACTCGATGTTCTGCAGTCTTGGAACATAAGATCGTTCCGCGCTAACCACAGCGACCACACTACGCTTGCACAACCAATCATCCACCACGCCCGAACCTCCCCATGAAACCAACCCAACCAGCATTGAGCAAGAAAATCACCAACTTGCCGCGGCCAGACCACAGCAACATCCCACCATGAGAAAAAAGCAGACCATTCCTCGTACGCAAACAAACATGACCATAAGATGTGGTCACAATTATCTTCCCCACTATCACACCATCGGCAAACGAGAGAGGACAACGAGATGGGTATTTCGCGATCTAACAGCATGCGTAGAGTCGACAAACGATCTACCAAAATAAACCACAAGAAACATTGGATTTTCGGCACAATCGGCATGTTCCAAACCATACCCACCTGCACTGAATCGGATAAGCCAATTGAGGACACCAAACTATGTAGTTTCCCACCGAAAACAGCCCCGACACAGCATGTCTCCACACGATCCTATCCGACACTCCCGCGCGCAACTTCAAACCTGCCATACAAGCTCTCAATTCATCAAGTTGCTTTGTTTCAAAGACTCGTAACTCCCGTCGAAATCTCGTCGCCCAATCCACACTTGGGCAGCTCAACATCTCACGGACAAAACTCAATTTATTTGTCGCCAACCCAAATAATCGTGGGAACAAATTCTTCAGCGGTTCCTCGAGTGCCCAACAGTCCCACCAAAACAACACCTTATCACCCTCCCCCACAATCCACATAAATTGATTCACATTTAAAAATTCATCCACATATTCATCCTCTTGCACCTCGATGATTTGTTTCCACATTGCCGACATTTGTCTTTTGCCTTTATGCTGAATTTTCCACTTTTGTACATCCGTACCATATTTCGCCACAATTATCGCTTTCCATAATGAGTTCTCTGATTGTGCAAAATGCCAAGCCCATTTTGCAAGTAGTGCCAAATTTCTGATACGTAAATTCACCACCCCAAGTCCTCCCAACCGCTTTGGATTACACACCACATCCCAGCTAATCTGGCTCATCTTCGACCTCTCTTCTATACCACCCCAAAGAAAATTCCTCTGAATGCAGTCAATGCGCCGTACCACCTTTTTAGGTACCATGAAGATACCCATGTAATATACAGGAAGAGTAGATAATACTGTATTGATTAAGAGCAACCGACCTGCAAACGATAGAGACCTCCGTTTCCACCCTGCAAGCCGTTTACGGACATTTCGGATCTGCGGTTCCCAAATTTCCTCCCCTCGTGGATGAACACCCAACTTAATTCCCAAGTACATAATCGGTAATTCACCGATTGGGCATCCTAGGACCGACGCAAAATCCGCAATTAGCATACTGTCCACCCCAATTCCAAATAAACATGACTTGTCATAATTTATCTGCAAACCAGAGGCATACTCGAAACATGTCAACACTCTCTTCAAGTTCCGAGCAACCTCCACATCTCCCGATAAAAACATAATTGTGTCATCGGCGAACTGTAAGTGAGACATAACAATATCCCCAACCACTCGCACTCTTTTTATCAACCCCAATCGTTTCGCATTTACCATGAACTGGTGGAGTAATTCAGCTACTATCACAAATAGAAGTGGCGATAACGGATCCCCCTGCCTAATGCCTCTCTGCATCGGAAATTCCTTCATCGGGCTACCATTTATCAGAATCGATAAACGAACTGAGCTCACACACGCCATTATCCACCCTCTCCATCTCTCACCAAAGCCCATACGGCACATAATTCGATCTAAGCACTCCCAATCGATACAATCATAGGCTTTAGCAAAATCTAATTTCAGAATTAATCCCCCATTCGCCAAATTTCCTTTCTTCATGGAATGAATTACCTCATTGGCTAATAGAATGCCATCCATAATTTTGCGGCCCCTGATAAAAGCAGCCTGCACGTCGGTAATCAGCGAAGGTAACACCCCTTGTAATCTTTTCGCCAAACACTTCGCCAGGATCTTATAAACAGAGTTCAATAAACAGATTGGGCGAAAATCCCCAATAACTCTCGGACAGTCTTTTTTCGCCATCAACACCACAAAAGTTGAATTGAATCCCGGTGGTAATCTACTTGATTCGAAAAACTCAGTCATAAACCTCATAATATCCACCTTTAGAAACTCCCATCCTTTTTTGAAGAATTCAAATGGGAAGCCATCTGGGCCTGGCGCCTTCGCCCCCTCGCAACTCCAAATCGCAGCCCTCACTTCTTCATCCGAGAATGCCACTTCAAGGCCCCGTTGTTGTTCATTTGTTAATCTCCCAAAGTTCACATTCGGTAAGAGGGAGCCTGCTGACTTTGGTTTATCAAAATGTCGTTTAAACTCTCTTCGAAACATATGTTTCATCATTTCCGGATTAGTTTCCCACTTACCCTCTACTTGAATGCCCGAAATTTGATTTTGCATCTGTCGAAGCTTCGCCACCTTGTGATAGAAGCTTGTATTACGATATCCCCCCGCCAACCATAGGACTCGTGATTTTTGTCGCCATATGGAGTCTCGTAATTTTGCTAGTTTCCACAATTGCGTATAGAGTTCCTTTGCCCGTGACATATCCTCCATCGATTGCCCCGTAGTCCCAAACTTAGTATCCAATGAATCCAATTCCTCAACCACATTTTGTACTGTTCTTCAATGCCCGTAACACCCCGCTTATTCCAGCCTTTTAACATAAGTTTCAAGCCTTTCAATTTCGTCGAAATCGCAGCTCCCTCATCATTCAATGATAGCCTTTTCCATTCATCCTCCATTGCTTGAATATCCTTCAGCCACACATTAAAAAAGCGAAACGGTTTCGGCCCGCTATCAAACGCATCACCAACAAGCAATATGGGTGAATGATCAGACAATTCCTTCGGCAAATTCACCACTGTCAACGCCTCAAACCGGTTCACCCATCCTTGCGTAACAAGAAATCGATCCAATCGACTTCCTTTCCCCCTGGACCAAACCATGTAAATATCTTGCCCTGCATCGGTACATCTATCACAGCAATATGTTCAATGAAAGCACAAAAATTACTCATACCTCTAGCAATATGTGTAATTCCCGTACGTTCCGCTTCCTTAGTCACCATGTTAAAATCGCCACATACACACCATTCAATTTGGTTCGATTGCACCACATGAATAATTTCCTCCCAAAATATCGATTGCTCCACGATCGCACAAGGTGCATACACTCCAATCAGCCCTGCCGACCACTCTTCCTTCACCCACCGACCAACCAATATAATCATATTCTTCCGGCGATCATGTGATTCTAATTTGAATCCTTTAGGATCCCAAATTGCAATTACCCCACCCGCTCTCCCTTCCGATGGCACAAAACTAAATTCGAAGACATCCTCATACCAAAGCTGGCGAACAATCTCATCCGTGATCAGTTCCGTTTTGGTCTCTTGTAGTAGAGCTAAAACGCATCTATGTTGACGTAGAATGCGCTGAATCGATCTCCTTTTCGACAACGCGCCGATCCCACGTACATTCCACGACAACATTTTCATTGTTTGCTAGATTTTGTGGCTACGCGCTTCAATTAAGCGCGCTATATCTCTAATTATCTCGTCCTCACGTCCCTCCGTTACTGCTCCTATTAAATTCCCCAAATCCACTGTCTCCCTAGCCTCGCGCAAAATCCCTTGCTTACGGCACACAAAATCAGAGTCCGATAAAGAACCATGCACGATTACCTCTATTTCAGTGGTCAAGTCTTTCTTTTTCCGCGGCCGTCCACGTCTCCTTTTTGTTAGCTGTTCGACTGTTGGTTTATCCCCCTCCTTCGCCAAGCATGCCTCAATCTCCTCTAACTGTCGGATGCGTTTCTGTTCCCCATTCACCTCAACTATTATAGCTTTATTTGCTCTTGGCATTTCAACCCTTGGCCCATTCCTCGCTGGGCTCAGCTCTGTCCGAATTTCTTTCGATTGAACTTCACATAATTTATCAACGTCCTCCACAGCACACAACACCTCACCACTAGCCCGTTCACCCTCCTCCCTATTTAATAACCCCACTTGCTCATCATTCATCCAGCTCGATGTCTCAACCACCCCCCACTCCTCTCTTTGGTTTTCTCTCCAAATACGATCGAGGTAGCTCCTATCAATCTTTATTTCCCCCATCGTCTTTGTGTTTTGTATTGAGACGAAATTCGGTACCATTGTACCCTCCATTGATGATTCTTTATCATTATATACGGAATTTGTTTTCCATTCAATCTCTCTGTCCCCTGCCTCTTCATTGCTCTCACTTGGGTCTACGTCGCAGCTGCAATCACATTTAGGTCCTATCGCTTCCTCGAACTCTAGAACACGGACTTGATATGTCTCCTCCGCCACTTCCAAATCAATTATTTCATCAATGTGGAAAGCCCAGTCAATTTCGATTTGTATTCGTGCCTTCTCGAACGAGGAAGGAGCTAAAGTTTCTATGTCTATACGGGTCAATACACCCGATAATGCCGCAATATTGCTGAAAGTTTCCTCCAACCAGGCGTGTAACGGAAAATTCCCAATGGAGAGCCAAATCCTCCTACTTGGGATCGTTGCTGTCGGCGCCCATGGTGAAACACTCTCTAACCAATGTTCTAATTTACTGGATCGCAACATCTCCCTGGCCTCCTTTGTGTCAAACATCAAGAGAACAACCGATCCCGCTATCCGCATTACTGAGAATCCCATCAACCCTGACTTGTGTAATTCCCTCGCTAGTTCCGCAATTTGATATGGTCGACGGCAGAAACCTATAGCACACGTTTTAAGGATCTCGTATTTCTCCAAATCAATTATCCCTTTTGCTTGTTTGCGTGGCGCCGTGTCCAGTTTCCCTTCCTCGTTGCGGGGAGTATCATGGTTTATTGAATCACTCCCCTTCCCCGGTTGGTGCCCTACCAAAACATGTTGATCACCAATCCCCTTAAAACTCTCATTCTTTTCCATTGATCGCTGATGTCTATTAGGTTGGGACTCAGCCGCTTGTGTCTTCCAATACCGTTGTCGCGTTACCTCCCGCTCTCCATTATACGCCATTGAAACCCTAATCTTTGAACCATATAACCAGAAACCATTCAGTCTTTCGATTACCCTATTCGCGTCGATCGCCGATGCCATTCTGACAAATCCAAACTGGGTGCCATCTCTCGCTCTCTTCCGGGGTACAAACACGTCAACAACCACACCATGGCGATCAAATACCTGCCAGATTCCCTGCCAGGGTAGTTGGTTCGGTAGATTCGCTACAAACAACGTCCATACTCGGTTCCCAATCCCTACACCTCGTCGTTCTCCCATTTTTTGCGTATTTTTATCATTTAGTTCCGAAATAAAATTCTTATTCCTAATGACCGGCTCCTTGTATTTCTCAACTAATTCATCATAGACCTCTCGCAACTCATCATATGCATCATTTAATTCATCATATGTAAAATCTAAAGATGATGAGTTAGAGGTTACCATGGAGGAATCTTCCTCAAGTGCCATGAGGCAAAGGTTGGCCACTTCTTGTTCGTCATCCTCGGATGACTCCTCATCACTCCAAGTAGCAAGCTTGGTTTTGAGCTTCTTCTTCTTCTCAAATCCATTCTTCTTGAGTTGAGGGCACTCCGAACGTATGTGGCCGGGTTTATTGCACTCGAAGCAAATGATTTGATCCCTTGCTTCTTCTTTGTTTTTACCTTTGAAGTCCATCTTTCTTTGAATTTTTCTTCCCCGGTTGGACCTCATAAAGCGTGAGAATCGTTTGGCTATCATAGCCAATTCTTCTAGCTCATCCTCCTTACTAGAAGAGCTCTCCTCAAGTAATAAAGCTTTGAGAGCTATTCCCATCTTCTTCTTCTTTTCCACCTCTAGCTTTTCTACTCTCTTCTCTTCCTTCTTCTTCTCTTCTTCCCTTCCTTGCTTCATAATCTCATGAGTAAGGAGAGAACCCACTAGCTCATCAAGCTTTAAAGTCTTCAAATTTTTAGCTTCTATGATGGCGGTTCTCTTCCCATCCCAAGATTCGGGAAGTGAGTAGAGTAGCTTCCGGACAAGCTTGTATTCCGGTATAGTCTCTTCAAATCCTTTGAGCCCATTGACTATGGTTGAGAAGCGATCAAACATCTTGGACACCGTCTCGTCGGGCTCCATCTTGAAATTCTCATCGGGCTTCCAATCTTAATTTCCTTTGACATCGTTGGTTCCCTCATAGGTGGTCTCAAGAGTATCCCACACTTCTTTGGCATTCTCAATGGATGAGACTTTGGAGTAGATGTCCGGACTGAAAGAACAAAAGAGCATGTGAAGAGCTTTGTCATTGATTTGGATCTTCTTCCTCTCTTCTTCACTCATCTCCATCTTTTTCTTCAAAACCATCTTTCCTTCACTATCTTGCTTCAATGGAATGTAGGGGCCATCTTCAATGACATCCCAAACCAAGTAATCATTGGACTTAATGAAGAGGCGCATCCGATTCTTCCAAAACGGGTAGTTGTCACCATTGAAGAAAGGTGGTTTTGTAGTGGATTGAGACTCATACATGCTCGAACCGGAGGTAGATGCCATTTCTTGATTTTTGGATGATCACACTCTTCCTAGGAACTCCTCTTGTGGTTGTTAATCCTCAAAGAGGTAGGCTTTGATACCAATTGTTGAGTGGATCGAATGATCGAAATGAACCAAGAGGGGGTGAATTGGATTTTTAAAGTTCTTGGTGGTGGAATTTGCAAATAAAAATGGTAGACAAGGAATTTTAGAGTGGTTCAAGTTCCAAATGAACTCTACATCCACTACCTTAGCTTCACTAAGGATTTGCAACAATTCCACTAATTGCTCTTCCCTTTTTCTAGGCTAAGGAGGTAACCCTTACAATTTTCGGTCAAATTTTCTACCCAAAATTTGACCCAATCCTCACACAATTGAAACAAAGAATTTGTTGGCTAAACAAGTATCTCTCAATACACAAAATAGCCCAGTTACAAGCACTCAACCCAATTGAAATGATAAGAATGAAAAATACAATTGGGGTTACAAGACAATAATGGGATTTAGGCACAAATGCTTGGATTTGATGTTTGGATGTTTGCTTTAGGATCAATAGTTGTTGCTGAAGCTTTTAGAGGTCCCTTTTATACCTTCTCATTGAATTCTAGCCGTTGTGGTTGTTGCATTCACCAATAGAGCCGTTGGGGGGGTGTTATCTTCCCTCCATAAATGCAGTCTGCAACCAACCGTTTCGAAATGTCCGACCCTGTTTCGAAACAGACCAAAATAGAAAGAGCCGTTGGGGTGCATTTAAGAGCCCGCATCGAAATGGTAAGACCTGTTTCGATACGCTCAGAGCCGTTTCGAAACTTGTTTCGAAACATTTTGCCACTGTCAAGGATCGTATCGAAATGACTTGAGATCATTTCGATATGCCTTAACGGTTTGTTAAAAATCAGTTAAAAACATTCAACGGTCATATTTTTCAAATCAACTTTAAAGCCGTTTCGAAACACTTGATGTCGTTTCGATACGGTTGCTCAATGTTCTTAAGCTGTTTCGAAACTTGTTTCGAAACACGGGTTAGCAGTGTTGAAATCGTTTCGATACCCGTTTCGAAACATGGACTCACAATTTCAAAACTGTTTCGAAACGCCTTAGGCCGTTTCGAAACGGTGACTCAAAAATCACTGTTTTGGCTTTAAGAACACTTAGAAAATATTTAATAAAATTAGTTTTTAACTTAGGCATATTGTTTAAAACATATAGAGAGGTTTGAGGGCTTAAAAATTCGTTTTCACATTTTCAATTTAGTCCTTAGGTTCTTTAGTTATATCAAAATTAAAATATCGGTTTCACAAGAATGCTCAACGAGAATTTCTCCTGAGCATGAAGGAGATGTTGACCAACTTTTGACGAACAAGCGACAAGATCAACATAACCCGGTAACTGCTGCACCCAGCAGAGCTCCTATAAAAAAGCTCGTGCAACATCGATCTTATACATTCACGGGTGCTAATGAAGAGAAACCCGAGGAAGCCGAGTATTGGCTGGAACGAACTACTCAGATTTTGACCAAGCAGTTACAGTGCTCGGACGAGCACAAACTCGAATGTGATGTCGCTTTGCTAGCCGATGAAGCATTAAGTTGGTGGGAGACTACGACATTGACTCCTCCGGCCGAGTCAGTGACGTGGAAGTTTTTGTACTTGAAGCAAGCTAATCGGCCGATCGAACAATATGTAGCTGATTTTTGCAAATATTGCAAGTACGGCTCAGAGTATATCAAAACCAAGAAACGTAAATACCGAATGTTCATTGACGGGTTGAGTGATGAATTAAGTCTGATGTTTACTACCCTTGGTATTACGGACTTTTAAACCTTAGTGAATCGGGCCATTGCTACCGATGAATTAAGTTAAAGTTTTTGTTAGCCCACCTATTTGTATGATTTAAGTTTATAATTCTATGAATTGTTGTGAATTTTACATGTTTTAATAGTTTCGAATCAGTTCCACAAAACCGTAACGCCCTTCGCTCCTAACCCGGGCAAGGGGTGTTACAGAATATATACTGGCTCTATCCCTGTATCTGTCAACATGTTGTTGGCTATTTGATGCATAGTCTCCATCTTAAGTTTCGCGTGTAAGTTTCTTAGGCAAAGCCTTATGATGAACAACACATAGTCGAATAATAAAAAATAATTTTGGCCACTTCTTTATTGTATATTATTAGAAACAAGTGACACATGTTCATTTCAACAACTCAGCCACATCAAAAACAATGTGATCAGGTCATAGAGTTGCAGGTGGTAGGCCGCTGGGTGGGCAATTGACTAGGCACTCTTTTTGTGAGGGAAAACAAGGACTTGATGCTAGACTTATACAGTTACACAACACCGTTTCGATGGATCAAACCAGTTATGAGCATATGGAGATATATTTATTTTACTTCCCGCTATTACGTTCAGATTAAGCTCGACGTGGCTGCCTCATCTACCTGTTCGAAAAAAATGAAAAATCAAAAGGGTATACGTAAAATTATAAGAAGAATACGTTGTGTAAATTGTAGTTGATGTATTCTTACATTCATGAAAAACTAGGAGAGAGATATACATCAGAAAAAGAAAAGCCAAACAAATTCCCATTAGCTTAGTTGCTATTGTTGTTGATTTAAAATGGAATTGAAGTTCTTTTCTTGAGGTCTTCAATATATATACACCATAGTTCCCTATGATAAATATGGAAATATAAGAAGTAGTTAGGCCTATAAAAATTATTACATTTATGTGAGAGGATTCATCGCGTAAAATAGGGAGGGTTCTTAATGAATTATTTGACTTTTCTTATAAATGAAAGTGATGGGCTTGGTGTACTCCAACCGAATATAGCCAATGAAAGGTGTAAAGATCTCTTGTGAAGTGTGGAAGAAAAAAATCGATGAAAGAAATGACAATTTTGACACGATCGATTTTAGAGTGGTTGACCTTCTCAACTAAGGTCTACATCCACCACCTTAGCATCCACACTAAGGATTTCCCAATTCACTACCATGAATTCTTTCTTTTTACAAGCTTAAGAGTAACCTTTAAAACCTATTTTTTCACAGGATAAGATAGAACCCTCTCCCTAGTTTTTATAATGATCAACTAGAACCTATCCCTTAATAATGAGGTCTTGACAATGTAACCTAATTACCTCTGTAGGTGGTTGTTTACGCATTTTGGCTCACAAAGATTGAACTTAATTTCTGCCTCTCTAAGGTATCTCATGCATGCATTCTTGCATTTTTAGTTTACTATTTGTATATTTTTCAACTTATTTCACTTTGCTCGAATTCTCTTTATTTCTGTCATTTTTTGTTGTTTTGTCACTACACTGTTAATGTCATTGTAAAAGAATTTTATTATTGCAGCCAAGACTGTCCTTGTATTGTGATGTCTCTGCATAAGCATTGTTTAGATTGCGTCCAGTCATTGTCGCTGCATTGACAACTGTCAACAGCTGTCAGGATAAGATCAAAGGACAATGAGTTGTCAGTTAGTTACAACAACTTTGTCCGGACATGATGTCGGCGCATTGAAATGGTAATTGTCGCCACATTGACAACTGTCCGGATAAGATCAAAGGACAATGAGTTGACAGTTAGTTACCACAACTGTTGTACGGACTGGATGTCCCCACATTAAAATAGGATTATTACCGAATTGCGCCCATGCTTGTCAGCGCATTAAAAGCTATCAAAAAGATAAGATCAAAGGACGATAAGCTGAAAATTTGGTGCAACTGCCTTGTACAAATTTTTACACCTGCAAATCCATAAGGGACAGATGTATTTACCCTCTTGGAAAGAAAAAAGGCATCTTGATATATATATATATATATATATATATATATCATCTTATCCTTACCTTTTCCAAGAGAAATTTTTATCGTTTGGAAGATCATTTTCTCCTCATTTTGAAGCTTCGTCCAAGGCAGTTTAAGCCTACTTTTTGGTGAACCGGGGTGAAGACACGACATATCTCTTAGTGACAAAGAGGATCCAAGTGTTGGAGCAGGGGAAATTTTGTAGAAATACTTCGAGATAGCTAGAGATAGAGGCTTTCATTTATTTTCACTTAATTGTTTTGTAAAACTTGAATGATGATTTACTGTTTTCTTTCCTTAAGAATGAGAGTTATTTTGGATTGTGAACTTCAACTTATTTTATGAAGCTTTATTTCTTGTTTCAACTTTTGGGTTTGAATGCTATTTTGCACGAAAGTGTTTATTGCAGCCACTGAGATCGAGAGATGCAGTGACAGTTCAAGTTAATGAGCATCACAACGAAAGTTGGTCCACTCGTTCGAGGACACACAATATCTCCCGGCAACGAAAGTTGTGGTAGATTTGTTTGTTTAAGTCATTAGCTGAGAGTTGAGGGAAAGTTGAAAAGTTAGTAGGATACGTTTGATTTATCTCGCTTTATAATCATCTAATGCTTTAAGCTTACAACATATGGTAAACTGCCGAGTTACACTGATGGAATCTATTATTTTTACAGAATATCACTTTCCTTTGCTACTTTGTTACTATTGCATTTACAACACTCTCTAAAATATTTTGCATTTTTCTTTGCCCCACAACTTTACTCACATTTCCTTTTATTTTCAAAACTTCAGCTCGAAATTGGCCTTTTATGCCTTGATTATTATAAATTTTGTTGTATATAATTTGTTATTTGGTTTTCTAATATCAGAAAGAGGTAGTTGACAAGTATAAATCCTAGCTTTACTTATTTAACATTTGTATATACCATACACTAAACTATTTTAACACCAATGCTATTACAAACCAAATGAGAGATCAATGGATATTTAAGTGCTAATAAAATTCAGTTTCTTTGATTTGGTGCAGTTATATATAAATGAAGCTCTGGTTTTTGTTCGATTGTACACGTGATATTTTTGGCCACTTTTTATTTATTTGACCATATCTTATTAATAATTATTAAAAACATAAATTACACAGATTCATTTGGTACAATTCAGATATTTCAAAAGCAAAGTGATCAAGTCATGGAGGGGCAATAGGCTAGACAATAATCTCTTGTTTTATAGCAGAGTGTTGGATGTACTGTTATACAACACCAACCATATGTTAACCATGTATGACTGCATGGCGATAGTGTTATTTTGTCTCTCGCTGTTACATTCCGATCAAGCTCATTACCATAGACACCGATGGTGCTGCCTCTGCTACCTGTGAAATGAATATGAAAGATCAAATAAAAAAAAACAATGTGTAGGTTACAATTGAAAGTGTGCTTACATTCATGAAAAGCTACAAGAGATGTAAACACCAGAAATAGGATAGCCAAACGAGCTGCCATTGATTTGGTTTATACCACTTTTAATTCTTGTATGCAATGTTAATGCGTTCTACGAGATTAGAGCCTCAATTTATATACAAAAACACACACCAAAACTATGTAATAAGAAACCTAAATTACTGTTCATTGTCGCCTAAAAATATCAATGTGATAACCACAAATGAGATAATATATATTGATTTAGTTAATTCATTGTTGAACCCCCGAAACTCAACAATATATTACCAATTGCATGTTTTATTAGTTACTTAATAGATTTTTGGACTGTCCAATTTAAACGAATTAATAATATAGTAATTGTATTTGTTAAAACGAATTAATAATATGGTTTGTTAATTAGTTCGATGTTTGTTGTTTCGCTCTTGTTTGACTTTTGTATTTTCATATGGATTGTTGATCGCTCGTAGTTTATACCTGGTTGTGTTGTACCTTTTTCCTCTAATAAGGGTTAGAGAGATTTTTAACCGACACAAAATACATGTTAGGGCTTGTACGATTATATACTGGCTCTGTCTCTGTAGCTGTCAACACGTTGTTGGCCATTTGATGCATAGTTTCCATCTTAAGTTTCGTGTGAAAGTTTCTAAGGCAAAGCCTTATGATGAACAACACACAGTCGAATAACAAAATTTATTTTAGTCACTCCTTTATTGTAGATTATTGGAAACAAGTGACACATTTTCAGTTCAACAACTCAGCTATATCAAAAGAAGGGTGGGCAATTGTTTAGGCACTCTTCTTGTGAGGGAAAGCAAGGACTTGGTTTTAGAGTTACACAACACCATTTCGAACGATCAAAAAAGTCACGACCGCATGGCGATAGTGTAATTTTGTTTCCCGCTGTTATGTTCTGATCGAACTCGATGTTGCTGCTTCTGCCACCTGCTCAAATGAAAACGAAAAATCAAAAGGGTGTATGCAAAATCAGAAGAAGAGTAAGTTGTGTAAAGTCCAGTTTATGTATACATACATTCACGGAAAGATAGGAATGATGTAAACACCAGAAAAAGAAAAGCTAAACAAACTGCCATAAGTTTAGTTGGTATTGTTGTTGATTCAAAAAGAAATTGAAGTTCTTTTCCGGAGGTTTTTAATATATATAGACCATAGTCCCCTATGAAAAATATGAAAATGTAATAAATAGTTAAAACTATCAAATTTATTACATTTATGTGAGAGGATTTATTGCCTAAAATAGGGAGGGTTCTTAGTTAATACTTGGCTTTCCCTATAATTGAAAGATATCTGATTTGGAGGATTGATATTGGATTTCGTGTTGCACACCCATTTAAGGATCCGGTCTGTATTTATTAGAGTTTAAACTTTGATTATGTCTTAATTCAATTAATAATGACTTTATTTGACAACTAGCGGATAATTGAGAGTTGATAACGGATTATATTAGATGATTTGACCAGTTTTTTTCACAAGACAACCATTTTATTAAGGAAAATTTTGCAACGGTCGTCGCGCATCGCTGAACACCACTAACGCTGAACAATGCTTAACACCATTAAATTTTTTAATAAAGATAAAAAAATCTTAAGGACTAGACTTATAATGAAAATTATTTCAAAAGAAAATTAGAAATAAAATTTAATAAGGGTAAACTACTGCAGGGGTCACTTACGTTTAGCGTCTGTACAGAGTTAGTCACCACTTTTGAAAAGTGCATATTAGTAGTCCTCTACGTTTTCGATGTGTAAATACTTGGTCACTCCGACGTTAATTCCGTTAGTCCCCTAACGGATTGCTAATGTGGCGAAAGGATAAATTACTGCAATAGCCATTAAAATTTATCTCATGTACATTTTTTCTCCTCAATTTAAAAAAGTAAACATTATAGTCACTAATAAAAATGTTTATTTATAATTTCACCCTTAAATTTTTAAAAATTCATTTTTCAATCCTAAAACTTTACAATCAATTAACACAATAATATTATAAATGCTTAGATGAAAAATAGGTGCCCAAAGTATACCCTTTGAAACTTAGGTGCCCAAATTGCTCCTATTTAATAACTCAAACTTAAAAATTTAGTCCACTAACTACTAAAAAATTCGAGTTATTGGAATTTTTATTTTATAATTCAAACTTTATTTTGAATTTTTGAGTCGAGTTTATGAAATTATGAGTCGAGTATTTTCACATCAAACCAAAAAATTTAATTTTTTCGAGTCAAGTCGAGTTATTGGAATTTCTATTTTATAATTCAAACTTTATTTTAAATTTTTGAGTCGAGTTTATGAAATTATGAGTCGAGTATTTTCACATCAAACCAAAAAATTTAATTTTTTCGAGTCAAGTCGAGTTATTGGAATTTCTATTTTATAATTCAAACTTTATTTTGAATTTTTGAGTCGAGTTTATGAAATTGTGAGTCGAGTATTTTCACATCAAACCAAAAAATTTAATTTTTTCGAGTCAAGTCGAGTTATTGGAATTTCTATTTTATAATTCAAACTTTATTTTGAATTTTTGAGTCGAGTTTATGAAATTATGAGTCGAGTATTTTCACATCAAACCAAAAAATTTAATTTTTTTCGAGTCAAGTCGAGTTATTGGAATTTCTATTTTATAATTCAAACTTTATTTTGAATTTTTGAGTCGAGTTTATGAAATTATGAGTCGAGTATTTTCACATCAAACCAAAAAATTTAATTTTTTCGAGTCAAGTCGAGTTATTGGAATTTCTATTTTATAATTCAAACTTTATTTTAAATTTTTGAGTCGAGTTTATGAAATTATGAGTCGAGTATTTTCACATCAAACCAAAAAATTTAATTTTTTCGAGTCAAGTCGAGTTATTGGAATTTCTATTTTATAATGCAAACTTTATTTTGAATTTTTGAGTCGAGTTTATGAAATTATGAGTCGAGTATTTTCACATCAAACCAAAAAATTTAATTTTTTCGAGTCAAGTCGAGTTATTGGAATTTCTATTTTATAATTCAAACTTTATTTTGAATTTTTGAGTCGAGTTTATGAAATTATGAGTCGAGTATTTTCACATCAAACCAAAAAATTTAATTTTTTCGAGTCAAGTCGAGTTATTGGAATTTCTATTTTATAATTCAAACTTTATTTTAAATTTTTGAGTCGAGTTTATGAAATTATGAGTCGAGTATTTTCACATCAAACTAAAAAATTTAATTTTTTCGAGTCAAGTCGAGTTATTGGAATTTCTATTTTATAATTCAAACTTTATTTTGAATTTTTGAGTCGAGTTTATGAAATTATGAGTCGAGTATTTTCACATCCAACCAAAAAAATTAATTTTTTCGAGTCAAGTCGAGTTATTGGAATTTCTATTTTATAATTCAAACTTTATTTTGAATTTTTGAGTCGAGTTTATGAAATTATGAGTCGAATATTTTCACATCAAACCAAAAAATTTGATTTTTTCGAGTCAAGTCGAGTTATTGGAATTTCTATTTTATAATTCAAACTTTATTTTGAATTTTTGAGTCGAGTTTATGAAATTATGAGTCGAGTATTTTCACATCAAACCAAAAAATTTAATTTTTTCGAGTCAAGTCGAGTTATTGGAATTTCTATTTTATAATTCAAACTTTATTTTGAATTTTTGAGTCGAGTTTATGAAATTATGAGTCGAGTATTTTCACATCAAACCAAAAAATTTAATTTTTTTCGAGTCAAGTCGAGTTATTGGAATTTCTATTTTATAATTCAAACTTTATTTTGAATTTTTGAGTCGAGTTTATGAAATTATGAGTCGAGTATTTTCACATCAAACCAAAAAATTTAATTTTTTCGAGTCAAGTCGAGTTATTGGAATTTCTATTTTATAATTCAAACTTTATTTTAAATTTTTGAGTCGAGTTTATGAAATTATGAGTCGAGTATTTTCACATCAAACTAAAAAATTTAATTTTTTCGAGTCAAGTCGAGTTATTGGAATTTCTATTTTATAATTCAAACTTTATTTTGAATTTTTGAGTCGAGTTTATGAAATTATGAGTCGAGTATTTTCACATCCAACCAAAAAAATTAATTTTTTCGAGTCAAGTCGAGTTATTGGAATTTCTATTTTATAATTCAAACTTTATTTTGAATTTTTGAGTCGAGTTTATGAAATTATGAGTCGAATATTTTCACATCAAACCAAAAAATTTGATTTTTTCGAGTCAAGTCGAGTTATTGGAATTTCTATTTTATAATTCAAACTTTATTTTGAATTTTTGAGTCGAGTTTATGAAATTATGAGTCGAGTATTTTCACATCAAACCAAAAAATTTAATTTTTTCGAGTCAAGTCGAGTTATTGGAATTTCTATTTTATAATTCAAACTTTATTTTGAATTTTTGAGTCGAGTTTATGAAATTATGAGTCGAGTATTTTCACATCAAACCAAAAAATTTAATTTTTTCGAGTCAAGTCGAGTTATTGGAATTTCTATTTTATAATTCAAACTTTATTTTGAATTTTTGAGTCGAGTTTATGAAATTATGAGTCGAGTATTTTCACATCAAACCAAAAAATTTAATTTTTTCGAGTCAAGTCGAGTTATTGGAATTTCTATTTTATAATTCAAACTTTATTTTAAATTTTTGAGTCGAGTTTATGAAATTATGAGTCGAGTATTTTCACATCAAACTAAAAAATTTAATTTTTTCGAGTCAAGTCGAGTTATTGGAATTTCTATTTTATAATTCAAACTTTATTTTGAATTTTTGAGTCGAGTTTATGAAATTATGAGTCGAGTATTTTCACATCCAACCAAAAAAATTAATTTTTTCGAGTCAAGTCGAGTTATTGGAATTTCTATTTTATAATTCAAACTTTATTTTGAATTTTTGAGTCGAGTTTATGAAATTATGAGTCGAATATTTTCACATCAAACCAAAAAATTTGATTTTTTCGAGTCAAGTCGAGTTATTGGAATTTCTATTTTATAATTCAAACTTTATTTTGAATTTTTGAGTCGAGTTTATGAAATTATGAGTCGAGTATTTTCACATCAAACCAAAAAATTTAATTTTTTCGAGTCAAGTCGAGTTATTGGAATTTCTATTTTATAATTCAAACTTTATTTTGAATTTTTGAGTCGAGTTTATGAAATTATGAGTCGAGTATTTTCACATCAAACCAAAAAATTTAATTTTTTCGAGTCAAGTCGAGTTATTGGAATTTCTATTTTATAATTCAAACTTTATTTTGAATTTTTGAGTCGAGTTTATGAAATTATGAGTCGAGTATTTTCACATCAAACCAAAAAATTTAATTTTTTCGAATCAAGTCGAGTGTTGCACTTCACTACATATAATTTTTAATTTTAATCCGAAGTTTTTCTTGGGACAAACACGGATTAAAATTAAAAATTATATGTAGGGAAGTGCAACACTCGACTTGATTCGAAAAAAATTAAATTTTTAGGTTTGATGTGAAAATACTCAACTCATAATTTCATAAACTCGACTCAAAATTTCAAAATAATATGTAGGGAAGTGCAACACTCGACTTTGGGCACCTATTTTTCATCCAAGCATTTATAATATTATTGTGTTAATTGATTGTAAAATTTTAGGATTGAAAAATGAATTTTTAAAAATTTAAGGGTGAAATTATAAAGAAACATTTTTATTAGTGACTATAATGTTTAGTTTTTTAAATTGAGGAGAAAAAATGTACATGAGATAAATTTTAATGGCTATTGTAGTAATTTATCATTTCGCCACATCGGCAATCCGTTAGGGGACTAACGGAGTTAACGTCGGAGTGACCAAGTATTTACACATCGAAAACGTAGAGGACTACTAATATGCACTTTTCAAAAGTGGTGACTAACTCTGTACAGACGCTAAACGTAAGTGACCCCTGCAGTAGTTTACCCATTTAATAAACCTTTTATATTTTTATATTATTTTTAATTGATATATTACAATCAAATATACCAAAATCTCTCTAATATCAAAAACCCTAAACTCAACCCCTTTATTTCCCTTCCACCGCCGTCGCCAAGAAAATCATATAAAATTCGACTCATTTTATCTACGCTTGGTGTAAGCCACATATAAGATATCTGATTTGGAGGATTGATATTGGATTTCGTGTTGCACACCCATTTAAGGATCCGGTCTGTATTTATTAGAATTTAAACTTTGATTATGTCCTAATTCAATTAGTAATGACTTTGTTTGACAACTAGCGGATAATTGATAGTTGATAACGGATTATATTAAATGATTTGACCAGTTTTTTTCACAAGACAACCATTTTATTAAGGAAAATTTTACAACGGTCGTCGCACATCGCTGAACACCACTAACGCTGAACACTGCTTAACACCATTAAATTTTTTAATAAAGATAAAAAAATTTTAAGGACTAGACTTATAATTAAAATTATTTCAAAAGAAAATTAGAAATAAAATTTAATAAACCTTTTATATTTTTATATTATTTTTAATTGATATATTACAATCAAATATACCAAAATCTCTCTAATATCAAAAACCCTAAACTTAACCCCTTTATTTCCCTTCCACCGCCGTCGCCAAAAAAATCATATAAAATTTGACTCATTTTATCTACGCTTGGTGTAAGCCACATATAACCTGCATGTTATGAACCTTCCAAGAGAACCTGCAGCTTTACTCAAAGTGCCGATGCAAATGTCAACGTGGTTTTCACAATTGAATTCCTCCGCCAATCCCCCACCGTTTTTGCCCCAAGAGCAGGGATTGGGCAAAAGGTTCCTCCGCCCCCACCGTTTTCACTTTTATATTGTGAAATTATTTGATAAATCCTTTTATCTTAATAAATTGATAAATCGATATGAAGATGATGATGTCGTTTTAGGTAGCGACGACGGCGGCAGAAGGAGGATTTTTGATATTAGGGAAATTTTAGTATACTTGATTTTAATATAGAATCCTTCAAATTTTTAATCTTTATTAATCAATTTAACGGTGTTCAGCGGTAATGGTGTTCGTCGCACGTGGTAGACTCATCCTTTTATTAAGGGTTGTCAATAAGAACTACATAGGTTCTAATCATTAATGTTTATTTTGCTTTTTAATAGAATATTATTAATTACATTCATAAAAAGTTGTGTTCCATTAATTTTGGGTGTTTAATGTAATTAAACCATAAAACTCTAAAATCATAAAAACATAGACCATGGACCCTAAAACACTAAATCATAACCTTAAATACTAAACCCTAAATATTAAACCTTAAAACCCTAAATACTAAACCTTGAAATGCTAAACCATAAATGTTAAACCCTGAACTATAAAACCCTAAAACCATACACATTCAACCCTAAACCTTAAACCCTAAGTACTAAACCTCAAACCCTTTGGTAAATATTTATTACATTAAACACACTAAATTAAAGGAACACAACTTTTTAAGAATATAATTAATTACATTCTATCGAAAAGCAAAATAATCGTTTATAATTAGAATTTATGTAGTTTTTATTGACAATCTTTAGGACTGTGAATAGCAAAATCTTGTTATTATAAAAATCACTATACAATGGATACATGGCCCTATATATGGAGAAAATTAACGATACTCATGTTACATGGCTCTAATACGTGGAACAGGGAGCTAATAGAGGGCACTTTCAATCAGAATGAAGTAACTGCAATTCTCAGTATTATCTTGCCTGAATCGCAACTCAATGACAAGTTAGTATGGAGAAGGGAACGCTGTGGAAAATATTCTATCCGTAGTTGCTACAAGATGCTTTTGGGACAAAGTTCTACCACTATGGATGAGAAGAGAGTCTTTAAACAGGTTTGAGATTTACAATGTCCTTCAAAAGTTAAATTTTTCATGTGGAAAGTCTTATGGAATTATATGCCTACTTTGCAAAATCTTTTCCAGAAACGAGTGGCTTTTGACACTAAATGCATATGGTGTAATCATGCTATAGAATCAATCACACATATCTTTAGAGAATGCAGTATGGTCAAACAAGTATGAAAGAAATGAAGTATATCATGGCCAACAAATGTAAATTAGCTCTCCTTCTTCGAATGGTTGTCATGACTTTTCAACAATCGCAGGGGATTTCAAAAGGAAACTATTGCATATGCTATGTGGGCAGTCTGGTTTGCTCGAAACAAGATCTAGACCTAAATTGATACAAATGACATTTCTTTAAAAAAATATCAAATCGAGACAAAACGTCTCCTAACACCTAACTCTATACACGCTGCCAACAAGCAAAACAAATGGGCTACCGCAAATGCAATGCTCAATACAAAACATAAGCCATAGAGTTTACAAGATCTAGACCTCACAATAAAAGAAAGCTCATATCATAGTGCTGGTTTCATAGAAACAACCAACCGAGCACACGAATTAACTAATTTGTATAAAAGTGTTAATCGATAGTTGATGACTGTGTAAAACCTAAATTGATTTTGATATAACAACTTGATTAAAGGGACTTATTGGTAAATCCAACAAATTTTTAAGTACTTCAAAGTCTTACCAAATTGACAAGCTTTTTGAACCAAATAAGTTCTTCAAGTCAAAACATATAAAGTGGTTCAAAATTTTCTAAGTCTTTTCAAGAATTTTCAACTAAATTTCAATTATACTCCCATGCGTATCGATACCCTTCTGGCGTATCGATATAGATTTACGTTTCTGGAATTTCAAAAGACCATAGCGTACCGATACGGTTAATCCTATATCGATACGACATTTATTTGGGTAAAGTTTTAAGCTATAGCGTATCGATATGCATCGTGAACGTATCGATACAGTCTTATAATGAAAACATATTTTATTGCTATAGCGTACTGATACGGTTAGTCACCGTATCGATACGATATGTTGAGGTTTGAAAAATCTTTTTAATTAATATTCGAACATTGCTTGTCAATTATTAGAATCTCAAATTTTTGACCAACCGTTAACTGTATCGATACGTCCAAAAAGCGTATCGATATACTTTTTGTAAAAAGATTCTAGTGAGCAAAAACCGTATCGATACGGTATAAGAGTATCGATACGCCACTTAATTTACACTAGGACCGTACCGATACGAATCGTGACCGCATCGATACGCCCTGCTTTTTTGTGTCACAGCGGCTCTTTCTTCTTTGAGACATGTATTGATATGCTCTCGACCGTACCGATGCGCTAGGTAGCTGAAGTGCATTTATTGCGGGAAATGAGCAGCCCAACGGCTATAATTAAGTTTTTAACCACCCAAACGACTAGAAATCAATGCAATGGTATAAATATAAGCCTCAAAAGCTTCAACAACAACTATTGCACCTCAAAGCAACATCCAAGCAATTAAATCCAAACCTTAGTACTTAATGTCAAATTCTTGTACCCAACTCTTTGAGTTCTTATTGTAAATCAAATTTGAGAGTTTGGGGAGTGCTTGAAAATCAATCGGGCTAGATTTATCTTGTGAGAGATCAATTGTAATAGCCAATATTCTTCTTTGTAAAGTGGGAGTCTTGTGGTTCAATCTTTGGGTAAAAAGATTGAACATTTGTAAATGTTGTCTCATTAACCTAGAAAAGGGGAAAAACAAATTAGTGGAGAGTTTGTTGAAAATCCTTAGTGAGAGCTAAGGTAGTGGATGTAGATCCTTTTTAGAAGCTTGAACCACTATAAGTGCCTTGTCTATTTTTTACTTGTTCTTTTTGCTCCCTCCAATTTTTAAAGTGTCAATTAAGCCCCCTCTTGGCCATATCGGTTAATTTGATCCACTCAACATACTGTTTGCTTATTTGAACAATTAAAATGGCATGATTATATTGGATACATGTTCGAATAGTTCATTGGTTATCAATGTTTGATAGGCTAAATGGTGATTTAATCCCCTGAACTTTTGGGAAAAAAATCAATTAAGCCCCTAAACATTTTTTTGCACCCAATTAAGCCATCGAACTAATAAATTTAATCAATTAATCCCTTTGACCGATTTTGATCATCAATTTTGATGATTTTTTTGAGACATTATTGTCACATGACCCACTACAGTTCTGTAATGTGACATATACATATATATATATTAGAAAACTATTTTTTTTATAATTTTTAAGAGTTTCTTTAGAATTTTTAGAACTTATAAAGAATTTTTCAAATAAAATAAAAAAATTCTAGAAACTTCAAGTGATAACACTGTAACACGACATGTTGCACCAACTAGTAAAAAAATTGTTATTTGCTTGGATGCTTTTTTATCTCTACTATCCTTCTGTGGCTTGTGGATATGTTGTGCCTAGCATGATGGTTGTATCGTTTATAGTCGTGTTGTTTGTATTGCTCCGGTTGAACTCTCTTGGCTCGGATATGTAGCACTCTTTTTCCTCCATCTAGGTTGTAAGGAGATTTTTAACGAGGCTCGTATCTGTCTCGCATTATTAATAAATTATCTCCTTTCAAAAAAATGGGTGCAAAATAAGTTTAGGGGCTTAATTGATATTTTTCAAAAGTTTAAGGGCTTATGATACACTTAAGCCTATTTGATATCTATTTACGTATTATGTATTATGTTATGGAAATAATTAGTTTTTAATATAATATTATTATGTATATTTAAAGGGTTTATATATTAATTTCTTATTTATGAAAATATCTATTAAAAATATTTATGAAATTATATTTTTAATATAATTTTTAATTATTAAATTTAGATGTATATATTACTATTTATTGAAAAATAGAGTTCGTAATATTTTTGGTTCGATTATAAATTTAGTCCTTTGATTATTCATATATTATTATTATTATTATTATTATTATTATTATTATTATTATTATTATTATTATTATTATTATTATTATTATTATTATTATTATTATTATTATTATTATTATTATTATACATTTTTTAATAGTCTAAAGGTGATTACAAGGTAGCAACTGTTCATAGCTATTCTTAACCCATTTACAAAGCACACACCTTGTAGACTTTGTGATTGAAATGGAAATTGTTGGTTCGAGGAAAAGATCATTATATAAGGGAATGATTTTTTCTGGAATCACATACCCACGTTTGGTTAGGGAGCATTTCCTCCAAAGGGTAATATTGTATTCCCAACAATAGCATTTTCTTCAATTAAATTATGAGAATCTAATTCCCTTGAATTTCTTAGGTATTTGTCAATTTCCACCCCTTTGGGCCATATTACCCTATATTAATGAATTTTGTTCATATGAATCCGTTATTGAATTTAATTAGATGATTAAATATGTGTGGTATAAACTAATTAAATATTTTTATTCAATATTAATTTAACATTTAAATGGTGTTATGAAAAGTGCCCAAAAGTCCTATATTTTGACCCATTTTACATGGAAATTATCACTCAACCTACACCCATTTGAGCTGCATTATGGCCTTTCATGCATAGATTTCATCATTTATGCCTTTGATCTTTATATTTTGTTTATTCTATAAAAGGGTATTATTTGATGCATGTTTAGCCTTTGCAGGTTTGCACACTGTTGGAGAAGGAAGATGCCGCCACAGCACATAAAGCAAGATGGAAGATGAGGCAGAATTAGCAGCTGAGGAAGCCTTGCTGAGCAGAGCAGACCAATGCCGAGGCAGCAAAAGCCAGGCCGCGACAGCGATTCGCCAGAGAGAAAAATGAACAAAGTGGTAGCTGACTTGTAGAGCCTTTAACGCTGGATTTTTCTACACACTTTGCGTGGCAGCTGAAGCTCGAGGAAATGAGGAAAACATGGAAGGAAGTATAAAGTTGGACTCTTGGAAAAAAGTGTATATTGTAATAAATTAAAGAGATTTGCTTCTTTAATAAAGTCTAGTCCAAGTCCAACTTAACTTCCTCTCCAAGAAAGATTTGTGCCTACACCTTCACCTATATAAGGGCTTGCCGCCATCGAGAGACAAAAGACGGGATCGAGAAGAGAGATTGAGCTTAGGATTAGTTTCATTATGTTCTAAATTTCTTAGGGTTAGGATTAGTTTGTTTAGTAGTTGTGTGAAAACTCTTTTTACCTAGTTTTTGTTCTTAATGCAATAAAAGTTAAGGTTTGCTTATTATGGCTTTAATCATTTTCGCATTCTACTCGGGAGAGGGTTTGTGAGATCAACCATTTGTTCAATATCGGTAGAGTTGAGCTCCCGAAAGGAATAAGTACAATTTTCGCCCCACGTGGTGTTAACTATCTCGGCCTAGGGATAGGTTAGAGTTTCAGTAGCTAAAGAAGTGTATGAACAGTTGGTGTTTGCCTTTGATTCACGTCGGGAGGTATCATCAGAGTTCAGTCATCAACCAGTGTTCCGTGCTTAGGAATAAGATGAAACCACCCAAGGACGCTTTGCCGAGCCTTAACTGCATCTGCCCACGAGCAAGGGATTGTCGCGACAAGGATTCAGCCACTGCGGTCGCGACAGGGATTTAGGTCACTACCACGGCAGTAGTGCGTTTCTCCATTCAAGGCAGAAACGAAGTCAAGAGGATTCCACACTACAATACACTCTAATCCGACCCATCTTCTCATCTTGATTACTCCTTTATCTTATTTACTGGATTTCCTTAGTTTAGTTATTTTTGGATTATCTCAAATCACCCAATTAATCTATGTTTTTACTTTATTTATTTTGCAGTGCGACAGAGTAGGACTGAAGGTTGAGTACCAATCCCTGTGGAGACAATACTCACATACTTATCCTTATATTACTTGCATCGTGTATACTTGCACAAATTGCGGAGCACTATTTACACGCAACATGTTTTTGGCGCCGTTGTCGGGGATTGGAAACTTTTGTTTTTATTTTCTTGCACTCTTTCTTTTATTTAGTTTATTTTATTTTTATTTTAGTACTAATAAGATTCGCTCTTGTTTCAGTGCATGACCAGAGCTAACCTAGGAAGCCCATTGCGAGATCTAGATCCAGAAATTGAATGCACTTACCGAAGGCTTTGACGAGAGAACGAAGCCGCAATGCAGGATCCTAAGGACCCACCCCGAGGTCACGGCCGCGGCCTCAACCAAGTGCCACCGGCACACAATGTTATTCGGCAGCACCCTGTTGATGGGCAGCCACTTATTGAAGAGTAGCAGATCCCAGCAGGAGATGGAGCAAATCTACAAGCTCCATTTGCACCAGTACGGCACCCAACAGTCCGACGCTACCTTGAAGAGTACCTAAACAGGCTAAACCCTGGAGTTGTTACAGTATGGACATAGGTGGCCATGTTCTACAATGCAGTTAACACGACAACTAGGATGATGCTTGATGCCTCGGAAAATGGCATACTCTTGGACAAGGAGCCGAAAGAAGCCATGGAGATTTTAAACAGGACGATGAAGAATGATTATCAGTTTCCCACGGCCAGAAGGGGAGGAGTCCACCGTCAAACCACAGTTAATGAAATAGAATCTCAAGGATCAATTTCATCCCAGATCACCACCTTGCCGAAGCTAGTTATGAACTTACAGTCGCAAAGCAATCAACATAAAGTCAAGGTAATAGATTTATTTTGCGAAAACTGTGGGGATAACCATGCTTTTTCTGAATGCCCGCATAATCCATAGTCAGCTTGCTATGTTGGAAACTATAGGGACAACAATCATATGTCCAACAACTACAACCCAACCTGGAAAAAGCACCCCAACTTCTCCTAGAGCAACCCCAACAAATCCCTCAATTCGCTGCATCAGAATGCTCCACTCCTAGGATTCCAACAATCCATGCCGCCGCAGCAGCACATGCAAGCCCAACAGCCAATTCAGTCTAGTTCTCTTGAAAACACTTTGCATGCTTTTATGAATCAAACTAGTGCATATATGGCTAACACTGACAAGTTCATAAAAAAGACAGAAACTTTTATAGACAGGACAGAAATGCGGCTGCAGAATAACGAGGCAACGTTGAAATCCTTGGAAACGCATGTGGGGCAGATTGCTCAGATCTTGAACAGTAGGCCAGTTAGAGGATTCCCTAGCGACACTAAAGCCGCTAAGGGAACGTCGTACGAGCAGTACAAAGCTGTAGCCACCAGGAGTGGTATTCAACGTCAAGAGCCACAGGCAAACAGCCAGTAAAGGAGAACCCACAGGAGCCCACTGTCTCTACACAGTCTAAGGACAATGATGCTGCGGCACCAGTCAAGACAAATCATGCCACCACAAACCCTGTGACATCACCCACAAAGCACAGAGACAGCCCACCAGCTCCACCATTCCCACAGAAGATGAAACAACCAAAACAGGAGTACCAATTTAAGAAGTTCCTAGACATCCTTAAACAAGTACACATTAATATACCTTTGGTGAAGGCTATTATGCAAATTCCAAACTATGCCAAGTTCCTCAATGACATAGTATCAAAAAGAAAAAGAATTAGGGAATTTGAAACGGTGGTTGTAACGGAGGAATGCATAGCCGCATTACACAATCGAGCGCCGCCCAAGCTCAAGGATCCATGAAGCTTTCTCATGCCATGCGCGATCGGGAACATATATGAGGGAGAGCGCCATGTGATTTAGGAGTAAGCATCAATATCATGCCCAAGTTCGTCTTCCGAAAATTGGGGATTGGGACAGCACAACCGACCACAGTGATGCTACATCTTACCGACGGATCACATGTGCAACTGGAAGGGAAAATCGAAGATATCCTGGTAAAAGTAAATAAGTTTATTTTCCCTACTGTTTTCCTCATCTTAGATTGCGATATAGATAAAAGAGCTCCATTGATACTTAGACGGCCATTCCTCGCAACTGTGATGACTGTAATTGATGTAGAGAAAGGAGAACTGATAATGAGGATTAATGAAGAGCATGTTACAATTCATGTCCTGGACAGTAGAAAACATGCCAACGATACAACAACCTGTCAGCCACTCTAGGCCACTCAACAACAAGGTAGCAGTAAAGAACCAAAAGTCCCCGACACTGAAGCTGTAGAATGCCGCGGCAAACATATTGGACCATGCCAAGACACATGTCGCGGCACGCAAAGGGGAGAACATTGACAAAGGCTGCTACCACATATAGGAACACATGTTATGAGGGATAAGGAAGTATACACTTTAGGGGATGCATCCAAGTGCACGCCTTTAGTGCACTAAATTTTTCTCTTTACTTTATTTTTATTTTTATTAGGTTCAGCTTTTTTTTCAGAATAAATTTTTGTTTTATTTATCTATATTTATTTATCGCATTTTTATTCAGAATAATTTTTTGTTTCTTCTTTTTTTAAGAGGGGGGTCAAGAATGAAAGAAGGGAGGAACCAACGGCTAGAAGAAGTGACCGTTAGTTGCCGCGACACCAGACGCGCAATGCGCTGCGAGAGCTGCAACGGGCAGAATCGCAACGGGCTGCAACGGCTAATTGCGCCGCAGTCGCAAATTGTGTTCCAACGGCACAATGTGCCAAGACTCTATAAAAGGGCCACTATTCTCCTTTGTTTTTCACTTCCTACTTTCTTTTACTTTCTTGAATCTCACAATTATTCACGCTCAATTTTGCTCTCAATTTTTTAACTCTCTCTCAATTACGCTCACCGCTCTTAAAAAATTCAGATGGCAACCAGAGGAGCATCTTCCAGCTCTGCCGCGGCAACAGTCTATACTCGCTTCGCACTGGCATCGGTGGAAGAAAGGTTCAAAACGCAGTACATCTCGCGGCAGGTGTGGGAAGAGCAAGGGTACCATGCCTCCAGTGAACAAAATTATGGCATCAAGCCCTTCTTTTTCAACAAGATTATACTCCAGAAGTGGCAAGTTTTCTACCTCCAGCCACCCCAAGCCAATCTCACGACCGTACGAGAGTTCTATGTTAATAAACCAAGTGCCGACTCACTATTCATGCATGTGAGGGGAAAAGTCATACGCATCGATGCCGACACAATCAACAGGTTTTATGGCCTGCACATTGAAAGAGATGAGCATGCCGAGGTTTTGGAGGCCCTAAACGAAGACGATTTCCTGCGCATAAGGGAAGAGCTTTGCTTCGCCGGCACGCCATGGGAGGCCGGATCACACAGAGGTTCGGTGCAGCAGAAATATCTTAGACCGAAAGCCAAATTGTGGAACAAGTTCATCCGCCACTGCCTCCTGCCGACATCCCACAGCACAGTCGTTGATCGGCCCAGGCTTGCCCTTATCCACTCTATTATGCAAAATCGTCAAATTAATGTGGGCAATTTAATTGTGTAGGAAATCTACAAATACGCGGTGAAGGAGAAGGGACCGCTCTAATTCCCGTCACTCATCACCGGCCTCTGCACGGAGAATGAAGTCTCGTTCGACAAAACCGACGAACTCACAAAAGAAAGACCAGGATAGGACAAGGTGACCTGCCACAGAATAATGGAGATATTAGATGTCGAGCCTCTGCAGGCCACACCGATGCAAAGTATTACCGAGGTAGCAGCCTCAACATCCATACTGGTGACACCTCAGCCACAAGCCCCTGTCGCCGCACACCTACAGCAGATTCGGAACAAGCTGAAGGAAACAGACCAACGCCAGCAATTGTTCATGGCGTATATCAGGGACTTCTACGCCGCAACAACTTAGTGGATCCAAAGGAGGTTCCCTGATCCAAGGGTCCAATTCCCTATCTTCCCTACCGCCATCTTTGCTGCCACCGCGCAACTCAGCATAAAGCCCAAGAAACCCCTGCCGTCGCTACCGCCAGGCACCACCAGTCCCAACCCGTCGCAGCCTCCTATACACTTTCTGCCGCGGCAAGGAGAGGCAAGCGCAAGGCTGGCCTAGACACACCGGCCGGATCCATACCTCACACCACCTCAGATAGTGACCACTCTGTTAGCCGGTTGTTTGACTTGATCAACCGCAAGGGACTGAACATGGAAAACGTCGATCTTAACTCCCTTGAAGAGGTGGATATCCCGACAGCAAAGCCCACCCCACCATCACGCGTCTAGCCACCCCGAGAGTCCAAACGAATCAAGCGAGCAGCTTCTAAGCCAACAAATATGCTAGTTCTGGAGTCCGATAGTGAAGAGGAGGATGATTATGCCACCTCTAAATCCATTTAAATTCCTCTTCAATTTTTGCTACTTATCTTTTTATGCCCTCATATTTTGTGATTTAATTTTTTCTATCTTCAATATGAAATGTATGCATTGAGGGCAATATTTGGTTCGAGTTTGGGGGTGTAGGTTGAGAGACCAAGGCACTGCCATGTCACGGTAGATAAATATAATTGCCATGCACTTTTTTGATCTTTTACTTGTCAATTTTTTTAATTGCACTGCCTTAACTGAATTTTGCTTATGTCGCGGCAGTAATTTCTATCAATAGCCTTAGTTTAGTTTTAATTAAATCTTCTTACCTGGAAATAGAATTCTATCTTCTTATCATTGTTTAGAACTGTTTAGAGCCTTTACTTTTAGGATACTTAAAGGAAGATAACTTGGGATCACACTATGAGATTAGAACTTTAAACACCTTTGTGACTTGCATGATTTAAGGAATTCTAGTAAACTTAGGACATAGACTAGCTTAGAAAGAAAATTGGGTAAAAGTTAGAGGTGCCCACCACTGGCTCTAGCTTAAGGAAGCCCTAGAGGTGTCCGAAACCAGCTCTAGGCTAATCACTAGAGGTGCCTGAAATTGGCTCTAGTTGGTTAGGTTGCTTATAAAAAAACCAAGGTAAAAAAATTAACTACCCAAGTTAAATTAGTTTATGCTTAAGTGTTTACTTAGAATCCTTGCAATCATCTTGTTCACAATACATGCACGCACTCACAAATCTTATAATTTGATTCTAGAGAATTCCTAGGGCGTCCAAATATTTAAGGGCCGAAGCATTCTTCGCCCTGGTTTGGAGAGAGAAGGAAAATTAAGACCAAGGAGACGGTTTATAAAAATTAAGGTTTGGAAATTGATGGTTTGCATTGCTTCAGGACAAGCAATAGTTCGAGTTTGGGGGTGTGATAAGTGCCCAAAAGTCCTATATTTTGACCCATTTTACATGGCAATTATCACTCAACCTACACCCATTTGAGCTGCATTATGGCCTTTCATGCATAGATTTCATCATTTATGCCTTCGAGCTTTATATTTTGTTTATTCTATAAAAAATGTATTATTTGATGCATGTTTGGCCTTTGCAGATTTGCACAGTGCTGGAGCAGGAGGATGCCACTGTAGCACAGAAAGTAGGAGCGAATATGAGGCAAAATTAGCAAACAACAGACCCTGGTCGAGCCAAGCCACATGGCAGCTTCTACTGAGGGAAGCTGAGGAAGCCTTGCTGAGCAGAGCAGAACGATGCCGAGGCAGCTAAAGCCAGGCCGCGACAGCGATTCTCCAGAGGGAAAAATGAGCAAAGTGGTAGCCGACTTGTAGAGTCTTTAACGCTGGATTTTTCTACACACTTTGCATGGCAGTTGGAGCTCGAGAAAATGAGGAAAACATGGAAGGAAGTATAAAGTTGGACTCTTGGAAAAAAGTGTATATTGTAATAAATTAAAGAGATTTACTTCTTTAATAAAGTCTAGTCCAAGTCCAACTTAACTTCCTCTCCAAGAAGGATTTGTGCCTACACCTTCCCTTATATAAGGGCTTGCAGCCATCGAGAGACAAAACACGAGATCGAGAAGAGAGATTGAGCTTAAGATTAGTTTCATTATGTTCTAAATTTCTTAGGGTTATGATTATTTTGTTTAGTAGTTGTGTGAAAACTCTTTGTACCTATTTTTTTGTTCTTAATGCAATAAAAGTTAAGTTTTGCTTATTCTGGCTTTAATTATTTTTCGCATTCTACTCGGGAGAGGGTTTGTGAGATCATCCATTTGTTCAATATCGGGAGAGTTGAGCTCCCAAAAGGAATAAGTACGATTTTCACCCCACGTGGTGTTAACTTACTCAGCCTAGGTATATGTTAAATTTCAGCGGCTAAAAGAAGTGTATGAACAGTTTGTGTTTGCCTTTGACTCACACTGGGAGGTATCATCAGAGTTCAGTCATCAACTAGTGTTTCGTGCTTAGGGATAAGGCAGAACCACCCAAGGACGCTTTTCCGAGCCTTAACTGCATCTGCCCACGAGCAAGGGATTGCCGCGATAGGGATTCAGCCCACTGCGGCCACGGCAGGGATTTAGGTCAATGCCACGACACTAGTGCATTGCTGTATTTAAGACAGAAACGAAGTCAAGAGGATTCCACACTACAACACACTCTAATCCAGCCCATCTTCTCATCTTGATTACTCCTTTATCTTATTTACTGGATTTCCTTAGTTTAGTTATTTTTAGATTATCTCAAATAATTAATTTGTGTTTTTACTTTATTTATTTTGCAATGCGAGGGAGTAGGACTGAAGGTTATGTACCAATCCATGTGGAGACGATACTCACATACTTATCCCTATATTAGTTGTGTCGTGTATACTTGAACAAATTGCGGAGCACTATTTACACGCAACATGTTAAACATATTTAAATATTATTTTAATATTTATTGTATTTTTATTAATATTATATTTATGATGTTTATGAGTTATATGTTAGGATTACATACTGCTTGAAAACTAATATGTTAAGAGTTGATGTTTTAAATTTTATTCTTTGATTTATAAGATGTTTATCATCTTATAAAACATTTTAGTATGTTAAACTTATTATATAAATTATTTTCAGTATTATACAACTTTTAGATTTATTTTATTATTTACTTTAATTTACTTGACATTCTGTCACAATTAATAAAAAATTAAAAATCTGAACATATTAAAATTTTATCATTTAAAAATTCACAAAAATATTTTAATAGAGTGTAATGAGGGTATATAAATATAAATTATATATTTTTTAAAATAGTTAATATAATAATTATATTAATAATATGATAAATATATAGGTTTTTCAAATTTTAGATAGCGTAACAAAAATAATTTTATTACTTTTGTGCATATGTTTTTAATTTAATATTGAAAGTTTAACATACTAAAAAAATATAACACGTGGTTAATTTAGTAAATTTTACTTCCAGATAATCTTATATATCTCCAACCAAACACATTAATCTTACATTCCTATCAAATAAACCAAACAAAGTAATGTAATATTCCTAGTAATATGTCAGGTAATGTTACATTTCAGGAATCTTATTCCCAGAGGTAATTTTACATTTTGTGAACCAAACGCACCCTTAGTTTTAAAGATTATAAGATTAGATTCTGAAGTTTTAAATATGGAGGTGCCCAGAAGATTTGGAAAATGAAGTTTTCTAACTCAAAAAACAGTTATTTAATTTGGCGAG
This sequence comes from Hibiscus tridactylites, assembly GCA_958450335.1. Taxonomy (NCBI): domain Eukaryota; kingdom Viridiplantae; phylum Streptophyta; class Magnoliopsida; order Malvales; family Malvaceae; genus Hibiscus; species Hibiscus tridactylites. The sequence continues at coordinate 75,242,491 of OY288281.1, forward strand.
GTATAGTTAGAAACTGGTCAAAGGTGGAGGTAGAAAAATGGATGAAATTTGAAACTTTTAAATGGCTTTTGGGTGATGGAAAGTTTGTGCTGTTTTGGGAAGATTGGTGGTGTGGGGACCAACCTTTATGCAGAATATTTGGAAGACTTTACAGGTTAGTAAGCGTAAAAGGAGTGCTGGTTGCGGATGTTGTAAATGGGAGTGGCTTGTCTGACATTCAATGGCCGTGTTTATTCTCAAGAAAGCTTATGGACAGAGAATTGGATTTGGTGAAAGAAATGATGAGATTAACGGGTGAAGTTTAGTTGAGTTACAATGGAGCGGATAGAATCGTATGGATCCATGATAAGTTGGGTATATTTTCGGTGAAGAAACTCTCGACTTTGATGGAAAATGCAGACCTCAATGTCCCAAGATTTAATTTCAATAATATTTGGAAATTAAAGGTACCGCCAAAAGTTAGATCATTCCTGTGGTTACTAAAACTAGATAGGATTCCGACCAAAGCCCTCTTAAAAACGTGTGGTGTCTCACTAGAAGATGTGCAGTGCTTATGTTGTTGGTGTGGGCAGAGTATTGAAGATTCAAGACATCTCTTTGTGGTTTGTAATTTTGCAAACTCGTTTTGGCGTTTGTTTTTTGAATGGTGGAAGGTTCCTAAGAAAAGAGTGTCCAATGCTCAAGAGTTACTAGATCTTTGTTTTGTTGCTCCTCTCCCAGGTGAGCTTCGTACTTTTGGCTTATTTCGATAGGGGCAGCCTTTTGGAGCCTTTGGTTGGCTAGGAATGAGTTAGTTTTCAAGGGGAAAAAAACTTCTTTGAAAGATCTACTATTCTGCTCAAAACTACGGACTGCGTTTTGGATCAAGGCAACAAAGGGTGATTGGTCTCCGAATTTTGAGGTGTGGTGGCTGGATCCAAGGAAAGGTGAGATTCGTGTTTGTGCCCCGCGAGGCAAATGTCCTTGCTGATTGCCTAGCAAAAGATGGAATGGGTCGATCCTCTCTTTTTAGAGCTTGGTGGTGAAGCGTGCAGCCGTGAATCATCTTCGTGGAGTCATTGTTTTAATGTTAGGTAGTTGTTTTTGTTTTCCTGGTTTGTTTTTCTTTGTAAACTGCCTTGCTGAAAGTGGGTGATATTTGCAATAGGTGAACTCTTTGTATTTTACCCTCGGTGTTTTGTACTCTTTTCCCCTATTAGGTTGTAGGGGGTTTTAACGAGGCAAGCACCTGGGTTTATTAATAAAATTATTTTGCTGAGCAAAAAAATTACATAAGTGCGTTTAAACACACAATCTCAAAGATACATATTAATTTAACACTCAGTCGATATGTTTTACAAAATTTTCAATGTTGGATAAATATAATAATGTTGTCTATAATATTTAAATGCAAAACAATACTATGCTAATAGCAATATTTATATATAGAGTTGCATAAAATTAAAGTTCATATATAATAGTGTACATTTGATCAAATTTCATGTAGAGTTTTAATTTATATCTATTATTAATCTTTATTTTGTATCATTATGTATTTCATTTTCTTTTACACTGATATTGCGTCAAATCCAAACCTTTTACTCTAAATTAAAGCTTTTATGATCATCAACAACACGATCAAGCCACGTGAGAACCCAAAGATCATATTCTACCACCAAGCTTTGAAGGATGGATTTTGAAAGGGGAGACGAGGGAGATCAACAGTCACGGCCAGTAACTTTGTTTGTGGAAAACATCCCAAAGGCATTCCACTGGAAACGTTTATGGCATGTATTTGCAAGGTATGGAGAAGTTTTGAATGCTTTCATTGCTAGCAGATTGAGTAGATGAGGGAAGAGATTTGGATTCGTGAGATTTGGTAACAGATCAGATGCAATGAGAGCTATTCGGAGATTGAACGGATTCATGTTGTATGGTTTTAGATTATCAGTGTCAGTAGCAAGGATGGAGTCACCGGGTAGAAAAGGAACAAGAGTTGAGGCTGTAAAAATGGATTCGACAAAGACTCATTACAGAGTAGTAGGGGAACCAAGCAACATGGGCATTAAAAGTCAAAAAAGGAGGATTGTTGGTCATGTTGAGGAGGAAGACCTTTGGAAGATGAAAATATGCTTGGTGGGAATAATGGCGACGGTGTGTAGCACAAGCACTGTTATATCAAGATTGCAGAGTTGGGCTATGGAAGATATTAAAGTGCAAAGGCTTGGAGGTAAAGCTTTCCTATTATGATTTGAAGACGATGAATTATTTCTTATGCTTGAGGAACTGGATTGGTCTTATTTGAAGGAAATATTTAAGGATGTCATTCCATGGTCAGAGTCCCTATGTCGCCCGGAAAGGGCGACGTGGATTGAGCTAACAGGAATTCCTCTTCATTGCTGGAATGAGATAACTCTTAAGAGAGTTGCAGAGCAGTGGGGAAAGGTTGAGGCATTCGGTGAAAATGTGAAACATCTGCTTGATTGTGAGAAAGTGACGGTTTTGATCACAACAAAGCATGTAGCGCACATCGATGATGTAGTGGAGATTGAAGTTGGTAAAAGGATTCATCGTTTTTGAGTTAAGGAGATTGGTTTTTCGGATAGTAATGTCGGGATGTTCGGGGTTCGATGAAAAAAAGCAAAGGAGGAGTTGAGGAGCGTCAAGTTATTGGGGGTGTAAACAAACCATGCCCAGATGAGGGAGTAAACGCCTCTGTCCCAACAGTAATACTCCCTGAAGACAATAGTTGAGCTAGCAAACAGTGAAATCGATTATCACCAGGGTGAGGAGCAACGCTTTGATATCCCGGAATTCAATCAAAAATCCAAGCCAGTAAGAACTAGGAGGTACGCATCGCTTCAAGAATTCCAGAACAAAGCTCTAACCGAAGGAGAAAGAAAGAAACTTGAAAAGGTACGTAAAAAGAACAAAAAGTGGAAGAAGAACCCTCAAGAGTCAGAGCTGGAAGGTAGATCACTTTCAGATTCAGATCTTCAGGCAAGATGGGACATCGGGACAAGGGAAGCTCAAGAAGTTATCGCGATTAGGAAAAACTGGGTGTCCAATTTAGGGGGGTGAAAATGAAGTGATTCACGAGATCGCAGCCTTGGAGGTAGCAGATATGTTGAATAAGGTAATTTAATCGATTTCTTAACTTTTCTTGAGATGGTCGTGGCTAGGTGAGGTTTTTTATCTTTGTAGTGGCAATTGATGTAGGGTGGGAGAAAGACTAGTATTGTAGTACAACATTGTTTTGTTCGTCGTTAGAATAGGTGGGCTCAGGCTGTGGTGGAGAGCTTTGTTTGGATTCTATGAGTTCCTGAAAATGATAATTCTGTTCTGATTGGTTTCTTGTTGTTGGGTTTGTCTACATCTAGTGACAGGTTCCTTGGTCTAGCCATATTAGTGTGGAGATTTTCTGCAGTTTCTTTTTTCAATTGTGTTGGCATGCTTTGGTGAATTTTGTATGGCTCATCGCTGTTGCTCCAGCCCCTTAGATACTCTTTTTGGCCTAGTCCTAACAGTGTGGAGTTTTTCTGTGTGTTTTTATTACAATGTTCAAGGGTTCGATGATCTACTTTGTTGAATTGTGAATGCCTTCTAAGGGTTATGTGCCAATTTGTATGCTCTTTATGGTGAAAGACAGTTAAAAATGAACTTCTCCACAAAGTTGAAGAATAACGGGTAGTATCATTCACACATTCGCAAATTGCATTTAGGTTGTATAATTGTTGGAGCAGCCAGTAGCAATGCACTAGGCTGTGGTGGAGAGCTTTGGTTTGGTTGCTGGTGTAATTGATGTCATGTTTCGAGGAACTTCCCTCTTCAAGGAGCAGAATTGTTTGAAATGTTCGTATTTAAAATAGATCTAGAAGACTTTGTTGGATCAGTTTCGGGAAGAGTTAGATCGCCTCAGCACTTAATAGTGTCGGGGCTATGCTTGTTTGATTAGAGAGAAAGAAACGCCATGCATAATTCTTTGTAAAATTTGATGTGGAAAGTGATTCTTTTTTCATGACATGGAGGAAAGCTTAGTTGCTCAGAGCCTACCATCTTTCTTGAATAAATAGCGGGTCAATTTGAACATTTGTGTAAGCAGCAGCTGTCAAGTGTAGTGTTTTTGCAAGAGCTAGCTGCTTTGAAGTAGTAATATGAGAGTGTGTTCTAGACTTGATTGCTTTGAAGATTTTCTTGGCCGTAGGTTTTTTAATTGGTTAGTATTGTATCAGTTGGTTACTCTATTTCCTACTGAGACAAACATATGAGCTAGCAGATTGTCTGACCATGGATGTCATGTATCGTTCCTCCTTCCTAGAGTGGTGTTTGTTCCTATCTTTCTTGAAGGCCTATAACTGGTGTGCTTTTTTGCTTTGTTGTTAGAATCGAGCTGCTCTTTTGTAATCAATTTTGGTTTTGGATGGGGGCTGGTGATCTATTTGTGTTGGGCGTGTAAAGTTTGAGTTTTAAGATTAGAGTTGGGAGCCCTTCGCTGCTGTTTGTATTCCCCTTGTTCGTAGGCACTCTTTTCCTCCATCATAGGTGTAGAGGTTTTCAACGAGGCTTGCGAGTAAGGTTATTTTTAATAAAAATTACTTTTGCTGAGCAAAAAAAAAATCAACAACATGATCGAATGATAGAATTTACTTGGCCACTTCTTATTTATTTGGCCACGTCTTATTAATGATTATTTGAAAACAAGTTACATAGAGCTTGTTTAGTAGAACTCATTTATATCAAAAGCAAAGTGATCAAGTC